>CM068375.1:232480992-233697346 GCA_034769895.1 Magicicada septendecula | reverse complement strand
TTGGTTATTGAATCACCCTAAACAGTTAGAACGTATTGGAAGATGGATATTGAAGTTAAACTGTTACAAATTCAAAGTGCAGCATATAAAAGGTACCCTAAACGTAGTCGCTGATACCCTGTCCCGTATGTTCCAGTCGCCCACTAAAACTCCCGAAAGCAAGGGAATCCGGAAATATCACTTGCTAACGCCGTAATTACTGAGTTCCCCCTTGCCTTTACAAACATTGCTCTGTATCAACAACAAGACCCCTTACTGAAGCCTATTATAGAACAACTTACGCAAGGTATTAAATCCGAGAAATACGTATTGAGTAAAAATGTACTATGTCACAAGATAAGAAGCGGAAAGGAACTAAGAATAATAGCCCCTGATGTAATTAAGCCCATGCTGATGGAATACTTCCATTCATCTACCATAGGAGCCCATATGGGAATCAATAAGACAATACATCGTGTTCGAAAGGAATATCATTGGAACAATATGAACAGCGAAATAGCCAGTTTCGTGAAGAAATGTACATTATGTGCCCTCAGTAAACCAGCCAGAAATACTCAAGTAAGCCAACTGATTTCAGAAATCCCTAAGACCCCTTTTTCTAAACTTTATCTAGACTTTTCAGGTCCATATCCACGATCCAAATCAGGTAATACAATGTTACTCATCTGTGTAGATTCTTTCACCAAATTTGTTTGGATGTATCCCATGCGACGAGCATTAGCGTCGACGACTGTAAAAATATTACAGGAAAGATTATTTAAAGACTACGGTACACCTGTACGTATAGTATCAGATAATGGACCACAGTTTAAAGCGAAAGAATTTAGGAATATGTGTTTCAAGTTAGGAATAGACCATATAACCACTACGGAGTATCGACCGCAAGGCAATATTGCTGAAAGGTATCTACGAAACCTCAAATCTGCGTTAATCGCTTATCATGCGAACGATCACACGTCGTGGGACCAAAACCTATCCTGGATTCAATACGCTTTTAATTCAGCTTATCACGAAGGTCACAAGTCGACCCCGTTTGAGTTACTGTACAAATACCGACCAAACCACCCTTTGTCCACAAGATGGAATATAAACGATCTGCTGCCTCGGCAAATAACGGATAAGCAGATAAAGCAAATATGGAATAAAGCCCGCTCTAATTTAAGAGCAAACTTAGAGAAATCCAGAAAATACCACGAGAAAGTTATTCATAACAATTCGATTACGTACCAAGTAGGTGACTTAGTAATGTATAAGACTCACCCCACTAGTAGTGCAATTGATAAGACCACCTCTAAACTATCATACCGATGGTGTGGCCCTTACCAAATCCAGAAGCACCTAACTCCAGTTACAGTAGCCCTGTACGAACCTGCGACTCGAAAATATGTGCGGAGAACGCATATTTCGCAGCTAAAATTGTATAAGAAGAAGAGACGGAATAGTATAACCCAAAATAGAAAAGGGAATACTAGGTAGTGAAGTATATTATACTTCTGAAACCGTGGAAAATGTTAAACGTAGAGTTTGGAAATGAGGCCTGATCAACCTGAGATCCAGTTCTGCGAAGAATACGTTAATGAGTACTCATTTACTAGATGAAAACTAGTACTAGATGAAAATTAGACTGAATTCTAAATAGCAAAGATTTAGAAAATTACTCTACAGAGAAAGAGTAAGACAATCAAAAAGGAAAAAACCGGTAGTAGATTTAAGTGATAGAGATAAGAAAGTGTTTTGTGTTTTATTTTGTAAATATTAAGTGTGAATAGTATGTAAAAAAAAGTAGTTAATAAGAAAGTATATTGTGTTATGGAGAAGAAGCAAGAGATATAACTCTAACCAATAACTATGTGAAAGAAATTACACACACTGACACCATTCATACTCCAAGTCCCCAATTGTGCGTTAGACTCACAAAAAAGCAACCGTAACGTGAAACTTAAGCGGTGGAGTATGTGACGATTTAATTCTAACTGTAATCGTAAATAAATAAAAATTAAGTTTGCGAGCGATTAAGTATTTTTAAATCGCACTATAAAACCTAAACCCCCGTATTAACTCAGTATGAGAATGAGAAGTGATTAAAAAATCTACAGAAGCAATAATAAAAAGGCCGAATTGTAAAAAGTTATTATTATCATAATTAACCCTTTGCTAGTCATCATGCGGTGACCTGTTAATTCCGGACTCAACGTGTTTATCGAGTCGTCTGTAATTTAGGAAGATATAAAAATCATAATGTTTATAATTAGAAATCTGAAGACACAAATAGTCGTTAAAATAACTCTCTTAAATTATATATGTATAATTAAGGTATAGTTTTTGGTAATAAGAATGTTAACTTAAATAAAAATAGGGACTATATTGTCGCGGAGTAGTTGCCCCTCTCCTTTGTTAAGTACCAGTTGAAGCGAGCAGAAAGTCTCTCGCTATGTTGCCTTCACGCAGTACAGACGTACGAGCGAAAGCTCTACCCAAATGTTTTTAATTTGTTGGTTTTATTTAAATGTAGTATATTAACTACCACTGCTAAAAGTGGAAAGCGTGTGTCATGTATCAATAACATAAATATGTGGTAATAAGAAGAAAGAAAATGTAACACAAAAACAGAACTAGTGGTAAGCAAGGTGACGACTCCCTTCAAGAGGTAACTCCATTTACAACATCACTCCTGAAGATGTGATCTGCAGAAACTTCATAAAGACACGTATACCATGCTTAAGACATTGCTTAGGACATCCGAGAATCTATATATACTTACACCAAAGAAGCTTCAATCTCCTCTGTGAACATCCGACCTATTCTTGCCGAAGACACGACCCAGATGATGACGCCGACTACAAGGATTCCCAAGACGGACACCCCAGGACGAGGTTTCTACGTTCAGTTGTAAAGGTGACTCGATAGCCTTGCTATCGAGAGTTAATCATATTTGTTACACTACTCACTTCTAAAAGAGACTTTTCAAAGACGATTAATTTTATGTAAACATTATAATGAGAAAATCTAAGAGTTTACTGTAAAAATTCAATTATCATACGTTGTAACGCTTTAAATGTTAATGTAACTTATTATCGTTCCAAGTAATAGTACCATTCTTCAAATGGTTAAAGAAGTCTTGCAAGCTTCTAAAATGAACTGAAAATAATTAGAAGTCTTTACTATAAATATACAGAAAATAAACTCGGATCCGAGGTATAAGAATATATAATCAATTTGATCCCATAGTTATATGAAAAGCATTTAAATATTTTAGTTTAAATAATGATGTCATGGGATCTGTCAGTAACTGTTGTTAAATAAAGAGAAGTCGTCTTGTTACACATGAAAATGAGTGCATAAATCAGTAAAATACCTTCCCTTGTTTCCTTACACTGATAGTGAGTAATTTGTTCAATTAATTTGATTTTAATACAGTTCGTTACAACGTAGGCAGCCCATGTAATTGGCAGAGGTCAGTTAAGATGGTTTCCCTGGATTTGTAACGCGGCAATACGTTACAGAGCACACAAATCCTTTAGCCATAAATCTACTAGACAACAGCCTACAGACAACACGTTTAAAGTTAACATTTCCACTGGACTTACTTAGACCTTAACACTTTAAATATATTGTACATAATATGTTACTTCTAAATACTCATACAGAGAACTAGTCCATTGACTAGAGAATGGACTAGTTCTCTTCATACCCTGTATTCTGTGAACAAATGCTTATTGCTATGTATTAACAGATTGTGTAAATAAACGTATAAAAATATATATTTATATTAATAACTCTACACAAACATACATGCCGATAACACATTATATTGTTCCGTTCTTAGCTTAATCCTGACGTAAACAAACAGGCGTGACACATCTGAAACGCTATTTGCTACTTGAATTAGAGGCGTGTCACTCTGACAGAAGGAGTACTGATAGATTAAATATAATATTGATACTGTATAAATAGATGTAAATTGTAATAATTTGTCCTGACCAAAGTAAAATTTGTGTGACAGTGTCAGACCGACAGTGAAACATTTTATAACATCAGTTAATGCCATTTTTTATTAAGCGTTTAAATATCGCAACAAACAAAAAATTAAAGTTTATTTAAAACAAAAATAGAAGCTGTGATAATTACCAGTGTACGGAATACTATCAGTTCCTGTCAGAGAGTAATTCAATGCCTTCCATATCGATGTCTGAACTTGTATCATCACTTGAGTGAGCGTTATTATTGATAAGATTGTTCATTGTCCACAAAGACGTCGGTAATGTGGGCCAGTTGCCGTAGCTTACCATCTTCCTTGATTATATGCTGCATACAATGACTCCACTTGTCCGCCGTTGTTTCATTTACTGCCTTCTCAATAAATTGTTTTATATCAAGCAGTTTATGTTGTATTGTGATGGACAACATATCCTTTCAACTGGCTCCATATTAATTCAATACGATTCAGAATACAGCGACAAGGAAGAAGTCTTAAAACGACGTGCCCCGATTTAAATTGCAAGATAACTCTCACATGACTATACAGACATTCTGCACATGCGCGCAATACATTACTGTATGAAGAGTGTCAACACCCCTGACCAATTGCGTTTCAGATTTCCCACGTGGGTTTGTTTACATTAGGGTTGAACTAAGAACGGAAAGAGTGTACAGTATATACATATATTTACATTATCTTTATTACACATTTAGTAAATTATAATATAATATTTTATCCAAGATATAACAGCATTTTCCTGTACACATACATATCGTTACACTAATTTAAGGACAAATAAATTCTTGACATATTCATTTACTTACATCCTTAGTATATTCCACAAACAGTTTAATTTATGAAAACAAACATTTCCTATATTCGAATAATTTAAATCGAAATTGCTTAAAACGTATTGTATTCCATTTAAAAAGTAATAAGAAATTGAAATATTGACAACAAAATGAAAATTCAATTATTTTGTACAATATTCTATCACAATATTCTGATATTCCGTAACACGTTTTTCTAACAAATTCTGCATGCAATAAAAGATTCAAAACTTTCTGGCAACACGTGATTCACATTGTAAGAGGCTGTTATCGTCTTATGAAAAACACGTGACTCCATGTTATAACGGCGGGCTGTGTCCGATAACGTGACCTGAATTTACACTGCATAAAGCTGCGCTGATAAATACGATTAGATCGTGGCTGTGTTTTATATTCTGCAGATAATAAAAGCTGAAGTGCGCGTGAGATTGTTCAGCTGCTGTGGTGATTTGTATTTCATCAGATCATATCACTAGTAAGTCAATAATATACAAGTAAATTACTTATTTTTACACTTGTACTTATACTTTTGTAAAATACTGTTTAGCAAGAAATTAAAGTTTCTCTGTAATATATGTTTCAGAAAATAATTTTATGAAACGTTCATCAAATTGTCAAAGGTTTCAAATGTAAAGATCTGTGTGATAATTAATTCCACTCTTAATTCATGCTACGCTGAAAATAGTAATAATACACGAAGGATTTAGTGTAGGCATTAATATAGCTACCGTGATAGACATTCGTGAAAATCTTAAGTCACTTTGTAGTCCAGATAGAAGATTATATTTGACCTATAAGTACATTTATCTTTAAGCCCAAGGCAGGAAGAAAACTCGGAGACAATGTGACAGGTTTCAGAGCAAAATTTAGATAAAAATTAGTTTGTACAATCCGGTAAGGTAGTGCAGCCTGGTGCAAAAAGAAAAAGAAAACTTAAATTTGAATAAATTGCAAAGTCCTTCCATTCTCTACGCACATTACCCTAAAGAGGATAAAACAGCATCGCCACGTTTGGTGTTTGGATAAAGCATGACAAATGAAGAAGCCTTTCACGTTTAGTGCTTTTGGCATGAAACTATCAGGAAGTAAATTCATATAGACAAACGATTTTAAAAACCACAAATGTAAGGCTCCTCGTAAGTTGTGGCCATGTGGCACCGATGCCCGATAACTGTTGGCCCCAAAAGTTGATAGATTGTGTTCCACCTGGGCTAGGGTAATGGGATTGAACCAAAAGATTGTGGCAAGAAGACATACTCGATGAGATGGAGAAAAGAAGCTTGCAACGTAACGATTGATAGACCAGAAGTCTCTCGTGCGCAAGTGATAACAGTAGCTGTTGGTGTCTTGCAATAGACGGACAGTTGATTAGTCTTAACATATAGCCTAGTATTGTACACTTCTCAGTCACTAACCTACGTATCTAGATATCTATTTTTGTAAGCTTAAAATTATTTAGTCACTTTCGTTTTGTGATCTATCCAAGAGATCACAATAAAAAGATTGAGACTCGACATAAATTTAGGAAAAACTAGATCTTCTTATTAGAAGTGAAGTAACATATAGAATAGGAGACTGACATATAATAAAAAATAATTTCTTTTTATCTTAGTGTAGCAATAACAAAAGTGTGTAGACGTCCTCAAAAGCGAATAATGAAGAAAAAAAGAAGAAAAGACGAAACAACTAAGAAAAGTAAGACAAGGAAAAATCTTTAGTTGGGAAGCTAAATCTCTGCTTTGTGATGATAAAATATCCCTTAAAACCAAGGAGATGATTTACTCCTCCGTCGTAGAAAACAGTCATCACCTATGGCTCTGAAACGTGGGAAGTGAATGAAACTCCCGAAGCATTTGAAATTGAATTATGGAGAATATCTTGGAGGTATTTGGTTCAAGTGCGTTAAAAATGAAGGCAACTAAGATTTTTTTTCACTACCTAAGAAGGTTAGCAGTTAGGTAGGATAGGCTTACTTATGTCAGCCGTTCGGCGCACAGAGAATGCAGTGTGGCCAGCACTACGCTTTATCGCTCCATTATTACTCCAGATACACATTTCCACGGGCTGAGTCGACCTGGGGACTGTAAACACAGCCAGATTGTATGGTTCTCCGGGAAGCTAACGAGCAGTAAGAAATGAAGACATAATGAGGCAAATTCCAGTACCTAAAATAATTTGGAACACCATAAACCTAAAGCGACTCATATGGTAGGATCACTTGCAACTAATGCCTGATGATCGTTGGCACAAACAGTTGTTAAACTGGATTCCAATTAGAAGACTAAAACGAGTTAGACTCAGAAGATCGTGGAGGTAAGACTAGTAATAAGATGGATAGGAAGGACTTGCAACGGAACGAGAAATACGGAACGACAAAAATTTTGGCGTGCAGAATCCGAGGGACGGTTGTAGATTACAAGCACTCCCATGTGGAGTGCATGGGTGCATGGGTGGATCTAGACCAAGATACAAGGTGTTTGCAAAGAGACCAAACTACTTGAATACTACAATAATCGTTCTGCAGCTAGTAATGGATACGAATTTTCTAATTGACGTAATCCCACTCAATAAACAAGAAGAACTATGAGAAACATATACTAACAACGTTAAATGTGGCCAGTATGAAGTTAGAACATTTTCTATGTGCAAAGCTGTTCACTAAAAGGTCATGTTATATCCTGTAAAAGCGTGTGAACACTGACTGCATACTCAGTGTTATACGGTTAAATCATTGTTTATGAGTTACACAGGGTTAACAGGAGCCGTTCCTGTTGTAGACAACTCCCCGCGGAGTTGCTCGAACGTACGCATTGGTTGGGCTTCATATTTTTTCATTTTTTTTATGCGTATTGTTCTACATAAAGGAAAGGAATATTCATGTTTTTCTTCTCTTCTATGGTACTCCGTGCCTCTTAGATAATATATGTTGTGAGTAGTCAGTGAACACCGTACTTCTTCTCTGCACGCCTGCTTTTCATCATCACGTCTCCGTTCTCTTAATATGTTAACCTAACTTTTCCTATAGCATAACGCTAATGGGTAACAGTTATCAAAAAGTAGTATTTGTCATTCCAATATGAACGTTCATTATAAAACTACGCGTATGCATTCTTCCTTTTAAACCTTTACCTCTACTGAGCCAGTTTGCAAAATGAGTTGATCTATCAAGCTGCGCTACAATCTGTCGATAAGCCGTTATCTCTTGAAGAACGTTCCGCCAGTTTGGTCGATCCTCTACTGCTCTGCAGTTCTACACCCCTATCATATTCTCAGTATCTTCTCTCAGATTATCTAAACAACAGATCCGTAGTCAATCGACTCGTATGCTCCCATACAGTTGCTCTAACTAACATCTTGTGCTATGACTATCGCTTATCTGGGCCTCAGCAAAACCGTTCAACTGTTCCAACTTGTATCATATTGTTACGACGCTCTAACTGATCGTCGTATGGTACAGTGGAAAACAAGATACCAGCCACCAAATAAGTTACTAATCACCAGCCGAGAAACACGTAGAATGGTTTGTTATGGCGTAATCTTTTTTCCGCATTACGTAACAATATTTAGCTTTTGAAAGAACCTGTATAGTTCTTACGATTGTCTCCACGCCATCCTACATTAAGTTTAAGTAGACTTAAACATAAGTTAATTACATGCATTATAAAAATACAAAAATAATTGGTTACAATACATTAAGTATGCTGCTGCACAAAAACGTATTTTACGACGCCGAGCTCAGACGCAACCGCCCCAGCAGACTAATCCCTAATATGGTCGTACGTAGTTGCAGAACGGTTAATATTATTGCACGCTATTTCCTTATCAGTGCAGCTGCAAGCATCTAATCCCTTCTCTATTCCCATTACCAGGTCACAATATCAGCTGTTTTAAGAATAATGTAACATCACAAAGCGTTATAAATGTGTTAATGGATCTCCCACTAAGAGTTTAATGTGTACTCGATACTTGCGTTTTCACATAATAAAAATTAATTATATTAGTCAGAATCTGTGTTAAGAAAACGAGACAAGCCGTGGTGAATTAAACTTGGAAGCAAAGGATTACCTGACAGAAAGAAGCCAGGATTTTACCACATACAATAAGAGGACAAGGTATAATTTATATTTTATAATTTTCATTCTAATGAAGAGGATAAGATATAGATCATAATGAAACTGAAACGCACTCATTGTTCATTTGTAAGAGAGACATACCACAAAAAGCAATGAGATAAAAATTTACAGTTAAGCCTACTTGTGATATTTGCAGCAGAAACGTCGATGTTATACCAAAGTAACAGATACACAGTAGGAAGACAGAATCAGGCGTATCATGTATGAAGAAAGTACGCCTCGTTCAGATCGCCGTATCAAAGGGTGGGGGGGTGGCGAAAGAGCGAAAGTTTTTCTGGGCTAGAGACCATTAGACCATTACACCACACAGACCATAGAAGTTTTCTTATAATGTAGAATACATTTTTAAAATTACCAACTAGGACTATGTCATAAGATTAAAATTTATTATCTTCTTGGATTTCGTTGTCCATGACGTTTCCATTGATTAACTAAATATAATTAAATCACTACCAACTCGGAACACAAAGTTTTTTATAGGTAAAAACGTAAACGTTTTACCTTATAGCCTGAACCAATTTTCGCTTTTTATAAGGTTCGTCAGAGGCTGCCACTGGGAGCGCTGTCCGTCTTGTTCTTGGCGACGGTGTCGACTTTTGAAGGATCGATGTTGTGTGTGTGGGGTGTGATATGTTCGAATAATGCGTGTGATTTGAGTTGTGTCTGTTCGTTTAGGATGTCGTTTTTATGTGTTTCTGTGTTTTTGTATATTTCCAGTTGTTCAAGAGTGTCTAGTTTTTGGCATTTTGTGTGTCCGTGTAGAATATCCACGTTCAATGAGGTGGGGTCCAAAGGTGGATTCGGTAGTGCAGTGTAGTGCCTTTGTGTGTTCAATGTATCTTTGTTTGAAGCTACGTCCTGTCTGGCCTATGTAGAATTTGTTGCAATTCGAGCAGTTTAGTTTGTAGATAGATCGAATTAGATTTTAGATAGGTAGTTTGTAAGTAGATCGAATTGGTTTTGTGCTTTGTGTATGTGTTTTGATAGTGTGTGTTCTGTTTTGTTTGTAGTTTTGTATGCGATTCTGTATCCTGCTTTTTTGAATTTGTGGGCTATTTTTTCAGTGTGGTTATTGACGTATGTTGGTGTTATGAATTTGTTGTTTTCTGTCTTTGTCTGTTGTTTGTTTTGTGTTTTGTGTAGGACTTTATTGACTATTGTTCTGTTGTATCCATTGGTTTCTGCTAGATATTGCATCGTGTTTAGTTCGTCTTTGTAGTCTTTTTCATCTAGTGGGATGTTGTTGTCTATGTATAATAGTTCTGAAGGCAGCTAGTTTGTGTTGTATTGGGTGATTGGAGGAGTTGTATATTAGTGTATCAGTTGTAGTCGGTTTTCTGTATATACTGAATTTGTGTTTGTGTTCAAATTTTGTGATGGAGAAGTCTAAAATGTTTATGCTATTGTTGTATTCGTATTCGTAGTATTTGTATCCAAATGTAGTGTTTACCCTGAAGATTTTATAACTTTAAGAGTATCATTAGCGAAGATGAAGTAAACATTTTTTGAAAATTGTAAAAGTTTGTGTGCGGCAGTACATTAAGAGGAATTTTATTCTGCTCCACCGCCACACTCGTCGCCCGCTGGATCCGCTGCAATGATGACACGTAGAACTCTCGCGACACACGCACTCACGCCGTTTCACCGATAGAGTTTATCTCATTTATCTCAGGGTTCGATAATGGGTTTAACTATTATTAATTCAATTTCGGTGTGTTTTACGTACACCTTCCGGTATCTTGACGTGTCCTCGCTTTCACCCAGATGTATTTCGGCAAGTACACCTGATTCCTATGCGGAAAATCTTGACTATCGCAAGATAGGACTGTTTAATTTATAATTAAATTATTTTGAGTTTTAATGCCCAATCGATTTAGCAAAGGGCCAACTCGTCGCTAAGACCCCGTACTCGTAACCCTTATGTAGAACGTATACTGAGACTCGCACAGAGACAACGTCTGTTAAGGCCGAGCGATTAGGTTGAACTGAGCGAAGCTTCTTCCGCGAGGGACCAAACTGAATGAAAATTGGAGCCTCCGATTGGTTAAAACCCATAGCATGTGATTGATGGGTTAGATAGACAGACATACGAGTATGTCCTGATCAATTTTGCTGAAACTTTTATGACTTTCAGAAGATAAGGAGTCTTTAGAAAAGTGAATTAAAATAATATATTTTGAGTCTTTGACATATGAAAACTGTAGCGCTAATTCAGAAGTATGAGCTGTCCAAGTTTCAATTCTATACGTTAATTTACACCAAAGCTATTCATGTAACTACGAATAACACGCGCACACGCGCACTCGCGCACTAAATTCGCACTTGACATGACAGAAAATAAATTTATGGGCATTTTGACATACAACAGTTAATTACCAATTTCTTATTTCAAAACTTATAGCTATTTTACAAGATTTTAACAAAATCAATTTTCAACATGTCTATAACGTCATAAATTGTATAAAACATGTAGTCGTAGCTACAAATGACCGTTTTCTGCGATGTTCCATTGCAATATATATATTTCAACGATACAGCCATAGCTGTATTAGGCATTAATTTAAATAAATGTAAATTTTGTATAATTTGTATAAGTTACGGGTAAATGGACAGGTCTGAGAGTGCAAGAATATTTCATTGTTAGATTAGGGGAGCAAGTAACCTGTTCCGAGATGCAGTGAACACCTGCTCAATTGTATGTGTGTTCACGTATATCTTGTGTGTGTGAGTGAAGCAGGCACAGACAAGAAACTCAGCAACCCGCCCCAAGTAATTAATAAAATAATTGTTTTAATTCACTGTGAGAAAACTAATTAATGTATGACCAAACCAAAGGCACCAAAGTGTGGGTAAAAATTATAATTATCCCCAGTGAAAAGATGACGTTAATAGAACACGTTATGCGAAGACAGTGCAAAATAAACGTGCTAAAAAATACGCAAATTACCCTAAGACGCTCAAATTAATATAGTGAGTGATTAATCGAAGTAGCTACGATTTGTGCTATCTCGATTCCGTGCAAAAGAGTGTTATTTGCTAATAATTGCAAATAGATGAAAAGGCTCGGTAGTGGGGGCTGTCACGAGATACGCAGGTATCGACAGGACGATTTTGGAGCCGACTAGCGCGGAATCTCAAGAGGGCATAAATTAAGGGTTCGACCAAAAACCCTTCTCTCTTCATTTCAAGACTCAGTTGCAGCCGGACATGCTGTCCGTCGGAAAAACAGTTTATATTTTTATTATATTACAAGTTGCAGTAACAAACGAAATGACGTTTGTTAAAGTCACGACAATATTACGGGAAAAGTAAATACAGCAATAGTTAGTCTACCAAGAGTAGATCCAGGAAATATGCTGCGGATCGACGCTGGACTTTAGACGTATCCAGGAAAGCTGCCGTAGATCGACGCTGGACTCTAGATGTACCCAGGAACACATGCTGCCGTAGATCGACGCTGGACTCTAGATGTATCCAGGAAAGCTGCCGTAGATCGACCCTGGACTCTAGACGTATCCTGGACCACGCCAGGACAAGAGGAATGGAAGATTAACTCTAGACAACGCTAGACCCCGGACAACAGTCGTAAGATCATCAGAAATCGAGGTGACATGCTTAATGCATTTTAAATGATTTATAAAAACAAAAGAGCTCATAAAGACGATTTCAAAAGACAGTAAATTGAAACGAAGGCAGTTTATATTTAGTAATAATATGTTAAAATGTAAATAAATGTTTAGTCATAAGAATGAGCGATCGACTATAAAAGCAGTAATAAATGAAAGAGAATTTAAAGTAAAGAGAGAAGAGTAGATAAAAATAAATAGTAAAATGATTAGATATTTGAAGTATAGAAAGATTAATTTAAAGCTGAATATTAAAACAAAAGCCAGTCTACAAGAAATTAATATAAAGTTAAATTGAAGTCAAAACATTGGTATAGACTGAGCGAGTAGAGGTCAGATCTGAGATAAGACAATTTATTTCAATATAAGAATATTTTAATTTTATAATAAATTAATAACATTATTTAACATGTTTAGATATAAGATTAACATGTTTAGATATAAGAATTTTTTTAAATATGTGTAATGTTGCATATCGTAAGATATAAACATTAAATAATGAGCAATATCATGACCGACAAATTAATGACTTTTATGAATAATTTTAATAATGAAAAAATAATAAATATGAGTTTTAATACTGATAATAAAAATACTCTTATTATCAGTATACATCTGAAACCCAAATACACATACAAGTTGTTAGTAATGTTATATAAAGTGTATGAGTTCAATTAATGTACAAATTAAATTGCACAGAATATATAACTTGTTACAATTTGGCTCCCAAAGAACGTGGAGCTATACAAATTAAATTACGTATAGATATATGCAACTTGTATCGTTGTAATATATATATATATATATATATATATATATATTATATATATTGCAACGTTTTTATTTTGTTAAAATTTAATTTCAAACACAAATACACTTCTATTTGTGTTTGAATAGCCCCACGTTCTTTGGGAGCCATTCTATGCAACGTAATAAATTGCAAATTTAATTTAATTTAAATTTGTGGAGCCCCACGATCTGGGAGCACCAAATTTATGCAACGTTACATACACATAAATAGGCGTGAACGATCTCACGTTCAAGATTGACAAATTCTTTAAACAATGTAACATTTAAATTGGGTGTCAGGTGTATCTGCAATAAGAACTCTATGTAACTTGAAACGGTAATTAAAATTTATTTAATACTATAAAAAAATATGTGCACATGGCACTGACTTCGATTTTGAAACATTAGTTATTATTTGTTATTATGCCGTAAGGCTTAAGATATATACATCCTTACTGACTAAATATTCTATGCTACTAATTATTATATAAAAGAAAAATCTCATTTTCAGACTACTCAGTCTATTAGTATGTTTCAAAATCAATTTTTAAATCTTTTTTTCTATATTGTAACGTACTCAAAATATTAATAGTTATTGTTTCTCAGTACTGTTTTCTCAAATACTAATTGTTTTTATTTAAATGCTTGGTAATCATTTTATATCATATTAATTTGAGCTCTTGTTACGTTAATCGTATTTCTAAAACATCTATGATTTTAACTCTACTATACAAGAAACATTGCTCATATTTTTAAATAAAATATTAATGTCTTTAACTGTCTTTGAATTCTTTGTATGATTAAGATATGAATAAGTTGTCTATCACCTTATTGTCGTCAATCATACTCGATCATTTTTTGTTCCATCGGTGTTCGTCCTCGTCTCGCCTCCAGCGTCGGCTGTCTCTCTCTCTCTCTCTGGAACTCTCCTCTTGTCCAGCGTCGTATCTCTCTCTGGAACTCTCCTCTTGTCCAGCGTCGTATCTCTCTCTGGAACTTTTCTCTTGTCTAGTGTCGAATCATTAATGGATCTTCTTAAGTAGTGCTGTTATTAATTAAAATGATTGTCTTTACAACTTAGTTACGTATTTGTACGTAACTGGCAAATTTAAACTGTTTACGGAAAAAAAATAATTACGCCGTGCTGACGGGCATAAGCTCCCGCTGCACCGTGGATGATTCAAGAAAGAGAACCACTGTAGCTTGCGTGTCCTATTTATACCCATGTCTTGGTCGACACCCTGCAGTGATCCGAAATCGACATGTTAGAAACTGTCTTTGGCTTCAGTTCCCCCACTCTTTGTCAAATTCGCTATTTTTTATATTTCTGCGAATTGCAGAGTCCTGCAAGTATACTCTTATACTTATCTTATAACTAATTTTACAACACATGTTCACTGTAATTTTGGACATTTCAACTTAACCCTTTCGATTTGTACACAGTTATTTCACTATTACACTCGTACGGTGTGTCACTTTCGCGTGGTTTTCGTACACAGTATTTAGTAAATTTATTTACATTTTATGGTGCTTTTGGATTTTAATTCTTAATTCTAATTTATGAATAATTACGGAAAAACAATAATTGTGCAATTATTCATCTTGGGGTGGCAAACTCGCCTGCAGAGACCTGCGTTCACACACACTAGCAAAATACTGGTGTACACACTTTCAGTTACATTTGTGTGTGTGTGCACGTTGATTCAGGTCGAAACACCTGTTCATATTTTTGTCTGAGCCAAGCTTGCAATCCCTAACATGCTTATTTCTAATATATTATTAATTATTTACAGTTTATTAGGTAAATTAAAATTTTTATATTCCATGCTCAGTACCTCACTTATTTGTACTGTCGCAATATATATATATATATTGCAACAAATCAAATTTTGTTATACTAATAAGGATATAGTGAGTGTGTAAAAATCACAAACAAGTCTACTATGGAGGAGATGAAAAATTATTTATTATACACATCAATATTGTTTTTAAAAATTGTTATTGTATTATAAATTGTCTTGTACTGATAATAGAAATAATTGTTTGTATTGTTCGATAATATAAATCGATTTTACTTGGTTTCTCCAACGTCCTCCTCTCCTCTCGTCGCTCCCGTCCTGGCGTCCTCTTCTACAGCGTCACTCCTTCCTGGTGTCCTCTTCGTTCTGCCGTCCTCTTCGTCTTGTCGTCCTCTTCTACAGCAGGCGGCTCCAGCGACGATATTTCAATTATCGTAATAATCGTTGTTATTATGTTTGACTGCTAACATTAATTATTTGCTTCATAAATTGTTCACTCACAATGATTATAAATTTCACTCGTACAGTTTATTTTAATTTATACTTTATATTTTCTTAATCTCAGGATTAATATGGGTATTAATTAATGCCGTGCGTTTAATGTACACCTTCCACGATATCTTGAAGTGTTTTTAAATTCCCTAAGCGGATATCTTAACTTACACGAAAACAGCACTATATTATATTAAATTTTTAAATAAATATTTTACCAACTCGGTTCTTAACGCAAAACGTCGTTAAGAATTACCAAGGTTTATTTTATATATGATATTTCTACGTTCGTAATAGAACAACTCTCTTCACCGGGTACAACTTCCCCTTGCAACTTCTACAGACAGACTGTGTCCATCCTAACTCTACAACGTATGAATCTCACTGAATTTAGTGTATTCTGATAGGCTAAGCCCAAGTCACATGATTGATTGAACAAACAGATATACAAATTTTATGAAAAACTTTGTATAATTTAGCAAAGGCCTGCATGGAAATTATCAACGAATTTTATTACCCTATCTTTGATAAGAGTTACAATTGATTTTTTCTTTACTTAAAAAAACATATTTCTAAAATAGTTATGAACCTCAATTTATACACAAATTGAAGCTATTTACCTAAATAATTCTTTGTCAAAATTTCACGTCAATCGGTTAACTACCACTGAAGCTATAGCGATCACAGATTATCACACCCGCACACGCGCACAAATTCATACAAATTCACACAAAAAATACATGACAGTATAGAAAACCTTTTTATGAAGAGTTTGGTATACCCTACATGCTTATCCATTTTTAAATACAAAACTTACGACTAAAAGACAAAATATTACATAAAACCAATTTAAACAAAAAAATGCTCGTCATCCATGTGCTCTGATATAAACAACATAGCTTATCATCCTGTGTTCTGTTGCAGGATTAACCCCACCACGTGTAAAAAAATTTTTTATATGGAATACAAAATTATTTTCCTCTTCCTAACCTAAATTGACATAACTTCCTCCGAATAATCATAATCATCCAAATAATAACATAAGTTCAAAATTCAAAATAACTGAATAGCTTCTATCAAACAACATTTCCCCAACTGTCACTTTGACAGCACTAATTGTAAACAAACAACCGCAAATGGCTGGATATCACCAAACATTCCTGAACACTGATAAGGATGCCCATGTCTGACGTCATTTTGTTATGTTATATGTATATCCAGTTCACCCTAAGCATTTTTTCCAACATTCTCACAATTATTCTAACCTACACATATTTTTATACAATTGCATAACATTCATAGTCCTATATCCTGGCATATTAGATTCAATTATCCTTAACGTAATATTTTCTTAAGGATGATGCATGGAACTTCCCTATCACTCTGTTAGTATTCGGGTTTGTAACCATGTATGTATTTTTACCCACTTGTTCCGATAAAATATATGGACCGTTGTATAATCTAAACAATTTTTCTGCCGTATTATCTTCCCTGTAGCCAACATTTAAAGCACGCAATAGTATTTTATATTGTTTTTATATAGTATCCAAGTCACTTTTTCACAAAAAATTCCAATTGTTTCTAATTTTCCAAAATTTGTTTTTAGGCAAAGATTTTTCTGTTTTACGTCGGATATCATAAAACTTATGGAAGATACAGTTCTACGACCTGTTTTATTCCATTTTTCAGGTCAAAAACCATAAAAATCAGCAGAATTCGCCCCTTCCCAGAATTTCAGAAAGTCTTCATTTACCCGGGGGAACCGAAACCAGGGCGAAATTTTCGCTAGCTGTAACTCGCTAATGAAGCATTTCCGGACCTATGTTTATATGAACTTTTTTTCTTATTTTTCGATGTAGATTCATCTCCCGAAGTATTTCCGTTTCTTCGTGAATCACCCTGTGTATATATATATATATATATATATAATCACGTTTATCCATCATTAGCTAAACATGCAAGTTCTGACCAGAGAAGTTCATCTTTTTGAGACCCCATATATAAAAGTTACGAGTAAGCTTAGACATTTTATTCTTACATATTCGTAATCAGCATAAAAAACCGTAAAAATATATATCCGTTTCAAGATAGTTTGTTGAAAAAAGTTGAATAATAATTACCCTGTTAACTTTATCGTTACAAACCACTCACACGTTTAAAAAAATGCATTACTATTTTATCACGGATATCGGTTTAGCTTTTAGTGATGAAAAATATGCACAGTGTTGCCACAAAATGTATATAAAGTCACGAAGGTCACAACGTTGCCAAGTCTACTGAGCGTAAGCAATTCCTGCAGCTGCTGTGTCTAGGCTGTGTATTCCAGTCGCCTACGTTTAATTCCTGTATACGATCTTAGTTATTTTTAATTTCAGTACCGTAGTAAAAATAATCTTTGAAAGACGTAATCAACTATTTTTCAACGCTGTTATTAAAAAGTGGGTTAATCATTCAATGACAGAAAACATATAAGGTATGAAATGTCACTTTATTCACACGTTCTTTTCTTGACACGTAAATAACTATATACTAAATAAAGATATAATAAGTATATCTTCATTGTACATTAGTAGTAAACCAATAGAAACGTCTAAAAAAACACGTTCTTCTTCTGTGTATCTTCTGTAATTGTTAATTATATTAATTGAGATTTTGGCTACTTATAGAGATTTAATTACTGAACACAATGCAGTTTTCAGAATTGCTGTATATTTATTGGTTTTGAAGTTATCGCAGGTTGAACTGCAAAAATGGATCGACTAAAATTTACTCATCCGCCGCGTGTTTCACTGACGAAAGTAGAGCGAGATAGTTGCTATTATACCCTTTCTGTCTAGCGTACGGCGCAGCGCACAGTGTCCCTTTCAATACAGTATATTTAATGTATCTTTTAAATGTCAATAAATTTCATTATGTAGATAATGTAGAATGTAGAAAATGTAGATAAAGAAAATGATTATGATATTGATTATAATTATAATAATTGGAAGCTTGTTTCAAATATATTATACTACATAGAAATGTTTATACACGCACTCATGCGCGCACGCGTGTGCACGTACGCGCACCCACCCACGCAGGCATATTATATATATATATATATATAAAATTTGTGATGTTTTCAATTTGTTTCTTCTGCAAGTAGTATAATTTCGTATATTCTTTTTAACACCTGACGCACGTTTCACTGAAAAATATCAGTATTATCTGAGGTTTCTAAGTAAATTAATAACAATCGAAATAATTCTATTAATATAAAATTAACGAATAATAAAAAATTCCGACTTAATTTTACATCTTGTGCCATTTTGTCAATGTTATATGTGGACAGACTTGCTTACTTTTCTATTAAATGTAGAAATAGATTTTACCATTATTTTTTGCCGCAAACCATTTAATCTTGTTGTTTAATCCTTTTTCTATATGAATAGCTCATTACAATTATTGTTAATATTTCGTGTAAACAGCAGAGAGATGCTAAGTAGGACATTGTCTCAGGTAAGATTGCATGGTAAATCAAGACTCGCGCGTATTTCTTCCACCAGTCGGACGTCACGCGGCAAAAACAGCTGATCGCTAGGTTAGCGCGGGAAGCCGGAATGGCCCCCCCTGTGTTGTGTCTATTCAGCGCTAACACCACAAGATTTCTCATTCCCGTCAACATGAGTACCTACTCAAGGTCAAATAACATTCTTAATGTTGTAATGACAGACGTGTACGTTTACAAAACACTGTTTTGGCTGACACATATATACACATCTACGTCTGAACTCGCAACCTCTTATTTATCAGCTGGCCGGTTTTACGTTTCCACCAAACGTGTTCCAGAAAATCATATTAAAATAATATGAATATTTTATAGTAAAAACATAATAAAAATAATAATAATATACAATTTAAAAAGTTAATACACTACCTCTTGCTTATCCTAAGTTTTGTGCCGTATCACTTTTCCAAGGATTCATAAAATTGTTATCTCGAATGATACATGGATCTTGTAGAGCTCGTAATCCTAATGTTCCTTGCATGATTGATGGAATATGTACACATAATAACCGAGCAACATTTTACGTTAAACTATTGAAAATAACAATGGTTTTCCAAAGTACCGGAGACGAGATGACGGAATTGTTGAACTAAAAGGAATACCGTATATCATTTGATAATCGTGATTCGTTCAATACAATCGCTTCCTAATTCTACAGTACAATGCTCACATCAATATTGAAAACCGATAAATACATGTATAAATAGGCTTACCATACGTCCCGGTTTGACCGGGATTGTCCCGGTTTGACGACCTGATCCCGGGGTCCCGGCCAGTTTGTCAATTGTCCCGGTTTGAAAATTGACGAGAGTAGTTTCCGTCCGGGCGAAGACGTTGTGCAAGCTAAGCTCCCGATTTTTGGTTAAATCAATAGAAAAGAGAGTTTGAAAGATTAAAAGTAATTTTTCATGAATGGAAAATTCAAAAGCTGCAGTAGTCACTTTGCACGAGTATACACATTCAAATGTCTTAGGGAGCACAAAAATCCTAATGTGTGCTACACTTGCTTTCCTTCGAAAAGATGTAGAATGTGGCTGGTAGTATATCCATGGTCAAGTTCCAGAGGAAGAGAAACTCGATTAATTCTTTAATTGTTTCGTAGAACAATAGCTAGACAATGATTAGTGCCACAGGAGTTACGGAACTGCTACTTCCGACGTCATACAATGAATAATACCGTACAAGCACGCATCAGAAACTAAACAGCCACGTTGGAAGACCACATCCAAGAATAAAAAACATTATCAAATGTTTATAATCTGAGGCAGAGAAATGTATTCAGAACACGATGTAACGATGGAGTGAAATTTTTAAGCTATGAAAAGGACGAAAAAGTATACTGAATTGGATAAACTAAAAGATATGAAAAAGATTCTGAAGTTGGGATGTTTCTCAAGATCACGTCGTCCGTTCTACAAGTTGACTAATAAAAATAAATAAAAAATAACCTTCCTTTTTAATTTAGAGAGAGAGAGAGAGAGAGAGAGAGAGAGAGAGAGAGAGAGAGAGAGAGAGAGAGAGAGAGAGAGAGAGAGAGAGAGAGAGAGAGAGAGAGAGACAGTGAGGGAGCGGCTATGCAAGTGTGTGTGTGTGTGAGTTTTATAAAAATTGTAACTTGGTAAACGTAGTTGGTAACAAAAAATACATTTAACGAATTATAAAAACATAAACACAATACAGGGTGGATGTACATACATCGTTGTTTGTGTGTTCGCAAGTGGGAGGTACTCTCACGTATCAAAAATTAATTACGTGTCTTATCTACTTGAGTGTTCGCAAGTGAAACGAGTTGCAAGTGCCACTGTTCGTAAGTGGGAGCACACCATCGTCGGCCGGATACGAAAAGCAGATTAATTTACCTGGTTTCTTCGAGACAAAAGCATCAACATGATCCAAAAATTTAACTTGCAACCATTATTTTAGTAAAACGTAGATGATTGTGGGTATCATAGCTTAGGCTTTTAGAGCATAGGCTTGTACATTTATCTAGGATTTACATTATGTAGCTGATGATAGAAGTTCAAATGCGAGTTCCTGGTCCCTAAAAACATGGGTATCTCAGCTGGGAGAGTGAACTCCAAGACAAAATACTGATCCTTCAAATGTGTGCGTGTCGGGTAGGTATAGGCCTACTCTGGGCTCCTTAAAAAAGCTACTGCTAAAATAACAGTGATTTGTTCTAATTTTGTTTGCTACATAATAAGGTGACGCCGTATAACATTAAAATTTGGGTTTGGCAAAGATTATCAGAATTGGCACATTCAACAATTAAAAGTTTTGTACGAATGAGCAGAAAATAATGGTATTTAAAAGGAACTATAAAGACATATCTTATGGTCATAAACAAACCGTAGAAGAAATTGCTATTGTAATCAGTATAGTCATATTTGGACAGGTGTAGAAAAATATGGAGAAGCCTGTACAGGTGTGTCGGTGCTGATGGGAACACACATAAAAACGTTTGTATGAGATTAAACGTATGTATCCATGATAAATACCGTTTTATCTACAACAGGTGGCTTCGAAATATGAATTTGGGGATTTCCCTTTTATTTAGGGGGAATTGTTATAAGGTAAATACAGTACAACCTGTCACATCCGGACCTGTGATATCCGGAACCTCCCATATCCGGACGTATCTCCAAACTAATTTTTGCAATTTTGGTTAGCGAAATGGTTAGGGATGTAAAGATACTACTCTTGATGTTTTGGCTGATCACCCCTTTTTCTTCACTACACTTACGTCATTCTGCGATATGGTTCACTATTTTTGAATATTTAAGTTTTTACAATTGAAATACTTTATTTTGTCTGGGGCAGCGGCGTTAGGTCGACTCACTTTGGCTTCATGGCTTCCAAAAAACGTGTGCATTGAAGAAGCAGCCGAATCACAAACTTTTTCAAAAACGGATGTAGGCGTACTGTAAGTAAAACTTTTTAACCAATTTTACTTTTTGTATTTTAAAGAGTACAGTGTACAAATGCAAATGCTAAACCAATAGAAACGTCTAAAAAACACGTTCTTCTTCTGTGTATCTTCTGTAATTGTTAATTATATTAATTGAGATTTTGGCTGCTTATAGAGATTTAATTACTGAACACAATGCAGTTTTCAGAATTGCTGTATATTTATTGGTTTTGAAGGTATCGCAGGTTGAACTGCAAAAATTAATCGACTAAAATTTACTCATCCGCCGCGTGTTTCACTGACGAAAGTAGAGCGAGATAGTTGCTATTATACCCTCTCTGTCTAGCGTACGGCGCAGCGCACAGTCTCCCTTTATGTACATAAATATGTAGGAAAAATAAGGAAAATATGTAGCTAAATATGTAATATTTAAGAAATATGTAGTATTAAAATACTTTCACATCAACAATATAATTTACATTTTACGAGAACATAACAGTGCCCTCTTTGAAAGGTTTTGAAAATAATAGGTGCTTCATTTTAAACTTTTTAAAATCACTTTCAAAACATGCAAATATATTTTGAGCAAAGTCAATGTAATCCATAAAATACTAATCAAGTTCGGGGCTGACACTAATCACCAGTTAGATTACCACTTCTGTTACAGAAAATAAGTTAACCCTCAGAATACACAGTATCTGAAAGTTCAACTCTTTGTTGAAGAGTTTACAATAAGACAGCATGCATAAGAAATGAATTACTTTTCAATTGTTTATTGTACTTTAGAAAATTTATGAAAACATATTTTAGAAAACAGTATTAAAAAAGAAACCTTGATGTTATAAAATTAACAACAACAAAGTATTTTACCTATGGATTTCTGTAGTATAGGACATGAGTATAAAGTAAAAAATTGAGAATTATTAACTATTTAACAAAGTATTTTACTAGGAGAGTTGAAATTACTATAAAATTAAAGGTAGATTTTTGACTTGAAAATCTATATTGTATATATATATATATATATATATATATATATATATATATATATATAACTCTACTATAACTCTGCATAAGAATAAAGTGTCCATGTAAGTTTTTTTTTCCACTGTTTAGTTGCACAATTAATTATTAAATACTTTTCTATATTGTCTGTTGACATGGACTGTCTTCGGTCTGAGAGTATGTTTTTATATATAGAAAAGGATCTCTCGACATCACATGTCGTCACCGGCGCATGTTTATATAGAGGAATCGTACTTGGAAGAATATTCTCAATCGATTCTACAGTTTCGCCGTTACATATGCGATAAATGGTATGTAAAGTTGAGTAACCAGGGTTTCTATTCAGCACAGCATTTAATTTAGTAGAAACTTTGTCACCGACTTCACCCTGCACAGCATTTAACTTGTTAACTGCTTCTTCAACTATTCCTATGGCCTCTTGGAGAGTCAGACCTGCAGTCTCCAGTTTCTTGATACAACTAAAATGCGTTTTGATGTACGAAACTGAACATATCACCTTAGAGTTGTTGAATGCAGACAAGGATTCGCTCGCTGACACTGCAGAATCGGGAGATAATGTTTCCACCACATACTTCACAGCTTCAAAGTTGTCACTGTAGAAATTTACGGCTTCGATCCAGGTTCCCCATCTTGTAATTACGGGTTCTGGAGGCAGAGGTGTGTCAGGTAGCCTTTGTTTGTAGCACTGGATACGGTAAGGAGCTTTCAAGAACACCTTTGTTGTTGCTGATATTAATGTATTTACTTCGGGGAAAAGGTCTCTGACAGTTTCAGCTACTCGATGCAATCCATGAGCCAGGCATGTAACATGTAGTAGGTTGGGGTAAAACACATTTAGAGAATTACCTGCTTTTAACATGTATGCTGCTGCATCTGTATACAACAGCAGTGCCTTCTCTTCTTTAACACCATTTGGCCATAACAAACTTGGCAAAATACAGCTTTATCGTCAGTTGTAAAAGCACTGTCAATCTGTACCCATGATTTTAACTTAGATGACAAAGATGATGCGGTCGGTGCCATGATAAAACAAGGATATTTGTATTTAAAACTCTTAAAAACTTGCGTTGAACAATACCGCACAATATATTATTTAAGACGTCTTTTGTCCAACAACGAGAATCCGCCAAGGCAAGAAACAAGCAAGCGCAGAAGTGTAGGCGAAAGACAAAACACTGACTTGACAATAACTTCAACACACCACACTGCACGCCAGATTGTTATTTACGTGTAGGCTTACACTCCGAGAGCGTCGATAATACTGGCGTCAAAAATCACATTGTGCCCTACAATAGCATAGAGTTATATAGATATTTGTTTGTTTAGGTAGATGGAATCCGTTGCGAGAATTGCAAGATCTGCGAAGAGTATTTATTTACCGCGGACAGCACGTTCTTTCCCCACCGAGCCCGCTGAACGTGCGAACAAAACGTAAATGAGGGGCCGCGCATACCATTCTCATCTAACATCCCGTGCAAAATGCCTTACTTGTCGCTTGAGCTCGTAAAAAATTTTACTTCTTGAAAGTAGAATCTATGTGTGCAATTGCAACAGATGCAATATTTTGCCTTTTCTTGTAATAAATTAAATTGGACCTGATTCTGATTAATTGCACATTTGCGCATCTGAGTAATGTTGTTATAGGCCTAACTATTTTTTGCCATTTCAATTTTCAAATTGAAGTAAAGTATAGTAAAATATGTAGAAATATGTAAGATGGAGTGAAATATGTAATATGAACAAAATATGTAAAAATATGTAAAATTAAACTCGCGGATAAGACACCTATTGGTATGATTCGCCGATATCTGGCTTTTCCGTGTAAATGTGCACTCAGCATTCAAATATGTAATTACATAAAAATCCGGGCCTTAATCATCACCTACACCTGCATAAATATGAATGTAGGGGCTACTCATTACAGTATTCACTTCCCCTTCCTTTGTATTTTGATTTGACAGCATTACAGGATGTTTACACTACCTTGTAAGCACGTATGTTTCCCCTTCTGTTTTGTCCAATATACAGTAGATTTGATAGAAATTTTAAATGAAGAAGGAAACTGCTACTTGGTAAATTAATATGTATTGTGCTTTTAAAAGGAAAAGAGAGATAGCTACCGTTTTTCTAATTCTATCAGTAGGATAGAAAACAGATATAATATAAAATGTATGAGACCCCATTAATATTAAGTATTTATCTCTAAATCACCAGTCGATTGTCTCAAAATAATGCGAAAAATTGCGAAAGAAACTACCGTGTAGTTATTTTTATCTCGCAAGGGTGTGTACGATGAACTATAGAAAAGAAACTTTTAGATAAATGTTTTTAAACAATGCCGTTTGGTTGCTAATCCCCGACCTTATAACTTTTTTATATACTTGCTTTTGTATAGAAAAGTCTTATGAAGTGAAAAGAAATTAGTAAAAGAGAATGGAAAATTCCAGGGTGAGGAAGAATATTTAACGTTACGAATTATAAAACGAAGGAGATATTACAGCTGCAATAAAGAGCAGGCAACGAATTATATCAAGGGCTCAAGAGAGAAGTAACGCAACGGAAGGCTGATTGGAATTCCTCAACTTAAATGTGGAGGTATTGTATAATATTAATACTACCTGTAACTACCGCAGACCTTCCTTTGTCATAAACCGTCTCCTCACCATTCCCGATGGACCTCCTCCCAGAAACCCCCGCCAACGGAGAAATAGAAATAATTAAGTCTCTTCGTCATACTTACTACACCTGGCTTCCTTATTGATAACTTAACATCTTAAATTTTCCTATCTACCTATCCGGTCTTTATCCCTCTCCTTTGTGCCTCCCCGCCTTACCTTGACGCCTCTCTGACACCTCCCTCCAGCTTTGGCGTCCTGCGTTACTCGACCTCGTCTTGGCTGTCGTTTGACTTATACTTTTATTATGGCTCTACCATCACCCATTTGGCTCTGCACACTACGTAAACACACAAATACACATCCATACACTACACTCTATCCTGAATGCCTCCACCTACTTCGCCACCGGTCCGCGCTGCGCTGGCGTGCGACTCCTCTAAATCTCCAATCGGCGGAAGGGTGCTTGCCCCAGATCAGCCTGAGTCTTATCCTCTGAGACAAGTCTCAGACAACGCAAAAAAAGGTATAATATTATAGCCTACTGTCTACTATGACTGTGAGACGCGAATATGACAGCAGATACGCAAGAATGTAGGAGGCTACAGAAGAATAAAGGAACGGTCCAACTTCGGATATTATGGCTTAAGTAATCATATTAGAAAGGATTATTACAATTTATTTTATACACCACACAATATATGTGATAATTTTAATTTTTTATTTATCTATAAATTTTGAAACGAATTAAGACCTGTATTAACATCAACCGTTGTGTATATAATTCTTTTCACTCAGACTTTTCACAAAGTTTAGTGATATATTAAAACCATGTGTAAGATAATCAATTTTTGTGAAACCTATAATATACCCATTAAATAGTGTAGACTAGACAAGTATGATAGTAGCTTAATACAGTCTTTTTTCCGGGATGAAAGGGAAATTATAATATTGTGCGCTTAAGAATGAAACTTTTTTTGTTACTAGACCAACGTTTATGAAAATCTATTTGGCTTCATTTCTCAGATTGTAATAAAATTGGAATCAATTATAGCCTATATCAAATTAAAAATTTTTGCCAAAATTATTTGTTACTAACCAAGTTTACTTTATTTTCTTAACCGATGGATTTTTGCATATCAAATTCCGTTTATTAGACATCGATTTTTCAATATAAAATTGGTCTCTAGATTACTGATTTGCGTTAATGCGTCCAAGAAAAATAGTAGTTTGATAAACCTTATTACTAAGTTTTAATGTTTGTTTACATACGGCGTTTTCAAGAAACTGTAACAGTGTTAGAATAAATAGGCCTACTTAAAAATTTGATTACATACCTGCACCTAGTTTCGTATACAGAAGCAGTGTAAAAAGTATTTTGTAAAGCTTTCTTACAAAATTATAACATAACTGAAGCCCAAATGATGTTTAAGATTTTGCACGTTAAGTCATATGAAGTTTACTTAAGAACCTGTTACGTTCAGACTTCCTGAGATACAGTTATTGAGAAGAACAAGAGTAACAGAAAGAAAGAGAGAGAGAGTGAGAGAGAGGTCAAAGTACATGATGTTTACTACAGTTGGCTACTTATAAGGAACTTGAAAATAATTAAACTTATTGTAATGTAGAAAGTTAACGAAACATGAAACAAAAGCGAGGATTATGTGCAGCAGACTCAAGAGTTTTATTAACAGGATCCAAACAGCCTTTGGTGAAACGATTATTACGTTAAATAATTTATTCGCAATTAAGAAGTGGTACATTTTGAAGAAAGGAAAAAACCGAGGATGAGGAACTTATAAGTTGCTATTAAAATATGTAACTTACCTTTTGGATACCTAATTATTTTACAAGCAAGTTACGGAAACTATAAAAAAACATTAATTCTTAATATATAAGCCTTCACGTATTATTTCAAAAAAATTAGATTACTGTTCACTGTGATATACGAAAAGCAAAAATATAATTAATGTAACATTACAACTCTTCAACTCTGTAAGATATAAACTCTTCTGCTTCTGCAGGTTGTTATTTATATTATTCGTACTTGTAGAAATTTTTATTAATCAGAATAGTGAATAAATTTCCAACGGATGGGAGTCAACTTGAAACATGTTGCTTCGGTACTACTGTATACCAATAACTGCATAACTATATTCTTACAAATGATATTCGGTATGAATGAGAATAATTAAAAATTCGTAATTCTCTCTCCCCCGTCTCTCTTCTCCCCCTCACTCTTTCTCTGTCAATTTTCCCCATCTACCTCACTAATAGGGGCAAACCTCACTACTACCTTTAATTAAACATGACTACCTCACTATTAATTTCCTTTTATTTTCATTAAGTTAGCACGGCAGGCCCTTCTGCGACTGCACCCAAAGCGCGCCTCTTTAAGTGCTTGTTGAAATGTTACACTGCTACAAACAGATTACTCAAGTTTGAATGTGTAGTCTGTACCAACACAATGAATGATTAAACAAACAGGCACAAACAAACAGTGAAGGATTGTGTGTAACACTGAAATTGTTGACAAGAAAAAGAAGAAACTGTACGAGTTGGCGCGCGTGCGTGTGCGCGCGCGAGAGAGAGTGAGTGAGTGAGTGAGTGAGAGGACTGAAAGAGAGAACATGGGCAGAGGTAAAAAAAATCTGTCGCATTAAATTCACGCCAACAACATTCTTAATGTCGTAATGACACAACAGTCTTTGTTTACAAAAATTATTACGATTGTCACGACACAAATATACAGATCTAATGTGTGTTGGCAGGCTGACGCGTTCGTACTACCAATTCATTCGAAGGCTGTATTCACTCCTGTCTGTATTAAAATAATACAAATGTTGTTTTATAGTAATAATATAATAATAATAATAACAACTATCACGATTTGTAGGCTTAAGCATTCATAATATAAACAGTTTTCTAACGTTCCCTCCACTCAAAAGACTTCTACGAACTTTTTTTTAACCTATTGATTTTACTCCATTTTTAATAATTCACCAATCCCTTCAGTTTATAACTTACTGCTTACATGTCGGAGTCATGTGATAGTATGAAACTTTTATTGAGCAGAATTCAGTATGACGGATATTCGTGGCATACCTACGGAGATGTGAAAGTAACGTAGTTATACTTCGATTGCAGCTTGGATTCACTAAAGTCTGTTGCCTTCTGTACGAGCGGGTAAATTCTATGCAGGAATGGGAAAATTATTATGTAAAAAAAAGCAGTGATCATTAAAGACAGAGGCACTGAGTGTAGGAGATCAGACCGTTGTAGGTTCACGGCCGGTAGCAGGCCACACCCTAAATCCAGAACATCAGTCGTCCCTACGGCAGGAGCTCTTTTGAAGCTCGGGACGTAGTACACGAGCGGGCGACGGGCAAGCCCTTCGTTCCGCACAGCCCCTGACTCTGCTACCGTTGTAGGTCAAGTACTAGTAAAACCTGGAAAAGCTTATCGTTCACTACTACATATTAAGTAGGTTTAATGAAAATTATGTAAATGGAACGGATGTAATTTCGAAACTGTTAATTTCCTTCAAGTGTGTACTAAAGTAAAGAATGTTACAATTTATAAGTTGGCAATTACACCAGGTAATGCTAACAACCAGTAGCCTACTGATTCGAATGTGTGTGTGAAGAGGGCTTTTGAGTCGATAATAACGCTATTACCTACTTGACACAGAAATTCCCGTGTCACCTGCATTTTGTATTATGCAAACGTTCGGAGGATGTAAATTTTTCAACAACATTGTTGGAGTGCCAACCTTTAGAATGAACCGTTGTGGCGGAATGCAAGATTGATTTAAAGAATTCAAAAATTCTTGGAGATAGTACACTATATTTTCAATATTAAATACGGTGTTAATAGATTCTTCGGACTTTTTATTATCCCCAGAAAATTTTTCCAAACTTGTATCATTATTTTCCTTCACAGATTCGATTCTTTGGGAATAACCACTTGTAATTTTTATCAAGTAAACACTTGACGTTTTGCACAGAATTTAGCAATTAATACAGTGTTGTACTATTTACTATGTCCCAGTTTTTCGTCAATTCCTGTGAAGCTATCGTCATTAGGAACACTACCGTCACCGAGGTGCAGTTAGTTTGTAGAAAAATCACCATCTCCTCCTCCTCCTAAATGGGCTCTCATATTGCTTTGCAAATTTAGTCTGAATAGCATTCCACATCGCCGAGGACTTTAAACACACTGAGACAATATCAGCGCGGGTTCCTCTTGCAGTTACCGGTAATCTCTAGCGAGAATCCTCTGAAATAACAAATGTTACGCTACCCACTAATTTGTTACAATTTCTTAAGTCTTGGAGAGTTTGATTGACCGTTTCTATACAGTCCACAAATCGCCTTCGTTTTACCGTTCATGATTAGTTTCCGTTTTGATCGCTCCTTCTTTTGTCATGCCTCCTCTTCAATACGAATTGCTTTTTTAATAGGAGTCAGTGAGAATACTTGACTTTTTCTTCTTGGCGCATTTCTATTTTATTTTTGCAGTCGCTTTCGGATAAGGGCGAATTTATTCTGGTGTCAATTGTGATAAGGTATTAGCAGATGTCTCGTTTATTTCCGACGTGGGAGGTCCGGCTACTGTGGTCTCTTGACAATCTTTTGTTGGTGTTAATCTTCCTTCATAATTACTTTTGTCTCCTATCTCTCTGTCGATTACAGGTGAACACAGAAACTCTTCGATACTGAATATATTTTCATTTAATGGCCAAATTCCAGTTGAACTAAAACCTGCTGTCAGTTAGATGGTGTAGCTGCCTTTGAAAGAGCATCTTTTGCTAGCCCAGGTATGTCATGGTTTTACCTGGGTTTATTGTCATCCAGCTCTCAGCGGCTGCACCGAAACAGGCCATATAAACACTTGTCTAATGGCTGAAGTCAGATTGTAACGGGTATGAGGTATAAACTGTTTCATAAATAGTAAAAAAAGAGAGGCTGTAATTTATCTTGATGGATGTGCTACTCCAATACAACCTGCTGGTCCATAAATAATCAAAGTGATATCTACATAACACTGTGTGGATATAACGATAAGTGGTGGTTTCCAGCTGCCATCTATGAAAATACCACTGGTTTCACCCTTTTCCAAAGGGGTAACCCTGCTGACTTGTTTATTTCCCTTCAAACTGACAACTTTGTTAGGACAGTGCACTGTCGTTATGCTGCCTGGTTTCCTTCACATTCCAAATATTGTGATAGTAAAAATGAAGGCGACTTATCACAGAATTCCAATTTTGAAGAAAGTTTTATGTTATGTTTATTAAAACTAAATGCTATTGCAAAACTTGTTGCTTCAGCCTCTCTAAAAGACAACCTTGAATGTCGCTGCATGAAGCCAGTAAAACAATCTTTTACCGGCCCAGTTCACCAGAAAATCGACATTATTTGCAAACACGTATTCGGAGGCTAACATACGAATATTCTTAGGGTACAAACCATAATAACTAACAGAATAGTGCAGATCATAACACAGAAATCTGATTTTTCTTTTTGTTCTTTCCTAAATACAAGTTGTGGAAAACGCCGAGTCTTTGTAGGGTTTGTGAGCTACATCGCCCCAGAAAGTTTTTCACTTGTACGTTTGAACCAAATATGAAAAAAAGAAAACAGAACAAAATGTTTTACTTACATTGTACCAACATACCACTTTCCTTCTGGTGAAATTGAAGGTACACCTTTAATTTTAAAATTAGTGGCTGAAGTGTAGTGCTGCTGGCCACTCTACCTTTAGTGCGTGTGTCGAACACTCACTTTAGGCAACCTATTCTACCTCCTAAATTTCGTAGGCGGCATAAAAAGGAGCCATTATTACTATTATCATTTTAAAAATTTTAGTTTTTTAGGATTTAATAAACACGTAATCTTCATTATAGGATCACAAGTAACTGACACATAATTAATTCTGAGATCTGTTAGGTTATGAATTAATTTTCTTTTAAAAGTTATAGAGAAACATAACTTGCCCTCATGTTGCCACATTGCTTTTGTATTAGTATGATTCAATTGTACACTTACCATGGATCCAACAAAGTACGTAGCTGTAAACACCCATAGCAAATTAGTGACAAAAAGGTTGCTTTACACGTTCTAAAATACAAAAGGGAACAAAGACTCATTTTACTGTACACTGCTATAATCAGACTGGAGGAGCATGTACTACAAGCTATAACAAAAACGTTATACAGTTGCAGAGGTGCTGCGACTAAGGGACACTTGAAGAAGTACAAAGTATCAACTTATGTCTCTCTGCTCTCCCCTATATGGTAATACTGTCTTATAACGACTGTTAAACAAATCAAATGTATTGTATACCTTTATATGTGTATTTATACACAATATATCATAAACGTTTTTTGTGGCAAAAATACCTTTATATGTGTATTTATACACAATATATCATAAAAGTTTTTTGCGACAAAAATATCTGTCAAATTTTTGTATGTTGTAATGGTACATATAACACTACCAACACCAGCGTACCACAAATAAGTTGAAAGCCACTACAATTAAGAATACCTACAAGGTCAAGCATACGATCATGGATAAAAAAGGAAGTATCATAAGCCAAAACCAAGTGAATTAAAATGAAGAAGGAATTACCAGTAAATGTGCAACTAAAGAAGATAAAGCAAGACTAACGACGAGACGACATACATAATTACCCAATACATCAAACAGTGAGAAGGAAACCCATTAAAGACAAAATCAAGAAGAAACCTATTAACCGTGAGAAGGAAACCAGTGAAAACGCCATGAAGAAACTTATTAAGAGGGAGGAAGGAAATCGGTGAAGAGAAGAAGAAAATATCCAGATCAAACACAAAAAAGGGAGATAACATGAATTATAAAGAACTAACATATGCCAATAAAAGAATTATTATAAAAGAAGAAAGAATAAATGGAATAAACAACATGATTTAAACCCCTAAGCTGCAAAACAAATTGACACTTGACCAAAACTTATTAAGTGAATACCTTCCTTGACAATGTAATACAAACAATAATCAATAAGAATGAATTATTGAACATAAAAAGTAAGAAAGAGAATGAATAATAATAAGTTCTTAGCTAAATTATGTGTAGACATGAAAAGCGGGCTATGTCCAAAACACCAATGACCAATTGTAAAGTGGAATTGATATTAGAAATAACCACTAATTACCAATAGTAAAGACTGTAAAAGATAAACAAAATGTAATCTAATAATAACCAATAGATATACCAGTACTACATAAAGTCAAATAAATCAAATGTAATACAGAAACACAAAACCGACAATAATCCATTGTTGTATATTATAACTATATGCTTGCCATAGAATGGATGCATGATGAACAAAATTATCTTGTAAACTTATCATAAAAGAGTAGGAACTAAACCAACAACATCGAATGAGGCAGAATACTATTCGAATAAGTAAATTCAAGGATTATAGCCACCCAAATACTAATAATAACAATAATAATAAATAAACCATGTTGACAGCTAGATGCAAGTAATCTTGGTTACTTTAAACCAAAGCAATTTTCAGTATAAATGCAGAATGAACTACTGCACAATAATAACAGTGCTATCAAAACAATGATAAGAGATATTCAAGCAATAACGAGAATAATTTGATAGGATTACAACCCATATAAAAAGGTAACTTCCTAAAGTATAGTAAACTCACTTAACAAACTATAGTTAAGGTAATAAAACCACAAGATGAAGAAAAAGGACACTATCAGAAGTGACAATGACCAATGCAGTATGCATAGGCCATAATAAAATGTTATTAACTATTAATGTTATAATAATATTAAGTATCATGTACATGTTGTGTTTATGTTAGTGTCTATACAGGAAAGTACAGAGCAACTCACCGCAGCTAATAATAGAAGAGTCAACGCAACTTCTTCAGAATCGAACTCGTGAAATGGAACAAAAAATATTCTAAACTATTTAAACAAAATTAATAAACGATGTCAAAGAGTAAGTAAACCGATTTATTCATATCGGATTCAATAATAGATTGAATTGGGTAGAATAAATCAATAAACCAAAAATTAATAATAAAAACCAAAACGTTAAGAATAATAATAAAACAGACAATCTCGTCGTGCTAAAATGTTCATACACACTTTTTAAGAGAAAATTACTTAAAACTTCGAATCTAACAAGAAAAATATTGTGTCGAGTATTCATAATGCAAACCCTTAGATATCAAATATGAAATGAAAATATAAGTACCAAGTAAAATGTATATTCTATAGCCGGCAGAATAAGGGAAGGACAAATAAAATAGAGGCAGGATATCAAGAGAATGGAAAACATGGGACTACCTAAACAAGTAATAAGATACAGACCTCAGGGAAGACGAGATATAGGTAGGGCAAGGAAAAGAGATGCCTTCAGTGAAGCCAAAACAGGCTGTAATCCTATACCTTGACATGGAGAAGATTCCTAATACTTAATAGCACACTTAAGAACAAAATATTGGTATGGAGAATCATACACGACTTCCATGTTCTAAGATTTATATTTAAAATCATTTTCGAAATGAAATATTTCCATTGAAACTACTTCTTTCTACTTACTGCTTCAGCCACTTACTGTGGGCACTAACGTATACCACCTCACGTTATCGCACTTGATTTTCACTGATGATGGAAGTCGATGGCACTGGCGAAACGTCTGGTTTTGCAGAAAACATTGGTCTACGGCCAAACAGGCCGGGAAGGAATTTTAAAAACAAACTGCTTCTTTGTTGTCAATAACGTAGTACATATATACAAAAAATTATCAGGTAAACTATTACGTTACAACAAAAAAATGTTTCAGGTAAACTACCCTTTCCCCGTAACCGATCTTCACCAAAATCAATAGGCCTTGAGTCCTCTATAACTCGGGCACATATGTAAAAAAATATCTGATTCTGTTTGAATTTACGGCAGTTATCGTTCGTCATGAAAAAATTTCTCTTGTTACAACATAAAATATTGCAGGTAAACTACCCCTTTGTCTTAACCGATCTTCACAAAAAACAATAGGTCTTGAATACTCTACAATTCAGGGCTGTATGCAAAAAATTATTTGATTCTGTTTGAATTTGCGGCTCTTATCGTTTGCCATAAAAAATCTAGACAGACACACAGACACTTTTCGATAAATTATTTTTTTCATGTTTTGAGGGTAGTATAATCAGAATCTGCAAAAATCTCTAACACGATTTTTTTTGCCATCACCATACTTCCATTTCCTTATGGAACATGAAAGTAAAATCAAAGTAAAATTCTGATGGCAACAAAAATCAAATATTCTATCAAAAATTGGGGATATACATTTTTGGTAGGTATTTGGTAGGCCTACTTGCATTGCACAAGGAATGTGTTATTTTCAATAGGTTATTGATAAAAAATGACTTACAAGTACATTGATTTTTATTACAAAATTTATACAAAACAGTTTCAATTCTAAGGTATCAATAATTAATAAATATTAAGGATAATGAACAAATTATTTCTTCAGAGAAGATACATAAAAACATTGCAAAAATAATACATATCAGACAAATATTATTACAACAAAAATACCACACAGACATTTGGGCTTTGTTACTTTATCAGTAACTATAAGATTACATTAATAAAGTACATAGAATATTTATTTACAAGAACATAATTACAAAAAGTGAAAACACCTTTGATGAAATAAACATTTTATTTATTACATCAAACATAACTAAACTCAGATGACAATATAAATGAACTAAATATAGGTTTTCTGCGAGGGAGTGTAGGATTGATTAGGGGTTCAATTAGTTCAAATTATTAAAAAAAAAAATAGCATAAACTATAAATAGAAAAACTAGACTGGTATGTTTACAACAAAATGAAAACTTCAAGTTACATTTAAGAGATATTCCGTGTCAAATCAACAAGTGCTACAACCTGACCCTCTTAGATTTATTTGAAATTAAGTATGCATGTAGTATTCATAAATAGTAACACAAATCAATTTTTTCACATTTTTCTGACGAAAGGTTACTGAGTAATGGGTGCTCAAAAATGAAAAAAAAAAATAAAATTTTGACTTGCGCAACAATATTGATTTGTTCACAACTTGTGTTCTAATTAAGCTAGAACAATGACATCGAGTTCATTTGAAAGCTCTTTTAAAGGGCTTTCATATGATATAAAACATAATTAGTTGAAAATATATATATTTTTTATAAACACATCATTATTGCATTTACTGAATTTTGAAAAACTGTATTTTTAAAATTCTCAAAAAAATATATGTGAAAGATATTGTTTTCCTCTACATATTCTGAAAGTTTCAACTTGGGACGAGCATGGGATCACTATCAAAAGTAATTTTATGTTTATCACGATTCTGTAAAACGTCATTCAGATCGGTGAAATATTATTATTTTTATTTTCCTACCCATGACCATTTTTCAGAATCATAGTTGGATTTATTACTTGGCCTACAAAATTGTACTTTTCTTTCATACAAATAACTGTGTTTTAAAGCTTAGCACTAGCTAAATTAATAGCTCAAAATTAATAAATTGACCTACATATCTAAAATATATATCTTAATACAGTGATCCAGGTTTTCCGTGTACAAGCAAAAAAATCTCATTTTAAAGACTATATACAAAATGGTTGGTTGGTGTGACTATCTCCCATCTGTTTAGTATTTTGTCATCGGATAATATTCAGTCAGCTGTTGTCAACTGTTGTTGAAAGTGACCTGTACATTCTCTTTTGGTGTGACATAGCCTATAAAGTGAAAAAAATGTGATTAATTCTGAAATGTTGTGTTTTGAAATTAGCTTAAAGGTACTTTTGTACAATTCTCACAACAGTGTATAAGTTTATATGCCTACAACCAGTTAATATTGTAACGAGACATATGAGCCCAAATATTTCAGTAACCCAAAATATTAACACATGTCAATAATTGAGTGAAAGAGACAAACTAAGTGTTTCTTCTAAAAGGCCAAGCATGAAACTACATGAGCTACTCATCACCAAGGATAAACTCACAACAATAAGAGTTAATAAAACTAATGGTAACTAACAAGTGAAATAACATTATAAGAAAAAGAAGATGCACCGAACAATGGTTGTACCACAGGAACCAACAACCCAATAGTTTTCGGTCAGTAAGGAACCAATGAAGACAAGGAAGAAACATACTACGAGAAAGACACCTAACAACCATGGTATAAAATATAGATTCCAAGAGCCAGTCAACTATAGAACATCTTACCCGTATATGCAATGACTGAACAACTTACACATTGAAGAGATGGACAAGAACTGACTAACTGAGATGACCAATATTGTAACGCAACAGAAATGCTAGCACTCAAGTTACATAAAAACAAGGTTCACAGAATAATAAACAAGTCAATATTTAACCCCATGATAGAACAAAGATCTAATAATTATATTTATAATCATAGATACAGGTAAATAAGGATGCAAGGTAATATTAACAAGAATAACCGAACCTGTAAGTTAGACAATAGTTGATGATATATGTTTAATGAAAAACAAACAAAAAATGAAACAATAATTTACTAATAGCAAATTTTGAGTTAAGAGGTATTATTTTGTGACAAAAATTTTTTGATAAAGTTTATGTTATGTTATACCAAATATGTGTTGAGTTAATGAAAGATAATGAAACAAGATGTATTATTCAATGACTGTTGTAGAATGAAGTGTGAAGCAGCTAATTAACGTTAATAGATTTGAATTTTCTTATATGTGATCCATAGGTCAAGATAAAATTGTTATTAGATATGGAAAAAATAATTGTTTATGTAAATGTTAATAGTTAAGATTTAATTATATGTATGAATTTATGTAAAAGGGGCTATAGATGTGTACCAGTTATAAACACAGGTAGATCTGTTTACAATAAAAGGCCTAACAGCCAAAACCACTATATAACCACTCATAACATAAAGGTTAGGTACATCAATTAATAATAATTAATGAATACGATTTGAAGAGCTAGAAAAAACATTAAATTAATAATGATATATAATAAAATTTATACAAATTATGATAATACCATAATGCCATGATATCGATTAATAACATTTAATATCGAAAGTGGATTAAATATAAAAAAAGGAAAAAAACCGGCTTATATCAAAAAACCAGCAGAATACGTGTAGAAAATAATAAACCAACTATCGGTAAAGTTACATTCCGATAGGATAGCAAATTGATAAGGAATAGACAAAAAATATATGAAATAAACACTATATTCAAAACATGTGGAAGGAAGAAGTCGTGTGTTGCTAGGGACGACAGAAGAAGAGGAAGTTGTTAATTTGACAATAATTGCTTTGATGATCTGAATGTGATGAGATTAAAAAACCCAAGAATTATCTATTTAATCGGAATATTTTAAATCATCAGACACGATTATAAAACACAAAATCCTAATGACAATGTTTATGACTATCACCAGTACAGTTTAATCCAAATAACACTACAGTATGAAATCACAATAGAGAATAAATAACTGGATTATACAAGGAAGAACTTGAACTGTCCCATATCCGAAGGGAATTGATGATATATTAAACCAAATAGAAAGAATTAACAGTATCACAATTAATAATATTCACTACACCAGAAGTTATAACCTTTCAAAAACACGGAACAACACTAATTGCTTCAACCAAGAGAAGAACGTATTTGGATCCTGGCGTTGCAGAAGAAGCATCAATCGGGCTGTAAACCAATCCAGGAAGCTGTAATTCCGAAGTGGACAGGAGAAGAATTCCATTCTATTAAATCGAAGAAAGAAAATCGTACGGCATAATTGTCCAGAACAGTAAATTTATCAATCAACCGCCTACACGATTGGCTTCTTTCTAGTCTGGTAAATTACTATTATATTAATCATACTAGCTACACAACACTTTAAATTTGTAAATCTTGCATTCTTATCTATGTATTTTTAATCTTCCCCACAGTTACAAGAACCTTCACACCCTGAATTAAATTAATTACAAATTAAAACACACTATATAACTAAATTTAAATAAAGTATCAGAATAATCAACAATCGATTCATACAATCTATAGCTCAAGCATATGTTAATTAGAACATATATTATTCAATGTTAAAGAAGTAAACAAATAAAGAACCTTTATATATTGGCAAAATCTTGTTATTTGGAGTATGGTTTAATGAGCTAGGAATAAAAAAGTAACTGAATAAGTATAGAATAATTGGTTAACATAAACATTGAAATAACCTATAAGTTTCGTTGAGCCGATACTACAGCGCTTATAGCGGAATTATCTGACACCAAAGAGAGAGAGTAAAAATACAAAATTAGACAGAATTCTCTTCAAGGTATAATAGGGTTGAACGGAATTATAAAATAACTCATTAATTATTTAAGTTACAGGTACACAAACACTGATAGTTTTTAGAGAGCTAAGTTAATAATTAATTACTTACATCAATACATCCCACAACTCCAAATATCTCCGAGATTTACATAATTAAAATAATTCAAAACACATTGGCATAGGTGTATGTACAAATTGACAAACACAACAGTGGGGTTTTAAGGAGAGGAAACCCATTCCTGTACAATATACAACAGATAATATTATAAATGTATAGGACAAGATATGTTATAAAAGAATGAAAGTAACTAGACTGTTAACTGAATAGAAGCTGTGAATAAAAGCATAGTAACATGTTATGCATAGCACCCATGTAACATAAAGAAGTATTAAAATTGTCTCATAATAATAACAAATATTACTCAAATAGTCAAACAATCATGTAAGATAAGAAAAGGCAATAACTAAAGAGTTATTAGTTATCATTAATAAAACCAAACTTGAGAAAATAAGGTTAAAAGAATGTAAATTTGTATCAACCTAACATACACATTGTTGGTACAAATTTCACCTAAATTCACATCTATCAGTAGGAAAAGCCTACCTAAACCAAAATGTTTTGTGCCTTAAACCAAGAAGAACTGATAAGCTTTCTACAGGTACCAATATAAGATACCCAAAATGGATTTTAAATAAGAATTTAAGTAAATAAAGTGAACCAAAACCGACCAAAAGGGGATTCACTAAGTAAAACGTGAACAAAACCACTTTATAATACCAAATAGAAGTAAAAGGTTAATGTCTATACCACAAGTAAGGTGTAATGCCACTATTGTAATAGTATAAGAATATTATAAGAAAGGACATAATGTATTATAATCGTAATTAAGAACACCTGTCATGTGACACTAGGTGTAAGTAATGTTAGTCAATGATATACACTAAGGGACAGACCAGTGTACAAAAAACACTAAACCAATTATAAAGAGACTACTATGATTAAACTATTGTAACTAAATAATAGTAGAAAGAGATAAAAGAATACCAAATAAGAATGGAAATAAGTGTACACCTCATAGTGCAAAATAGAGGTCAGAGAGAGATAACTATATAAGAATACAGCAGTTCTATAAGGAGAAATTTACCTCCAAACTTATAAATTTTGCACAATCATCTGGCGATATAAGAGCTTCTACAACAATGGACTCTGTAACAAAGAAAGAATTTTAGCTAACAGAGAAAAATAATTATCATTGCCAGTATCAACAAAAGTGCAAATTACTAAATGAAATAATTGCAATTTTATGGGAAATAATGTTATTAAACTAATTATGTACTTTATTAAGAACTTTTGTTTTCCAGCAGCTTCCAAAACTCTTTATATAAAAAATAATATAAACAAACTTATTTAGAGCTTCTAACAATACTTATCTTAAAATTATCATATGATTATACTTTCCAAAGGAAGCCCCTGATTTGAAAGCATTGACACATAATACTACTAATTAAAAATGATTCCAACTACTATGTTACTAAATTTTCTCATTTAAAATGTAAATGGTACTGTTAATAACTTTATATTGTTGTCATTAACAAGACAAAACAATCATTAATGGCTATTTTATCACAAACTTCAAAATCTCCTATAAAGCTTGCTCAATGAAATAGGACATTCCTGATGCAGAAAATTAACTTTGCCATAACACAAATTAAATAGGCTAACACCCAAACAAAAAAATGCTTTGAAAACAAAACATTAATGAAATATGGTATGAATTAATTGTGCTACATTCAAAGCTGATTTTCTTAATTGATTTAAAGTACCTATACAAGTCTAGTTTGTCAAGTAAAGATAATTTAGGTAAACCTAACACTACATATGAAACAAACATTAAATCAAATATGCTAATGTTACAAAATTCACAAACAGAAAAAAAAAAATTTTTAATTATCTATAGGCTAAATTGCTTTGATTATATTACCTTCTCCACTTCATATGTTTTCCACATCAATATCATCTGATGTCGATACTACTGATGGTGCAATAATAGTCATTTTTTCCCAGTCAATTCTGGAAAGTTCAGGAGGAACCTGAAAGATCATTACAAAACTCATACATAATTTTTCACTAAGTTAATAATTATAATAATATTAAGCTAATAATTAAGAGAATAATTTATTTTCTTAACCTAGCACAATATTTGTAGGTTAGCACTATGAATTTACAAAAAGTTAATGGATTTTGTGTAAATTTCTAAAAAAAATTAAATTTACAGCATAATCTAGTAGTTATTTTATAGTAATCTATTTTAATTTAAATGAACTCAAGTCACTATTGCTTGGTTACATCCCTGCACTGAAGATTCCTGAAAAAGATTTCTAATATAATCACACAAACTCGAAAAACAAAAACTGTTCAAATGATTAACATTGAATAATATAATCCTGATTATAACGGTATTAAAACTAGCAAATACATTACGGATAATTCATCCATACTCCGTATCATTTAAATCTACTATTAAGTATAACACACCCCATAAAATTTAGAATATTAAGATACTAATTTTTTAAAATTTCATGTGATATTACTTGAGTATCATTTAGGAGGTTAAACAATATAAATACAATTCTACACATTAAGTTACAGATTATAAATACAGATAATAAGAAATTAAATAAAAATAACACTATAGGCCTACATCAATTATCGGGTTTAAGAACCTGCTGCTGTAAGCAGTGATAATTTTAGTTTAGTGAGCTTTAATCAGACTTGCATGCAATAATAAATTTTACATAAGATAAAAGAACGATGCTTTCTTTAGTCACCAGCAAAACCTTTTCTGTCTGCAAGTTAATATTATAAAATTTAATCGAGATTAAAAAGCTTTTTAACTCAAAAATTAAAGAAGTCACAGTTCAAATTCTCTTTTCACTTTTTCTTTTACCTGACAAATGTTAGTCCTTAATTTTTAAAGCAGAGCTGTGTTAAAATAAAATTTTTATGTCAAATAAATTACAATTTAATGGACTCGATGTTATGAAAGTAACTATGTGTACAAAATATTACAACAGTTTGCTTCCGTATTACAGTAGCCATAGGCCTATATTATAAATTTTGTTATATTAGGTGTTAAAATTAACCTTAACTTATTAAGTCATATCTTATTTAATTAATTACGTTTCTCTGAAAAATCCTGAATTTGAAAGTATATTTAGAGTAATATAGTGGGACTGAAGAATAGAATAAAATATGTTAACTAGTTAAATACGAGCAGAGTACAAATTAAATATATTATGGTAAGGCCTACCATCTTGTGTTAGGTAGGACCTCATTTTACGAATAAAATGACTTACAAATTGGATACATTACACAAATATAGGTAGGCCTATTTCATTTTTACAATTGAAAACGTACGCAGTCTAGCTAATATTTCTATAGGCTAATGGGTGTACTCAGTAGGAACTCAAGGCTTAGTACTTGTCTTCAGACATTTTATACTTCATATCAAAGCCATAGATTAAATTACTGGCAAAAAATTTAGGCAGAATTTACGAACAAAATTTAGCATAAATTTCAGGCCTAATCTACCACTCAAACTTACTTGATCAGACACTTGTGTGTGTCTGAAACAATCTTGTGAAAATCGATCGCATTCCGGAAACAGAGCCCGTCTTACATCTGTAAGAAAATTAAAATTATGTAATGTTCATACATGAATCACAATAAAAGTAATAAATGGAATTTTTTTAGAGTAGACAAAATAATTGTCAGACTTACAGGAGTATCTATAATAAAGCAAAAATATTTAATTATATTGCGGTCAGTGCCCTCACATGGACTTTTTTTAAAAATCAGTTAATTAATCTTAGTTTTAAGTTAACTAGAGTTTAAGGGGTGATTTATACACCAAATATAAGGTAACATGAACAAATTAACACTGAACTTACTACGTTCCCAGTCAAATATGAAAGTAAAGTATGAAAATATATGTAGACATGCACTATTGGTGTAAGTTCTGGAGCTAAAGATAATTCAACTGTGATACAGAACTTAGTCTATTATACTTAACACCCAGGCCTATAAACTTTTGATCTTTTTCTAAAAGTAATTAATTTTATTTCAGAGTTAGGTTAGGCTTACAGGCTAATCCGCAGTAAGTTTAGCTAAATCAGTTATATTATCATAGGCCAGACTTAATCTTAATAAAATTATTCTGTGTAAAGGTATCAGTAACTTGATATTTATACAGAATAAGCATTTAATACAGAATACATATTTCATTTAACTGGAGTCAGTTCCCTCACAGGGTCTTTTTCAAAAATGGGTTAATTAATTTTATATTTTTAGTTGATTAGAGTTAAGGGGTGCTTTTATACACTGAATATAAATAACAATTAAAACTATATGTACCTTTTTTGCTGTACGTCTCCTAGGCCTACTTTCACAGTCATCTGAAAAGTAAAATATGACAATTGATGTAGACATGCAAGTATCTGGAGCTAGAGACAATTTACTGTGATAAAGAACTTAGCCTATTATACTTAACACCCAAGCCTACATAACACAAACAAATTTTGATTTTTTCCTAAAAGTAATTCATTTTATTTCAGAGTTAGGTTAGGCTTACAGGCTATTCCGCTGTAAGTTAATCGGCTAATGCCCTGCTAGTTTGCTAGTTTTGTTAACATAATTAATCACTAACTAACTAAGTGTGTTTGATATTTATGTAGCATAAGGTGACGCGTATATGACAGGTTTTATTAATGCAGTAAAGGAACAAATCTAATTTAAATAGTCTTTGTATTATTTTGGAATTCAATTTTTTAAAGCAAATGATAATACCTTATGCACCTTTGTAAAGGTTTTTACTTATTGGGGATAAGTGAACTGAATTAAAACATCAAACAAATGATTTTTGTTTCACAATCAAAACAATACGCCTACTGTATTAAATTTATTATGGCAATTCTATTTACCCTAAAACACTACAATACAAAACTCCAGAATTTTTGTTTTTGTATAAATTGGCCCGCTAATAATGAAAAAATAAAATTGTATTAATTAAATTAGAATGCTAACTTGCTCAATTATTAAATTTTGGGCAGAACACAGTGCTATTAGGCATAGTTGGTTCTATAACAGATACGTGTTCGACAAAGTAATCTAGACATGAAACATAACCTAACGTATTTCTTTTATGAATTTTATGAAAAATGCTGAATTTGAAAGTATATTTAGAGTAATATAGCTGGACTGAAGAATTAAATAAAATTTGTAACTAGTTAAATACGAGCAGAGTTCAAATTAAATATATTATAGTAAGGCGTACCATCTTGTGTTAGGTAGGACCACATTTTACGAATAAAATGATTTAAAAATTGGATACATTACACATATATAGGTAGGCTAGAGTAGACAAAATAATTGTCAGACTTACAGGAGTATCTATAATAAAGAAACTTTATTTAATTAAATTGCTTCAGTGCCTTACAGGGACTTTTTTTAAAAATTAGTTAATTACCCCTTGGGTAATTATGAAGATTCTCATCAATGCTGATATTGCGCTGATATATTTTTATTATATTCTTCTATGTTATATAAACACGAGAAAAATAATTTTAAACGGCGGTCGAACCTATTTACGGAGACAAAAATTTAAATTTTTACTCCCATAAGAACGCATGGCGCATGGTTGTATAGTTGGGTCTATAACAACCGGTAGGCCTAGTGTACAACCCAAAGTAATCGAGACATTCATACATAACCTAACAGCTAATTTCCTACAAACAACGGACAACATACACTAAATAAATGATCATCTTACCTTTCATTATTATTCCTAGCGCCTCCAACATATTTTTACTTCGACTTGCAATCACAAACACTTCATACGAATTACAAAATTCTGTCCCACACACGTTAGAAAACTCAACGAATTACCGCACCAGACGACTAAACAGAATAAATTATGGCAGGTCCAATATTTCGTTATACCAACTAAACAGAATAAAAACACACTTTCCTCTGTAGTGTCTGTCTTTTTTACACATGTTACAAATTTTATAGAATAATTATTACGAATGCCAATATGGCCGACTAACTACCCATATTTCATTATATACATTTGTATATATCGAACAGGTTGTCTGGCTTCAGCGTACAGCAAAAATACGATGTATAAAAATTTGTATAAGTTTTTCGTACGCTGACACACCATAACTTGGGCAAAATAACTTCATCACCTAAAGATGTACTTATACAAGTTCCTCAAATTTGTTTTAGATACCCTGGGTAAAAATTGGCGTGTGATGAAGAAATTATGCGGCGCTAAGTCTATATATATATATATATTGTAACTAATCTCTGTTACTCTCTGATGATGAATGGTGTTTAATAATTGGTGTGGCTCTCGAAGTCTTATTGGTCTGAAACACTTCCTTAAGTTTCCCAGTTGGTCGAGTCCCAAATGTAGCAAAAACTGTCAAATAGCGTTATGCTGTTGAAGATATATGCGTAGTTTCACCAAAAATGTTTTCAAACAAAAATTGTTGCTTGTTGAAGAAAATTAAAAAAAATATAATTAAAAAAATTTTTTCTTTTTATTAATTAATTAATTAAAATCAATTAATTAATGTTGTTTTGCGAAGTTTTAAAACGTGTATCAATCCTCTAAGAAATTTTATTGAGGTTCTTGTATTTCCTAATAAACTACAACCACTCATAAGATTGTCTCCAGGACAATCGATACTTGTTTACTTTTTCGTTTTGGAGGTTATCTTCCTTCGTATGTGGTAATATCCTGGTAGTTTATTATTTAAAATTATATTAATGGTAATTTGTAATATTAATGAAAGAAAGAACTATTTTGTGGTGAAAAGTATTAATGTTTTATTAAATAATTGAAATATAGACTCTTTTCGATTATCATATCGACTCTCAGGGTATCGAAACAGTTACAAGGTTTGATATATAAAATTCAACAGGGTTCTTTAAACAGCTAATTATTATCAAAGTCAGAGAAATCGGGTCAATATTTAAAAAGTATAACGTTACTACAAGTTAATTACTAATACTAGATACATACATGAATAATAATTTGAAATAAAATAATTTGTTGTCACCAACACAGCTGACGGGAACAAGAAGGCGTTTTTAACGACGAATGCAAATGGCTGCCGTCAAGTCGGTCAAATTGTCCTTCGTATCTGCGATGTTCCAAATAAGATATTTTCTGGTAGTATTTACGTCCTGTGGTCTGCAAATCTTCTTTCTGATGTTGTGTAGTGTCTTGAGTGAAGTTTCCGGGTTGTATTTTGTATATATGTGTATGTATAAGTTCGTTCACTTTTTATGATTCAGGCACTAATGTATGGTTATGTTGTATACTGTTTTCTTGTGTTTAAAATTGTTATTCGGTGTAATTATGTGCTGTACTGTGTTATTTAGTCTATATCAATTGTATCTGTCACTATGTTGACGTTCGAAAATTGTTTTATTCGCCACTCGCGATTATACAAAAACGTATCGTTCACTTACTCGCCATTACCGTTTTTAGTTAGGTTAGCTCGGTTATAATCCGCTCGTCAAGTTCACCGTACCATTACCAATAATCCACTCTCTTATTTCCTCCAGTTTCGACTAAAATCTTAGCCAATATAATATTATTCTTAACATTGTTCAAATATAATTTTGCATCCTGTGCATATTTCCAAATACACTATATAACTGCCTAAACTTTGGTTATTAATCAATTTTATTTGCTAGACGTAATTTAAATTAATCCTTCAGTTCATTCGGCGTATTTTAAGACTTAATAATGCTGTTTTATAATGTTTTCTGTCTAAAATTAGTAATTTTACTTTCATTTTGTATTGATAAAAAATTTCCAAAATTAACTTCCTGTCATTATGTAAATTCAGCCATTTTTCAGTTATATTTATTATTAATAATCTCATATTGTATTAAAAGGTTTATATTCCCTTATTTTCTAACCAAAAACCTTGTTTGGTTTTCATTCTTTGGCCTAGATTTTCTAACAATTTTTTTCTTACAAAATATTTTTACAAACAATAAATGATGTGTGATACCCTCTCTGACTTTTAAATATGGTATTATAAACTAAACATTTTTTCAAATAACCCCAATAATTAGTATTGGTTACAATACAATGAACAGTTAAACAAATAAGGAATATTTTCAAATAAATGGTTGTCTTCAACATTCAGACATTTTTTACAATCAAAAACTTATTACTAATATAGGATTATTATTCACAAAAGAGGTTTTTTACCAACTAACATCTTAATTACTTCTTACTATTAACACAAGTAATAATTATGTTTACAGTTCTGATGTTAGTTGTTGTAAATTTAAATAAATGACCTTATATCTAATACATTTTTAACATCCTTATCCTATATTTACAAAAACCTTATATCTATATTCTTATTTGCTAACTACTATACTAAGTTGGATTATACAGTTTTTTACACTGTCTTTTAAATATTGTATTTGGGGAATTGTACCCTGTCATAGTATAATTAAATCTGTTTTTTTCTCATTATATAAAACAAAATGTCACTTTAAACAGATTTATATCTTGTTATTATGCAAAGTAACATATTCACATGGTACAACTTTTAAGTCACTGAAAGTTGCATATTTCATTGTATTCAATGTTTGTGATTGCCAAGAATGAAACACAAGGTTTATTTTCTATAATACCCAAAACTAGCACTGCTTCACTTTACACTTTTATTTTGTTATTGCTAAATGGTCGTGTAGTCTTATTAACATAATAAATTGTTTAGTGTTTTACAATGGAGATTTGTTCCTTGGGTACTATATTATTGTTTCATCTTGGTTCACTGGCAACTCTTACTTTACACACTTTTCTCTCTTAATTTTATGTACATGTTGTTACTGTCCAAGACTATCTCGTTATACTTTTATTGGTATTTTACTATTTATTTTGGGGATATGGGGATATGGGTGTCTTTTATAGGAGCATGACATCTTTCTCAGGATGCTGCCTTCTTCTTCTTTCTTCTGTCTTCTTTTCTTCTGTCTTCTGGGACTGGTATCTTCTCCATCTTCTTCTTGATGCCATTGGGTTTCTTGGGATTTCTTCATCTTCTTCGTAATTTTAGAAATACATCACCTTTATTGGTGGATCTTGGCTTATTCAGGGTTTCTTTTCCATTTTGTATTTCCTCGTTGTGGGTTTGGTCATATTCTGTGTTGCTTTGTTATTTACTTTTTACCTTCCTTGGTTATAATTTGAAAACCTTGGGTTATTAGACTGGTTTTGGATGACTCATCACTAGTAACTCATTTTATTTGAACTTGTATTTTTTAAATAATAATGATTGCTTTCCACAGTTGCTATGAATTAATTTTTTATATTAAACTTAATGCTTTCTTCCAGATTTAAATGTTATAATTTTATTATTCTAATGATCAAATGCCATTCATTATTATGCCTTTATCTGTCACGTTACAGATTGCTCTCCTCCAGAAGTAATTATTTCAGACAGTTTATGGATGAAATAATTTCTTATGATAATTTCATCATTTCTTATAATTCATTTTCTTCCCCATTTTTATATCGACTTTTTATATTAGAGTTTAAATTAATTTTATATATATAGTTAATTATTTTACTACTGATCCTTTTCGGATAGTTAGTGCCTTCTGAGATTATAGTATTATTGTAATACATTTTCTTTCTTTATAAACTTCGTGTTGGATCCTTGGGATATTAATTCCCTAACATTCCCTATCACGTGGGCTGGGACAGATCAGAGGGGCACTGTACGCTACACAATCTCTGCTGGCCATACACCACTTCTACAATTTGAGTCCAGAGGCATATTCATCTCTGCTCAAAAAACATAATGCTGCTGGAATTATCTTCAGTCAGTCATCGAATAAATAAATAAAAAGTAGTCTCATTTTCGACTAATAAAAATATCTTTGGATTCTTCACTTCGTAGTTTCTCAGATTATCTCACATTTTCTATCTTAATAAATCTCCATAATTATTATTATACTCATTATATATATTTTTTTCTAAACTCTTAACTTGTCTGATATATTTATTTTAATTATGGTTGAAAAACTTTCTTTTAATAATTCTGGTTACTGGTTACAGTGTAACTCTTTTTCTTCTCCATCTGAATTCTCCTTATACTTCCTTCTGGTTACTTACAGTGTTAGCATGGTCTTTACATATAGCATTTTCGTATTCATTATTTAAATGGTCTTAATATATTACATTTCATTTTTAAATTTGTATTTTTATATTAGATATTCAGGTTGTTATATTGATCATTTTATTTAAACATTTTAGTTCTTCCCTTTCTCTTAGAAAGTTATTAATCCGCCTTCGCATTCATTAACATTAATTCATTTATATTATATTTCATGTGGTATTTCTTCTCTTTGCATTTCATATAGGTCTAATTATTATGATTTGTTCAAAATCATCTTCTCCATATGTTTGGTATGAGTTGTTCTTCTTTGCTCTTAATTAACTGTTTTCATTATCGTTTCATAAGTAATTAGTCTCTTTGCTTCCAAATTTTCTCCTTCTCTTGCATATTACACTCTTTTTGTTTTTCTTCTCTACTCCTCCAAAATGCTAATGTGAATATCTAGCATTTATTCTGGATTAAAGTTAATTCTCTTTTCTGAATTAATTATTTTATTTTCTTCTAAATTCATTTATAAATGGAACACATTTATTTTTGGAACTTTGTTAGTTTTATTCAAAATTCAAACTCTTCTTGTTATTTAATGGCAAAACATTTCTCATAAATCATGGTAATATGTTGATCTTATCTTGTTTCAAAGTTCTGACGTTCTATCAACATTCAAATTCTGTTTAATTCATTTATTCCCAGAATTGTTTCATTCAAAATTGTTTATAGTAAGGTGATTTTACAATTATTTCTGAATGTTTTGGTATTTCTCCAATTTCAAATTCTTCTTAATTATTTACCATAAAGTTTTCTCACAAAATTAGTTATAGTAAGTTGGTCTTACTTCGTTTTTAAATTTTTTGTATATTAACTTCAAAATTCCCTTCTTCTATTTTTTCATAAAGTTTCTTCTTAAATATTTGGTAGTAAGATGTGCTTACATTTATTTTTAAATTTTGTTGGTTATAAAAAAATTCTTCCTTTTAAATTGCCAGAAAGTGTTTTCTCCAAAATATTTGTTTGTAATTTGTACTTACTTATTTTTTGAATTTTTATGTATATTAACTTCAAAAATTCTTTCTCTTTCTTCCATAAAGTTATTTCAAAATTATTAAGTTGTAATATGTTCTTACATCATTTTAGAATTTGTTTGTTAAAATTCTAAATTTCTCTTCTTTTAAATTGCCATTAAGTTGGTTCAAAAATATCAGGTAGTAAGATGTACTTACATAATTTTAAATTTTTATGTTATTAAATTCAAAAATTCTTTCTTCTTAATTCTTCCAAAAAGTATTTTCTCAAAAATATTTGTTGTAAGATGTTCTTACATAAATTTTAAATTTTTTCAGTATAAATTCTTTCTGTTAAATGGCCATAAAGTTTTTCCTCAAAAATATTAGGTTGTAAGTTGTGCTTACATAATTTTAAATTTTCATAGTTAAATTCAAAATTCTTTCTCTTTCTTCCATAAAGTTTTTCTCCAAAATATTAGGTTGTAAGATGTACTTACATAATTTTAAATTTTTTTATAATTTAAATACAAAATTCCTTTCTTTTTAATTCTTCCAAAAAGTTGTTTCCCATAATCATAGGTAGTAAGTAGTACTTACTTATTTTAGGATTTTGTGGTATATTAAATTCAAAATTCTTTCTCTTATAATTCTCCAGAATGTTTTTCTCCAAAATATTTGTTGTAAGATGTTCTTACATAAATTTTAAATTTGTTCAGTTTTATATTAAATTCAAATTCTAAATTCCCAACTCATTCTTCATAATACTTTTTCATAGATGCTTGATTGTACACACCTTTGATTTTTCCTGAAACGATTTCCCTCAACTCATAGGTATTGTTATGCTTATCCTTTACCACAACATATGGTCCTGTATAAAGTAATAATAATTTTTTGGTTATGCCTTCTAAGGTGCTGGGCAGCTCTCGATTTTTCAGGAGGACTTTCTCACCCTCTTTGTATGTGATTATACGCCCTATTGCCTTTTGGTATTTGCCTTGCCGTTTTTCTTGGTCTTCTGCTACCTTGTTGTAAAACCTCAACTGGTTGAATTTCCGATTATTGTTTGTGGAAATTCAATGATTTGTTCAATTTCTCGGGGAGTCGGCTTCTCATACATGGCTGAGTATGGTGTAATTCCTATAGCTGGATGGTGGGCGAAATTTAGGAATGTCTCAGTTGCGGCTAGGTACTCTTGCCACTTTTTCTGTTGGTTGTGACAGTACGTGCGCAAGATCCTACCCACTTCTCTGAGTACTCTCTCAGCCGGATTGCTACTTGGGTGGTAGACTGACGTCTTATAAGTTTTGATCCCAAGTGCTAATAAGGTGTCTCGCCAACTCCTCCCCTTAAATTGTGTACCATGGTCGGTAATAATGGAGGATGGTCTACCGATCTCTGGCACATACAAATCGATGATCACCGCCAGAACTTTTGTTGTTGTTACCCGATTAACCGGATATAGCTTTACATATTTGGTGTAGTGGTCCATTATGATTACCAAGTATTTATACCTATGTCGACCACCGCTACGGGGAAATGCCCCGCAGATATCCAAAAATACTTTTTCCAGTTTTGCCTTTGAAGTAATCGGTATCATGATACCCTCTGTCTTCTCATTGTTCATTTTGACACATTGGCAAATATTACAGGATTTGATGTACGTTCTCACCTTGCGGTAGATATTCTTTATCTTACAGTTTTCCTATAGAGCCTGTATCACTTTTAACGCTCCCATGTGACCATACCTGACATGGTAATCGATGATGACCTCCTTTTCGATTTGGTGTGGGATTATCACCTTCCATGTCTCTTCGTCCAAAGCCGTTTTTATGAATAAGATCCCTTTGTTAAGGTGGTAATATTTGGAAATGGTATCGTCATTGGCTTCCAAACGACTCATGATGTTTTTCAGCTTAGGATCAGACTGCTGGTGGATTCAAATATTTATTAGTAGAGCTTGTAGATCGGCTCTGGTCTTAAAGATGTTATAAATTTTGACCAAGCTCTCCTTCTCTCCCTCGAACGTCTGATCTTCCAGATTTATACGTGATAATACATCCGCTACCACGTTCTTTTTTCCTGGAATATATTCCCATTTCAAATCATATTCTTGTAGGGCGAGTACCCACCTAGCCAATCGGCCGTGACTCAACTTGCACCTACGAAGGAACGAGATGGGTTTATGATCAGTTCGTACCGTGACTTGATATCCGAGAATGTACGTCCGGAACTTGCTGCATGCGAACACCACGCTCAGCAATTCCTTTTCTGTCACACTGTAGTTCTTTTCGCACTGGTTCAGTGTGCGACTAGCGAAGCTTATTACCAGATGTTGTCCCTCCTCGTCTTCCTGGTATAACGTTGTTCCTAAGCTCAGGTCGCTAGCGTCACAGTTTAAAATGAATGGTTTTTTAAAATCTGGGTGACGAAGTATAACACTCTCCAGAAACTTCTCTTTTATCAAGCGGAAAGTAAGATCTTGATCTTCACCCCAAGTCCATTTGTTCTTAGCAGATAACTGTGGTTGAAACTTGGCGGTCAACTCGGAATATCGGCTCTGAAACTTCCTGTAATAGTTACAGAGTCCGAGGAAAGATTTACAGAGTCCGAGGAAAGATTGTAATTGTTTCCTGTTTCTTGGTTGCGGGAACCTCTGAATTGCCTCCACTTTCTCTGCAGACGGGGTAATACCTCTATCGTCTAGGTTAAAACCCAAGAATTGTACCTCGCGCGCTATGAACATGGATTTCTCCAACTTCAGAGTTATGTTGTTCTGCGCTAATTTGCTTAGTACAAATTCCACTCTGTACCAGTGCTCCTCCCAGGTTTCGGATGTGATGAGTAAGTCGTCTACATAGACGGTGGTAAATTGGAGCGCTTCTTGTCCAAGAATCTGGTCCATGCATGCCACAAAGATGGCGACAGAATTGACAAGTCCGAAGGGCAGTCTCTTGAACTGGTAATTGCGCCCTTCGAAAATGAACGCCACGTACTGACGGCTTTGTGGATGCAGCTCTACTTGCCAATAACCACAAACAGTGTCCCAGGTGCTGATAAACTTCGTGCAATGAAAACGTTTTAAGATCTCCTCTATTTCACCGGGTGAGGTTCTGTCATTCACAATCGTTTTGTTCAATTCGCGCGCATCTAACAGAGCCGGACTTGTCCGTCTTTCTTTGGAACAGCAATAATTGGACTAGTGTAAGGTGATTGACTAATCTCAATTATGTCATTTTCTATCATCTTATTTATCTCTGTTCTCACGGCTTCTTTGAGCGACTGCGCGATTGGATATGACCTCCGGTTAAACTCTACGTTTTCTTTGAATTGAAGTTTGCACTGGTAGTTTTTTACCTTCCCTGGTTCATCTGAAAACACTGCCTTGTACTTCTCATATATTCTAATTAGACGATCGGCCAGATGTATAGGTATTTTATTGTTATCGCTTCCGCACTGGAAGTCCCGTATTTCTTGGCTTTTAACTGACCATAAATCCTCTCCTCCATGGTTGTATATTATGGGTTTAGAAAGAGGGCTGTTTCTAATAATATTAATTTTACGAAGTTGTTGATGTATAGGGCTGGGAAGTATAGTTGTGCCTCCTACCAGATTTGCGGTCCATGTTATTCCATCTGGGAAAAGTGATACTTTATCTAAATTAAGATCGATAACTGCAGAATATCTTCTAAGAATATCGCAACCGACTAATATGTCAAATGGTAATCCGGTGGCGATTAAAAATTCCATGTCTAAAGCTATATCACGGCTAACGACACTTAAGGAAACTTGCTTCCTGATAGTTTTATTCTGGCGGCCAGTTGCACCTATTAACACAATGTTGTTTACTGGTAACATTGGCAAAGTTTTTCCACATTCGCTTTGTGTCCTCTCCAATTCATTTGCGTTTATTATTGAAATATTGGCACCTGTGTCTATCATTATTTTAGCGGGAACTCCTTCCACCTCCGCTGTTATATAGAGTATTTCATTATTATTGTTGCTGAGACTCTTCTCGTTCTCTTCCAAAAGTTCCGTTCGAATGTCCTTTAGATAGTGGTTACTTATGATAGTGATGTTTTTTCGATTGTTTGCTTGTTGCAATTCATCCTTGTCTAACCCAGGAAGTATAAGCAGTAACGGGTCATTGTTGTTAATTACTGCCTCCTCCCGTTTAAAGCATTTTGGTCATTGTTCGTATTAGTATTGACCGAGGCATCGTTCGGGAAACTCTGATTCGTTTCCTGACGCTCTGTACCCTGGTCGAGGTTTAGCGTCCTGTTCTGTTGTCGGCCAAGATCCTCCAGGCTTGTACTTCTTCGTCCCTGTTCGTGTCGTGGACCTTCCCGTTCCGCACTCCTCCATCTTCTGTCCGCGCCGTGGAAGCTGTTCCTCCGTGGTTGATAATATCTCCTTGGACCGCGATCTTCCGCTCTTATAAAATTAACCCTAGGGCGCGACACTCGGTTATTATTATTATTACTATTATTATTACCATAATTGTTATTATAGTAATTTCGGTTGGGTGGGTAAGGTCTGTCACCATTATTGCTGGGGTATGGATTTCTCTGACTGTATGGGATACTATTAAGCTGATAATAATTATTCCTATTATTAGGATATGGGTTGTTATTCCTAATACCGTTATTATTGCTGTTAAAATTGTTATTACGCGGCGGGTTATTAGGGCCGTCGTAATTACCGGGCTGGTTTCGGTTACTGGGGTGGTTATTGCCGTTATTAGGATATTGGTTCGGCCTTGTTTCTGGTCTTTCATTTCTCCTCCTGCTCTGCCGATAATATTCCTCGTTTTCATATCCCTCTAACAACTCGGTCATCGCCTGGATCGTCTTGATCTGGCTACCTCTCCGGGCCCTGACAATGTCTTCATCATAGTGATATGATATTTTATTCACTAGACACTCTTCTGGTATAGCCGGCTCGAGGTGTTTTGCCATGCACACCTTCCCCAAGAAATATGCTGTCATGCTGTTGCCTAGTTGTGCCCTGTATCGTCCGTTACATATATTGTCACGGATCAAGTTCTGGGTAGTCTCAGACCAGTACTTCGACTTAAACATTCTCCGGAACTGCTGGTAGTCGGGAATTTCACTCCGGTTGGCCACCCACCAGTTATCCGTTATTTCTCGGAAGGACTCATCTAAGATTTCCCTGTTATGGCTCCACTGCGTGATTTTATGCTTAGCGAAGTATTCCTCTACCCTAGCCAGGAACTCCATCGGCTTACGCTTATACTGTCGGAAGTTAAGCCATTCTCGGCTTTCGTTGACATGAGTCAACGAAATGATCCGGTGAAATGAGTCGGTCTATTTCTTATTGCTTCCATCTCTTCTCGGTTTTGTCGCACCTGACCTGTGATATTGGTCATCGTCTCTTGCATATCATTACACCGTTCCGCGACTTGGTTCCTTACTTTTCCGAATTCTTCTTGAGCTTCCTTCTTCTGTTCTTCTACTTTCCTACGGCTATGTTCTTCTATATTAGTAAATTTAATGTTCACTACTTCTTTAAACTCTTGCACCTCCTTTTCGGTCTGGTTGCACTTCCCGTCAATCTCTCGAATTTGTCGATTTACCATTATGTTTTCTTCTTCCATCTTCTTATTCATCGCTTTCTTGTTAACATTGATTTCCTTATTCAGTTCTTCTCGCAACAATTCCATTCTTTCGTCCAGTTTGTCTAAATTCTCCTGATTGACCTCCCTTAATTCTTCTCTTAAAATTTGATTGTCCTCTCTCAATTCTTCCAACTTCTCCCCCATCTTCTCTTCCAACTTCTTGTTATCTTCTTTCAACTCTTCCTTCAATTGTCGGTTGTTCTTCTCTATCTTCTTCCTGGTTTCATCGATTTTCTGATTGGTGTTTTCAATTTTATTAATCAATTCTTCTTTAGTCGATTTGAATTCTTCTTTGAAAGATTGGTTGTCTTCCTTCAATTCTTCTAACTTTTCTCCCATCCTCTCTTCCATCTTCCTGCTGTTTTCTTCTATCTTCTCTTCCATCTTCCTGCTGTTTTCTTCTATCTTCTCTTCCATCTTCTTATTTGTTTCATCAATCTTCTTACTCAGGGACTGGTTGTCTCCCTTCAAATCTTCCATGTTCTTGTTCATTCCGCTCAATTCTTTTGTTTTTTCTATTTTTCCCCCTAGTCTTTCTTCCATCTTCTTCCCGTCTTCTTCTATCTTTGTACTTAAAGATTGACTGTCTTCCTTCCTGTTCTCGTCCATTCTCATGAACATTTCCATTATTTCCTTTATCCTTCTGTCTTCCATTTTTTGGATTTCTCCTGGATATTAACCTCCCCTGTCTGTGTGGGCAACTCAGATTGTTCTTCTGGTGGTTCAGGTTGTTTGGACAACACCGGTGGCAAGGAACTTTCCACATCTACTGGCGTCGCCTCTTTGTTCTCCATGTCTATCTCTATTGCTTTTTCGGCCTCCGCCGCCCGTTTCTTGGAAGTTGCACGTCGTTGCATTTTCCCTTCAATTTCTCTGGCTTTGTAGCTGTTGCCTAGCTCCAACTAGTGATTGGGCAGATTGTAGTGGCCTTTCAATCGACTAATTAAAGCCCCTCAGTTGTGCGCCAATTTGTAACTAATCTCTGTTACTCTCTGATGATGAATGGTGTTTAATAATTGGTATGGCTCTCGAAGTCTTATTGGTCTGAAACACTTCCTTAAGTTTCCCAGTTGGTCGAGTCCCAAATGCAGCAAAAACTGTCAAATAGCGTTATGCTGTTGAAGATATATGTGTAGTTTCACCAAAAATGTTTTAAAACAAAAATTGCTGCTTGTTGAAGAAAATTAAAAAAAATTGTGTTTAAAAAAAAATTTATAATAAAAAAAAATTTCTTTTTATTAATTAATTAATTAAAATCAATTAATTAATGTTGTTTTGCGAAGTTTGAAACGTGTATCAATCCTCTAAGAAATTTTATTGAGGTTCTTGTATTTTCTAATAAACTACAACCACTCATAAGATTGTCTCCAGGACAATCGATACTTGTTTACTTTTGGAGGTTTTGGAGGTTATCTTCCTTCGTATGTGGTAATATCCTGGTAGTTTATTATTTAAAATTATATTAATGGTAATTTGTAATATTAATGAAAGAAAGAACTATTTTGTGGTGAAAAGTATTAATGTTTTATTAAATAATTGAAATATAGACTCTTTTCGATTATCATATCGACTCTCAGGGTATCGAAACAGTTACAAGGTTTGATATATAAAATTCAACAGGGTTCTTTAAACAGCTAATTATTATCAAAGTCAGAGAAATCGGGTCAATATTTAAAAAGTATAACGTTACAACAAGTTAATTACTAATACTAGATACATACATGAATAATAATTTGAAATAAAATAATTTGTTGTCACCAACACAGCTGACGGGAACAAGAAGGCGTTTTTAACGACGAATGCAAATGGCTGCCGTCAAGTCGGTCAAATTGTCCTTCGTATCTGTGATGTTCCAAATAAGATATTTTCTGGTAGTATTTACGTCCTGGGGTCTGCAAATCTTCTTTCTGATGTTGTGTAGTGTCTTGAGTGAAGTTTCCGGGTTGTATTTTGTATATATGTGTATGTATAAGTTCGTTCACTTTTTATGATTCAGGCACTAATGTATGGTTATGTTGTATACTGTTTTCTTGTGTTTAAAATTGTTATTCGGTGTAATTATGTGCTGTACTGTGTTATTTAGTCTATATCAATTGTATCTGTCACTATGTTGACGTTCGAAAATTGTTTTATTCGCCACTCGCGATTATACAAAAACGTATCGTTCACTTACTCGCCATTACCGTTTTTAGTTAGGTTAGCTCGGTTATAATCCGCTCGTCAAGTTCACCGTACCATTACCAATAATCCACTCTCTTATTTCCTCCAGTTTCGACTAAAATCTTAGCCAATATAATATTATTCTTAACATTGTTCAAATATAATTTTGCATCCTGTGCATATTTCCAAATACACTATATAACTGCCTAAACTTTGGTTATTAATCAATTTTATTTGCTAGACGTAATTTAAATTAATCCTTCAGTTCATTCGGCGTATTTTAAGATTGAATAATGCTGTTTTATAATGTTTTCTGTCTAAAATTAGTAATTTTACTTTCATTTTGTATTGATAAAAAATTTCCAAAATTAACTTCCTGTCATTATGTAAATTCAGCCATTTTTCAGTTATATTTATTATTAATAATCTCATATTGTATTAAAAGGTTTATATTCCCTTATTTTCTAACCAAAAACCTTGTTTGGTTTTCATTCTTTGGCCTAGATTTTCTAACAATTTTTTTCTTACAAAATATTTTTACAAACAATAAATGATGTGTGATACCCTCTCTGACTTTTAAATATGGTATTATAAACTAAACATTTTTTCAAATAACCCCAATAATTAGTATTGGTTACAATACAATGAACAGTTAAACAAATAAGGAATATTTTCAAATAAATGGTTGTCTTCAACATTCAGACATTTTTTACAATCAAAAACTTATTACTAATATAGGATTATTATTCACAAAAGAGGTTTTTTACCAACTAACATCTTAATTACTTCTTACTATTAACACAAGTAATAATTATGTTTACAGTTCTGATGTTAGTTGTTGTAAATTTAAATAAATGACCTTATATCTAATACATTTTTAACATCCTTATCCTATATTTACAAAAACCTTATATCTATATTCTTATTTGCTAACTACTATACTAAGTTGGATTATACAGTTTTTTACACTGTCTTTTAAATATTGTATTTGGGGAATTGTACCCTGTCATAGTATAATTAAATCTGTTTTTTTTCTCATTATATAAAACAAAATGTCACTTTAAACAGATTTATATCTTGTTATTATGCAAAGTAACATATTCACATGGTACAACTTTTAAGTCACTGAAAGTTGCATATTTCATTGTATTCAATGTTTGTGATTGCCAAGAATGAAACACAAGGTTTATTTTCTATAATACCCAAAACTAGCACTGCTTCACTTTACACTTTTATTTTGTTATTGCTAAATGGTCGTGTAGTCTTATTAACATAATAAATTGTTTAGTGTTTTACAATGGAGATTTGTTCCTTGGGTACTATATTATTGTTTCATCTTGGTTCACTGGCAACTCTTACTTTACACACTTTTCTCTCTTAATTTTATGTACATGTTGTTACTGTCCAAGACTATCTCGTTATACTTTTATTGGTATTTTACTATTTATTTTGGGGATATGGGGATATGGGTGTCTTTTATAGGAGCATGACATCTTTCTCAGGATGCTGCCTTCTTCTTCTTTCTTCTGTCTTCTTTTCTTCTGTCTTCTGGGACTGGTATCTTCTCCATCTTCTTCTTGATGCCATTGGGTTTCTTGGGATTTCTTCATCTTCTTCGTAATTTTAGAAATACATCACCTTTATTGGTGGATCTTGGCTTATTCAGGGTTTCTTTTCCATTTTGTATTTCCTCGTTGTGGGTTTGGTCATATTCTGTGTTGCTTTGTTATTTACTTTTTACCTTCCTTGGTTATAATTTGAAAACCTTGGGTTATTAGACTGGTCTTGGATGACTCATCACTAGTAACTCATTTTATTTGAACTTGTATTTTTTAAATAATAATGATTGCTTTCCACAGTTGCTATGAATTAATTTTTTATATTAAACTTAATGCTTTCTTCCAGATTTAAATGTTATAATTTTATTATTCTAATGATCAAATGCCATTCATTATTATGCCTTTATCTGTCACGTTACAGATTGCTCTCCTCCAGAAGTAATTATTTCAGACAGTTTATGGATGAAATAATTTCTTATGATAATTTCATCATTTCTTATAATTCATTTTCTTCCCCATTTTTATATCGACTTTTTATATTAGAGTTTAAATTAATTTTATATATATAGTTAATTATTTTACTACTGATCCTTTTCGGATAGTTAGTGCCTTCTGAGATTATAGTATTATTGTAATACATTTTCTTTCTTTATAAACTTCGTGTTGGATCCTTGGGATATTAATTCCCTAACATTCCCTATCACGTGGGCTGGGACAGATCAGAGGGGCACTGTACGCTACACAATCTCTGCTGGCCATACACCACTTCTACAATTTGAGTCCAGAGGCATATTCATCTCTGCTCAAAAAACATAATGCTGCTGGAATTATCTTCAGTCAGTCATCGAATAAATAAATAAAAAGTAGTCTCATTTTCGACTAATAAAAATATCTTTGGATTCTTCACTTCGTAGTTTCTCAGATTATCTCACATTTTCTATCTTAATAAATCTCCATAATTATTATTATACTCATTATATATATTTTTTTCTAAACTCTTAACTTGTCTGATATATTTATTTTAATTATGGTTGAAAAACTTTCTTTTAATAATTCTGGTTACTGGTTACAGTGTAACTCTTTTTCTTCTCCATCTGAATTCTCCTTATACTTCCTTCTGGTTACTTACAGTGTTAGCATGGTCTTTACATATAGCATTTTCGTATTCATTATTTAAATGGTCTTAATATATTACATTTCATTTTTAAATTTGTATTTTTATATTAGATATTCAGGTTGTTATATTGGTCATTTTATTTAAACATTTTAGTTCTTCCCTTTCTCTTAGAAAGTTATTAATCCGCCTTCGCATTCATTAACATTAATTCATTTATATTATATTTCATGTGGTATTTCTTCTCTTTGCATTTCATATAGGTCTAATTATTATGATTTGTTCAAAATCATCTTCTCCATATGTTTGGTATGAGTTGTTCTTCTTTGCTCTTAATTAACTGTTTTCATTATCGTTTCATAAGTAATTAGTCTCTTTGCTTCCAAATTTTCTCCTTCTCTTGCATATTACACTCTTTTTGTTTTTCTTCTCTACTCCTCCAAAATGCTAATGTGAATATCTAGCATTTATTCTGGATTAAAGTTAATTCTCTTTTCTGAATTAATTATTTTATTTTCTTCTAAATTCATTTATAAATGGAACACATTTATTTTTGGAACTTTGTTAGTTTTATTCAAAATTCAAACTCTTCTTGTTATTTAATGGCAAAACATTTCTCATAAATCATGGTAATATGTTGATCTTATCTTGTTTCAAAGTTCTGACGTTCTATCAACATTCAAATTCTGTTTAATTCATTTATTCCCAGAATTGTTTCATTCAAAATTGTTTATAGTAAGGTGATTTTACAATTATTTCTGAATGTTTTGGTATTTCTCCAATTTCAAATTCTTCTTAATTATTTACCATAAAGTTTTCTCACAAAATTAGTTATAGTAAGTTGGTCTTACTTCGTTTTTAAATTTTTTGTATATTAACTTCAAAATTCCCTTCTTCTATTTTTTCATAAAGTTTCTTCTTAAATATTTGGTAGTAAGATGTGCTTACATTTATTTCTAAATTTTGTTGGTTATAAAAAAATTCTTCCTTTTAAATTGCCAGAAAGTGTTTTCTCCAAAATATTTGTTTGTAATTTGTACTTACTTATTTTTTGAATTTTTATGTATATTAACTTCAAAAATTCTTTCTCTTTCTTCCATAAAGTTATTTCAAAATTATTAAGTTGTAATATGTTCTTACATCATTTTAGAATTTGTTTGTTAAAATTCTAAATTTCTCTTCTTTTAAATTGCCATTAAGTTGGTTCAAAAATATCAGGTAGTAAGATGTACTTACATAATTTTAAATTTTTATGTTATTAAATTCAAAAATTCTTTCTTCTTAATTCTTCCAAAAAGTATTTTCTCAAAAATATTTGTTGTAAGATGTTCTTACATAAATTTTAAATTTTTTCAGTATAAATTCTTTCTGTTAAATGGCCATAAAGTTTTTCCTCAAAAATATTAGGTTGTAAGTTGTGCTTACATAATTTTAAATTTTCATAGTTAAATTCAAAATTCTTTCTCTTTCTTCCATAAAGTTTTTCTCCAAAATATTAGGTTGTAAGATGTACTTACATAATTTTAAATTTTTTTATAATTTAAATACAAAATTCCTTTCTTTTTAATTCTTCCAAAAAGTTGTTTCCCATAATCATAGGTAGTAAGTAGTACTTACTTATTTTAGGATTTTGTGGTATATTAAATTCAAAATTCTTTCTCTTATAATTCTCCAGAATGTTTTTCTCCAAAATATTTGTTGTAAGATGTTCTTACATAAATTTTAAATTTTTTCAGTTTTATATTAAATTCAAATTCTAAATTCCCAACTCATTCTTCATAATACTTTTTCATAGATGCTTGATTGTACACACCTTTGATTTTTCCTGAAACGATTTCCCTCAACTCATAGGTATTGTTATGCTTATCCTTTACCACAACATATGGTCCTGTATAAAGTAATAATAATTTTTTGGTTATGCCTTCTAAGGTGCTGGGCAGCTCTCGATTTTTCAGGAGGACTTTCTCACCCTCTTTGTATGTGATTATACGCCCTATTGCCTTTTGGTATTTGCCTTGCCGTTTTTCTTGGTCTTCTGCTACCTTGTTGTAAAACCTCAACTGGTTGAATTTCCGATTATTGTTTGTGGAAATTCAATGATTTGTTCAATTTCTCGGGGAGTCGGCTTCTCATACATGGCTGAGTATGGTGTAATTCCTATAGCTGGATGGTGGGCGAAATTTAGGAATGTCTCAGTTGCGGCTAGGTACTCTTGCCACTTTTTCTGTTGGTTGTGACAGTACGTGCGCAAGATCCTACCCACTTCTCTGAGTACTCTCTCAGCCGGATTGCTACTTGGGTGGTAGACTGACGTCTTATAAGTTTTGATCCCAAGTGCTAATAAGGTGTCTCGCCACCTCCTCCCCTTAAATTGTGTACCATGGTCGGTAATAATGGAGGATGGTCTACCGATCTCTGGCACATACAAATCGATGATCACCGCCAGAACTTTTGTTGTTGTTACCCGATTAACCGGATATAGCTTTACATATTTGGTGTAGTGGTCCATTATGATTACCAAGTATTTATACCTATGTCGACCACCGCTACGGGGAAATGCCCCGCAGATATCCAAAAACACTTTTTCCAGTTTTGCCTTTGAAGTAATCGGTATCATGATACCCTCTGTCTTCTCATTGTTCATTTTGACACATTGGCAAATATTACAGGATTTGATGTACGTTCTCACCTTGCGGTAGATATTCTTTATCTTACAGTTTTCCTATAGAGCCTGTATCACTTTTAACGCTCCCATGTGACCATACCTGACATGGTAATCGATGATGACCTCCTTTTCGATTTGGTGTGGGATTATCACCTTCCATGTCTCTTCGTCCAAAGCCGTTTTTATGAATAAAATCCCTTTGTTAAGGTGGTAATATTTGGAAATGGTATCGTCATTGGCTTCCAAACGACTCATGATGTTTTTCAGCTTAGGATCAGACTGCTGGTGGATTCAAATATTTATTAGTAGAGCTTGTAGATCGGCTCTGGTCTTAAAGATGTTATAAATTTTGACCAAGCTCTCCTTCTCTCCCTCGAACGTCTGATCTTCCAGATTTATACGTGATAATACATCCGCTACCACGTTCTTTTTTCCTGGAATATATTCCCATTTCAAATCATATTCTTGTAGGGCGAGTACCCACCTAGCCAATCGGCCGTGACTCAACTTGCACCTACGAAGGAACGAGATGGGTTTATGATCAGTTCGTACCGTGACTTGATATCCGAGAATGTACGTCCGGAACTTGCTGCATGCGAACACCACGCTCAGCAATTCCTTTTCTGTCACACTGTAGTTCTTTTCGCACTGGTTCAGTGTGCGACTAGCGAAGCTTATTACCAGATGTTGTCCCTCCTCGTCTTCCTGGTATAACGTTGTTCCTAAGCTCAGGTCGCTAGCGTCACAGTTTAAAATGAATGGTTTTTTAAAATCTGGGTGACGAAGTATAACACTCTCCAGAAACTTCTCTTTTATCAAGCGGAAAGTAAGATCTTGATCTTCACCCCAAGTCCATTTGTTCTTAGCAGATAACTGTGGTTGAAACTTGGCGGTCAACTCGGAATATCGGCTCTGAAACTTCCTGTAATAGTTACAGAGTCCGAGGAAAGATTTACAGAGTCCGAGGAAAGATTGTAATTGTTTCCTGTTTCTTGGTTGCGGGAACCTCTGAATTGCCTCCACTTTCTCTGCAGACGGGGTAATACCTCTATCGTCTAGGTTAAAACCCAAGAATTGTACCTCGCGCGCTATGAACATGGATTTCTCCAACTTCAGACTTATGTTGTACTGCGCTAATTTGCTTAGTACAAATTCCACTCTGTACCAGTGCTCCTCCCAGGTTTCGGATGTGATGAGTAAGTCGTCTACATAGACGGTGGTAAATTGGAGCGCTTCTTGTCCAAGAATCTGGTCCATGCATGCCACAAAGATGGCGACAGAATTGACAAGTCCGAAGGGCAGTCTCTTGAACTGGTAATTGCGCCCTTCGAAAATGAACGCCACGTACTGACGGCTTTGTGGATGCAGCTCTACTTGCCAATAACCACAAACAGTGTCCCAGGTGCTGATAAACTTCGTGCAATGAAAACGTTTTAAGATCTCCTCTATTTCACCGGGTGAGGTTCTGTCATTCACAATCGTTTTGTTCAATTCGCGCGCATCTAACAGAGCCGGACTTGTCCGTCTTTCTTTGGAACAGCAATAATTGGACTAGTGTAAGGTGATTGACTAATCTCAATTATGTCATTTTCTATCATCTTATTTATCTCTGTTCTCACGGCTTCTTTGAGCGACTGCGCGATTGGATATGACCTCCGGTTAAACTCTACGTTTTCTTTGAATTGAAGTTTGCACTGGTAGTTTTTTACCTTCCCTGGTTCATCTGAAAACACTGCCTTGTACTTCTCATATATTCTAATTAGACGATCGGCCAGATGTATAGGTATTTTATTGTTATCGCTTCCGCACTGGAAGTCCCGTATTTCTTGGCTTTTAACTGACCATAAATCCTCTCCTCCATGGTTGTATATTATGGGTTTAGAAAGAGGGCTGTTTCTAATAATATTAATTTTACGAAGTTGTTGATGTATAGGGCTGGGAAGTATAGTTGTGCCTCCTACCAGATTTGCGGTCCATGTTATTCCATCTGGGAAAAGTGATACTTTATCTAAATTAAGATCGATAACTGCAGAATATCTTCTAAGAATATCGCAACCGACTAATATGTCAAATGGTAATCCGGTGGCGATTAAAAATTCCATGTCTAAAGCTATATCACGGCTAACGACACTTAAGGAAACTTGCTTCCTGATAGTTTTATTCTGGCGGCCAGTTGCACCTATTAACACAATGTTGTTTACTGGTAACATTGGCAAAGTTTTTCCACATTCGCTTTGTGTCCTCTCCAATTCATTTGCGTTTATTATTGAAATATTGGCACCTGTGTCTATCATTATTTTAGCGGGAACTCCTTCCACCTCCGCTGTTATATAGAGTATTTCATTATTATTGTTGCTGAGACTCTTCTCGTTCTCTTCCAAAAGTTCCGTTCGAATGTCCTTTAGATAGTGGTTACTTATGATAGTGATGTTTTTTCGATTGTTTGCTTGTTGCAATTCATCCTTGTCTAACCCAGGAAGTATAAGCAGTAACGGGTCATTGTTGTTAATTACTGCCTCCTCCCGTTTAAAGCATTTTGGTCATTGTTCGTATTAGTATTGACCGAGGCATCGTTCGGGAAACTCTGATTCGTTTCCTGACGCTCTGTACCCTGGTCGAGGTTTAGCGTCCTGTTCTGTTGTCGGCCAAGATCCTCCAGGCTTGTACTTCTTCGTCCCTGTTCGTGTCGTGGACCTTCCCGTTCCGCACTCCTCCATCTTCTGTCCGCGCCGTGGAAGCTGTTCCTCCGTGGTTGATAATATCTCCTTGGACCGCGATCTTCCGCTCTTATAAAATTAACCCTAGGGCGCGACACTCGGTTATTATTATTATTACTATTATTATTACCATAATTGTTATTATAGTAATTTCGGTTGGGTGGGTAAGGTCTGTCACCATTATTGCTGGGGTATGGATTTCTCTGACTGTATGGGATACTATTAAGCTGATAATAATTATTCCTATTATTAGGATATGGGTTGTTATTCCTAATACCGTTATTATTGCTGTTAAAATTGTTATTACGCGGCGGGTTATTAGGGCCGTCGTAATTACCGGGCTGGTTTCGGTTACTGGGGTGGTTATTGCCGTTATTAGGATATTGGTTCGGCCTTGTTTCTGGTCTTTCATTTCTCCTCCTGCTCTGCCGATAATATTCCTCGTTTTCATATCCCTCTAACAACTCGGTCATCGCCTGGATCGTCTTGATCTGGCTACCTCTCCGGGCCCTGACAATGTCTTCATCATAGTGATATGATATTTTATTCACTAGACACTCTTCTGGTATAGCCGGCTCGAGGTGTTTTGCCATGCACACCTTCCCCAAGAAATATGCTGTCATGCTGTTGCCTAGTTGTGCCCTGTATCGTCCGTTACATATATTGTCACGGATCAAGTTCTGGGTAGTCTCAGACCAGTACTTCGACTTAAACATTCTCCGGAACTGCTGGTAGTCGGGAATTTCACTCCGGTTGGCCACCCACCAGTTATCCGTTATTTCTCGGAAGGACTCATCTAAGATTTCCCTGTTATGGCTCCACTGCGTGATTTTATGCTTAGCGAAGTATTCCTCTACCCTAGCCAGGAACTCCATCGGCTTACGCTTATACTGTCGGAAGTTAAGCCATTCTCGGCTTTCGTTGACATGAGTCAACGAAATGATCCGGTGAAATGAGTCGGTCTATTTCTTATTGCTTCCATCTCTTCTCGGTTTTGTCGCACCTGACCTGTGATATTGGTCATCGTCTCTTGCATACCATTACACCGTTCCGCGACTTGGTTCCTTACTTTTCCGAATTCTTCTTGAGCTTCCTTCTTCTGTTCTTCTACTTTCCTACGGCTATGTTCTTCTATATTAGTAAATTTAATGTTCACTACTTCTTTAAACTCTTGCACCTCCTTTTCGGTCTGGTTGCACTTCCCGTCAATCTCTCGAATTTGTCGATTTACCATTATGTTTTCTTCTTCCATCTTCTTATTCATCGCTTTCTTGTTAACATTGATTTCCTTATTCAGTTCTTCTCGCAACAATTCCATTCTTTCGTCCAGTTTGTCTAAATTCTCCTGATTGACCTCCCTTAATTCTTCTCTTAAAATTTGATTGTCCTCTCTCAATTCTTCCAACTTCTCCCCCATCTTCTCTTCCAACTTCTTGTTATCTTCTTTCAACTCTTCCTTCAATTGTCGGTTGTTCTTCTCTATCTTCTTCCTGGTTTCATCGATTTTCTGATTGGTGTTTTCAATTTTATTAATCAATTCTTCTTTAGTCGATTTGAATTCTTCTTTGAAAGATTGGTTGTCTTCCTTCAATTCTTCTAACTTTTCTCCCATCCTCTCTTCCATCTTCCTGCTGTTTTCTTCTATCTTCTCTTCCATCTTCCTGCTGTTTTCTTCTATCTTCTCTTCCATCTTCTTATTTGTTTCATCAATCTTCTTACTCAGGGACTGGTTGTCTCCCTTCAAATCTTCCATGTTCTTGTTCATTCCGCTCAATTCTTTTGTTTTTTCTATTTTTCCCCCTAGTCTTTCTTCCATCTTCTTCCCGTCTTCTTCTATCTTTGTACTTAAAGATTGACTGTCTTCCTTCCTGTTCTCGTCCATTCTCATGAACATTTCCATTATTTTCTTTATCCTTCTGTCTTCCATTTTTTGGATTTCTCCTGGATATTAACCTCCCCTGTCTGTGTGGGCAACTCAGATTGTTCTTCTGGTGGTTCAGGTTGTTTGGACAACACCGGTGGCAAGGAACTTTCCACATCTACTGGCGTCGCCTCTTTGTTCTCCATGTCTATCTCTATTGCTTTTTCGGCCTCCGCCGCCCGTTTCTTGGAAGTTGCACGTCGTTGCATTTTCCCTTCAATTTCTCTGGCTTTGTAGCTGTTGCCTAGCTCCAACTAGTGATTGGGCAGATTGTAGTGGCCTTTCAATCGACTAATTAAAGCCCCTCAGTTGTGCGCCAATTTGTAACTAATCTCTGTTACTCTCTGATGATGAATGGTGTTTAATAATTGGTATGGCTCTCGAAGTCTTATTGGTCTGAAACACTTCCTTAAGTTTCCCAGTTGGTCGAGTCCCAAATGCAGCAAAAACTGTCAAATAGCGTTATGCTGTTGAAGATATATGTGTAGTTTCACCAAAAATGTTTTAAAACAAAAATTGCTGCTTGTTGAAGAAAATTAAAAAAAATTGTGTTTAACAAAAAATTTATAATAAAAAAAATTTCTTTTTATTAATTAATTAATTAAAATCAATTAATTAATGTTGTTTTGCGAAGTTTGAAACGTGTATCAATCCTCTAAGAAATTTTATTGAGGTTCTTGTATTTTCTAATAAACTACAACCACTCATAAGATTGTCTCCAGGACAATCGATACTTGTTTACTTTTGGAGGTTTTGGAGGTTATCTTCCTTCGTATGTGGTAATATCCTGGTAGTTTATTATTTAAAATTATATTAATGGTAATTTGTAATATTAATGAAAGAAAGAACTATTTTGTGGTGAAAAGTATTAATGTTTTATTAAATAATTGAAATATAGACTCTTTTCGATTATCATATCGACTCTCAGGGTATCGAAACAGTTACAAGGTTTGATATATAAAATTCAACAGGGTTCTTTAAACAGCTAATTATTATCAAAGTCAGAGAAATCGGGTCAATATTTAAAAAGTATAACGTTACAACAAGTTAATTACTAATACTAGATACATACATGAATAATAATTTGAAATAAAATAATTTGTTGTCACCAACACAGCTGACGGGAACAAGAAGGCGTTTTTAACGACGAATGCAAATGGCTGCCGTCAAGTCGGTCAAATTGTCCTTCGTATCTGCGATGTTCCAAATAAGATATTTTCTGGTAGTATTTACGTCCTGGGGTCTGCAAATCTTCTTTCTGATGTTGTGTAGTGTCTTGAGTGAAGTTTCCGGGTTGTATTTTGTATATATGTGTATGTATAAGTTCGTTCACTTTTTATGATTCAGGCACTAATGTATGGTTATGTTGTATACTGTTTTCTTGTGTTTAAAATTGTTATTCGGTGTAATTATGTGCTGTACTGTGTTATTTAGTCTATATCAATTGTATCTGTCACTATGTTGACGTTCGAAAATTGTTTTATTCGCCACTCGCTATTTTACAAAAACGTATCGTTCACTTACTCGCCATTACCGTTTTTAGTTAGGTTAGCTCGGTTATAATCCGCTCGTCAAGTTCACCGTACCATTACCAATAATCCACTCTCTTATTTCCTCCAGTTTCGACTAAAATCTTAGCCAATATAATATTATTCTTAACATTGTTCAAATATAATTTTGCATCCTGTGCATATTTCCAAATACACTATATAACTGCCTAAACTTTGGTTATTAATCAATTTTATTTGCTAGATGTAATTTAAATTAATCCTTCAGTTCATTCGGCGTATTTTAAGATTGAATAATGCTGTTTTATAATGTTTTCTGTCTAAAATTAGTAATTTTACTTTCATTTTGTATTGATAAAAAATTTCCAAAATTAACTTCCTGTCATTATGTAAATTCAGCCATTTTTCAGTTATATTTATTATTAATAATCTCATATTGTATTAAAAGGTTTATATTCCCTTATTTTCTTGTAAATAATTGAATTGATTAAATTCTAAAATATTATTTTGGAATATATGACTCCCCTCTCCAGATTTCTGAGTTTTGTCATTTTCATTTTTATTTATAATCTATATATATAAAAATTAGCTGTCACAGTGTTTGTCCGCGATGGACGCCAAAACTACTCAACCGATCTTAATGAAATTTTTTTCAAAATGTGTGATTTGTTCCAACTTAGGCTATAGGATAGGTTTTATCTCAATAAATACTATAAATATTTTTTTATTGCAAATTATTTGTTTCTATAGAACGAAAGGTCGCTAAATATTTATGTTCTATAATTTTCCGGCAGATGGCAATGTAAGTCAGTGTATTGTCTGCAATCTGCTGTCAACTAAGTTACGTTAGCATCAAATAGATGGCGCCGTACTTCAATTTATAATCTCTTGATGCTACAATTTATTTCATGGCACACGTGTTTTCTAGATTCGCAGACGACATAACCGTACTTTTTCTGTTTATTCGTATATCATTATTACTGTTCTGATTCCGGTATTAATTCGTATGTTCTTATTCCTTACTAAGAAATAATTGTGATTCTTGAAATTTTGAGTATAACTTTCATTCCGTTTTTCAATTTACTATTTCTTTGATGTGAATAAAAAATGTGTAAGTACCTACTTGATTTTTATTCTATTATTATTTTCTTGAGTTGATAGGGTTAATAATAATAATTATAAAGCACACGTGTTTTCTAGATTCACAGACGACATAACCGTACTTTTTCTGTTTATTCGTATATCATTATTACTGTTCTGATTCCGGTATTAATTCGTATGTTCTTATTCCTTACTAAGAAATAATTGTGATTCTTGAAATTTTGAGTATAACTTTCATTCCGTTTTTCAATTTACTATTTCTTTGATGTGAATAAAAAATGTGTAAGTACCTATTTGATTTTTATTCTATTATTATTTTCTTTAGTTGATAGGGTTAATAATAATAATTATAAAGATAATAATAATTATAATAATAATAATAATAATTATAATTATAATTATAACAATAATTAAATGTTAATAATTATAATAATAATAATTAAATTATAATAATTATAATAATATTAATAATAATAATAATGCTTAATAATAATAATGATTATAACCATGGTATACTTGCTTGCGTCTCTTTCTCTTAATCCGACTTAATTTTGATTGTTTTAATTATTTTTTCCAGAAAAATGCCGCCAAAAAAGTCTAACCTCTACAATCGGCATAGTAGAGAGTCCCGGCGCAAACGTTTTGAAAGAACTCACCAGTCGGCCGATCAAATTGAGGATAGAAACGTATCTAAAAGAACCAGGACGGCAGAGAACCGTATGCAAGAGTCTCGAGATCAGCGTGATGAACGTCAGCGACAGAATCTATTGAGAACAAGAGCAGCGCGTGAACAAAATATTGCAACATACAGAACGCGAGAACAAGAGAGACAGGAAACCAGTCGCACATTCAATCGTTCATATTTCGTTCGTCTTGCGTTCGAATATGCACCAGACATCAATTATTCTGCACATCCTAAAATTAGCATCGGTGCAATGGACAAAGAATGTCAATTCTGTCGGGCATTAAAATTTCGCAATGAAACACCTGGCATGATTGTGCGTCAGGGAAAGTCAAACTAACGACTCTTCCAACTCCACCAGAACCTTTAAAATCACTACTGGCCAATCGCACGATTCAAAATTATTTTTGAGCAAGACTCGAAAATTCAATTCTTGCTTTCAAATGACGTCATTTGGGGCAAGCAAAATTTGCGATCTATCAACCAATGGACGCAATTTTGAAACTACGTTCAAAATACAAGGCCAGGTATATCATACAATCGGGTCGTTGATGCCAATGCCTGACGTCGTACCAAAATTCTTACAAATTTATTTTATGGGTAGCTGTGAAGAACGCGTGACAACTCGGTGCCAGCATAATTATATTGAACGAGCAGAAGAGAGAACAATTGTAGAGTTATTGGAAAATTTGTTGGAAAGTCGTAATCAACTTATTCAGTTGTTTAAACGAGTGTCGCCACAATTAAAAAACGACAATTTTCAAATCGTTATTAATGCCGACAAAGTGCCTTCAGGAGAACACGCTGGCAGGTTCAACGCGCCAACTGTAGATGAAGTTGCTGTAATAATGGTTGGCGATCCAGTTAATAGCCGGGCCATCAAAATAACACGTCGAGACAGCACTATAAGTATTATTTCTGATATTCACCGTTCATATGATGCCCTTCAATACCCGCTGATATTTTGGGATGGACAGGATCAATATCACATCAATATCAAACAGTGTGATCCAGTGACTGGTAATGAAACAAACAAAAAAGTAAGTTCAATGAACTACTACGCGCACCGATTAATGATTAGGCGTTACCAGGACAACTATATCCTTTTATATCGTCAGCTTTTATATCATCAATACGTAGTAGACATGTACGCTAAGATTTAAAGCGAACGTTTAAGATTTATTAGACACAACCAAGCAAAATTAAGATCAGAGGAATACATCCACTCACGAGATGCTATTACCGGAAATATTTATGGAAACTTAAACATTAATGGCATCGGAAATGCGTTCATTTTACCTTCAAGTTATATCGGAAGCCCACGAAATATGCAGGAATATATACAAGACGCCATGACTTACGTACGTCATTACGGTCGTCCAGATTTGTTTATAACGTTTACGTGCAATCCGAATTGGGAGGAAATACAAACTTTGCTATTACCAGGTCAACAAGCAATACATCGTCATGATCTGACGGCACGTGTATTTAAACAAAAATTGAAATCTTTGATTGATTTCATAGTAAAATATTCAGTTTTTGGCAAAACAAGTTGTTGGCTATATTCGATTGAGTGGCAAAAGCGAGGTTTGCCTCACGCCCATATTTTGATTTGGCTTGAAGTTAAAATCCGTCCAGATGAAATTGATCAAATAAGTTCAGCTGAGATTCCCGATCCAGCAATTGATCCAGAATTGTATGAGATTGTCACCAGTCACATGATCCACGGCCCATGCGGTGTTTTTAATATGACATCGCCATGCATGGAAGATGGAAAATGTAAGAAGCGTTTCCCAAAGCAATATACGAATGATACTATTACTGATATCTATGGTTATCCTTTGTATCGTCGCCGAAACGCTGAGAATGGTGGACACACTTTCAAAATGCGAACTCAAATCCTACAAATCAAGTTGAAATTGACAATCAATGGGTGGTACCCTACTCACCGTTGCTTTCAAAAACTTATAAAGCTCATATAAATGTAGAGCTGTGCAGTTCTGTAAAATCCATTAAGTATATTTGCAAATACGTTAATAAAGGTAGTGATTTGGCCGTTTTTGAAGTACGAAATATCAATAGAAATGACGAAATTTTACAATATCAAATGGGTAGATACATAAGTAGCAACGAAGCTATCTGGCGTATTCTAAGTTTTCCCATACATGAAAGAGAGCCTTCCGTCCAACATCTTGCAGTACATCTTGAAAACGGCCAACGGGTATACTTCACAGAACAAAATGTCCTCCAGAGAGCACTTGAGCCACCAAAAACCACTCTAACTGCATTTTTCACGTTGTGTCAACAATCTGATGCTTTTGGCCAATTTGCAAAAACATTGTTTTACACTGATATTCCACAATATTTTACATGGAACAAATCAGGAAAAAAATGGGTACCACGTAAACAAGGAGAAACGCATCTTTCAATAGCGGGCATATTTAAAGCCAAAACTTTGGGACGGCTTTATACAGTACATCCAAAACAAAGAGAGTGCTTCTTTTTGCGTTTTTTATTGGTAAATGTTCCTGGACCAACTTCTTTTGAATTTTTACGAACAGTTAACGGTCAAGTGTTCAATACATATCAAGAAGCATGTCGCGAGTTGCAACTGCTGGAAGATGACAATCATTGGGACCTGACACTTGCTGATGCCGCATTAACGTCTATGCCGAATAGTATTCGCCAACTGTTTGCAATTATTTTGACGACATGTTATCCAACACAATCATCGACTTTGTGGGAAAAATACAAAAACTACATGACTGAAGACATACTACACCGAGTTAAACAAACGAACCAATGCTTAAATATGGATTTTACACCAGAAATGTATAATGAAGCATTAGTATTGATCGAGGACTTATGTGTTTCAATTTCAAATTTGCCACTTAATCATTTTGGTATGCCATCACCAGATCGCCCGGCTACAGACTTAGTTAACAGTGATTTGCAACGAGAAAAACAGTTTAACAACCATGACTTAGCTACAGTAGTTGCAAACAATGAGCTATTATTGACTGACGAGCAGAAGAATATTTACCATCGGATTATGCTGGCTGTTGATGCTAAACAAGGTGGCTTTTTTTCTTGGATGCACCGGGTGGGACCGGTAAAACATTTTTAATATCGTTGATCCTTGCCAAAATAAGATCACAACAGAAAATTGCATTAGCAATTGCATCACCAGGCATTGCTGCCACTTTGTTGGATGGTGGGTGAACGGCACATTCAGCGTTCAAGCTGCCATTAGATGTTCATAACAAGCCAAATGCAATGTGTAACATTAAAAAAAGAAGCGGAATGGCTGCAGTGTTGCAGGAAAGTTCAATAATAATCTGGGATGAGTGTACAATGGCTCATAAGCATTCACTCGAAGCATTACATAGAACTATGCAAGATTTAAACGGTAATGATAGACTGTTCGGTGGTGCTATCTTACTATTGTCTGGTGATTTCCGACAGACATTGCCAGTCATTTCTCGCTCTACTTTTGTCGATGAAATAAACGCATGCCTAAAACAATCGTTTTTATGGAGAAACGTCGAAACACTCCGATTGACAATAAACATGCGAGTTCAACTCCAAAATGATCCAGCGGCACAAGTATTTTCTAAGCATTTGCTGGATATTGGAAACGGTGAAATTGATTCTCGGCCTAATACACAATGCATAACATTGCCAGACGATTTCTGCACTGTTGTTCAAACAAAAAATGAACTAATTGAGAGTGTTTTTCCGGATATACTGACTAACTACTTAGATCACAATTGGCTTAGTAGTCGTGCTATTTTGGCAGCAAAAAATGTTGATGTGGATCTCATTAACTACCAGATACAACAATTGTTGCCAGGAGAATTGATGTCATTCAAATCAATCGATGCTACTGTGGATGAAAACGAAGCCGTGAATTTTCCAATTGAATTTTTAAATTCTTTGGATATATCAGGAATGCCACCACACAATCTTCAGCTAAAAATTGGTTCACCGATTATTCTTTTGCGTAATTTAAACCCCCCTAAATTATGCAACGGTACACGTTTGGTCATCAAAAAGATCACCGGAAATGTTCTTGAAGCAACCATTTTGACTGGAAAGTTTAAAGGAGAAATCGTCCTGTTGCCACGTATTCCGATGATACCATCAGATTCTCCAACACCATTCAAAAGGCTTCAATTTCCCATTCGTTTGGCTTTTGCGATGACCATCAATAAGTCTCAAGGCCAAACAATGTCTGTTTGCGGATTAGATTTAGAAAATCCATGTTTTTCCCATGGGCAACTATACGTTGTTTGCTCACGTGTAGGAAAACCATCGAATTTATTAATGTTAACAAAAGATAGGTTACAAAAAATATCGTACATCGACTAGCGCTTAATTAAGCTTTAACTATGAATTATTGTTATTAAAGGTAATGAGAGTACTTACAAATAAAATAAAAGATTAGACAATTTATGTTGATTTGTATTGATAAATAAAATATAGAATTAAAACTTTCATGTTTCATTTGTGCTTAATTTTGTCTTCTAAACTCTTTCCTAATCACTATCAGATTTTGACTCAACTATCCGTTCTCTACTCCGTCCATTTTTAGATCAGCTCATACGCCGATGTTTCTTTGTTACTGATCATTAAAAATATTATACCAAATAGTTGATTATAATATCAATTTAACATGTAATAACTAAGCCACAGCAACGCGTGGCCGGGTCAGCTAGTTCTGAATATAATTTTATAAAATCTTTCTAAGTGGTATGTGTAATTATATGGCCTCATCTCAGGTTTATTTTATCTAAATCCCTTTTGTTTAATTGCATTTAAATGAGTAATTTCTCTGTTTTGATGAAGTTTGGTTTTCATTCTTTGGCCTAGATTTTCTAACAATTTTTTTCTTACAAAATATTTTTACAAACAATAAATGATGTGTGATACCCTCTCTGACTTTTAAATATGGTATTATAAACTAAACATTTTTTCAAATAACACAACAATAATTAGTATTGGTTACAATACAATGAACGGTTAAACAAATAAGGAATATTTTCAAATAAATGGTTGTCTTCAACATTCAGACATTTTTTACAATCAAAAACTTATTACTAATATAGGATTATTATTCACAAAAGAGGTTTTTTACCAACTAACATCTTAATTACTTTTTACTATTAACACAAGTAATAATTATGTTTACAGTTCTGATGTTAGTTGTTGTAAATTTAAATAAATGACCTTATATCTAATACATTTTTAACATCCTTATCCTATATTTACAAAAACCTTATATCTATATTCTTATTTGCTAACTACTATACTAAGTTGGATTATACAGTTTTTTACACTGTCTTTTAAATATTGTATTTGGGGAATTGTACCCTGTCATAGTATAATTAAATCTGTTTTTCTTCTCATTATATAAAACAAAATGTCACTTTAAACAGATTTATATCTTGTTATTATGCAAAGTAACATATTCACATGGTACAACTTTTAAGTCACTGAAAGTTGCATATTTCATTGTATTCAATGTTTGTGATTGCCAAGAATGAAACACAAGGTTTATTTTCTATAATACCCAAAACTAGCACTCCTTCACTTTACACTTTTATTTTGTTATTGCTAAATGGTCGTGTAGTCTTATTAACATAATAAATTGTTTAGTGTTTTACAATGGAGATTTGTTCCTTGGGTACTATATTATTGTTTCATCTTGGTTCACTGGCAACTCTTACTTTACACACTTTTCTCTCTTAATTTTATGTACATGTTGTTACTGTCCAAGACTATCTCGTTATACTTTTATTGGTATTTTACTATTTATTTTGGGGATATGGGGATATGGATGTCTTTTATAAGAGCATGACATCTTCCTCAGGATGCTGCTTTCTTCTTCTTTCTTCTGTCTTCTTTTCTTCTGTCTTCTGGGACTGGTATCTTCTCCATCTTCTTCTTGATGCCATTGGGTTTCTTGGGATTTCTTCATCTTCTTCGGGTTTCTTGGGATTTCTTCATCTTCTTCGTAATTTTAGAAATACATCACCTTTATTGGTGGATCTTGGCTTATTCAGGGTTTCTTTTCCATTTTGTATTTCCTCGTTGTGGGTTTGGTCATATTCTGTGTTGCTTTGTTATTTACTTTTTACCTTCCTGGGTTATAATTTGAAAACCTTGGGTTATTAGACTGGTTTTGGATGACTCATCACTAGTAACTCATTTTATTTGAACTTGTATTTTTTAAATAATAATGATTGCTTTCCACAGTTGCTATGAATTAATTTTTTATAATAAACTTAATGCTCTCTTCCAGATTTAAATGTTATAATTTTATTATTCTAATTATCAAAATGCCATTCATTATTTAGCCTTTATCTGTCACATTACAATATATATATTGCGACAGTACAAATAAGTGATGTACTGAGCATTAAATATAAAAATTTAAATTTACCTAATAAACTGTAAATAATTAATAATATATTAGAAATAAGCATGTCAGGGATTGCAAGCTTGGCTCAGACAAAAATATGAACAGGTGTTTCGACCTGAATCGACGTGCACACACACACAAATGTAACTGAAAGTGTGTACACCAGTATTTTGCTAGTGTTTGTCAACGCAGGTCTATGCAGGCGAGTTTACCACCCCAAGATGAATAATTGCACAATTACGGTTTCTCCGCAATTATTCATAAACTATAATTAAGAATTAAAATCCAAAACCCCAATAAAATGTAATAAAATTTACTAAATACTGTGTACGAAAACCACGTGAAAGTGACACACCGTACGAGTGTAATAGTGAAATAACTGTGTACAAATGGAAAGGGATTACAATTTTGCAATGTCCAAAATTACAGTGAACATGTGTTGTGAAAATAGTTATAAGATAAGTATAAGAGTATACTTACAGGACTCTGCAATTCGCAGAAATATAAGAAATAGCGAAATTGACAAAGAGTGGGGGAACTGAATCCAGAGACAGTTTCTGACATGTCGATTTCGTACCACTGCAGGTGTTGACCAAGACATGGATGTAAATAGGACACACAAGCTACAGTGGTTCTCTTTCTTAAATCATCCACGGTGCAGCGGGAGCTTATGCCCGTCCGCACGGCGTATTTATTTTTTTTGTAAATAGTTTAAATTTTCCAGTTACATACAACTATGTAACTAAGTTGTAAATACAATCATTTTTAAATAATTACAGCAGTACATAAGAAGAATTACATAAGAAGATCCATTGACGTCAGAAACAGCAAGAGGAGAGTTCCAGAGAGTGATACGACGCTGGACAAGAGGAGAGTTCCAGAGAGTGATTAGACGCTGGACAAGATGAAGTGATACGATGCTGGACAAGAGGAGAGTTCCAGAGAGTGATACGACGCTGGACAAGAGGAGAGTTCCAGAGAGTGATTCGACGCTGGACAAGAGAAGAAGAGAGACAGCCGACGCTGGACAAGAGGAAAAGAGAGACAGCCGACGCTGGAGTGCGAGACGAGGACGACTACAGATGGATCAAAATGATCGAGTATGATTGACGACAATAAGGTGATAAACAACTTATTTATATCTTAATCGTACAATGAACTCAAAGACAATTAAAGACATTTCTATTTTATTTAAAAGTAAGAGCCAATGTTTCTTGTAAAGTAGAATTAAAATAATAGATGTTTTAGAAATACGATTAACGTAACAAGAGCTCAAATTAATATGAAATAAAATGAATACAAAGCATTTAAATGAAAACAATTAGTTTTTGAGATAAAAAAGTACTGAGAAACAAAAACATAAATTCAATAACTATTAATATTTTGAGTACATTACAATACATAAAAAGAGATTTAAATATTGATATTTTGAAACACATTAATCGACTGAGTAGTCTGAAAATGAGATTTTTCTGTAATACAATAATTAGTAGAATAGAATATTTAGTCAGTAAGGATATGTATAGCATAAGCCTTACGGCATAATAACAATTAATAACGAATGTTTTAAATCGAAGTCAGTGCCATGTGCACAATTTTTAATAATATAAAATAAATTTGAAATACCGTTACAAGTTACATAGAGTTCTTATTGCAGATACACCTGAAACCCAATTTAAATGTTATATTGTTACATAATTTGTCAATCTTGAACGTGAGACCGGTCACGCTAAATTTGTGTATATGTATATGTATTTATGTATATGTATTGTTGCATATTTGGCTCCCAAAGAACGTGGGGCTATACAAATTAAAGTACATATAAAAATTCACACACATAAATACGTTGCATAAATTTGTCGCCCTGGACGTGGGGCACGACATGCCTAAATTTATGTACAAAAATTTGTTACATAAATTGTAGCCCATGAACGTATGGCTCGATCCCCATCATTTAACTATTAAAAAAATTTTTTTATGTAGCTTAGTGGTTGCTCTAAAATATAAGAGGGTGTTAAATAAAAAAATGTATTATATGTAATAATTATTTATATTAAACAGTAATTGAATGTAATGTTAATTGTTGTGTAATCACACAGCTGGCGCCCACGTATAATATTATTTGTCTATGTAACAGGTGTAACTGTAATGAGTATTAATAATAACTATTAATAAATATAAAGAAATAAATAAATAAGTAGGGAACGGTTATCAATAATAATTGTTAAATAATAACTACGAAATAAATATTTTAATAATAATTCACCATGGCAATATCAGGAAGTTTAAGGATGGGAGAAGCACTTCAAGCTATGATGCAAGCCGTATTTGGTGAAGTAGAGAACAAACAAACAGAAAAAGTAAAAGAAAATAATATTAGAACGCAAATAGAAGAGTTAACAGAATTTTTTACAAAACAGACCGAAAAATTAAGAGAAGAAAGGAAAGCAAAAGAGGAATTAGTAGAAAGAATTGACGATTCTAATACGCAAATTGCGGCAGTTGAATATAAACAAACCATAAGAATTAAAAATAAGAGAGAAAATATGTGTGTAATTACTAACGATAATTATAAAGTAATTAACATTAAAGAGGAGAAGCAAATAAAGTTTAATAAAACATACCTTATTAATAGCGATATCCCAAGTGTGAGACACACACACAATAGTAAGTCACACAGGATGACACATGTGAAACACATAAGACACTACACTTACGGAGATAAATATCACTGTAGGCCTAACAATAAATGTAGTAAATTATCTATACGAAAAACTACGCAAAATTGTGGTAAGTATGATGTTAGATATACGCACGATAATTATAAACCGAACGATAATTATAACTGTAATTATAATAACTATGGTGAGTATTATCATAAACGACGAATGAAAAAACCGTCGACAGCTGTTCAGGTAGGTTCACTCAACCAAACTAGTGACGAGAGAATTGAGAAAGAGCGAAGCATTCGTTACGAGAGAAAGAGAGGCAAAATGAAAACATTGCACTATGAACAGGTGACTTCTACGATAAAAACAAACATCGCAGTAATACAATGGAACGCGGATGTTGTTTACACGAGGCTGAGAACAATGGTAAGCACGGCGACTATGTTACAAAGGAACAATATACGTCCGGTAGACGACGGACAATGCAATTATTATAACGAGGGGTGTAAGATCAAACGACACACTGAACTCAGAACTCAATACCCGAATGGAATGAATAATTATTTTTAAAATAAAATAATATAACTATTAATTATTAATAATAAGAAATAATATGTATAATAATATAAGAGGGTTAATTAAGAAATGTATTATTGATGGTAAGGAATGCTATTGTAGAGAAATATTTAAGAAAGTAATGGTAAAAGATGTTATTGTTGTTATTAATATGAAGAAAGGGTTAAGAATGGAAATAATTGCCATAAATGTCAGAACGGCTGATCAAGCGAACACGTAATGGAGATACAAGGACACAGAAGAAAGCAAGAGTGAAAAGTCAAATGGGCAGAGACTACTTAGGATTAAGGACTTCGAGAAAAATATCGTTGTTTTCCAAGACAGTTCCTCTGTAACCGATCATGCGACACACTACAAAGCTAAAAGAGTATTCTGTTACGGAAGTGTATTTCAGGAAAGTAGTAGCGATCAGAAAGGTAATGTTAAAGAAATGTAATAAAAGGTAATGAATGTTAATGTATTGTATAAGTAATCTATTAGATAAAGTAAGGTCATGTTAAGAAAAGCGTTAAGGAAGATTAGAAGCGAAGGTAAGAATGTATGAGTAAGATAATGTAAAATTAAGGACCGAATTTACACACATACATAAGAAAGAGCATACAAGGGAGAGCTAATTGCAGTGGATTTTCTGGGACCACTACCACGATCAAGTCGAGGTGTGAAGCACATATTGGTATGTATCGATGTGTTTTCCAAGGCAGTCCGACTGTACCCAATTATGCGATCCACAACCAAGGTTGTTCTAAAGATACTCAAAGCTAATCCAGTGGGAAAACGGAGTGATAATACGGCGAAGAAATTCTTCAGACTTTATAATGGACCGTATACGTTAAGACAGCGAGTAGGATAACACACTTTCATCGTATATGATGAGATACAGAAGAAAGAAATTGGTAAATTCCACGCAACGTCAGTTAGGAAGTTCTGCACATGAAAACGACGAGGTCAATGAAACCAGTCAAATCAGCTGTTTGTTAAAGCCACCCTACTACAAGGTCACGAGCAGTGAGCGTACAAAGAGGGGAGGTACGACATTTGTATAAACTCCAATTAAGGGTGAAATGACGAATATTATTCTTTATTATTTGTTACATTTTTTGTTGCAAATATAATAATAATAAAAAAAAAAATTATAATAAATAAATTTATTAAATTTTTTTTTTGTTACCAGGCAGAGGAATAATGCGACAGTACAAATAAGTGATGTACTGAGCATTAAATATAAAAATTTAAATTTACCTAATAAACTGTAAATAATTAATAATATATTAGAAATAAGCATGTCAGGGATTGCAAGCTTGGCTCAGACAAAAATATGAACAGGTGTTTCGACCTGAATCGACGTGCACACACACACAAATTTAACTGAAAGTGTGTACACCAGTATTTTGCTAGTGTGTGTCAACGCAGGTCTATGCAGGCGAGTTTACCACCCCAAGATGAATAATTGCACAATTACGGTTTTTCCGCAATTATTCATAAACTATAATTAAGAATTAAAATCCAAAACCCCAATAAAATGTAATAAAATTTACTAAATACTGTGTACGAAAACCACGTGAAAGTGACACACCGTACGAGTGTAATAGTGAAATAACTGTGTACAAATGGAAAGGGATTACAATTTTGCAATGTCCAAAATTACAGTGAACATGTGTTGTGAAAATAGTTATAAGATAAGTATAAGAGTATACTTACAGGCCTCTGCAATTCGCAGAAATATAAGAAATAGCGAAATTGACAAAGAGTGGGGGAACTGAATCCAGAGACAGTTTCTGACATGTCGATTTCGTACCACTCCAGGTGTTGACCAAGACATGGATATAAATAGGACACACAAGCTACAGTGGTTCTCTTTCTTAAATCATCCACGGTGCAGCGGGAGCTTATGCCCGTCCGCACGGCGTATTTATTTTTTTTGTAAATAGTTTAAATTTTCCAGTTACATACAACTATGTAACTAAGTTGTAAATACAATCATTTTTAAATAATAACAGCAGTACATAAGAAGAATTACATAAGAAGATCCATTGACGTCAGAAACAGCAAGAGGAGAGTTCCAGAGAGTGATACGACGCTGGACAAGAGGAGAGTTCCAGAGAGTGATTAGACGCTGGACAAGATGAAGTGATACGATGCTGGACAAGAGGAGAGTTCCAGAGAGTGATACGACGCTGGACAAGAGGAGAGTTCCAGAGAGTGATTAGACGCTGGACAAGATGAAGTGATACGATGCTGGACAAGAGGAGAGTTTCAGAGAGTGATACGACGCTGGACAAGAGGAGAGTTCCAGAGAGTGATTCGACGCTGGACAAGAGAAGAAGAGAGACAGCCGACGCTGGACAAGAGGAAAAGAGAGACAGCCGACGCTGGAGTGCGAGACGAGGACGACTACAGATGGATCAAAATGATCGAGTATGATTGACGACAATAAGGTGATAAACAACTTATTTATATCTTAATCGTACAATGAACTCAAAGACAATTAAAGACATTTCTATTTTATTTAAAAGTAAGAGCCAATGTTTCTTGTAAAGTAGAATTAAAATCATAGATGTTTTAGAAATACGATTAACGTAACAAGAGCTCAAATTAATATGAAATAAAATGAATACAAAGCATTTAAATGAAAACAATTAGTTTTTGAGATAAAACAGTACTGAGAAACAAAAACATAAATTCAATAACTATTAATATTTTGAGTACATTACAATATATAAAAAGAGATTTAAATATTGATATTTTGAAACACATTAATCGACTGAGTAGTCTGAAAATGAGATTTTTCTGTAATACAATAATTAGTAGAATAGAATATTTAGTCAGTAAGGATATGTATAGCATAAGCCTTACGGCATAATAACAATTAATAACGAATGTTTTAAATCGAAGTCAGTGCCATGTGCACAATTTTTAATAATATAAAATACATTTGAAATACCGTTACAAGTTACATAGAGTTCTTATTGCAGATACACCTGAAACCCAATTTAAATGTTATATTGTTACATAATTTGTCAATCTTGAACGTGAGACCGGTCACGCTAAATTTGTGTATATGTATATGTATTTATGTATATGTATTGTTGCATATTTGGCTCCCAAAGAACGTGGGGCTATACAAATTAAAGTACGTATAAAAATTCACACACATAAATACGTTGCAATATATATATTGCAACAGATCAAACTTTATTATTCTAATAAGGATATTGTGAGTGTGTAAAAATCGATACAAGTCTATTATGGAGGAGATGAAAAATTATTTATTATATACCAATATTGTTTATAAAGATGTATAATGTATTTTAAATTGTCATGTCTTGATAATATATTTAATTGTTTGTATTGTTGGGTAATATAAATCGATTAAACAATACGAGGAATAATATAAATCGATTTTACTTGTTTGCTGCAACGTCCTCCTCTCGTCTCGTCGGTCCCGTCTAGGCGTCCTCTTCTTCCTGTCACTCCTTCCTGGTGTCCTCTTCGTTCTGGCGTCCTCTTCTACAGGTTCACTCCTTCCTGGTGTCCTCTTCGTCCTGGCGTCCTCTTCGTCTCGTCGTCCTCTTCTACAGCAAGTGTCTCCAGCGGCGATATTTCACAGAGTCTCGTAGTTATGTTTGACTGCTAACATTGATTAGGTTCTTGATAAATTGTTCACTCATAATGATTATGAATTTCATTCATTCAGTTTATTATTAATTTATATTTATAATTTCTTAATCTCAGGATTTAACTGGGTATTTACTAATGCGGTGTGTTTAATGTACACCTTCCAACGATATCTTGTAGTGTCTTTAAGTTCCCTAAGCGGATATCTTAAGTTACACGAGACAGCACTGTATTATATTTTAAATTGTATTTAATTATTTACCCTCTCGGTTCTTATCGCAAAACTTCGTTAAGAATTTCAAGGTTTATAGTTTATTTTATATAAAATATTCCTCTATTCCTTCTTGGTTCTTACCGCAAAACTTCGTTAAGAATTTTAAGGTTTATGGTTTATTTTATATAAGATATTTCTACTTTTGTAAGAGAACAACTCTCTTACCCGGGCACAACTTCCCCTAGCAACGTCGACAGACAGACCCTTGTCCATCCTAGCTCTGCAACGTATGAATCTCACTGAATTTGGTGTATTTTGATAGCCCAAGCCCAAGTCTCATGATCGATGAAACAACCAGATATACAAATTTCATGAAAAACTTTGTATAATTTAGCATATTCCTGCATGGAAATTATCTACAATTTTTATTACCCCATCATTGATAAGAGTTACACTTGAGTTTTGCTTTACTTAAAAAAACCATATTTCTAAAATAGTTACAACCCTCAGAGTATACACAAATCGAAGCTATTTACTTAAATAATTCCTTGTCAAATTTTCATGTAAATCGGTTAACTACCACTGCCGCTATAGTGATCGCAAATTATAACACCCGCACACGCGCACCAATTCATAAAAAAAATACATGACAATATAGTACATCTTTTTATGAAGAATTTGGTGTAACCTATATGCTTATCAATTTTTAAATACAAAACTTATGACTAAAAGACAAAATACTACACAAAACAAATTTAAACAAGAAAATGCTCGTCATTCATGTACTCTGATATAAACAGCATATCTTATCATCCTGTGTTCTGTTGCAATATATATATATATATATATGTATATATATATTATAACGATTCATAATAGCGTCCTATCAGAGCGTTATATGAAAGCTATAGACGGTACGAGTGTAACGCCGTCAGAAAGAGAGAGAGAGCGTATAATCGCAGCCATCTCACTCTAACCACGTCACCGCTACATCAGAATCCAGTTCAAACATGTTATTTTACTCAAAGCAAATTATCAGTTGAACCTGCGATAACTTCAAAAGTTATAAATATACGGCAATTCTGAAAACAGCATTGTATTCAGCAAGAAAAGCTTTATAAGTAGCCGCAATCTCAGTTAATATAATTAACAATTGAAGAAGTTATACTGATGACGCACGCCAACAGGAATAACGAGAGAATTATGCTACGTAGGAATAAGGTGTTTTCACACACACACACAGATAAAGACCTAAGCAACACTATTCTGTGGTCAGATCTTTGGAAACACATTTGCAAATACCTGTAATCAATCGATTTGCAAATACAGGAAGTACGATTTTGACAAGAAATTCTCTGCCGTTTGGAACCTGTCACAGAGTGTTTCACCGACCTGTTCGAGATTGTCAAAACTGGAAAAACGCATGATTTATTTGTACAACCAATCAGCAGCCCGTATTTAAAACTGACGCCAGCTCAAAGCGAGGGGTAGCATCACTCTTCGTTCGGTACTTAAACACACTAGACGTGTATAATTCACATACAGAAATTTTTAAATCACGCAAAAGTGCAAATTAAGTTCTAATTCGAGAAGTAGTCCGCAGTGTAGATGAATTAATAACATTCAATAACACTCGCTGCGTAAAACAACCGTTAATTAATTAAATAATTAATTAATTAAGCATCAACCGTGAAGGACCTGTGCTACAGAAGGCTACAGCATCTGTAATTGCCAGGGCATCTTCAACATCATTGATCAACATCCATTCTTCTGTGCAACACCATCAAAAGAAGGACCTCTACGGATTCCTATCTTCGGTCAACGCATCAAACAGTAAGAAATAGATTCATTGATCAATGAAATAAGCACTAAACAAATAATAAAACAATAAACAATTTTAAAAGGACACTAAGAAAAGCACACTTTGTATTTTAACTATAAGATTAGCTCTAATATAGTATAGGAGTGTTGAATGGAAAGTGGTGTGTAGTATTGGACGTGCAAATTATTGCAGACCTGTTCTTTAGCACTAGTTTGGGAGATAGAAATCTCTTAGTCAAACCAGATAAGAGCTATAGTTTGATAAGAGCCACACTCACTCAATAATTATAAGTGTTAGGGTAGAATTAAGTCCTACCATTAACAATTTAAAGTTTAAAAATAATTAATTAAACGTTCATTAAAATAATCAAGAAATATTAAAGTGTTATTTGTAACGATTCCCCTTGAAAACCACAATCACTGAACGAATCTGAGAAAGAGTGTCTCCATGCGCTGAGCTAAGCTGAAACCGTGTCATTTGTATCTGAGATTTGTTCTGGCGTCCAGGTAAAGTAATATCACGGGTAAGTAACTTTTTATCTAACATCACAAATATTAGATAATTGTGTTAGACGAAAGGTAGCGTTGTTACAACACAAATAACTTAACTATTGGCGCATAGGATATGGTAGTATGTGTATCTTTGCAAAAGTCTATATTGGAGGGTTTAAGATTATTTATTGCACACAAGACATATGTAATTGTTTTTATGATATATTTGACAAGCATAATAATGGTAGTGTTTCAGATATAGTCTTTTAAAGTGTTAATTATTGTTCATATACGTGATGTGGTACATTACATATGTGATGATGATGATCCCCACGGTGATGTTGATGGAAAAGGGGGAGGGGGCTTTGCTGTGTCGTTGAGTCGTCAGGCGTGGCGTACGATGACAGATGGTCCACCCTGGTGACGATTCCAGCTGGCCTGGTGTCCTGGAGTTCCAACGTTGACACTGACGCTTCGCACACCACAACGGTTCTATTGATACTACTGGTTAAACTTCATACAGAATTTATAATTTATAGGTATCTCAGGTCACAGTGAGTTTTACTTAGAAACGGTATATTAGGCTTATACCAATCCGGACTCTTCAAGTGTTCACGCGTACCACTGCGTCTACCACGATCAGCAGACCTCCCTATTCGGTAATCTTGTACTCACGCGGAAACTAATGATGACAAAATTTTATTACTAAATAATTATGAAATATTACTGGTACTGCAGAATACCTCACACAGTAACACAGTTCAAGTTCACTTATTACACACGCTATATTCAAATAAAATACTGCGTGTAGCGATGTATTACACCAACAGTTCTGAGCCTTCGCACTCGTTACAACCGCCGAAAAGACTTTACAAATTCTTGCAAGCGGAAAATCTTTCACAAGAATTGCACGTTCCGATCGTGATAGCTAGATGAGAAGAACTAACGTATTTATGCACGCTATGTTTTAATAACAACACTGGGTGTAGAGATGTAATACACGAACAGTTCTGAGTCTTCACACTCGTTACAACCGCCGAAAAGACTTTACAAATTCTTGCAAGCGGAAAATCTTGCACAAGAATTGCACGTCCCGATCGTGATAGCTGGATGAGAAGAACTGCCTGTGTAGCAACAGGCTTAAGAAAAATTCCGACTGCCTTCCAGCATTTTATTGGTGGAAGGAAGTCACATGGTTACTTTGAACATGACTCGCCAATTTTTCATGCCGTAAAGTGCATCGAGTTTGCAAGAGCATGAATAGATGGTAATCTCTGAATACCTTTATCTCACGCGGAAATGCGTTTTACAACAACTTTATATTTTAATGAAATCATATTTTAACGTCATTTAACAGATAGGAAAAATACAGGAACTGTAGCTAATACAGTAGTTTATGTTCAGTTTAAGTGTCACAACGATATGACAATTATATCACGCACAGCCGGGGAAACGTTTATCACTCGCGCACGCGCGCACATTTCCACAGACGTAGTACATGAATAAACAACACATAAAATAATACACAGTTTGACTAAGCCTAATTCCTTATCCTTTGTAAAATACAAAACTTATACAAAAAAAAAAACAAATCTAACAAACTACCAACTTAGACATGAATGTTTATCGTCTGTGTATTACACAAGCCTGCACTGCTTATCAGGATCCTGTGTTTCATTGCAATATATATATATATATCAATATATATATATATATATATATATATATAATTAATTTAAGAGCTAAGAATAAAATAATTGTTATTTAGTTATTATTGTATAAATTTAACTAATAAACAAATAAAGTACCAGTAGTTTAGAAGTCCTAGCACTGATTGTTTGATTGTCTGCCTTATAGTTCTTATTTTACTAAACTAAATAGTAAGAGTATCAGGATTTTATAATTATAGATTTTACTATTATTTTAGGTAATTAAAATGTCAGTACATGAAGCTAGAAAATACTAATTGATACTAATTGAATTTTATGTTACCAGAGAAGAAGTGGCATATAGATGGGAAGAGCTGACGGCAGTGTTTAGGACAGAAAGGCGCGACGTTTACTATATCTGTTTCCTGTCATTAGAGAATTCTACTGAAGGTGTAGCTTTATTTGCTCCACTACAGGTAGCAAATTCCCTGTCGAAAAGTGAACAGGACACTAATTCTACCAACCAAACGCTAACCTGACGTGGTGAAATTTATAACCGCCACAACTCTGTACGCTAAACCTTTCTACGTCTTATTGACACAGATAAAGCATCCGGTGTAATTTATGCGGACTAATCGTTCCATTAATCAGAACAGATTTTATTAGCCAATTCAGATTTCCAGGTTTTATTGTTGTACGTAGGAGCTTAGCTTTGTTAGATATGTTGTCAGCTTAAGTTGGACGGAGATGTTATCGTCTCTGATGGGTTACGTATTCTGTTAAATCCGACTCATTATTATGTCAAATAGATTCCACAATTCGTCTGCTTATCATTATACCTATTCAACTAATTATTCTGGAGTAAATTTTTCTATTCTAATTCTCGAAAGAAGAGAGAGGAAAGGGGAGAAAGATAGTTAGAGAAAGAGAGAGAGACGGACAGATAAACAGACAAACAGGGAGACAGACAGACAGATACACTAACAGACAGAAAGTGAGTGGACTAGACATTCCTGAATCATTATACAGGTGTATGTAGCCTACGTGAAATTTAGGTTTTTTCGATAGCCAGCGAGTATATCGCAAATTCAGGAGGTATACAGTAAAATCTAGTTGAGCTTATAAGTTTTTCTCGTTACCCGACTGACGTACATTATTCTGAAAATTTTTGACATTACCGTACGTTACACAGGAGATCTTGGCTAATACAAATAACCTTGTTATGAACAGGTGGATTTGAGTCAAATTACACAGGCGATTCGAGCGCTTTTAATGAGTTTTGGGGAACTGGTGTTTGTTCAGTGAGAAAAATAATTTCAATTATGGATTTCTCTATGGTTCAGTAACGTATTCCACTGTTTTTAGAACATAATCCGCAAAAATCCTGTAAAATATATGAAATAGGGAAAAATGGTAATATAAAATAATAACTAAATATACGTAAAACAACACCACGAACTAGGCATATTCATTTGCATGCTGTGTTAATTCTGTCAGTGCACGTTATCGAGTGGCCGCAGTGATAACATGGAGCCACGTGTCTTACATAAGACAATAACGGTCTTGTGGAATGTAGATCACGTGTTGCGCAGAAGTTTTGAATCTTTTATTGCACGGAGAACGCGTTAGAAAAACATGTTACAGAGTATCAAGGATATCAGAATACACAGTATCGCCAGTAGAGAAACGAAGACACTTGATACCTGACAATAAAAACTAATTTAATTTTTTATTAGTCATTAATAATTTAATTTTTTCTATTATTCAATTTTAATATATGTTAATTGTAAAAATATTATTTTTAATACCAATTCTAATTATAGTCCGAATGTACGATTTACATGACTGTGTAATTAAGGACTGAATGTATTAATGAATAGTTTTACTTAAATTTGTATCGAATTTTTCTCATTTTTGTATACGTAATCAAGTTATGTACTCGGAAAAATCCCGTGTAAGAGACAATTATATGATTACCAAATCTATTATTATTGACAAAATATCCCAAACAAAAACTACTGTATGGTAGTCAAATACAGGTACATTATTATAAAGCGAAAGCGAATTCAATGTTTTTGCTTTACTGAATAAATTGTTTTGATAAACATCAAAGGTATCGTCTTATAAGGTGATATCGCCAACTTTACATCTTTATCATCTACACGTCTCGGTTTTGTTTTGCGTAGCATTTTCTTCAAACAAAAATTTCACAAATAATAATAATTAAAACACTTTTGTGGATATTGTTATAGTTTTGGGTGCTCAACAGAAAACTCTGTTAAGCACGCTGTTTAATGGATGTAACCAAAATTGTCTGCAATTCCGTTTCTACTGTTGACACATTCACAAGTAGTAAATAATCAGCACATCTTTAACTCCAAAATCTCCTGATGAGATTACATGAATCGCAGCACAACGCTTTCTATAGCGTTCATTCGCCTTGCTGTGCTTAAGGTCGAGTCAATCAACCCTATCTGTCTGCTGTTGGGACAGATGAGGTGTTTGGTTGAGAAAGGGGTGTCAGTCAGTAACAACCGCGTCATCGACACCTAAACACACACTAAACAATCCCAACCCCCACCGTCCAGCGTCTCACTACGCACGGATAAATGTAGATTGATTTCTCACAGGCAGTGGTATGCTTTGACCTGAAATACACTAGAGAACGCTAATATCTGAAGGCAAACAATGATGACGAAAATCTACGAAGGATATTAGCTACAAAGCCTTAGCTGCAACTTGGTTACGAAGTCTTAAGTACAACTACGCCTGGACGGTAGCGCAATGATATTATTTTCTAGGTTGGCTAATCTGATTTATATCGCGCATCAATTTTCGCGTGGCTGTACCTTGCACAGTGCGTATCAAACGCTGGCGGCAGTAGTACCGAGCCGAGCACATCTTTCGCTGTCATTTATTCTCGTTTCAATGTAGGCCGTAGGCCGCACATTTGTACTTATGGCCAATTAGCGTCATAATTAGCATATCAATTAAATAATACAGTGCTTAGCCAGCTATCTCGGCGTTCGGTTCGCCGAATCCTTTCTCTGTCATTACTGTCGACATTAAATGTAGGCTTTAGGCCTTTGTATTCTCGATTATGGCCGACTAGGCCCTCTTCATGATTAGCTAAATTCATACTAATTCGCAACATGCAGTATTAGCCAGCCTCACTCAAATTTACAGCTGTAATGTAATTATTCAAAATATTAAAATTATTCGTATACAGTCCACTTCTTGTTATTTCTTAATGCAGAATTAATTCATTTTACACATCATCTCAATCAATATGGAAGACCAGCCAACAGAATATTTAATTCAAGAAGCATACATTTAGCCCACTTGGGCCCAATTAATTAACACTTCCTGTCCACGCTTGTGGAACATTATTTCATTCAACAGTTTCGGTCCACTTGGACCGGGACTAATCATTTTTTGGTAACTCCGAACCTGGATTTCCATGTAATATCTTTATATCTGTTTCTGGCCATCACGGGCGGGTTAGCGCGTCAGCTAATGCGACCGTGGCGTGATTTGTATCGCCATTTCGCTCGTCATCTTCGGACAACGTAATAGCAAGTTCCTGCCGGCTGCAGTGCTTCAAAGTGGTCATCTCTGCCAGCTGTTCACCATCGTCACCAAGGAGCCGACGCTGTGGGACGTCGCCAACCAGGTACCACCAGCAACAGTAAAAAGGTGCGTAAAAAATGTCTGAAGAAGGCCTCAAGGTGCTGACCAGAAAGAGAGGCGGATTAAAGTCCGCGATAGTGCGGATACAATCCGCGGTAAATTCGTTTGATATTAATTTAAGCACAAAACATTTTCTGACTGTAAGATTAGAAAGTCTTAAGAGCTTAGCCTCGAAGTACGACGAGGTACAGTCTGAGATAGAGCTTATCAGTAAAGACACGAGCGCTGCTCAGGCAGACCGAGTCGAGGTTGAGGAAATGATATACTCAACTGAGGCAAACATTTTACAACTTCTTGACACTTTTAATACTCAGACTGTGCCTCCTGTACTATCGACGCCTATGCATTTAAAGCCGATAAGTTTGCCCTGCTTCTCAGGCAACATACTTGAGTGGCAACACTTCTATTCAATTTTCAATGATCTAGTGCATTCAAGATCCGACTTAACACCAGTACAGAAACTGCATTATTTGCATTCCTCGGTGAAGTGTGAACCATTAGACTTAATTAAATCATTACCCATTTGTCAAGAAAATTATGTAATAGCGTTGAACTTGCTGTCCGAAAGGTATAATAATCCATTTATATTAGCCAAATATTATGTACAAAACCTACTTCAGGTTAAGTCCACAATAAAGGACTCAGTCCAAAGCTTGGCGGAGTTTACGAATACAATAACGTCTTCCGTTAATTCACTGGCGGCAATGAAGCTGTCCGTAAATTCATTTGAGTTTATTACCATACAGTTGCTCTCCACCAAACTTGACCCTATTACTTTAAAACTTTGGAAGGAGTCAATAGACCCTGACAACTTGCCCAGTTTTCAAGACTTTACGCATTTTTTAAACTTGCGCCGACAGCTTTTAGAAAATATAATGCCAATTGAATCCGGACAGCAATTCAACAAACCTAGCGTAAAACCAAACAATAAATTTGAGAAATATAGCTTAAGAAATACTGCTGGCAGCAATACCTTTAAGAGTTATCAGGCAGCGGCAAGGCATTATTTATGCGTGTGTTGTAAATCTGACCACCCGCTTTACATGTGTAACAATTTTCGTATATTAAGTGCCGCTGAGCGGGGTCAATTGGTTGAAAATCATAAATGCTGTATTAACTGCCTTAGAGGAGGTCATTTGATAACAAATTGCAAAAGTAAACAGGTCTGTAAAATTTGTTCAAAGGGTCACCACACCTTGCTGCACGCTAATTACGTGCCGAAATCACCAGCTGCCAGCAGCAATTATTGCTCATTTAAATTACAGTGTAAAAACAATGTTCTTTTATCCACAGCGGTTGTATATGTCGTTGATCAGGCAACAGGCATGAAGCTCGGGCACTCCTAGACGCCGGTTCCCAGATCAATTTTTGTACGAAATCATTTGCGAAAAGGTTGCACCTTAAACTAACCCGATCTAATATTCTAATTACAGGAATAAACAATACAGCGTGTTGCACTACTGACATTGCTTCTATGCGTATTATTTCTCGCTATCAGAGACATAGTTTTGAGGCCAAATGTGCCGTCCTATCTAACTTAACTCATAATCTACCTTCAATCTCGTTTGACATCAACCGGTTCCACATTCCAAACAAAATTTTTCTCGCCGACCCAGATTTTAATATATCTTCACAGATCGACATACTATTAGGGGCACAATTTTATCTGGATTTAATATTAGCCAATATATACACACGCGGACCCAACTTCCCTATCATTCAGGAAACAAAACTGGGTTACATTCTGGCCGGCAATCTGCCCAAACACTGCCACACCCAGGGTCCTGCGGTTTCGTTCCTGGCAAGGAACAATGACAGTCAAATTCTGCAATCTCTCGAGAGATTTTGGGAGGCAGAAACAATTCCTGGCGATACCCCTGACGGCGAGTCGGCTTGCGAAGAGCATTTTGTGCGCTCTACTCAGCGCAACCACGGGGGTAGTTTTATAGTGTCGCTCCCATTCAAGTCTGATAATCCCCACTTGGGGGAATCTTACACAAGTGCCGAATCAAGATTTTTAAGCTTGGAGCGTCGATTCAGGCGCGATGCCAAGCTCGCTCGCGACTACGCGGACTTTATCAGGGAATATATGGATCTTGGGCACATGACACTCATCGATCATGGCGCTATCAATTCAGGAGCGTCAAATATTTACTACTTGCATCACCATGCAGTGTTTAAACATTCTAGCTTGACCACAAAACTGCGCGTTGTTTTTGATGGTTCGTCCAAGACTACTAATGGTCTTTCGTTAAATGACATATTATTAGTAGGCCCCAATGTTCAGCAGGATCTCTTCTCTATTCTGTTGCGTTTTCGCATACATAAGTATGTCCTGATTGCCGACATCGAAAAAATGTATCGTCAGATTCGCGTAGCTGAAGGAGATTGTCACTATCAACGCATTTTGTGGCGTGACTCTCCCCTCGAACCACTTAAGCATTTCGCGCTGCAAACAGTAACCTACGGCACGGCTAGCGCCTCTTTTTTGGCCACTCGGTGCCTTCTACAAATTGCTAGAGACAATCAAACTTCCTTTCCCCAAGCGGCTTTAGCCATAACTAACGATTTTTATGTCGACGATTTACTTACCGGTTCGGACACTATCCCCGATCTAACCAAGCTGAAATCCGACCTAGGTGCGTTACTTGCTCAATATGGTTTCACGTTGCACAAATGGGCATCAAATGAACCCACAGCGGTCGCAAATCATCACAACTTTTCACGACCCCTAAATAAACAGGACAATGTGCGTACCCTGGGCATTCTTTGGAACAACACTGCCGATTCATTTCTGTTTGATGTCAAACTATCTCCGGTTGACCATAGCATATCCAAGAGAAAGATTCTTTCAATTATCGCCGGAATATATGATCCGCTGGGTTTAATCGGACCAGTTGTCTTTTTGTATAAACACTTTATGCAGCGACTTTGGCTTTGTAAGCTTGGTTGGGATGAACCGATTTCCGGTCAGTCACTTTCGGATTGGCATTCTTTGTGTAACAAATTGAGTCTGATTGGTAAAATAGTAGTCCCGCGATCTATTCGTTGCAACCGTGAGGCGGTTACGGTTCAGTTGCATGGGTTTTCGGATGCCTCGGAGAAAGGGTTCGGCTGTTGTATATATATCCGAGTCATTTATCAGGATTCTACTGCTTCCTGTCGTCTCTTGTGTTCCAAATCTCGCGTGGCTCCCCTACGCCAAGTGTCATTACCTCGCATCGAGCTCTGCGCTTGTTTGTTATTATCGCGACTCGTATCTAAGGTTATTCCTGCTCTTTATTCGTTTATTGATAATGTACATTTGTATTCTGATTCTATGGTGGCTCTTTACTGGATTCATGCGCAGTCTACGCGTTGGATGACATACGTCGCTAATCGGGTTGCTGAAATTCAGCGTCGCACGCAAGCTTATACCTGGCATCACATTGATTTGCGACGCAATCCTGCTGATATTATATCTAGGGGGTGTTTCCCTGACGTTTTGCGCGATTGCTCGCTTTGGTGGCACGGTCCTAGCTGTCTGTCTCAATCGTCAGAGTCTAATCCTGTCCCATCCTTCGTACCGGCCACTCCATCGTCTTCGGAAGTCACCGCGGAAGAGAAAACTGCACACAACCGGTCTCTAATGTCTACCCTGGCTGTTGACTTATCGTTGGACTTTTCCTCGTTGCACCGGCTGACACGTGTATACGCTTACTGTTTTCGTTTCATCAGAAATATTAGGCACTCATGTGCGGACAAACTTTCGGGCGGTCTGACCCCTGTAGAAATTCATCAGTTTCTCAATTTCTTCATAAAACAATCTCAGTCGATCCACTTCGCAGCCGAAATTAATTGTCTTCGGAACGGATCTTCTGTTTCCATTAGGAGCAAGTTGGCTTCTCTCGACCCGTTTCTTGACGACTCTGGAGTGATACGCGTGGGCGGACGTTTGCAGCATTCCCAGTTACCTTACGATTCGAGACATCCTATCGTATTACCCCCATCGGCGCATATTACACGCCTTATCATCGAACGTGAACACATTCGTTTACTTCACGCTGGTGCTCAGCTCGTGCATCATTCACTGCGTCAACGTTGGTGGATTGTTAATGCCCGGCTAGTCATCCGTTCCATTATTCGTAAGTGTCTCAAGTGTATCAGGTTTAGTGCCACACAGCAGGTCCAGAGACTTGGCATTTTGCCATCCCCTAGAGTCACTCCTTCAAGGCCGTTTCTATTTTGCGCGGTTGATTATGGTGGTCCCTTCATGATTCGTCATGGCGGGCAGAGGTCTAGAACCTTTACTAAGGCATACGTATCTCTGTTTGTTTGCTTAGCAACTAGGGCTATTCACCTGGAGTTGGTGTCCGACCTTACTGCCAGCGCATTTGTAGCTGCTTTACGTCGTTTTATGGCACGTCGGGGTATACCTAGTCAGCTGTACTCCGACAACGGCACGAACTTCAGGAAGGCCCGCACCATCTTACATGACATTTACAACTTTTGGCACAATAAGAGCGCCATCACCTCGGTTATGTCATTCACATCCTCTCAGGGGATATCATGGTCATTTATTCCGCCCTCTTCACCTCACTTCGGTGGCCTTTGGGAGAGCGGCATAAAAAGTTTGAAATTTCATCTGCGGCGCGTGGTAGGCAAATCTATATTAAACTTCGAAGAGTTCACGACCGTTTTGGCCCAGATAGAGGCATGTCTGAACTCTCGACCTTTATTTGCTATTTCTTCGGATGTTAACGACCCGGTGCCACTTACACCTGGCCATTTTTTGATTTGCGCGCCCCTAACTGCGATTCCTGACCCAGACCTTTCTCACGTTCCTGTTTCTCGTCTTGGTCGTTGGCAACTACTTCAGAGGTTTGTCCGGGACATTTGGAAGGCGTGGTCTCGCGATTATTTGCACCAGCTGCAACAGCGTCACAAGTGGAAGTTTGTCAAAGATAATGTTTCCATTGGTGACTTAGCTTTGCTCATTGAGGATAACTTGCCTCCATTAGCCTGGAAATTTGGCGTGATCATCGCCACATTTCCTGGCCCAGATAACTTGGTTCGCGTCGTAGACATTCGCACGCCTACGGGTGTTTTGCGGAGACCAATACATAAATTATGTCTGTTGCCAGCGCGAGACGAGATTTGACATTATGATTATAGCACAATGCTGTTTTATTCAGCCATTGGCTTATTATTGTTACGACCATTTGGTCAACATAATTGTGATGAATTGTCACAATATTTTTGTCAATTTTGCGTCGTGGCACGATTCTAATTATCACAGTTCTGTGGTATCTTGATATTTGTATTGTATGTTAATTTTTGTGGCATACTATGTCTCACATTTTCATTGATGTTATGGGGTGTATTGCATGTCTTTGTGTGGTCTTATTTATGAAATGTTATTACATAATATTCGCATGTTTGCCGTTAAGTAACCATGCATTCATTTCTTTATATTGTTGCTGATAAAGGTGTACTATTCTGTGAATGTCTTTAAATTGTTAAATTGTTTCTGTAATTTCAGTATTGTATTGTTCTTTGACATTGCAATTATTTATCTTGTAATTATTCAAATTATTGTTGTTGTATTCACATAAATTGTGTCTATGTAAAAACTATTGTAAGCGTCTGCCGTATGTAACTGCCTCGTCTAATTTATTCATATTGTATTTTATATTTTATTCATTTTGTAAGTATGCATGCACAATTCTTTATTTAAAATTATGACATACATGTCATAGCTGGGCTGCATTCAGCATCTGGTTTGCTCATACATTGTTACATATTGTAAATTCCTGAAACTTCAGGAATAGCATGTCTAGGTCAATGCATGCCGCCCTGCTGAATATACAATAGAACATGCAACTACAACATGTTCAACAACAATTTTGTTCATGATGAACCTCCGTTCATGCATTAAACATTGTATAATTATGTATTTTTCTTCCATGTTTTATAATGTTACATACTGCACACACTTGTGTCAGAAATATTGTTAACCAGACTTATTCGTATATGAAACAGCTATTCGCCAACCTTGGCCTACAATCGCCTGTCTACAGGCTTATCTTATGCATGCTTATCTCTAAACTAGCGGCAGACTGCCGTTATCTAATCTCAACTCAAGGTTCAACTTAGCCTTGAAGCTAACCATCGTTAGTAAGAACTGCACTCTTTTAAATTAAATTGTAAATGTATTCTAATTTATTAAAAAATGTATTAAAAAATCTTTTTGATTTTTGACGGGCAGCTTATGGACGGTAGCGCAATGATTTTATTTTCTAGGTTGGCTAATCTGATTTATATCGCGCATCAATTTTCGCGTGGCTGTACCTTGCACAGTGCGTATCAAACGCTGGCGGCAGTAGTACCGAGCCGAGCACATCTTTCGCTGTCATTTATTCTCGTTTCAATGTAGGCCGTAGGCCGCACATTTGTACTTATGGCCAATTAGCGTCATAATTAGCATATCAATTAAATAATACAATGCTTAGCCAGCTATCTCGGCTTTCGGTTCGCCGAATCCTTTCTCTGTCATTACTGTCGACATTAAATGTAGGCTTTAGGCCTTTGTATTCTCGATTATGGCCGACTAGGCCCTCTTCATGATTAGCTAAATTCATACTAATTCGCAACATGCAGTATTAGCCAGCCTCACTCAAATTTACAGCTGTAATGTAATTATTCAAAATATTAAAATTATTCGTATACAGTCCACTTCTTGTTATTTCTTAATGCAGAATTAATTCATTTTACACATCATCTCAATCAATATGGAAGACCAGCCAACAGAATATTTAATTCAAGAAGCATACATTTAGCCCACTTGGGCCCAATTAATTAACACTTCCTGTCCACTCTTGTGGAACATTACTTCATTCAACAGTTTCGGTCCACTTGGACCGGGACTAATCAACGCCTAACCCTCAACATGAGTTAAAAAATAGGGCTCTAACGTGGGATTCAATTTCGTCGACTTTAACAGAAAATCGGCGTTTGCTGATTTCTGTGCTTGCCTCACATTAGCCTTTATTAACATTAAAGCGACTTTACTCCCTCTCTGTCAGAATAAGTTACACATGAAGTTGCGTACATAATGTCATCTTATGGTCTGTTTCCTTCTTTACAATGCGTGCAGGGAAGTATTCTAGATTTTCAGTTAGACTTTTTATTTTATCCATTTGGTGACCGACATCTTCAGCAGCTGACTGTTCTTCTTCTCTAGAATTTCTAATTGGTCTTCGCTTCTTGTTGCCTGGACCGAAGTAAGCTTTTGCGGAAAATCATAACAGCTGGATTAACGTCTGTAAGACTGAAACATTTTATCTGCTGTCACCACCACTGCGTTTTCAAAACAATGATTTTCTTGGCAGAACAAGTGTTAAGTCTTGCTTTCTATCTAATAAACCTAATCCAAAATCTGACATAACACACGTGATTGAAACGGTAATAAAACAGTAGCTTAAAGTCGTAGTTTACGTTCAGGCATAATAACAATAAAATCCATTTACTGAATGATGTGTAACTCAAAAAAAAAACATTATTCAATTAGATAATAATTGTAAATTATTGTTTGATTATGCAATGCGAGCCCCGTACTTAATATTAGTTTAAGTTTGTGTTATTTACGTTTTTTAATTTGTTTTTCTCTACAAAGGATTAATTTAATATTTCCTGCTAGCAGTGGAGGACGACTAAGTCAATACCGTGATGTTTTCGTAACTGATTGGTCGGTGGCGCTGTTTCATAGCAAACCTAATTATCTCTAAAAGCCCACACTATGACTGCCGTTAAGTAGGCCTACGCTTTAACCCAGTCTGCTGGAACGTGAACTACTCAAGTCGTGGTGAAATTTGCTTCATAACCTATTCTGTTTGCGACGAAATTAATATCTCATTAATTCTCGAGTTTTACAAATACGACTCCTTGTTCAAAATTTGGTGAAAATTGTAGCAATATTTATTAACTAATATAATTAACGATTAGAACTTATCGACGATATTGTTACGGCAATGCAACGTACATGCGCAGACTCAAACACTGCTAAAAGAACTAGTAGAGCAATTGTGAAACTTGTGAGTCATCCATACATACTACACTTTATATCAATAAACAAGCACTTCCAGCGGTGTCATGATTCATCACGAAGATTGTATAGCCTTCCACAAAATCAGGGAAAACAATTTTAAATTATCCTCGACGATTGCAATCTTGCTTAGGTTGACAACTACTATAACAATCAGGCGAGTGCAACAGTAAGTCAGTTCTGCGAATTAGTTGGCTGCAGCCTATGAGAGGATTGTGTTACAGTGTTTAATTGTTTCATTTTTTTTTAGTATTGTAATTTTATAACTTAATAACTGTTGTCATTTGCTGAGTGTACGGATAGTATTAGATGTCTAGATGGACCACGATAATGAATTTAATACCAATGTGACAGTTTTGAATGTGTGTTGGATAACAATAATGTCTTAAATTCTCTGGCGTTTGATGACATATACCACTGTTTTAAAGTCACGATCGATATAACTTCCATAGCTATAGTTTTCACATGCTTTGCACAAGTTGTAATGCTTTCAATTTAATGGTATCGACATTGTAATTTATACCAGACACTTTGAAGTGTCTGATCATCGTCTTGCTTTTTTTGTGTTAGTTCATTAAATGTCTACCGTTTCGCCAACGTTTCAATGAGCGACATATTTTTGGTATGGGTTATCGCATATTCTTGCCAATTTACCTGATATCTCTATACTTTCTCATCAGCGGTTCCACATTCAACATGTTTCATACAGTTTTGTTTAGTGTGGTGTGGTTTCTCCTCTCTTTTGTATATCACGTAATTCTTAACTCAAATGTTTGAAATTTTTAACTCAAACTTTGGGTGCCCGCGTTTCATTTACGTATAGCACTGCAGGGCGACTCATGTATTATTTACATATGGGACTTTCCAGGTTTACTTTTAAATGTTTTTGCCATTATCTCAGATTTATTAACTGCTTGACATTTGTCAATGGCTTGACATTTATTAATACAAGGTATTGTAATATCTCTAACGTACTCATATGTGGTATCACATCCAAATTACTGTGAACATTCAACAGGTCTCGTTGGTATTTGTAGCTTAGAACGATTTTCGCTTAAACAGCCACTTCATTTCTTTGTATGTCACTACCCTTCTCTTCTCCGCTGATATCTTCCGCCAAATGTTTTTACTGATATATTCAAGTAATTTATCTTTTCCTGTTTGGTCATTTTCACTCACTCTAATTAATTAGATCGTATGCAGAAAAACAATATGTTTAATAAGCAACTTCCATTTATTTTGATTCCACTTGGAACTACACGGCTGCTGTTCTGTTATCATTTGGTCAATGTTTATAGTGGGTGATAACAGACACTTCGATGTCACACCTCTAATTATGTTTCCCAAACCACTGGAAAGCAGATTTGATTCTGACAGCAGATTTGTACCTCTATTTTTACCTTTATTGAACGCTTTGTAGATTTGTTTTTGTTACATTATTTCCCTAATTACATAAACTAAGAATTTTCCAACACCAATAAAAAGGTGGCTTTAAAGACTAAAGTGTCTGAGCACAAAATATGTACACTAAAGAACATAAGGTGGCTCAGGATACATTGAATGCTAGATCTCGAACCTTATAAACGATTTTTCTTCAAACAGTTTCATGAACTGGACATATTACTAGCCAATAATTTCCATAGTATAGTTTGTAGGTTAGGACTGTTCATTAACATCTCCGTTTGACTGCTCATTATGTCCACATGGTGCTTTGTTCTGTTTGCTGTGAATAATTAATCGGCGTATTCAAATATTATATGTATATATGTATACATATATGTATATATACTATATGTATATTATATGTATATGATATGAATATTAGATGTATTCAAATCACCTTAACGTAGAGAGTCCCTTGTTCAACTTTCATATTGGAAAATCAAAACAGTTTATTTGAGACTATTTGAAACAGTTTATTCTGCGCTATGACTATAAAATCCATCTTCCTAATAAGAAATGAAAGATAATGTACAAAGTAACAATAAAATGCTCCTTATCTCAAACACTGTAATAGTGTGGGAGGTTTCTTTTGTAGAAAACAGAAGTTAGCTGAGAATGTTTTAATTCGAAAAGTGATGAGATAGTATTAACAATTGAAAACAATTACAGTCTGGTTTTTATCACTAAAAGTTATAAATTAATAACATAAATTTTCTGTCTGATAAAAAGACAGCTCTAGAAGAAAAACATTCGTGAGAAACAACAATTGGACAACTATCTGGGATTACGGTAACTTTTAATAACCTAAGAATATTTGTAGCGTTATAACTGTTAGCTGCGTAACATTGATAAAAACAGTATTATAAATATAATCAATATGTTGAACTTTTGTCTTCAAGTTAAAATAAAACATTTTATTTTCTATTTCATTTAAATTTATCGAGTGGTATTGACACTATAGAGCAGTGATTCCCAAACTTTTCAGTCCGCGGACCCCCCCTCCAAATAATTTATAAATTCACGGACCCCGTCTGAGTTCTGAAATATTACAAACAGTAAATATGATAGAAACTGTTATATTTTTTAATTGAAATGTATTAAAATCAAAATTCTCTTAACTTGCAAAATTATAATATTAATGATATCAGTCAGAGTTTAATGTGAACAATAAAGCTGTTTTTCAACAATTAGCTCTGCAATATTGGGTTTAATGTTTGATAATTTCAAGTCACCGTTGACATCAAGTTTATTTCTTAACTTTGTCTTCACGCACGGAGAATGCGATTTCACACAAATAAGTAGAGGGAAACACAGTTAAACGCTTCAAAGCTTTTTTTGCAAGTTCAGGATAGTCAGTCATTAAATATAACCAGAAGTCAGCTAGATGTAATTGCGAAAACCATAATTTTAATGAACTGTCATTTGAAATTTCTGGAAATGAATCTTCTTCTTGTACTGTAAGAGAGAAGTCTAGTCAATTCGGCTGAAAAAAAGGTCTACTACACGACATGATTTAAAGACATTATTAAAGCCATTACTTTGAAATTATTTTTACACCTACAATTAGTTTGAACAAAAACAAAATTACTGGATTCTTTTTAGTAATTGTTTTAAGATTCTAAAATTTAGATTTAGATTTACCTACAATTAGTTTGAAAAAAAAAAATTACTGGATTCTTTTTATTAATTGTTTCAAGATTCTAAAATTTAGATTTAGATTTTAGAGCATAAAAAAATCGGAGAAACTTACGGTATATTCTAATTTTTCTTAAAAGTGTCTGCGGACCCCCTGAAACATTGTCGCGGACCCCACTTTGGGAACCACTGCTGTAGAGTGTTAAACATATTTTTTTTGTAATTTACTACAGTTGTTCAGTTCTGGAAAAATGGCTAAATAAATTTCTATGGCGCGAGCGATTCGTTCTTCTTGAAAGACTGTCCTTGTATACATACAACTGAGTAGGATTGTATTCAATATTTTTAATTAGGCGTTATATGCAGTTCATAGCATTGGTTTGGCGTTCACTTAATTACTAAATCCTGTCAGCAGACCGTAGGATCGCATCCCCCTGTATAGCACAGCGTTTGAAAACACTAAGTCATTTTACGGCAAGTTGCGTTGAATAAAAAAGATTCAAATCACATATTGCAGTGGAGTGGTTTCAAAACCACCACAAAATAGTGGAGATTGGGAGTTTGAAATAAAAATAAATAAATTATTATATATAGTGTTACTTGTCCATTGGTGGTTAAATTTACTGCATAGGCTGCAGTACGTTTCAAACTGCTCTAATCATCTCTGTAGTATTTCTGCTCTCGTATCTTTCTCATCTGTCTTCTTCAATCTAATATCCATTCCCATAATTTTTCCCTATATTTATTTTAATTTCATATCCTTCCACTTCATATTGTAATTTTTTGAACACTGTTTGCATTGTAACTGTACGCGTCCGCTAAAACAACTAAATCAAAAGGAGTCATAAGCGATTTTGTATCCTTCCTTTGATATACGTAAACAATTCATATTTTGTTACAGTAACAATAGCCTACAATTATGCACTACTGTATAGCAATATTCACTATTACACATATCACTATTAAACAATAATTATATTTTACTACGATGACAACGTGTCCAACTCTTCTTCTTCTTCTTCTTCTTCTTCTTCTTCTTCTTCTTCTTCTTCTTCTTCTTCTTCTTCTTCTTCTTCTTCTTCTTCTTCTTCTTCTTCTTCTTCTTCTTCTTCTTCTTCTTCTTCTTCTTCTTCTTCTTCTTCTTCTTCTTCTTCTTCTTCTTCTTCTTCTCCTTCTCCTTCTCCTTCTCCTTCTCCTTCTCCTTCTCCTTCTCCTTCTCCTTCTCCTTCTCCTTCTCCTTCTCCTTCTCCTTCTCCTTCTCCTTCTCCTTCTCCTTCTCCTTCTGCTTCTCCTATTTCTTCTTCTCCTCTTTCTTCATTAGCTTACAGACTATCGTCGTCCATCCATATCGGTCATGAGCAAGGGAGATCCTTCAGATCATTCAGGACACCATCTCTACACCGACTCCTAGGCCGTCTTCTGGGTCGCACTTCACCAGGACAACACTTGTTCAACTTTCTGTCTGTTCTGGTGTCGTCCATTGTCAGTACATGACTTGGCCACTTCAACAACCGTTGTATCTTAACAAAGGAGGTAACCGTGAGATCATCATATGCTGCATGCGATTCTCAATTCTTTATTTTTCTCCGCTGCCATATTACATTTACACATATTGAACATGTAATCCTCCTAAGAAATTTTGTTTCGAATCTCTCCAACTCCATTGCTGATCTATTAAGTGTCCAGGTTTTACCGCCAAATGTTACGACTGGTCTAATTTATGCCTTATACAGCCTAAACTTTTTTGATTGGTTTACTGTTCACCCCCCAATTAGATAATTTGTCCACATATATGAGTATAAACATTATACGATTTTACTGAACTGAATAACAAATTTTTAATACTGGAAAACAATAGGATATTAAGCAAAAGCATATAAAATAAATATGAAATAATTCAACACATTCAGAAAACACAAATACAAAATAGCATACAGAACAACCAATACCATCAAAAAAACACATCAATAATACAAACACAGACATAGACAAATATAACAAAACAGGTGTTTACAAAATAAATTGTAATGACTGCAATAGTTTCTACATAGGCCAGACGGGAAGATCTTTTTCATCCCGTTATTCTGAACACTTAAAAGCTTTAACCAACAACAATATACACTCCGCATTTGCCACACACCTACACACAGAAAACCACAGTTACACCAACATAGACACTAATCTTGAAATTTTACATTACCTACCCAAAGGTCGAAAACTCAACACAACTGAACAATACGAAATATAAAAACACCACACAACACAACCAAACAACATACTTAACGATCAATTACAATATAAATCACATACACTTTTTGACACAATTATACAAAAAACAAACATTAAATTGAATCCCCGCGCCAATCCCCTTCCTCCACACACCACCCCTACTACACCTTCCACACAACAACCGTTACTAAATGATGGCAGTCTGACTCAAAGCTGAAGAAGGCGAATACGTACGCCGAAACGCGTCCAACGAAAAACAGTAAGTTTCACAAGAAAAAGTTCATTTTTAGATAAGTGTATGTATTCGTGATTTATACTATTCACGATTTTATACAACGGAAAGTATGTTCTGTTCCCGACTGCAATCCTTTTCCTTATTGCCTCCTTTTCATCAAGTTCTTCATTGACACTAGAACCAAGGTAACTAGATGGAAACTGGGCATTCCCTTCAAATCAGTACTCACTGGACACGTAATACTGTTAGAGTTGTAAGAGTCTCTTCCTTCTTCACACCATTATTTTTATCTTATTTTCATTCACTTTAACTCGTAGTTTGCGTGCCTCTTCACCCAGCTTTAGAAATACTTCTTTAACAGAAAGCAGAGATCTACAACAATTACAACACCATCTGCATAAATGAGTATCTGAGTCACTTTATTACAGATGGTCCCATCTTGTTCCACTTCAGCAGCGTTTACTATAGCCTGAACAGGGCAACAATGAGCAGAAGAGAAGCCAGCGGTCACCCTGTCGTAGTCCAACATGAATACATCTGAGTTGCAACTACCAACGTATCCAACAATTAATTAAATAAATCTCCGCGTAGCCAATTGAATTTACCGGATTATTAATTTCAAATTTCGCCCAGCGGTATCCAGATGAACCAAATCGGTCTAAATTCTACTATTAAGAAATACTTAATTATTTCCACAAAAATAAGTGAGAATGTTATAGAACACTCAAGAAAACACTGCAAGAAATTTCTGAAACTCTAGTGCAATTTAAATTTGTTCATAACCTAGCTTGTAGCATATTTATTACAGTTTTACATACAAACTCAAGGCGAGTTAAAATAACAATTCGTAGAGGTGTAACCTGTAACTGCTCTGATATAAATAAAATGTTATCATTAATGACTTAGCACATTATCTAATTATTAAGGAGAGGAATAAGTAACTATTCTTAATCGTTAATATTTAAATTAAAAAAATGAATTTTGAGGCGTTTATACATAGAAATAAACTCAACAACAGCTTTAATGCTAACCCCCAGACCTCAATTTAAGTTACTACTTTCATCATATTAAAAATTACCAACAACACATTTGTCTTACTTTCAATGTCAAATCACTCTGATACAGAGAATTATTGTAATGAAATATTATCTGCTTTAATTTCAATAAAATGTATTTGTTCTTTCTAATATTGACAAATATATTTATTTTATTCTGCCGGTGCTGAATATTCATGGGCTTGTTAGTAACAATTGTAGCCGAGGACTACTACCTAATAGCGGTACTAAAAAAAATCACAAAAGTTTCAAAGCAGATATGTACTTGTGCCTAAAAACGAACAAATTTTATACCACAATTCGGAAGAAGAAATTATGAAAACACGAATCAACATTTTGACTGAGTAAATTTTTACGACTGTATTTTAATTCCTGTCTTCATGGCGTAGCCTATAGCAAATAGGCCTATACAGAGTAATTCTTGCATTTCACTGCAAATTAATAACAGAATCTGAATACGAGCACGCACGCGCGCGTTTGTGTGTGTGCTCCGTAAATTAGTCTCCACACAACACTATACTCTGGAGACTCATTCATTGCCCGAACTCCCCTCCCCATTCACGCGATGTCCACAGACATAAATCCCGGCTGAGATACGTTCATAGATTTAAATTGAAAACAACCCCTTGACACAAATAAGATGTGCTTAATATTCACTGCTTTATTTATTCGCATTCAGTTGATACTGTGTTTGGATATAAACCTGTATTATTGTCTCCGCAACTAGTTTTTCATTTACATTGCTTTTTATTCCTTTTGTTCTTGTGAACTCTATAATTTAATTTATGTTTAACATAATTTACTGATTATTCCTTACACATATAATATATTTTATACTGCTGCTGGTATTTTAACTTTATTCAACTGCTAATACATGGGGAGTCTAAGAGACTGACTATGAGGCTATCACAAGATTTAGTTTTATAAATATTAAATGTTTCACCCATTCTGCGTTAAGACATTCTCACTGGCTCAACTAAAACTAAGACCTTAGTAATAAGCTAAGTCCGCGATATCTGAAACTTGTCCAAAGGCGAGTTCCGAGATGTTCTACGGACAAGCCAGCGAGTAATGTCAGTACAGGAATACGAACGCTATTGCGTGCAAGCAATATAAAGTTAGAGGAATACGAGGGGGAAGAATAAGTGAGGAATACGAGGAATAAGGGTTTGAGTTGTGCGTATCTCTATAGGGTTGCAAGATACAGGTTGGTTGAGGGGGGTAATATTGCCGGCGTGGTTAAATAACTGAGGTGAAATTGAGCAGGAGAGGATTCTGTAAATGTTGCTGAGCGTAGAGTAGCCTCTACTGTAGAGCCCGAACATAGCAGATAGAAACAAGTTCATAAAGTTACAACTCCTTGGCGGAGACCTGTTTGTAAAATGGCTTCTTATAGAGAGGGAAAAACTTTGAACGCGGTAAAAACAGTATTGAATCCCAAAAGAATATTTAAAAAGTAGCCTGCAATTTGTACCGTTAACACTCACTTCGTGTGTTGCAAAAAGGCTGAAACACTGTAAGAGTTTTTGTTGCTCGATACTTCCGGATGGAAACAAGGCAGAACCAGAATTCTCTGTATCACTTACATGCAACGCGTTCGAGGTTTTCCCCTCTACACCCCACACCGTATAAATACGCAACACACCTCCACAAATATAGAGCGGTACCCAGACAGAATCAGTTGAATGTTATCAACGAAGTTAATCTACTGTTCTACAAGACATCTAGATTATACCCTTCAGTATGTCCATGCTATAGATCGATGTAACCCATCTCCGATCAGCAATGTTGATCAAATAATGTGTTTTATCAACACGCAAATAACCCACACGATTAAATATAGACTGTTTTATTACATGCAATCAAGTAGGCAGACGTTCCAAGTCATTTTACTATACGAAAACTAAACGGGCACAGTAGAGAATAACGCAATCAAAAAATTTTCTACCCATACTTATGGATCTGAATCCATCAGTTGTTACTGATGGTAGATGTAACATCCTACTGTAAATATATTAATTGATTTAACGGATTTTCTACTTTCTGCTTTTCAAAACAGACGTGTTAGGTTATTTTCCCATTTAACACATCTAGGTCTGTTTACTAGTTTTCCTATCTCACTTCCATGGCATTTTGTGCAAGACTTTGGAAAGTAGACTTTTCACAAGAAGTAGGCTACTGGCCTTTTGTCTTAACCCCCAACATGGAGGGTCAGAATTTGTTGCCAAGGTAACCTTGACTAGGTGGGATGTTTTCACTATACTTTAGTTGCTTTATCTGCCCCAAGAATTGTGAAACATAAACCCCATTTATAGGTAAACCGATAAACCGGCTACCCTGAGCTGGCATTATCTGAAGAAGGTTACTAAACACGGTTTACTAAATTCTCATATATTGATAAATTCTCATCACTGGTAAATTTTATGTGACAGACTTTATATTTGCTAAAAGAAATAAATAAGCTTTCAAATAACATTCATTATCGTCTGCTGCCGTTAACGAGTGACATTTTCAGAGCGAATTGTTAGTAATTATAGAAAAGTGTTTGCACGGATGTGAGAATAGTTTCATCGGTTAAACCCCATGGACTCTAATTTTGCTACACTTATGTAATAAGGTCAATTATCTTTTAACAGCAAGGATACGCTGCTTTTTAACTTACTGGAAAAAAAAGCAATGTACGTAAACTTCAATCATAAACATACTTTGCACAATGGCTATACATATTCAAGCTCAATTCGTTCAACTCTTACACACACACAATATATCAGGAAATGTAGCACAGCAATCGTCCAGTTTAACTACACTCATAGCACGCACGCCAGAGCAGACAAGCGATTAGAGTGATGAACAGGAATAACCGTTCGGCCAATGATCGTGCGTTAGTGTGACATCACTACGTGCTACATCTGAGAAACCACATCCTGTCTCTCAGTTAGGCAATAGCACAAAACAAATCAATGGCAAGTGACAAAGGTTTTTAGTATACAAAAGTACGAAAAATAAAAGTCATAAAATAAACAGATAACAATTTATATATTGAAATATAATTTATATAGGAGTTCTACAGCTGTCGCTAACTTCTTCCCAAAGGACTCCGGTTCGTAGCTCTTGCTTTCTTCATACCATCTCAACTTGTGTTACGTGTCGATACCACAACAGTTTTCCTACCTTCATTCTCCTTCTTGTTTAATCATTGGTGATCTTGTCTATTCTTTAGAGTCTACAGCTCTACCTACAGTAGCCATTTTCTTGCTGTTATTTTTCTTTTGTACTTTTTTGTTTATGATCCAGTTTTCCTTTTTACGTCATTATACTACTCCCTATGATATTGAATATCATTGCTTTCGTGTGTGTCATAATATCTACGTCTATCCTAGAGTATGGAATTGAGTTGTCTAATTCACGCCTAACAATCTGTTGTTTGTCTCTTCTTTTGTTGTTCCGTACTTTGTTACTACAAACACTAAGTACTTAAATTTCCTTTGTATATTTAACTTCTTGTCCATCGGCTACCACCAGCTTCTGTGCCTCCTCTCCTGTGGTCATTATATCTTAACTTTATAAAAATTTGACTCTAGCCCGTTTTTTGTGTATTCTTTGTGTATCCTTAACCTGCGAAACGAAGTACCTGGTCATCCACAAAGTTCAGAGTGTAAAGATGGGCGTCTCTAATTGGTATTTCCATTCCTTTACACTTCCTTTCCGGGTTAATTGATTACGAATGCGTTTTGTCAAAACTTGCACATGTACCTAAACTGAAATAATGAGTGCGGTGGTTGCACATTCTATTATGTGTTCGTTGACGTAGCAGATAGTACAATCCTCAGCTACCTGTTTTATTGTTTGACTGAGTCTAAAGGAAGAGAATTTTAATCCAAATCCAAACGTAACGCTTACTAGAAAATGTTTAACTTAATGAGCACCACAGCTTAAAAATAGAATTCAAAATTTTTTTAAATTGCGTTCAGTTTGGAAATTTTAAATTCCAAATTTTAGAAAACCTAGTCGAAAAATTAAATCAAAACTTTTAATAAAATCCAAGCGTATATAAAATTAAAGAAAAATTTTATCAATTTCTAAATATAGTATTCAATATTGCAAATTTTAAATTTGTAAGACACCAGGGCCAAAAAAAAGAAAAAAGGAATAAAAAATTTGAAAAGATACTTACAAAATGGATAACAAACTAAAAGTAATTTGAAACCAAACCCTAATATAGTGTTTATTTTGAATGTTTTCAAGTTAAGATGCATCGTGGACCAAAAATGGAAGTCAGAATTATTAAGAAATTGTAAAAATCTATGTGGGGTATCAAATTATAAAAAATTGTATTCAAAATACAAATTCGGTGTCCTTAGTAATTTGACAAAAGTAATATCTGTAAACACGCCTTGCAAATTTTGCCCCGTCTTCAATAACGTTTGTAAGCTATGTTTGCACAAAACATTATATAGGTTTATTGATATCAGATATCACAGATATTGATTTTTAAAAAGTATTACACATAGGCTTATAGATATCTATGAAAACATACGTAAACTTAATCTTGAGACTAAATTATTTGTCATTTAATCATTAGAGATACAAACCTATCTGAAACAAATATGGATTTTTAGTGTTGATTGTAAACATAATCATAAAAAATAATAAGTCAATTGATATTTTACTAAACAAATAGTACAATATTTGGGGATTCATTAATATAGTTTTTCTATTTTACTTTTTAAAGTACAGCAAATCCTTTATTACCCATGTTATCAACGGAAAGGACAACTCCCGGAAAATAGTATCACAGAGAATACAGTTGACGTTTTTAAATGGCGCCGACGAGAGGTTTATAGAGCTCAGACGGAGAACACCCGAAGTATTGAGTAATGCTAATGCAGTTCGGTCTTCATTTACAACAGAAATACAATGTTTTGGAACAATAAATGTCAATTGACTTAATAATTAAGACAGTATAACAGGGCACTTAATATAATGGACCATACAAATATGGACCTCAGCAAGTAAATACTAATTAATTTTCGTTTTTTTTTGTTCAACATTATTTTGCCTTAGCTGTCTTGAATGACTATTTTACTGAAGTGTGTTTAAAGAACGCTTTGTTCATATGGAATCGCCCGAGGGTGTCTTACGGAGAGTAAACGGAGGACGATGCGTTTACGCTTTGATAGTCCTGAAGTAGGAACCCAGTGACCGGAACCTTTTGGAATTACATCGATCCTGGCAAACAATGTCATAGAAAGGAAAATTTCTAAAGAAAAACTGTTCTAACTTACACTTGTTGAAAGTCGACAACCGAGAAGCGTGGGGATCAGTACCGATCTAAGACACAAGGTGGTAACTTTTGTAACAAAGCTAAACTTTTGCGACACAATTGCATGGAAAATAGTCTATGCTGGAAGCGGATGTTGCATTGTTTATATATACGGTGTTTAATTATTTAGAAAAATCTGTATTTGTTGCCGGTCAAAGGTGTAGGCCAACCTACACGCCACCCAGAAGTACCGCGACAGCCCTAGCATTATAAAAGTTACCTTTTGCCCGTTTAATTTGTTTTTAATAATTTAGTTTATGGTCTTGTGTGTGCGTGCGGTCTGACTTATGGTCAGACGTTTCTAGACCGTTTCTAACTCAGATTTGAGTGTTTGTGTGTGTCCGTATGTTGACTAAAAAGACTTGACAACAATGATGGAAAATTGACAACTAAGATAAAGAAGTGTTCAGGACAAAATAAAATGGAGTCTAGGTGAGATGACCCGACTACAAACCGTTTAACCTGACAGTTATTCCACGAAAACATGCCGCAAAGTTGAAACAGAATTACAAGCATTGTAATATTATCTGACAAATACAAAACGTAGTTTTATTGCAGAAAAATTATTTTTAAAAAACTATTAAATATCGCAAAAATAAATAGTTTATGATACAGTACAGGTACGTCCTGACGTACTGCAAATTTATAAACATGCTGACTCTCGATAAAGAAGTGCAGATTTTTTATTAATAACAAAATATTCTTGATTTGTTTATAACCCAAATAAAGTGACAACATGCTTTTCTGTTTGACATTCGAACAAACAGCTGGAGAAAGAGCTGTTATAAAATAGCGTTTTCCTACTGAAGCGAAAATTGCTTCCATATTTAAGCCATTAATTCGTCAACAAAGAGAACATCAAAAATATCAAAATGCACAAAATTTATTGCTACCGATTAGTATTTTGACAATTGCCTGAAGCATGTTTTGTTGGAGAAATGATACGGCTCTGATATATGGTATTTTGATACTGATGTAACACTGGATAGCTCTTATCAGATTACTCTATTCTCTGTTGTAAAACGTAAATGGTTTCATCCAGTGAAAATTTTGGTCAACTGCATTCTGTGTTCTATTCACACACATTTTAAAACACCGATTACCTTTGAAAATTTGATCATTTAAAATGTGATCATTCGACACTACACAATGCTTTCTAAACACTAGGAGGTGAGGAAAGATACAACACTTGTATTCCATTAACTGAGAGATGTGTGTAGATGTGTACAACGAAAAATAATTCTGATTGTTCAAAATTAATGTGAGCAACATACTAGACGAATACGCATGTTAAATCATGTAAACGCAAATACTGTAAACTCTGTTATTGCTGAAAAATTTACAAAACAACTTTTTATTTAATCTATATCATTTAAAATACACTAAAACCATGTTTAACCGAACTCGGCTAATCCGAAACCCGGGTAACCGAAACGATGTCAGAAGAAAAATTACAACAAATGAAAAAAATAAATGCTGGAAATTCAATGAAGAAGACGAAGAGGAAAATTACAAGAACTTGTTAAAAATGGCTAAAAGAATAGAAGAAATAAAATAAAATGAAACTAAACGAATGACTAGAGGAAGATGATGCGAAACTAGAATTGACTGACCAAGAAATTGTGGAAGCTGTGATAAGGCCAGAGCCTGAAGCAGACGACACAGACCAGGACGCTCTTGACACAGACACAAAACGTGTGACAGCAGACGACAGATTTAAAGGTTTGGAGGTAAGAATATTTTCTTATTTTTATTAATCCATTAATGTTACTGTCTTATTAATACATGACAGATTCAACATAGCAGTTTGTTTTTATATGTAGCTTTACGGTTCGTGGAGCAAGCTGAGCAAGCATCACCATCAGACATCTTACTTTTAAAAAGGTGCCATGACTCTGTAGCGAGCAAACGCTGTGAAGAAACTGTTCAGAAAAAATTACGGACATTTTTAAGTAAAACTGTGTAACTGTGAACATATATTACCATATATAGGCCTATTGCATGTTTATAATTTGACACTTTATAATTAAATATATTTTACTGCCAATTTTGTGTTTCTTCATGCCTTAATAAACGGAAATAGACTCCATGGGTTATCCGAAAGGAGTTATCCGAAATTGCTCGGCCTCCTTTAGTTTGGTTAAAAAAATTTCTATTGTATTAACATAGTTCTGTTATTTAAATAAGAAAGTTGTGTTACTGGTTATAATCACTACTTCCGATCTGACGATGAGCTGTGAAGCTTGAAAGCGCTAATCGGAATAATTTTTCTATAGTGGTGTGCAACAGTGATAATTCTGTTTTAGAGTTCTGTTACATCTCTTAATCTAATTATTTGCCGTAGCGACGGAATATGTGTAACCATGAAATGAGTTACACGATAATTATATTACTTACTACTTGAAATATTATGGCAACTTCTAATTTTTTTATAGAAACCTGACGACCGTTTTCAACAGTAAGCTTGAGTTGCCCAGAGGATAAACATGTCGCGGCGAGGTTTACTAAATTATCGTTTATTTCGCACAAGCGACGAACAGTCTTGTACAGTGCTTTATAGTTCGTACATCGGTGGCTATAAACGTAGTGCATAGTTATTCAGGAAGTAGACCTCCATTGTGACTCCAAAAGTCGCGATGACATTAGTTGTCAACATAAAACGAACGAAAAACTGAAAATGAGTTTTGTTTCCAAACAAATTAATACGTTTGAAAATGTAATCGATAAAATTGAATTGTAAACTGGTTACTGCTGAAAACATCAGAGGTGTGCAATATTTGTTCTGAAGCAATACTGTGAAGAGAATTAGTGTGTGAATGAGAGAGCAGGTTGTCCTCGTGTATCTTCTCACCAGTCACTGATTAAATGGGGATAATTATGTCTTTACCACGATCATCTCCACGCATCTCAGTATTCATAAACAGTTGTCACGTTCCTGCTTTATCACTTGATTGCTCAATTCTCGGTAAATGTGGATAGACCTGTATGTTCGCTAGCATCATTATGGGCAACTTGCCAAAAACTACACGAACGGCCTTTCAGACAGAGTACACGTTGTTCCTTTGTTTTTGTGTACAAGATGAACCAGATTTTTTAGTGATTATAGTTTTGTAATTAATCTGGCCGTGGGTACGTCTTGAGTGTAGTTTCGCCATAAGATGCTACTTGGATAGGTTCTCAATCCGACTCTGTACGGTATAAATCTTCCCTTCCAAAGCTAAGACAAACCACCGTGCGGTATCCATGATTAGTGATACAAAGACCTCTTAGCACTTTGATGTCTGCATCGAAACCGTTCACACACACACACACACACACACACACACACACAAGGCTTTCAACTTTGTCGCTCTTCAACGCCTTCCAGCACAGTCAGCTTTCAACTTTGATTGTGTTTCGGCTTAACAGTCTACCTGTTTCTAAGACTGCCGACACTCCTGAGGATTATATGCATCTATATTGCAGCCGATTTATATTAAAACCGTTATTATGAATAAATATGAGGCTCATCTATGGAATCTCTAATTTGACCAACCATAGCTGATACCTTAGTAGACGACCATCATGAGATAATATACATTTTTCACCTCAAACCCACCTGCTGGCTCAAACATGTTGAGACGTCTTCGTCATCTGGCCACAAGGAAGAAGAGATATGAAAAACTTTCGCCAGCACACCAGTAGCCTACAGCTCAACATTACGTTTACGAAGAATTTGACGCCAACAAAACACTGTCCTTCCTGAATATTATAATCATTATGGAAGCTTCCACAACACAGTATACAGGAAACCTACACACTCAAACAAGTACCTTCACGTAACGACCCATCAGTATGCAGCTCAGCTCGACTGAATAATAAAGAAACTTCACACACGCGCGCGCGCGTTATACCATAACCGATAAACAAAACAAGGAAATTGAAAAATTTCATAATTACTCCAGCGAAACGCCTTGATCCTCACATAGATTGCGAAAGTTATATGTATTGTACAAGTTATGAGGTATCCATAAAAATTACAATACATTTTTTTAATTTTATAAAATAAATAAAATAAATAAAGAAACACGAATAAGAAAAATGTATTAACGAATCTATTGCTAACTAATTTCCGTGTAAATAATGGTTAGGAGATGACAGAAAATATATTATCTCTTCATAAAAAGACAGAGTCATAAGTGGAAGTACATATACAACCGTATACCCTTTAAAACAAGTTTATAAACGTAATTAAAATTTTAACTTCTCTTTTTGCTATGTGCATCTAGTGCCTATATGTCGCTATGACGTCATGGTACAGTTAGCGCTGTGTGTGGCCAATTAGTGCAACTTCTAACTGCCGCCAATTTCGACAGATGACGCGGTACAAAGCTCAGGCTCGGTGCCTATTGTTACAATACAAACAAGCCACCCCAATACCAGGGAAAAAACGATGAATCAACTATATAAAATGTTTAAACTAAAGAAAATAAAATGATGATGACGCGACAAACGACTACATGACCCAACCCAAGTGATTGAATCAATAGATAAACCAAATAAAATGAAACCAAATGAGAAGGGGAAAACCAAAATAAAATGAAATAAAATGAAATCGAAGAAGAAGGAAAATGAAAGTGAAACAAACCAAATATAAAGGAAATAAAATGAAATCAAAGGATAAAACACAAACGAATGATATAGAACAAAAAAGGAGAAATGTTACACTCAAATATAATAATGAAAAAGAAACCAATAAATAACAAATGTAAAAGATAATTATTAGTATAGACTAAATAATCAATGTAAATGATAATTGATAAAACCGATACAATAATGACAAACTAAAAGTACACTAACCAAAGAAATCGAGTTTAAATGTAATAAAGGACTCTATAAGGAACTGTATAACTAACCTTTGTACAGAGAGAGATAGTGAGATAGTGAACATAAGTAAGTGACAAAGAAAATGTAATGTTAGGGATTACTCACTAATAACACTTAAAATAAAATATAAGAAGTGCAAAGTGACAGTGTAAAACCACAAAATAATAAGAAACCATATTGATAGGTATAAACACTCAATAATCTGTGATGAACACTAAAGGTTTAAGGGTGAACATTATTATTAAATAAGAATTTTGTTAATGATATTATTAAGATTAATTGTAAATGAGGGATACACACACAGCGCTAACTGTACCATGACGTCATAGCGACATATAGGCACTAGATGCACATAGCAAAAAGAGAAGTATTCAAGGAAAGGAATCCTATAGAATGTCAAAAGTTAGTGTTACCATGGCTAGAGAGTAAAGTTAATATAAGAAAAATATAGTAAAAAAAAAATCAAAATCAATAAACACCCTATATTCTAAGGGATAGTCAGTTAACGAAATTTGAAGGGTGTGATGATGTTTATCACCCAAAAATAATTAAGAATGAAACAAATTGTAAACAAACGTTGCATAATAGCTGTTAAAGAATTGTTCGATTAAATCTATGAATAGGGATATGGCTGAAGGGATTACACAGACCATAAACCTAAATGTTATATTATATTTTATAGAGAATAGTAAATAATTGCCAAATAATAATACTGAAGGGCAGTTAGAAAATAATAAACAAAGCATAATGTAGAAACTAAGGAAACCATTCAATTATTATAAAACAGATCCAGAACAAATCAACAAGTAAACAAATCAAATATAATACCAAACAAAACATGTATGAGAGTAAATTAATAAGTGATTAGTATAAAATAAGTAAATAAGGCCAATTACTACTTAGGCCTATGGAAAGCCTAACTGTAAAAAACCAATAACTACAAATTGTAGAAAACTAACAAGAATATTAGCAAATCCAAGGCAAATAACTAGTCAAGGATAATTAGTGAATCATATTAAACGATAAATGTTAATTTAAGGACATAAAATAGGAAAGAAATGTAATTAGATAATATCAACATAATTTTTCAAACAATAATACATAAGAAAACCCAACATTGTGGGATGTCAAAATGATCTTTGAAAGAAAATACGAACAGTAGTGATAATATTTAATACATAGAGAGGAAGACGAAAGAATAATAGCAATCAGAAGATATACAGTAATTTTGAATAAAAATTCAAATATGATAACAATGGTCCTAAGTCAAGTTCGGCCAATCAGAATCTTTCAGTTACCATGACAACTGAAACGTTATTTATAAATTTTCCGTTAGAACCATTATTTCATTTTTGACGCTCAACAGGAATAGACGCTAAGCCGTGAATGACCAAAATTGTAATAATAAGTGTTTAAAAAGTAATCCAAATTCGAAAAGATGAAGACGTAAGAAGCTGATGAAGGACTAGAAAATTCAACTGATGCCCAGGACCAATTTAACAAATTCTAAATTAATAAATTGCAACAACTAAAAGGAAAATGATGCCAGACGTACTTAAGTCCCAAGATTATTGAAGATTGATGACTATTGAAGACTCCAACCCATTTCAACTGAATGACAGTACACATCTAGTCGATTGAGTTGATAAGTATTGCTAATTTACCCGAAATTCTGAATTAAGTTCTCTTTAAATTTTTCTCACAACAATCTGAACTCTCACTATAAACTGATGATATTACTTCTTTCAAAGATTAATAAAAAAATAAAACACTAAACTTATGTTAACTAACAAAATATCCTGTATGAAAATTACGAACTTTTGAAACACATTTTACCACACTTCAGGAACAAATTATAATTACACATTATATTATCTAAGTACAATTAATGTAAGTTAGTGTACTTTATTGTAATCATTATCAATATTTCTTTCGTAATCACAAGAATCCAGGATCTGAACGAAATTAACTGTAAACAAACCAAGCAGTCGCCATGTTTGACTGAATAATGCGTTCAGAGTCAATTCGCCAACCTTGAGATATTTGTCTTATAATAATTGCCGGTGCAAATTTGTTTAATAACAAAAATATAATTTTATATATTACTGAATAAATCCAAATCGCAATTAAATAAACTAGTACAGAGTTGTAACCACTGTTTTTTATTTCATAGGGAAGTGCATTATATAATTTGTGTATTATTTAGCAAAGAGCAAAGATGACGGTAAGCGCTCACGTCGGAAACTCGGCGAACTATCAGCGAGATTTATAAACCCGTACAGGCGGGAATAATTGAATTCACCAGACCGTCATAGCCACGAACGCTCAATCGACCTATTTTGTATTTTAATTGTTTTCAGTATAAACAATTTGGCGCCACCCGGGATTTGTGCACACATACTGAAGAACAGGTAAGCTTTTCACTCGCGTGTACTGGTAATCCGTGAGATCACGACGGACATCGTCAGCGCAACATATCAGTAACGACCACTCGTGTGAGGCGAACACACACAATACTTACACATTTTCAGAATACGTATAAATCTTATCGTTACACTATTTACGTTCGTTAGGGAAAGACACTTTAATTAACGTATAAATGAATTTGTGTGATGTGTTTGTGTGCTGTAGCCTTTGAGTTTGTGCGCGGCCGGTGATTGTTGTGTGTTTTGTGACGTTGCCTATTGTTTAACACAAAGTATGTACACACGCACAAGTGATGTTTCCGCGAATGTATAAGTGATAAATAGTAGCACGTTTATATTTCTAACGACATTAATGATATTTAATACTAACATTTATACAAATAAATATGTATTTATGGAAAAGAGAAACAGAATATTTAAATCTTTCAAGGTATTACGTTCCTAAAGATATAAACATTATGTAGGCACAAAATTGTAAAATAAGAATCAGAGGTTGTAGGAATGAAACCTTGGCGATAAAACTTTTATTTTGTTTCTGTGAGAGGAATAAAACATAATAATGTCACGAGAAATTATAAAAATAAAATATAAAGATATATCACTAATAGTTGAATTGTTGATGCGTTTTACTTCTACGAATTCTAGTCAACGTAAAATCTAATCAAGAATTTATACTGGCTGGAAATTGTCGGAGTAGGATCTCGAAGAAGTGATGATGCAAGATACCAACGTGGTGAACATCTCACGAACGAATTAGAAGACGATGCTGTTATCAAACAACAAGCAATATAATGTATAGATGCTAAATAGGTGTTTCCTCATTAACTGTTATTTAAGTAAAGAGTAAATGAAAGTTGATTCTTTTACCGTCTCAGGTTTTGAATTGTCTTTACACTACACTACATTAAACATAGTAATTCATGTAATAGTACCATTGTATTTCTTATAATAAAAGTGTCGTTGATAAAGTTTCCAAAACAACTTTCAAACTTACAAACTTAAAATATATTCTAGGGTAGTGCCAGAAATGTACGATAACTCTGGCAGGATTATAGCAGAACATTTACGTTACATTACCGACAGTCTAATCAAGGTTACAGTGGAGAAAAATGGTCTGTCTAAAACGGTAAACATTTTGCTGAAGCAGAGGAATTTTGAGAAACTGACACAGATAGAATAAATGTTACCTGCTATTTATCAGCGACAGTAATTTGTCGCAGACAAAAACACTATTTACTCTGCTCAAGATTTAAATGTTTCAAGACGCGTTCACTACGTTGAGTAAGCAGAACAGTACTTTGTAGAATTTTCTGATTTAGCATATTGTTTACTTCTTATAATGTTACCTTACACTTCTCTTTAGAAACTCATAATAAACGTAGACACAAATACGTTAACTTATGAAACACGTTTTACAAGTGGATTTTTATATTTCTAAAAGTTAACGTCTTCTTCTTCTTCGTGTCCTTCGTCTCTTTCTTATCCTTTTTCTTGATATCTCTAAAGTTTTCTTGTTCTTCTTAGATTATTCTGACTGCTAGGTCTATAGGCCAATATTTTCTTAGGAATCCGATTGCTCCTAAGGTGCACGAAATCAAAGTACATAATGTAACTAGCACTACGCTTCTTCGTTTCCTTCTTCTTCTTCTTCTTCTTCTTCTTCTTCTTCTTCTTCTTCTTCTTCTTCTTCTTCTTCTTCTTCTTCTTCTTCTTCTTCTTCTTCTTCTTCTTCTTCTTCTTCTTCTTCTCTTCTTCTTCTTCTTCTTCTTCTTCTTCTTCTTTTACTGTTTGTTTTACAGTCCAAGGTGAATTTCAATTTTGTCAAAGATTTTCCTCTTTGTCTTTTCACCACCTACCCACCTGCGACATTCCACTTCATTACCCCTCATATCATCACCCGCTATTTTTTAAGTGGGTTTCCTCTGATATTCCCTTAGTTGTTACTCAGTAATCCATCCTTTTTACAGCCTATCTAATCTTTGACGTTGTAGGCTGAGGCGCGTCTAGTGTCAGAAACTTGTGAAGCACTAGTTTTGCCTATTTTTTAAGGTATATACATTCCATAATACCATGCAACCACACTATTACTATTACATTAATTGAAAATTGATACTGATTTAAAAAGCAAAATCAACGGAGTAAATACGTGCTTTAAAAACTGCATCCTAGCGTAATACAGGTGAAAAAAGTGTATTTACATGATACGTATAAAAACATGTACAAATACGACACTAGGCACAGCTGCAAGCTGAAATAATGAAATCTCCTGGTAGAAAACTGGGTGATAGTTATACACGGCGATAAAGGGTTACTCTCTCTTCCACGAGGGAAGAGAAGTGTTGAAGAGAAGGGATCCTTCCATTGTCCCCGATGACAATTGTTAGATGAATTCTATTGAGACTGGTACAGACTCTTAGCCTAAGCCATAAAGGACGACGTCGACAAATACAACACGTCTCAGTGGGTGCCCAAAAGCAAGACATTACTTGGTTACACGTGAGGGTAAGTAATAGATTACCGTTACTGAGTAATGCTTACAAACTGTTGTTGTTTTGAATACAAGCTGGCCGACGACCTAAAGGCATTCGTTCGTCAGAACAGAACAGGATCCATTATTATTTCGCAGATAACCATACAGATCTCTCAAATTCTTCATCTCTGCTGGTTACTGTCCAGGCATAAAAACCGTATTTCGCCGCTGCTCTAATAAGATTTGTACATATTTCTAGCTTTAGTCCCTCCTTCCTCCTTATTGTCTTCTGCATTGTTCATCTTGACTTCATGACACTTTCTGTTTAGTATGCCTTTAAAAAATTTTAAGTAAATAAACTGAATTTGTGTACATTTTTATTGTTAAACTGAACTCTTTAAAAGATGAACGTCGTGTACATAACGTTATAGCCATCATCTTTATCTTTACATATTATTTCTAATTTCCACACTTATAATATCTGGTGTCCCCCGGGGTAACGTTCAGCAACCCATCGTATGTTTTGAAACATGTCTCGGGTTCCAAAATTGACTGTTGCTATAGCAGGTACTTTGGAGACGGCAAAGACTCCTTGACCGCTTCTTCAAATTTTAAGAATGGCGGAAATATGAAAAGTCAAAACTAGTGGAACTAAAACTGACTTAATGACAAAATAACTTTAAAATTTTATTTTTATTTACACGACTTAAAGATATATCTTTTACAGTAATACGTAAAAACTTCAACAAAACTCACGCATTAAAAAATCAACCAGTTGCCGTTATCTGATGATTATTTTAGATTACGCAAGTATAAATTCCCAAAAGAATATTTATTTTAGTTCGTGTAGTGCGTAAAACCTGTGCTGAGGAACAGAAGGCGTAGTGATTAATTAATTATCAGATGAAGCTAGCAAATTTATAAATTCTGTTTGATCCCTCCCGGTCGAACAAATTACGCTGATGAATTATACGTTTGACGCTGAAAGTAGGGAAAGTTGGATATTTTCCTGTAATCCCTCGTGGAAAGCTGTCTATCTGTGTTTTACCTTCAATCCGTTTAAACTCTGCACTTTTAGCGTTCATGGATTTTGTCTAAAGTGGAGACAAAATATGACTGTGAGATAGATTAATATTTATAAAGTTTAAACAAAGTCGTTATTTTGAGTACTGAAAGTAACATAACTTTTACAATAGTTGGCTACTAGCCCCTAAGTTATTTGCTGAAACCAAAGAGTTAATTATCATAATTTTGACATTACATACACGTTAGACAATGTGTTTAATACAGACCCACATGTGGCGGGGATATCAGGTGCCTTGGCCACAATCCGAAGACCACAAGGGCTGTAAAACATTGGCCTTTTTAAAAAGGTCCCACAAAGGCCAGAAGACCACATAGGAAACATTTCGGTTAAACATTAAAAATTTGTATATTACTTTATTACTTTGCTTCATCAAAACTGACACAGATTAAACATTTGTGTTTCAGTCAACTGTATATATAAAATTCTTGTTGAAAATTTCTCAGGGTAAGAAAATTTTATTTTATGAAGTACAATCATTAAAAATGACGCAAGCGATAAAATACTTACAACCAGTAGGCCTATGTTAAATGTAATTACAGATGATTGAAAAAACATAGAAGAGGATAAATCATAAAAATTGCTACCAACCCATTGCTTCCAAAACCGCTCCCCCTTTCTGCATCTATCATTTACTTTCCCTTCCTCCTTACATCACTCTTCCCAATTAGCCAGCAAAGTTTCTCTATAATTGCCTGTCTCGACCATTTTCTCTACACGGTCTAACAAATTGAGTTTTGAAGATCTAATAAATGGCTCTCTTGGCTCTGTATATCACAAATGATCTTGGCTGAGTATGAATACCCGTGTTGTAGGCACCTGTGGACAAGATTAGTTACGCGAATTTCATTTTAGTTTTGTTCGACGAATTACGCCAACAGTTCCAGTTCGTTGAACTTCAGTTCCGCCAGTAGACTGTTTCAAGTGACAAAATAACATTATTATACATCAACGAATAAAAACGACAAATTTTTAAATTTTTACCTGTGTTCCTGACTCCCATAATTAGTTAACATAATGACTTTTATTCATTGTTGTATAGTGCAAATTATATTAAAGCTACTATATACAAGTGATTCATAAAAGTGTACTGACTGTAACAGTAGTGATCGTTTTATAAAAGTATTAAAAAAATTGTACTGTTTCTCGGTTTAAAATGTTTTTCACTTTTTCAGCTGACAATCTCCTTAACAAATTCTTCCCCCTTGACTATAGTATCTACTGGGGTAGTTATGAGATAATTCGTAATTACTTTTCTGCTGCCTACATAACGGTACCACAATGTTGCCCTGTCCATTGTGTTCTAAATTCATTTACATTGTGCAAATAGATTAGACTCTGTAGAAATAATTTAATCTATAGATGTGAGAGATTAGGACAACACTGGAATGTTTCGCAGTTGATTGGTTGGTGGAAACACATATTATCTATACCAAAAGAAAAACACGGTTAGATTGTTGTAGAGTTTAAATCATACTATTCAATTATACACCGCTAAATAAATAAAATAGAAAAACTTACATTATACGTCATTACCATATTTCCGTAAATATCTGAGCCATTGTATAAGAGGCGCACTCCAATTTTTAAATAAAAAAAATAAAAAAACTCCTTTTTAAAGATTTTTTAAACACATTTCTATTACGTCTACAACGTTCATTTCATATTAAGTGATAATATTTCCAATATTTCATTAACGCTGCAATTATTGTTCTTGTCCTGTAACATAAAAAGGTGCTGCTTGTGCTTTATCTTCATTATACTGTGGTGTGTTTATTTTATCACAAAAAGTTTTCGCTTCAGTTGTATTATAAGAAACGTATATTATAATTTCATTAGAAAAAAATTTAAAGATCAAAACAAATTGATTATTTTAAACCTCCAACATTTGTTCCATGCTTTCTAGTCCAGTCAATGAAGGTTTTGTATTGGGAATAATTTGGAAGAAGCTGAATTTTTTACTGATATGTTTTGTATTTTCACAAAAAACCCCACTCCTCCCCCTTGAGCTTTCCCCCCCCCAATCAAAGTACAGATTTTGATGGTTTTGCTGAAATGCTTATACATGTATATGCAGTTTTCGTCGACGTAGACAATTTTTAGTTTCTGTAGCGTGTTACTAAATAAATTTTCTACAATTTATATTCCTACATATTCTTTTGTAAAACTTATATTTAAGCCACTACAACTATTTAAATACCCCAAAAATGCCTTTTTTAGTTGCGAAAAGTTTGATTTTTGTTAATAACTTTTGAATTAATTTCAACTGATGAAAACGTTTTAGATAAAAGTTTTAGTACATTTTTTAAGCTTCAAAATGATATAAGTTTTATTGTGGTATTACAAATTATAAATTGTTGGCGAGCCCTAATGTCAGACGCGTGCAGGGCGCCGCTCCGTTTCGAGTCGAGCCTCGGTCGAGCCTAGTATCATGACGAGGTTATCTTGCAAGTTTTTTTATATTTTTTATTTCATTTTTCCATGTTTCGCAGTGTAATTATTCCTTAGTGTGTTCGTGATTTTCGAAGAAAAAATTTACCACCTTAAATAAATTTGTTTCTTTATTATTTACATTACTTCCATAAGTTTGTCATTTATATAGATAGTAAAATTAAAACTAATGTAGATTACCATAATCGTTACCTATTATTGTTTTATTGTTAAATGTAATTTGAGTATTCAAATATTTGTATTTTCTTTTTGTTATACAATGCCAGTTTCGGTTCGGGGGGAGAAAAACCCCTAGCTGTTATAAAAGGCCGTTCCATTATCCACCACCTATGGACCCGCCGTGTTCCGGACTGGCTGAAACCGGCAGCTGTTAGGCATAATTTTAAAAATGTTCTAACCCCTATTTCTTCAAATAATTGTGTGATATGTAAACGCCCAACAGCATCACGGACCACCCACCCACCACTTTTTCTTTACATTTTTTGTTTACCCTTTCTCATAAAATTTAATTACCAAAAGTAGTTTGCTGCAGTGATATATATACATATTACAGATATTTATAAATTTATTTGATAAAATTTCTCATTAGTTGCAATAGTCTCTCTGGAGAGGTTTTTCTTCATTCGTCCAAAATATTGTCTAACTCGTCGTCCAAAATTGGTGAGTTGTAACATGACATCCCGTTACAATTTTCGCACATCACTATTGTAACGAAACAAAATGTTACAAAAGAATTGTAAATATAATAGGGAAATCCTATCCAGAAAGGAAAGAAGAAATCACAATTAATAGTCAATTAAAGGAAATTACCAAGTTTAAAAGAGATTAGTAAAGAACCAAATATAATCAAATAAAAACAACCTTTGACTGATTTAATATCATCAAGAGACCCAGAAATAACCCAGTAGAATAGGGCAGTAAACAGACACAAAGTTAAATAAATGAACCTAGTAGGCCTAAATAACTTGCCCAGAATAACACAACCAAACCCAATAAAGAGTATCTATTCATAAAAAAATTGTATTAAACAAAATTGTATAGCCCTATAATTAAGAATAGAAAAAGAGACACAAACCTTTACAGTGATAGGAGTGACAGAATACAAATAGTGACACAGACTACTGTTAAACAGTGTTAATTATTTTTTATGAAAAGTGTTTTATTATTATTATTAGACAGAAATTTAGTTTATCATACAGACAATAGTTTAACAGTATAAATAAACTAAAACTGTCAAAAACAAGTACAGTATTATTATTAAGAGTTTTTGTTATATGTTATAAGAGTCTATGTTACCAGTTAATTTATTTAAATATATTTATCTCAGGTAGTCAAGGTAGAAATTACAATCAACCATAACAAATTGTTCCACCACATATAAGAGAAATTCAAATTAATAAGGTTTTACAGTTATAAACTGAGGCATGTTTAGTATCAAATTGTTTATAATTATCTAATTAATAATTGTATAAACATTTCATGTATCATTAGAGTATAATAATAAAATTATCTATTAAAGGTAATTTATAAAATGTAAAGTAATTAATGGGTATTGATCACATAACACTTAACCTATACATAAATGGCCAATCAAAATTTAAGAAGTTTGTATGAGTTCGGTGACTAAAAAAGAAGAAATAACACTTATTTGTTAATTATGATGAAGAACAGTTGAATAGTGCGTGTCGAGATGTTATTAAAATAAAAATATAATATTACTAAACCGTTTGTGAACGAAAATTTGTATGACCACCATTGAAGAAATAATTCCTCCACTACAATCATTTCACGAACCAGGAATACACACAATAAAGAAATTATAAAGAATAAACCAGAAGACGTTCAGCAATATCGCCTAGATGTGTAAAGTATAATTTGACTTAATCACTGACAATATTTTTATCCAAAAAGGAACAACCACTAGACAATACACCAATTCACACTAACACTAATCACTAGTGAACATTTTAACAAGTGAAAACAAATTCCCTATCTAAACGAAACAGTGATTACAAGGAAAATATTTATTTGTACACATTTAATAAACTTCATTATTTTCTGAGACGGACAACGGCAGCCATGATGTTGACGTCACTCTAACCTGCATGCTTTTTACGAAGCGTATTGAATCTCGTCAAACATCGTATGTTATTTAATATATAATTTTTGTAATTTTTTATATTATAAGTAATAGATGATTTGTAAAGGTACTCTATATTGTTAATTATCATGTAATGGAACTTTTCGTAGCAGCCACAAGAATTCCCACGAAATATATTAACCTTATTTAATTATTCACTCATGAGATAAATATCGATTGTGACAACCGTATGTATCGAATGGAATTTTCTATCAATTTGAACTCATATTACAGAGATTAAACAATTATGTTAATAAATCATATCCATGCGTTATTATTTCATGAGCATAAGATATTATCAACATTTATTTTATAATCACCAAGGATAAGAAGACGTCGGAGAGTCGTTGGAAGTACGCAAACTACAAAAACCAAGATTAACCTCAAAGAATAGGTTATAAGCCAAATATCGAAGGTGACTTGAGAATTGTTTGGGACGACACGACCGCTATTTTTGAATTGATTTTATAGTTCTAACTGCTGAATTGGAATAATTATAATTCTGTTTATTAACACAAGGCAGAATAATTCAATTCTTTTAACTTATATATTGAATCACATACGAAAACACACAACATAAATATTCCACGAACAACTGATACACTATTTACAACTATTTATTACAAATTAACCCATATACAAAGCATAACACGGGCAAATTATTATACCATTACTATACTACGGGATAAATGAGTCGTACTATAAATTGGCGCCCAACATGGGGCTGAAATTAGGAAAAATTAGGTGAAGAAATTGAAACAAGCAAATTAATTTCCTAATTTTTAGCTGGCGACTGCTATAAGTTCCAAAAAATAATAAAGATGCATAAAAGGGCGTCGTCACTGAGACGGACGAAGGAGGCAGAGAAAGAAGTCAGGATGGAAGAGAAAGAAGAAACATCGGCGGAGGATGTGGAGACGGTAGCAAGAAAGGAAGATAGAGGAGACCCGAATCTTATAAAATTAATGGAGTTAATGAATAGTATGAATGAAAAATTGGACAAGAATAAGGAAGAAACCATTGATAATATTAAGAAGCAGAAGGAAGTAATCACGGAAAATTCAAAGAAACAAAATGAAATTTTGAGTCAAAGTTATTAAAACAAATAGAGGAACAAAACAAGCAAACAAACGAAAAATTTGATAGCATCAAGGAAGATAACAGACAAACAAATGAGATAATTAATAGCATCAAGGAAGATAACAGACAAACAAATAAGAAAATTGATAGTATCAAGGAAGATAACAGACAAATAAAATGAGAAAATTGATAGTATCAAGGAAGATAACAGACAAACAAACGAGAAAATAGACGGTATGAAGGAAGAGATTAACGGGAAAATAGACAGTATTAAGGAAAGCAATAGACAAACCAATGAAAAAATTGACAGTATTAAAGAAAGTACTAATGAAACCTTAAGGCAAACTATAAGTGACAATAATAACCAAATGAAGGAAGAATTCAGGCAAATCAATGAAGAAAATTTAAGAAGAATTAATGGTAGAATTGAACAGGTCAATGATACAATTAACCAGAAGATGGACAAAATCGATGAGGGAAGGAAGCAAGAAACAGCTGACACTAATGAGAGATTGAGAAAAGCTAACAAAACTATTACACAAAATAAAGCAGTGATAAATAACAGAATAGACCAGGTCCAAGAAAATAATCGTATTCAAATAAAAGGAATACAAAAGGAACAAGAAAATTTAGTAAATTTACAGAAACAAACCGGAGAAAGGTGTGACCATATTAACACTACAGTGAACAATTTAACTGGTCAAGTACGCCAAAATCAAGAAGAAATTGAATTAATTAGGACCAGACCAAATAATATTACTCATGTTTCCACAAATGAAACCAGAGAAGGGATTAATTTCAAAAATTATCGTAGAAACCCCATGGAATTCCTGGCCAGAATCGAGGAACATTCTTCGATAAACATCGAATAACTATCTGGAGCTCGATTAGAGAGATGTTGGATGAGCATTTTAGGGAGATTACAGACAACTGGTGGACAGCAACCAGGAATGAGATAGTAGACTACTCTCAATTTAAATAACTATTTAAAGAAAATATTGGTCCGAATCTATACAAAATATTATCAGGGACAACATTTGTCAGGGAAGATATGATGGAAATAGAGGTACATCTCCAACTACTTACTTCTGGGGAAAGGTGTGTTTGGCTAGACACCTAGAGCCAAGAATACCAGAAGAATCCCTAGTAACTAAAATGGCATACCATTATGACGCAGGAATTGCCAGAGCACGCCTGGGAAGCCAGATTAAAACGGTCCACGCAATGGCTGACTTATTAGAAAATTATGAGCACGAGGGTTACTACAAAAGAAGCAGACAACGAACTGATCAGTGCGGTTCAAGAAATAATAACCATGGTATGAATCATAATCACCATAATAACATGAATAACCGGAATAATTATAACTTTAATGGCAACGATCGTAATTACAACCAAAATTTCACCCCAAATAATAACCAACAAGCAAATTTCAATCGAAATCCAATTAGCAATAATAGTAACAACAGGCCCAATCAAAATTACCATCCGGGTAATAGAAATAATAATAATTATAAAAACTACCGAACAAACCAAAATTATAATAATTTTAGAAATAACCCAGGAGTTAATACCAACAATAATAATCAGGGTAATTGTAATAATAATCGTCCGTACCGACCACCAGTAAATTATATTAGTGCAGAAGAAGGGGATTACTGGAGATACCATCAACCTCGGAGGAACAGTTTTAATAACAGTTATGATCGAAGAGGAATTCCCAGAGGGATGAATCACCATGACAACCGAGTAAGAAGTAGAAGCCAGGAGGACTTCCGAGAACCAAGGGGTAGTGAACAATTAGACAACCGAGAGGTTGAGCAACCAGGAGCCGGCATACCATTCCAGACAAATCAACAGTAATGCCCGGAAAATAATCATGATGGGCTTAATTTAAACGGAGTGAGGCAGTAATAAACCCTCGCGACCCCTTACTGCTCCTATTTACTGGGTACAAAAACCACCAAATTCAAAAATATAGTAATAACAAATTACTACCAACTAATTATGAAAAACTAATTATGGAAAATAAAAAAAATTTTAAGTACAAAAACCACAAAATTCAATAATATAGTAATAACAAATTACTACCAACTAATTATGAAAAACTAATTATGGAAAATAAAAGAATTTTGAAGTATAACAACCAAAGTTTAAGGACGGATAGTCAAAATCTTACTATTATTTACAATTATTATTTGAAAAATCTTCGAGAAGAACTGTTGGAGAAAACGGTGGCAAGTAGAACCAACCAGCATAATGAAATCTTATACATAACCGCTCAAATTGAAGGAATTCCTACACGAATAATGGTAGATACTGGTGCAAATGTATCACTTATTAACGATGCTCAACTGGAGAGAATACAGAAACAATGTAAAAATATAACACCTACCTTACCTGTCAATAATGATATTTTAATAGGTGCCACTGGGCGTCAAAATAAAACAGTGAGAAAACAAGTGTCATTGGAACCAGGAAGCAAAGGTGTTACAATTAATATTATATGTCTGGTCCCAATCGGCCTACAATTCGAAATATTAATCGGATGCGATATGCTGAGGAAATATTCAGCCATTATTGATCTGAGCAAGGAGAAGGTGTCCTTGAACTCAAAAGGTGTTATGTGGACGGCAGAGTTAATAGGAAGCGATGGTGCCCCTTTGAACCGTACCCATCACCAAGTTAGGGAATTAAATTTTTTAAAGAATGACACCCAATGCAGAAAAATAATCTATAATATGACAAATGAAGACCTGTGGAACAGTAAATTACAGGAGATAAGAGAGTTTAGACACCAAGGCACAAATAATTTGACAGCAAAACAAGTAGAAGATCTCATTATGATATATAAGAAGTATAAACATATATTTTCAGAAAAACCAGGAAAAGTAAAAAACTATCAGTGTAGAATACAATATAAAGAACCAGCAGAATTCCACAGAAAATCCTATCCTATACCATATTCATTGAAGGAGGCGGTTAGAGCTGAAATTAATAAAAAGTTGTTAAATGAATAATTGAGCATAGCCAATCACCATATACTAGCCCAATAGTAGCAATTCAGAAGATTATAATCAACAATCCATGAAAAAATATCACGAGGAAGAAAAGGAAAAATAACATAAGTAATTATGTCCTCACACATAATGAAGTGTTCACAAATATTTACTTCTGAAGGGAGGCAATTTGTAACGAAACAAAATGTTACAAAAGAATTGTAATTATAATAGGGAAATCCTATCCAGAAAGGAAAGAAGAAATCACAATTAATAGTCAATTAAAGGAAATTACCAAGTTTAAAAGAGATTAGTAAAGAACCAAATATAATTAAATAAAAACAACCTTTGACTGATTTAATATCATCAAGAGACCCAGAAATAACCCAGTAGAATAGGGCAGTAAACAGACACAAAGTTAAATAAATGAACCTAGTAGGCCTAAATAACTTGCCCTGAATAACACAACCAAACCCAATAAAGAGTATCTATTCATAAAAAAATTGTATTAAACAAAATTGTATAGCCCTATAATTAAGAATAGAAAAAGAGACACAAACCTTTACAGTGATAGGAGTGACAGAATACAAATAGTGACACAGACTACTGTTAAACAGTGTTAATTATTTTTTATGAAAAGTGTTTTATTATTATTATTAGACAGAAATTTAGTTTATCATACAGACAATAGTTTAACAGTATAAATAAACTAAAACTGTCAAAAACAAGTACAGTATTATTATTAAGAGTTTTTGTTATATGTTATAAGAGTCTATGTTACCAGTTAATTTATTTAAATATATTTATCTCAGGTAGTCAAGGTAGAAATTACAATCAACCATAACAAATTGTTCCACCACATATCAGAGAAATTCAAATTAATAAGGTTTTACAGTTATAAACTGAGGCATGTTTAGTATCAAATTGTTTATAATTATCTAATTAATAATTGTATAAACATTTTATGTATCATTAGAGTATAATAATAAAATTATCTATTAAAGGTAATTTATAAAATGTAAAGTAATTAATTGGTATTGATCACATAACACTTAACCTGTACATAAATGGCCAATCAAAATTTAAGAAGTTTGTATGAGTTCGGTGACTAAAAAAGAAGAAATAACACTTATTTGTTAATTATGATGAAGAACAGTTGAATAGGTCGTGTCGAGATGTTATTAAAATAAAAATATAATATTACTAAACCGTTTGGGAACGAAAATTTGTATGACCACCATTGAAGAAATAATTCCTCCACTACAATCATTTCACGAACCAGGAATACACACAATCAAGAAATTATAAAGAATAAACCAGAAGACGTTCAGCAATATCGCCTAGATGTGTAAAGTATAATTTGACTTATTCATTGACAATATTTTTATCCAAAAAGGAACAACCACCAGACAATACACCAATTCACACTAACACTAATCACTAGTGAACATTTTAACAAGTGAAATCCAATTCCCTATCTAAACGAAACAGTGATTACAAGGAAAACATTTATTTGTACACATTTAATAAACTTCATTATTTTCTGAAACGGACAACGGCAGCCATGATGTTGACGTCACTCTAACCTGCATGCTTTTTACGAAGCGTATTGAATCTCGTCAAACATCGTATGTTATTTAATATATAATTTTTGTAATTTTTTTAGATTATAAGTAATAGATGATTTTTAAAGGTACTCTATATTGTTAATTATCATGTAATGGAACTTTTCGTAGCAGCCACAAGAATTCCCACGAAATATATTAACCTTATTTAATTATTCACTCATGAGATAAATATCGATTGTGACAACCGTATGTATCGAATGGAATTTTCTACCAATTTGAACTCATATTACAGAGATTAAACAATTATATTAATAAATCATATCCATGCGTTATTATTTCATGAGCATAAGATATTATCAACATTTATTTTATAATTACCAAGGATAAGAAGACGTCGGGGAGTCGTTGGAAGTACGCAAACTACAAAAACCAAGATTAACCTCAAAGAATAGGTTATAAGCCTAATATCGAAGGTGACTTGAGAATTGTTTGGGACGACACGACCGCTATTTTTGAATTGATTTTATAGTTCTAACTGCTGAATTGGAATAATTATAATTCTGTTTATTAACACAAGGCAGAATAAATCACTTCTTTTAACTTATATATTAAATCACATTCGAAAACACACAACATAAATATTCCACGATCAACTGATACACTATTTACAACTATTTATTACAAATTAACATATACAAAGCATAACACGGGTAAATGGTTATACCATTACTATACTACGGGATAAATGAGTCGTACTATACTGTACACTGCAGTCCGAACTTTCTACACCCACAGTAATTGCCACAAGCTGATTTGCAGCTACAGGAGACGATACGAAGGAGATCATCAGGAGCAAACGCCTTAAGGCTGGTAACTGGTGTTAATGCTTTCTTCGAACCTCCGTTATTCTTTAGGTACTCCACCCTCCATCCCCACTCGGTTGCTGTAAGTTTATTTCCCAGCCATGTAGGTAAACTCTCCAATAGGTGCTGATGAGCAGCTTCTGATGTCGGTGGAAGCTTAGCTAGGTCAAAGTTTGATCTTAATGTTGACTGTTTTGTTAGTCTTGTGAACATAAAATATCTAGCTTCATTCAAGCTTGAATATTTTGTCATTCTGTACAAACTTAGGATAAATTGTTCCCCATTACGTAGTAGTTCGTGTTGATTGTCATGTACTTGTGTGAAAACAAGTGCTTGAGCACGGGCTTCATTTGAGCTTCTGATCTTTTCAGTAGCTTTGACCTTCCTTATTCCAAAAAAACTTGAAGTTGTGTCGCATCCAGTTTCTGCGTTCGCAAGAAGCAACAGTTTTCTTGTGTCCTCAAATTCATTAATAAGCTGCTGAACACCGTAACAAACTTTAGTCTTACCCGGTTTGTGTTTCAAAAAGAAAATATTGCAATTTTTTGGACAAAGAGAAACTAGTAAAACTAAGAGATTAGTATCAGAACCAACAACGTATACCTTACAATTAGTATTCGATGAACCTATAGCTTCTTGTACTGTGTCGACATCGGCGTCTCCCTCAGACTGTACTGTTTTTATTTCTTCTTTTTGTAGCTGAGATACAACTGAAAGTGTAAGTTGTTTCTTATTATATTTATTTGCAAGAAAATCTTCTTTTGGGGTAACACAAGTGGTGTTTTCATCAAATGTGATTTTACAGGATGATCTTCTAGCTGATCTTCTATTTTGCTCTTCTTCTTTGGTCGAATAACACTCAGGATAACCATCGAAAACAACAACTGAATTTCTCCCATAGTTTCTTTTAACAAAAGATGAATAGCTCAGAACTATTTCTCCGTATGTACAGCTTTTCGGCCAGGGAACATAATGAAGGAAGAAACCGCCATCTACAACTATACATGCGTCCTTAAAGTCTACACCTTCCTCAGATATAGTTCCCTTTTCAAAAACTTTCATTGTTGTTGATTTGTTGGATTTTCTAAGTGAAACGTCATCAAACAGAGATGGAGGGTGAGAAGCAAGCTCATATTCTAGATAATTTTTCAGTTTTAGTGGACTGTCACAAACACAAAGTATCCTGTTAAACAGTTGTTGCGAATTTATAACAACTTCTCTTGATCTGACTTTGACTGCTTTGTAAGATGCCTGAGTCTTTACCATGTCCTTTCTTTTCAATTTTAATTCTCCAAACGTTTTTCCTTTCATTCTGTCCATAGCAAATAATCCCAGGTCGATTGCTTGGTCGCAGTTTACTGACTCATCTGAGATAAAACTGGATGACAGACATACAAGCTCAGCGGACATTTTAGTGAAGGGATTGTTTTGTCTCAGCCAGGTTGTAAATTTGTCAATGTCCATCTGGTCTCGAGCCTTTCTCGACTCACGAAGCTCAACGTGTTGCTCAATAAACTTAACAGATGAACCTAGATATTCTTCAACAGCTTCGTGAATTTTCAAGAAAAATGGGGTTCCTAAGATCCATTTTGACAAAATACTCTCTGATTTTCCTCTGCAGTGTGTTAGACCCCCTATCAATTTCATAGAACACATCAAATATGCACATATCGGTCCAGGTTCCACACCAAAATTTTTCTGATCTACGTACAGTAAAAAGCCCTTTATTGATAAACAAATCCATCTCCCTCTCAGTCATTTTAGATGATATTGCTACCATCTGTTGAGCATACAGATGAGCACTCTTGGCATACGGTAAATGGCCGGCTGCATGAAAGAGTGGTAACATGTCTATTGTTGTTCTCAAATGTAGATTCCAGTTTCCTGCTCTCTCGGCGTAGACAAATTTTAAAACCAAATCGATAGCCTTCAAAAAGTTTAACCAGAGCTTTGCAGTTCTACTTGTCGATTCAATGGCTTTAAAACAGTTGTCTAGTTTCAACAGTCCTTCAAAAATTTCATCATCTATGAAGATATCATCGTGTTTTATTTCTTTTGAAATAAGCTTTTTGTAAACATTTTCCACACCATCCATACACTCTGTAACCTCCGGAAAATGCTCTTTTATAACCTTTAATAATGCTAGAGTTGTAAGACTAAGTGCTGTAATACATCTGTCATAGGCATGTGATTTGCAATCACATACATAAAATTCATCATGTGATTTACTGTTGTTGTTCCATAAACGATTTCCCATAGCGTTTCCAACGCGCTTCCTTCCATGATTTTCCCGATTGACTCCATAAAAGTCATTAATAAGTGGAAGCCTCCGAGCCTAAGCACAATTTTCGATATATCAGTATTGAGATCAGCAGAGGTTACAATATCTGCAGCTTTCAAGAAAGGTTTTTTTTTATAGTATCCAAGTCACTATTTTCGAAATAATTTAATTACCTTGTATCCGTCAGTGACTTCGTTTTTGCGTTATTCATATAGACGCGTTTCGTGACATGTGTCACATCATCAGTATCCTTCGTCAAGCGTTAAAATTCGCATAAAAACATTTATTTACTATATTAAGTCACAATAACAGCACACACATAATACGATATAACTTCGGCTCCGTTGGACCAGTCCGACCGCGCGTGTAGTTGACGAGCCACTAATTTAACTAAGTCAATCCTTATCACCAGTCATCGCCGTCATGCGCGATTATATTTAGGGCTATATCATATAGTGAGTTAGATTGAAACTTTAATTATTCATTTAATATACTGTCACCGTTGATATTCTTATCTTTAAATGCTTTATAAATCTCAAATTCCTCGAGAGCGTCCATTAACCTACCCTTACCGCATACATGGATTGCTTTGAAATTAGTACTGAAATCTGTGTAATTATGGTTATGCATCATTAGATGTTACCAACCTATGAACAAAACTGTTGTATGCCGCCATTTTCTGACTATATGGGTGGTGAGAATCGGCGTGTATTGTAATATCTGTGGTGGTGGGTTTCCTATATATTTTATATTGGAATTTATTAAGATACTTGGTAACAGTCAGATCCAAAAAATTGAGTTTATTGTCAGTCTCTGTTTCGAGGGTAAATTGTATGTTCCTGCTAAGGCTCTTCAAATAATGTTTTAATTTCTCTATCTGTCGTAGCGTGCCATTAAAAACTATAAAGGTGTCGTCTACATATCGTGCGTAAAATTTAATATTATTATAAAATTTGTTATTCTCATATTCCTGTCAGACCCCTCATAAATGACACATCTGCACCTGGCTATAAAACGGCAAAGAAATTATATCATATTATTAAAAATAGTATCGTTTTAAAAAATAATCACAGCATTAAGAATAGTATTGACTTTATTAAAAGGGTCCAGGATATCGAACTCTCACCTACGTACAAAATCGCTTCATTTGACATAGTTAATTTATACACCAACGTGCCGGTTCATGACACAATTTCAATCGTTAAAGATCTTCTCATTAAAGGTGAGAAGCTGAATCACAAACAAATAGATGAGTTAATTTTATTGTTGAAGCGTTTAATAATAATTTTTACTTACAAGAGTTTGGTCTCGCAATGGGTTCGCCACTTTCAGGACTGCTGGCGGATTTATACTTGCATCATTTTGAAAATATTTACATGTTCTCTGAGAATAACAAATTTTATAATAATATTAAATTTTACGCACGATATGTAGACGACACCTTTATAGTTTTTAATGGCACGCTACGACAGATAGAGAAATTAAAACATTATTTGAACAGTCTTAGCAGGAACATACAATTTACCCTCGAAACAGAGACTGACAATAAACTCAATTTTTTGGATCAGACTGTTACCAAGTATCTTAATAAATTCCAATATAAAATATGTAGGAAACCCACCACTACAGATATTACAATACACGCCGATTCTCACCACCCATATAGACAGAAAATGGCGGCATACAACAGTTTTGTTCATAGGTTGGTAACGATTCCACTTAACCAAAAGGATTTTCAGGACGAAGTAGATATAATAAGGCACATAGCAATAGCAAATGGGTACAAGAGTTCGATGATAGATAGACTTTTTTAGCGACACCTATATAAAACTAGATCCCACCATAATACCATCGATGATAATAAAGTTAACAAAAATAAAAAGTGTATAACGTCAGTGTACGGTAGCCTATCACCTAGCATTATATCCAACGTGTTTTCTAAATTTAATATAAAAGTCGCATTTAAAACAAATAATAATATTTCTAATTTGTTACGCATAAAACAACCATTTCCGTTAGAAGAGAAAACAGGTGTTTACAGGATGTCATGTGATGATTGTGATTGTTTCTATCTGGGTCAAACTGGGAGGTCTTTCTTGAAAAGATACAAAGAACATCTACCAAGGAATAATTTAGACAAGACCAAATCTAATTATGCGCGCCATCTAATGATGCATAACCATAATTACACAGATTTCAGTACTAATTTCAAAGCAATCCATGTATGCGGTAAGGGTAGGTTAATGGACGCTCTCGAGGAATTTGAGATTTATAAAGCATTTAAAGATAAGAATATCAACGGTGACAGTATATTAAATGAACAATTAAAGTTTCAATCTAACTCACTATATGATATAGCCCTAAATTAATCGCGCATGACGGCGATGACTGGTGATAAGGATTGACTTAGTTAAATTAGTGGCTCGTCAACTACACGCGCGGTCGGACTGGTCCAACGGAGCCGAAGTTATATCGTATCATGTCTGTGCTGTTATTGTGACTTAATATAGTAAATAAATGTTTTTATGTGAATTTTAACGCTTGACGAAGTATACTGATGATGTGACACATGTCACGAAACGCGTCTATATGAATAACGCAAAAACGAAGTCACTGACGGATACAAGGTAATTAAATTATTTCAAGTAAAGGGGCTGATCAAATGTCACTGTACAAGTTTTACTGTGTTTTTTACTTTGATCGGCGGCAAATTGTAGAGCTGTGTAGATCATAGAGATGTTGCTAGTGTCTAGATTGATAAAAGGAACAGGCAATATGTATGTAGTTTCGAAGTCACCAGCATCCCTCATAATTGAAGCCATGAAACCATTCCAACCAGACTGCTGTTTATGACCAACAAGCCACATAAGATCAAGGGGAAATATGATATGTGAAGTAGATATCTTGATGTACCAATCTGTTGAAGCGAAATCCTTGATGTCATTGTAATCTTCTATGTTAACTGTAAATAGACCACTCTTGGTATTATTTTTCTTTGGGTAGAAGTACTGAAGAATACTTTCCGTGTTGAATGTTCCACATGTCATTCTTTGAACTTTAACACCAGTTTCAACCCCAGTACTTGGTGAAATACATTTAATTCCTCCCATCGCGTGAAACGTTCCAAGGCCATCCAACGTTCTAACATTCACGTCAGCATTGTCAAATACATGCTGTATAAATGCATCTTTATTTACTCCCTGTAAGCCTGCATTGATAAGAGAATTTGTATATACTGGTATTTCATGATATTTGGCACATACACCCATCGACGATAACATCTGTATTAGATGTTTTGAGCCATAGAGCATATGAAGGGTCAAACCAATACTTAATTGTATTGGAGAGACAAATGAGCGCGGCCTAACACAAGATATCATGGCTTGGTTTATCACGTCTCGTTTTACCTCATCTTTCTGTGTTTCAGTAGTATTTCTTTTTCTTGTAACTCGCACTATGAAGGCTTGTAGGCTCTCAGGAATTAAATTTAGTCCTCCTGATTTTATCGTTTCTATATCAGGGTAGCAATTTCGGTCATAAGTCATTTTTTTGATATCTTCTCGTACTACATCAGTTGCAGACAACATAATCCTACGTTTCTCTGCACATTGGTCGGTCTCTCGGTTTTTGTACTAGTTATCTATTATTTTTTATGCACTATCTGACAAGCAAAAAACATTTTTCCTCCCAGTTAAGTTTGATACCATTCTATCTCCAAAATATTCTTGTAGAAGAGTCTTCAAATGTTTTTCAGTGTAGACAGATTCTTCGCCGGATATTTGTTGTAACATCTCCTGTATTTCTTTTATTGTGTATTGACATTCATCACTTTCTTCTATTTTCTCACATAATTGAGCGAATGCCACAGATAAGGATTGAGCGTTGGGTCTGCCCTTTTGCGATAAGCTACTCCTGGAGAAATCTCTGTAGCAATCAAAATGATAGCGCTCCTCTTCAGCTACAAGGTCTATTACATTTAATAGTATGGATTTCACCGTATTCCCTGATTCATCATTTCTGTTATCGCATTTTTTTAGGAATTTTTCTTTGAATTCTAAAGTAGTCACCAAATGAACAACTTCCCTGCGATCTGTTAGTAGTTTGCTTTAATTGATAGCTTCTTTTCCACATATAAAACAACTTGATTTAAAATCGAACTTATATTGAGTTTTCCTACGAGTTGTTGCAGCACTGGAGGTTGATGGGCCTGGTTGATTGTCAATCTCCGCCTTTCGATGGCCGCCTTAATTGAAGACTGTCTTGTGTACTGTTGCCTACAGCTTTTGTGTACTTTGATAGCGGTCTCCTCACCCAATTTCTCGTGAAGCCCATCTTTTCGTCTAAGGCTTGTATCGTAAATAGTTTTTAATCCTTTTGTTACAATGACGGTATCTTCTTTCAATTCTTGATTACATATGGTGCAAATTGTTTCGAAATTAGCCATAACGCCTTCACATGTACCCCCTAAAAAAAAATAGTCTCATGTTGAAATATTTCAAATTTATTACTTAATGGCCCTCAATAACGTAATTTTATATTTTTCAAAAGGCTAATTGTTTCAAGATGGAAAAACACCCGATTTTAAATTGTTTTCAACTATCATGAATAAATTATTATAACAATTTGGTATAGCAATATTGTTATTTAAAAATTATGTGAATATACAAAAGTGGTTTCGATTGAACAATTAAACTCATTTTTCATTGTTTTGCACTTACAAACGATAATTGTAGCATATAATTTGGTTACCTCACAAGAAAATTAATAATACTTTGCCAGGATTTCGAGTTACCACCCTTACATGTTATTTCGTAGTCCATTATCTAATTATAATATTTTTATAACATTATAAAATAACAAAGGAGTGTATTATTAACGCAACAACGAAATTACAATTTACCGACGGACTGTATGAAATAAGAAACAAACTACAAATAAACATAACTTATATAAACTTTAGTAAGAAAAAAATAATAATATCGTACCTTAAAATTCTTTCACTAGCAACAACATACACAGTTTGATTAGCGTAGTACAGTTCGTACTATAATGCGCACCAATACAATTTGTGAAATATCAAATTTTCAAAAGGATTTTGCTTCAAATATTCAACGACACGTCCACTCATAACACTGCTCCAAACCAAACAAATTCTCGGGTGTCTGTAGCATTGTGTGTCGTGAGACATTGGTGCCATAAAACTGTCGGTGATGGGGGCCCGACGCCTGGCGGGTGGCTCAGGTAGCAGTTACCGCGCCCGACCCCGCGCGCCCTTATATTGTCGACTACTACTACATACTAAGTTGAACATAGTTATATGCATATTTATTGTAAAGCTTATTTCATAAGGAAACTTTGTCCTCTTTGGCTGTTTTTTTTAATGTCGCTCTTTTCGAAATTATGGCATATAAATATTAAGCAACATCCGGAAAACCAATTTTTCCAGAGTCAACATTAAAATCCATTGGTAATACGCATTCTCACAAAAAATACATAAGAAACAAAGTTGTTCATAATCTATGTATAAACAAAAATACATAAAATTCAAAACATTTGGATAAATCATTATGATTTTACAGACGATAAACGAACATACTACGATTTCAAGGTTTAGAGGGGGTGGAGGGAAAACACAAGGGGGAGGGGTGGGGACTTTTAAGAAAATACGCTTTTTATTATGTACTAGCATATGTGAAAAATTCAGCTTCTTCCAAATTATTCCCGACATCGGCCACTTTTTTGCATTCATTGACTGGACTGCATTCATTGACTGCATTCGTCGACATCGTCAGCAAATGCCAACGCCATTGTCTTGATGGGAGCAATGGCGTGAACTAAACTCAAGTTCCCGTGGCACTTTACGCATGTACGTAGGTCAGAGAGTAGAAGAGATTTTGCTTGCATATTTTAAAAAGGTCAAACAAGAGATAAAAACGTTTTTAAAGCCATTTTTTAGGTTTTAATTTTTTTTTTAATCGCGTATAGTCCTATGTAGGTTAGCCTCGACCAAAACAGTACACGTAGGCCTATACCAGTATTTCTTTCTAAAAATAAGCACCTGGCAGTGTGTATGTCACTCTATTTTCCTCAGACTCTTCACAAATAAGCACCTGGCAGTGTGTATGTCACTTTATGTTCCTCAGACTCTTCACAGATAATATATATTTACCTTGCTCAGAACGCTTTTATACCTAAGCAGTTGCTTTTTCCCCACCTACCTATGTGCGATCCCCAAAATACATTAATACAAAGGAAAACTTGCTCAATCCACAGCATTCATTTTTACGAAATTTTCATGTAGACGTAATCCATTATTATGTAATGTGTTGTATTATTACATGTGTAATATTATTATATGTTTAATGAAATATTATACGTGTAATATATTATGTACCTACATTCATGAAACACAATGACGTGAGGAAACAAATTAATTAGTGATGAAGTATTTGTTTTCGTATATAACATTGTTCTTATTTTTGTATGTTAAAGTTTCCATTGCTGTAGTTTTGTACAAATATATACAGAGTTACACGCATACAGCATCTATATTTTCAGTTAATGTTGGTTTTGTACTCTATGAAAATTAACACGTACAACTGAGTAAACTACGCGCTTGTATCGTACAACGTTGATGGAAGATAGAACATAATCGTATGTGCAATTAAAAAAAAAATCAATTATATGTTGGCGGTAAAATATGAACGTTGTTTTCTGTAACAGGTCTAACGCTATCCCGCGGTACAAATAAATCAAAAACTATATTATGCCTCTGCTGTTATTTTCATAAAGGTTAATAGTTTATTTAAATCCAATGTATGTCACTCACATAAAACAAAATTTGTATATGTAGCCTACTTGATTGGTAAAACATACAGTTTTACTACAGGAAAATGATTCCGAAGCATAGTAATATTATCAAAACAGACACGTACAGCCAACATCCAGACGTCACACGTAACCATCTTTTTATATAAACAATTACACATAGTTTATATTGAAAACACAATTTTATCCAAACTGGTTTATATCCAAATAAAATGACAGATGTGCTTTTGCTTTTTAAATATAAACACGCAAAATTGATAGAGAGAAAGAGAGAAAACTGAGTATTGAATTGCATTTTTCAACTGAACTAAAATATTGGTTCCATATTTATGCCATTAATCTGTCAACAATGTAAACATGGTCAGGCGCGTTCTGAAAGCAATTAGCGTACTGAGGATTGTTAAATCATGATTTGTTTTGGACCCGATTGTTCGTTTCACTCTGCTAATATTGTGTCTAAACCATTCCATTCTCTGGTATCAGGTAAGCCTATATATACATGTGTGTGTGTGTGTGTGTGTGTGTGTGTGTGTGTCGGGATCACTAGCATTTTAAAAAAGAACATTGCTAGGTTTTAGGTCCCACTAAAGTTACATATTTTAGTTTGATAGATTTATAAGAGACACGCAAAAGCAATACATTGCAAACGATTATTAGCAAAAATATAGGTGACCCAAAAACAACGCAAGATTTGAACAACGCGCAGTAACGTTGGAGGTAGTGGAAATTCCGTTATTATCGTCTGTTTCTGTTTTCATTACTTGTCAAGGAGTGTTACAGGAAAAACACTCTTACTATTGTATGGAATTTTTGATGGATAAAATAGATCTAATTAGTTAATAGTTCTGAGATATTCTACCAAACAGGCTTTATTGTAAACACTAAATCTCCCAAGGCGTCCTTCTTGTAAACATCCTCCAGACTTTTGTAAACATCTCTGACGTGATAGAAAGTATCAATGATATAAAGTAGGAAAAGTAGGTTGTAAAGTGGGTGTAAAGATGTAATGTATGTTGATGTGATGACGAAAAAATCAACTCGCAAAACTTGACCATTCCAAGAAACACAATGCAGAGAATTCCCAACACAGTTTTCGCATTTCAGCCACAGAGTATTCTTAAGTGATTTATGAGATGCCGTTGTTTAGAGTTCCTTTGGGTTTGACGGAGTGTTTCAGCCACGCTTTTTAGAAAATGAGGCCGGAAATACAGTAACAGTGAATTCCTTACGTTATCGTAACTTGGTTTATTTGGCCTCCATTAGACGCTATCAATGTAGAAGACATGTGGTTTCAGCATGGCTGTGCGCGAAACAACTGATTTACTGCAAAACAAATTTCTTCCTGTTCTATACCACCCAACCGCAACCAGAACTGACCCCCGGGATCTTACGATTTCACACTACATGAGTATCCATTTGGAGGTTTTATTCCTCGTGATTTGTCAACAAAGCAAAAACAAATTCCCATCTTAAAACAAAGATTTGACGTGCTACTGCAAAAATTAAGCCACAGATACGCTGAAAGTTATTCTAAAATTTCGTCGAAAGAAACGTGTGTGCCAGTAAAGTTGCTAGGCACATTCGTCATATATTGTGCGCCACAATTTACGTAGTAAATTCAATGAGTAACACAGTTAAAGTATGTAAAATATTTACGTACATGTTGAGTTTTTTAAAATATTAAATATTGCGTTTCTTATGGGACACCCTCCATAAAATAAATGAACAACAAAACTGTTTCAGGTACAGATTATCATCAGACAACTCGTGCATAATAAGGCAGGACATAAAGAAAACGCAGAGACTCAAATAAAGAAACACATTTTGATTTTAAGGTCAGAGGTTGCCAACGATATTTGATGAAAATGCTTTGAAACATCTGTGATAAAATAGTACAAATTGAAACATCTGTACAAACATCGTAAAAAATTAACAAAAATTAAACAGTAAAACAAAATGTGCGTTATCTACAACATCTATTTTGTTTAAAAGTTACACAATTTTTAACTTGGTCCAGTTCCCTTTCTTGCGGTATTAATACGTTAATATTATATATATGTGCAATAAAGCTGTTTAAACACACACACACACACAGTGGAGAAAAAGGCAACCAAGGCCTGTGACGGCCATTCACTTGCAGCCCAAGCTACGGTTATTTATCGTAGACGTATATATTTATAATTTCTTCGTAATACAAACCTCAATATTTTACTCTTTATTTACAGATTTTAACAAATGAGTAACGAAAAAAATTAAATTCAGTTACAATTAAGATACATAGAAAATAAATTAAGTTTTCCAGCCTTTATTTTACTTCACTTACCTATTACGTAATCAAAATCCAAAGAGTATGCCGTTCTTCTTTCTACTTATAAGTTCTCAAAGTTCTTTTAGTGTTTTCTTACTTGCCGTTGATCTAACGGAATGTCTTATTGATTTAAGTAATGAGAAACCTCTTACACATGAGGCAGAATAATATTGGATTTCTTTTATACTGCCAGCAATAAATTATACAAATTGATAACCTGCTAAACTAAACCGAATTTTCGATGAAAAATTAAATATGAATAAACATTTTTCTATACCGAATATAATAAAAACGAAGCATACACGCCTAAATCGAAAGTGCTTATACAGTCGTATAAAAACATAAGAATGAGATTCAAAACATCAGTATACGTGTACCGGTAATAAAATTTTAAACGTTTTTTTGTCATACTCATGTAGTGTCCCTATGATGTCGTGGTATAGCTGGCGCTGTGTGCGGTCAATTAGTGCAACTTCTACTGCCTGCAATTCGACAGACAACGCGGTATAAAGCACAGGCTCAATGCAATTCACGTTTGTCATGGCAAACCATTTTAATTAACATATAAACGAATTTATGTATTGCATTGCTGATTCCTTTGTGCTTGTAGGCGCTGGGGTTTGTATTCTAGTAATGTACCATTACACATGACATACGGCCAACCAAATATTAGTCCAACTTCTGTTCTGCCTTGCACGTTTAATAATAAACACAAGCAGGTTTGTACATCAAACAACATATTAAACATCTAGGTATTCCAGTCGGTGATTTTTTAGTTTTTTATCCAAGATGCAGTTCGGAACAGTTGTCTTCCATCTTCAATTGGATCATTTAGTAAACTTACATAACATTTACTAAACGATCCAATTGAAGATGGAACACAACTGTTCCGAAATGCATCTTGGATAAAAAACTTGGATTTTAGTACTTGTAAGTCCTAACAATTCTTTATACATTATTAAAGGTATTCTTTGACTGTTTCATAAAAAAAAAAACACATTAAACGTTGACTTTTTTTTTAATAAATATTTGTATACGTAAATGATAATGGTATATTTTAATTTTCAAAGATGCTACGAATTAAGGATGTAACAATGTTGCACACCTACCTGTCTGGGTTCTATAACCTTAGGTGTGTAACATACATGACACAATACAACAAAATTATATCACAGTAAAACACAGTAAATCACAATAGCTAACAAACTTAACTAATACCTCTAATTATTCTTAGTTACAGTATTCTTCAAACTTACTTGGGGACTAAATTATGAGTAATGAGAAGGGCGCATATTAAAAAAAAAAAACAAATCATCGGTTGGTGAGCAGAGTTAAGTGAGTTTATTTGTTTAAACAGAACAGAGATTGCCTCTTTTTATGCCTTTATAATTACTGATCAGCCAGGATATTAAACTTCAATCATTAGATCTTTGGATCTAGAACAAACTAAGTGCTAAGTGATCTCAGAACTAAATTACTCAAATTGCAATACTTGAAAAGGTCAACTGTAAGCTAAAGTAATTAAAATAATTTGGTGACATGTATTAATACCAGTGTACAAAATCAAATACTCATTGCGAGCATGCTACAGATTGTCACTGACTTTTGTCTTTACTCTCACTTATCTATAAAAGTCTCTGTTACTACTAAATGTTTGTATATCCTCCTTTATTAATAGTGTGCAATTAGCACGAGGTGTTAATAAGAGTTTAAGGTGTTACTTGGATAGCCTGCATCATACGATGGCGTCAAGGAGATGTAATTAATGCCACGTACTTATGATCTGCAGGTCCGAACTCTTCGCGTAGTTTGTAGAGTCTGCGTAAAGCCATGAGGAGCACTGGATTCCTGTAATTTCTGTTTCTTTTAACGGGTTACCAAAATTAATATCGCCAACGTGAAGGTATCATCGCTAACGTGGAACTCTCGTCCCCAACGTAGAACCAAGTTCCTATTTGGTAAAAGGCTCCGCACTTATGTGTCGACTTGGAGACGAGGAGTAGTTCTGCTCACGGTTATTTCTGAATGTCGACTGACTAATTTCGCCCAGTTAAAACCTTACTAGACAATGAACGGGGCGGCGTGACGTCAGAACGTCGGGGGGCAAAGTACGGAAATGGTTCTATATGGCGATTAATTGATTTAATTCCGTTTAATTTGATAATGCGCCAAATCGTTGCATTCGGCAGAAGCCGAATAATTGCAACAACAACAATACTGTTTTTCGGTTTAACACGCGTCATTTCATTTCTCTTAAAACCAAAGTTTCGCCCATACTATGATGTTCCATCCTCATTGGTTTGACTAAGAATGCCTCAGTCTAGTCGTCGACGATGCTTTATCATAATATGAGCGAAACGTTTAGTTTTTAGAGAAATACAACAAGCGTGTTAAACCGTTGTCGTGTAATATATGGGAAAACTCAAAAGATCAACAAAGATTAAGTTCTGCAATTTAAAGGCAATTCAGTAATAACATGTAGTAATGGAAACTTGACTGAAATAACGAGATAAAGGGAAATTTGTAATTATTAAAAATGGCAAGCAAAATGATGCAAGACAAATTATTTATTCGACAAGAAAAATGATGCAACGGGTATCGGTATCATAGCCGTGGGAAATAACAGAGTTTGCATATCGGAAATGGGATACCGGAACTACAAAATAAAATGAAAAAACAGCTTCTTCAATTACAAACATGTGGTCGACAGGCATCAGCTGGCAGTTTTATTAACGGCTAAATAACGACCGTTTATGACATGTGTAGGAATAAGTTTTTTTAATGACACATTCCCAACAAGTATCATAAAAATAAGGTCTTTTTCAGGCATTTTTCATGTTGAGTTAGGCTATAGAAATGAGTACCAAGTATAATACTAGGGGATTAAAGCTAGTGCTCATCACACTAGACTCCTTGTATGACGTATAGCTTAGTGTTTGCCTCTCGTAAACCATGGTACAGATACAGAATGATACAGATAGAAATAACTTTGTCGTGCTTACTTGCTGAACTGCTACCTGCATGCTCCAGACGATACCTTTCAGTGTCTCCACCATTATCTAGTCGTATAGTGGAAACACCGAAAGGCCTCGTCCTTAGTATGACAGGTAGCAGTTCAGCAAGTAAGAACGACAAAGTGATAGTTACAAAGACTGCTAATTTAAATAACAAGATGAGGCTAGCTAGGAGTCAATTCACTCAAATCAAGAATAATGAGAATCTTCCTTAGATACGCGTGTCTACAATAAAGCTTACACTTTCGCTTCTGCCTTAGGTAGTGGTAAGGCAATATAATGTAATTATCTGTAGTAATACGCCAAATTATACAGTTGTACAATATAGATTTTTTTACCGCCTAATCAGTTTAGGAATAGATAGGGCTAGGCTGACTTACGTGAGCCCATCGGCTTACAAGCAAGTAGTTTGCCAGCATCCACTATTTTCCAGTATAAATATCCCAGGTGCTCATTCCCATAGAACGAGTTGATCTGCAGGCTGAAAAACGATACTTGATTTTATAGCGTGCCCGTGAACCGAACCTGACCCCGTGACTTCTACATTAGTATCCAGGAACCACACTCACTGGTGTAATAAGCTCCTTGTACAATTAAATCTAAACTATTTAAGTTACTACACTGACTAATTAGGTAGATAACGTCATCCCTCTGCAGCATTGGGAGCGTATAGTATCACAATTCAACAGTGGCGTGGCGTGGGTACATAACACCTGTAGCCAGTTGTGAAAACTTAACCTAAAAATTAATTCGAATTTTTTCTTGTACCAAGTGTTCATTTTAGAGCATTTTCTATCATTCGCTGGGAGAAGAAGAGGCTCCCGGTTGAACGGGATCTGACTATCATTATACTTACACAGAACAATTAAGAACACAAATAATCTAATTAAAAATAATAAACACAAACAAATAAACACATGACTAAACGAACAAAACACAAATAGGAACGTACTACCTACTGCACGTCAGTTCCGAAAACGAACATAGCGACTAACTGAGCGTTTTGCCGGTTTATACAGCGACAACACATTGGGTGGACGAATGTGTCCCCGCCTCCGCAGTTTGTACAGTTACAACGACTGCAAGGCCAATGACCGTACGCAGTAAAACATTGGTGATGTCTGAGCCGGCAACACAAGACGTCCAGAAAGCAATACTGCGCTTTTCTTTATGTTTCCCTATTCTTATTGTTCGGATTTCAAATTATTCAACAACTAAACTATTTATTTAATTAATAATTAATATTCTTATTTCCAGCATTGTTGCCGCCGGCAACAGCGGTTACATGGACCACACGCTACTGTAATTTAGGTCAGACTACATATTTTTAGTATAAAGAACTTCGGCGCCGCGTTTTCAGAACCAGTAATGTACAAAATAAATTGTAAAGATTTCTTGGAAAATTCCAACTAGCGTACCAAAATATAGCGTAAAATGCAGAGGGAATTAATCACTTGGGATAAAGGAATAGACGAAGCGTTCACTACAAAACGCTTGCAGTCACGTTTTCATTACACTAACGTTTTACGACTGTGGGCAATATAAAGTAGCTTAGGTCTCGAGGGATCCACACCATAGCCAATAGCAGTATTATAGGAAACGTGACTGCTTCGTACTGTAATGAGATAGGGGCTACTAGGAATTGAGTACACGGGCACGAAAAGGCTTGCAGAAGACCCCAGAGCGTAGCGAGCAGCTGCAAACTATTCCAAAGATGAAAACTTCAGAAGAAGAAGACAGTAGCGCAAACAGTCGTGTTTAAAAATGTAAATTAATATTTAAACACAGGGAAATCGTTAATTACAGTTTTAATTAAAGTGTAAGTAAACAGAAAAAAAATCAGGGACTATCGTATACAACACTTCAACATTCGCTAACAAAACAGGCCAAAAATGTCACCTAAAAACACTGCCGTAAAAAATAACGCACGTCACTAATCACCGATATCCGTTTAAAGTAAATCACTATAATCACTTTACACTGAACGCACACTGAATCCCAGTATTAAACTGACTAGCTGGCTGCTCCTAATCCTGTCTTTCTACCGCTTTCTAAACGATGCGTCGAGAACAGTCGGTAGTTGAAGGAGTTGCGAAAACAATGGAAGATGGACCACCTCATTTCCGACCTTGTACACACCATGCAGACCGTGACACGCAGGTTGCCTGTATCATATGACATAAGAGTATTAAGTAAATTGGAATGCACCTTTTGTAAATCAACGAACAGAAACCGCATGGATTGTAACCTTAGCATCAGCGATTCAGTATAATCTATGTTACGGGGCAAACATAATAAAAAAAAACATGTCTCTATCATGTTTCAGTAAAAATAATTTTTATCTACATATGAAAAATACGAAGTTACAAAAAATCCTTTCTAAAATTTTGTTCCGTTGTTTTTAATTGCATCTTCACTACACATTTCTTTCTTATGTCTCTCACCTTTTTTCCTTTTCATCTGTCTTTCTTCAATCTGCTTTTGCTATTTACTTCTAGGACACTCTTATTTGCTTTCAGAATTATGGGGACTAGAAAAACAGATTTATTCTGTGGTGCTGCCCGAATATTGACATAAAAAGACCTTACATACGTCGTAATCAATTATTATTAGATCGATAGTTGAAGTTTAAAATTACAGCTTTTACATGTGTATGAGTGTGTATATTGCAAATGTACAATTTGTACTAATAACATACTAGGTTGCACGTGTAAATTATAACAAACACAAAACAAGAAAAGTTAATTGAACGGCTTTCAAACTAACAATCCCAGGACAGCTTATCACCCGATGTGAAGTCAAGAGGGGTGAAATCTCTGTGTGCACTGTAAGTTATTAGTGTGTGTGTTTTTCCGGTTCGGACAGGAATATTAGACCACGCAAACGTATATGTTTTCGTCATATTGTGTGGAAACAAATAATTGCGCGTGAAAACGCAATATACTATCGTGTTGTGCAAAATGTGATAGTGAAAATTTATGTAATTTATATAAAAATTGACACCGTAATTATCTGTTAATTTCTCTAATGTACAAATAATTACAGAATAATAAAAAACACTTCCACGAACTGAAAAATATTGCGAATCGATAAGAATTATTGAATTTGCCAAGAGTGTGCTCCAGATGATGAAAATCGCCAATATTGGCAAATAATGTTTCATAATATGAAGTTGAGCCGAGCCTGTTGTAATAATCGTTGACAAGTTCAGAAGTGTTTAATCAATCTTCGACAGGTTTGAAATGTCAGGACTATATAAATACAAGTCTGATGAAACACACTCTCTCTTCTGCAATTACCGTAGACAGTCGCCGAGGAGTAAATGTCCGTGTATCGCGAATAGCGCTTCTTATCAAAACTTACGTGAGTTTACATGACCATTGACACGCTTGCACAACCACACACATTCGTCAAGACAGTGGCGGCTTGTCCTTAAAGTTCAATGGTTTAGTAAACCTCCTATAAATACGTTTAACGACTTGTTAAGAGAATGGTCTCATATTTAATTAACGAGATTTATGAAATTAATCTTGTTGACTGAACAATAATCGATTCGCGTAATACGCGAATTGCTCGTTACTACTGCTTGTGGTGCAAAGCAGCTCTCAGCACCTCGTATAGGCTTTGGAGGGGGAACTCACTACACGCAAAATTACATTGAACTTAGCGACAGACACGAATAGTTCCGACGAGGGCCGAACCGCCCCGACCGGAAATGTCATCATTTTCATAATACCGCCATTCGCCATTATTATGATTTTTACCACATGATTTGCCCGTTTACTTTCAGTTTTGTGTCAGACTTTTCTGTTCGATTTAGTATGCAATAAAAATATCTGCAGTGAAGTCTTAAAATCAAATAAAAAATTGATGTCTTTGTACTCCAAAAATTAAGTGTGTTTAATGTAGTCATTAAATAATTATAGAAACGTTAAGCTCATCGAAGCGTGTATAACCTCCAAACTGCTTGCTGGTGTTTTTGTGTGTTAAGTGTTCAAATATTTCTTATTTTTCTGTTTAGTTTATTGCTTTGGTAAAACTAATATTGTCCAATCTATTTTTAAAACAAATTTTTCAACTTGATGTGTTATAGTGTATATTAATAATATATGATCAGGGTTACCAATCTTGCATTATTAGTAGAGGGAAAATGAGGGTCCTGAGCCACAAAGGAATGCCGCCTTTCTTAAAAAACACTAAAAAACACTTAAAAAACGCTAAAAACAAGATCAAAGAGATGCCGCCGTTCCCGCGGTCCAAGATTTTTCCCACGCTCCCCCCCACCGCCAATGGAGCACAGCATCCGCGAATTTCCGCGAATATAATTTTTTATTTTTTTAGATGCCGCCTTTCGCACGCCTAGATCAAAGAGATGCCGCCGTTCCCGCGGTCCAAGATTTTTTCCCACGCTCTCCCCCACCGCCAATGGACCCGCAGCATCCCAAGCAGTACAGCATCCGCGAATTTCCGCGAATAAAATTTTTTATTTTTTTTATTTGATTTTTTTATTTTTCTAATTAAATTTATTTGCATATCAGCGTGGGTGGCGGGTGGTGGGCGGTGGGTGGTGGTTCAACTTGATGTGTTATAGTGTATATTAATAATATATGATCAGGGTTACCGACATTTGCATGAGTTCAAATTTGTTGTGTGTTATAATGTATATTAAATCTATATGATCAGGTTTACCAACCTATGCATGGGTTCAACTTGATGTGTTATAGTGTATATTAATAATATATGATCAGGGTTACCAATCTTGCATTATTGTATATAGAACAGATCTGCCAACATTTGTCTGTGGTGGGAAATTCAAACTATATGATCATGATTGTTGTCGATATCAATTCTCTCTTTGAATGTAAATAACTATCTCTCTCCCTCCCTCTCCCTCTCTCTCTCTCTCTCTCTCTCGCTCACACACATTTAGTAGATTACTGTTGCATCTCACTCTCTCTCTCTGCGTGTTTATGTAACGGGTCTCACTCTCTCTCTCTCTCTCTCTCTCTCTCTCTCTCTCTCTCTCTCTCTCTCTCTCTCTCTCTCTCTCTCTCTCTCTCTCTACGCCATCGGTTTTACTATGATATCATGTTATCAATTCTCTCTTTGAATGTAACTCTCTCTGTCTCTAGACGCAGTTATCCATCACGATATAAACTCTCTCTCTCTCTTTATGTAATCGGTTTTACAGTGATATATCATGTCTCTCTCTCTCTCTCTCTCTCTCTCTCTCTCTCTCTCTCTCTCTCTCTCTCTCGCTCGCAGACGTCGGAAGAAATTCCTAGTTTCTAATGTAATTACCTGTGTGTATGCTGTTACAGATGACAAGTCCATACGTTAACGGCTTCACAATAAATTTTAGCCTATTGTGTGTGTGTGTGTGTGTGTGTGTGTGCTATGTAAATTGTTTGTACATCAATGAATAATATAATCGTGCTAGTTTTAATGTAATGCGTATTGTGTATTGCTGCTGCTGTTGCAAACGTCGGTAGAAATTTACACATTCAAATAGTTGACAGAACCAATAAGGTATGATTTGAATCTTTCGGTGTAGCATTTCACATAATTTAATGTACTTTACAAATAATTGCTTGCATGTTCAGAGGTTTATAACGAAATAAATTAAAATAAACCATAATTTGTTTTAAATGATTAATTATATATTTACACCACTGTACACAAACTTAAAATATAGTTTACAAACCGTTGTAATACAATTATTCAAAAATACATTTTACATTGATTAAATATATATATCACAAACAAACATTGTTATATTAAATTAATACAATATTAATAATAATAATATTGTTTTAAATGATTAAATATATATTTACAGCACTGTACACAAACTTAAAATATAGTTTACAAACCGTTGTAATACAATTATTCAAAAATACATTTTACATTGATTAAATATATATATATATCACAAACAAACTTTGTTATATAAAATAAATACAATATTAATAATAATAATTTTTGACATTGCAAGGTTTTTAAATAATAATAATTTCATGGCTGTAGATACAGTTCACAAGGAAGTTTATCTGTAACATAACAATACAGTCGATATTAGAATCACTGATACGATAAATATTCAATTATCACACGCACACGTACAGTCAGTGGAAAGAAAGAATCAAAATGCGTTAAGTAAGTAAACTTTTTCAAGTATGTGTCATTTTTCATAAAGTTAATGTACTTTCAAATAATTTCTAATCAAACCAAATATTATTCACTGGAACTTTGTAAATACTACTTAGAATCAATGATACATTTATCACATAAAGGTAATGTACTTTCAAATAATTTCTAATCGAACCAAATATTATTCATCGAAACTTTGTAAAAAAATACTAATTAGAATCAATGATACATTTATCACGTACATACAAATTCAATTATTAAAGTGTTAAGTACAGGCAGTTGAAACTACACACACACACACACACACACACAAACACATATCAATAAATTGTTTGTTAACACGATTGCTACTTACGACGTTAGGGCACAATCTCCACCTGCGTTGTTTGATTCCTCGTCCCTCGATACACTAAATGTAGTTCTTTAGGTTTGATATGCCTGAGCTCCTCATTCGTGAAGACACCTGCATACCTCTTGGGAAGATAGAAACGATACTGGTGGTCGCCATCCTCCAACGTAGCAAGCACAGAGTTCCCATATTTTGTGTCCACATTTGTTAAGACCATGATGGGATATTTTTTATTCACTGTCAATTCTGAACATCGCTTGCACTCGATAGCCCTTACAGCATTAAACTTTACAAGAAACGACATTATTAGAAGAGAGAGAGAAAGACGCTAGTGAACACGTCTGTATCAAACGAGAGAGAACCAAACAATGACAGAATATTCGACACAAAAGGACAGTACAATGTGATAGTGGTGGTGGTAACGTCGTCATCAGAAAAGTCTGTGTCCCACTTTCATTTACAGCTTTGCATGTATGAACATGTCCCCCCAGACGAAATTAGAGACACCAAAAATATAACAATGTCATTAGGAAAGTCCACATTCCACTTTCATAAGGAAATAGTCACCGCTTACAGCTATGCATGTATGTACATGTCCATAACAGAATTAGAGATATAAATGTCATCATTCGCTGTGACCTACTTTCTAAATTTTGTCGCGCTCACATTAAAAATGTTTTTTTAAAGCAAAAATCATGAATCATCCATTCCCGAATAGCATGCACTTTATAGTTGGCACATCGGTCAGAAGAATTGAAATGTCTAAGACATTCTGTTCCGTGAAATAGATACGGTATGTTTTTAGGACAACCAAAGTCATCGAGATTGATGATATTATTGTGTATTATCTTTGATTGTAAAAAACGTTTTTTCTCAAAACCCTTCACAAACACATATTTATATATACGTGTATGTGATTTTAACAATGAAACAAGATTGTCGTACGGTGTCTCTCCTTCGCTCCATCTAAGTCTATGATAATTTGACGTTAACCAGTGGTTTGTCCTAGCGTATTTTGGATTCGTAACGGATGTAGCAGGTGGAGTGAAATCCAATGTCTACCAGCAAATCTCCATGATTGACAGTTCCTTTACAATATATTTTCCGTTGTCATCGAAAAAGCACTGGAAGTCAATTATAACTGCAGTGTTATCCATAATACTGTAAGACAAAGAAACCACACATTACAAACTATATATATATATATTATGTTTAAACACACAAATATCGTTGCGATATTAATATGCGAACTTACGTTTACAGACGTCTGGACTGAAGCGTCGAGAGACATCAACTGAAGAAAGAAACAAGTGTTGGGGGGTACTATACATGGAGACGAATTTTTTTAGCAGGTGGGGATGGGTCGTCATGATGCGACGTATTCGATAATGACCGTACGCAAGTGTATCACGACCATTGTCTAGTATATAGCGCTTATCATCATACGGTGATAACGCTTGCTTATTTACCAGCATCGTGTACAGCGTATGATGATCGCTACGTAAACAAAGCGCACTGGTAGAAAACTGACAATGATCAGTGAGACACTTGCGATACATATCGTGTCGTAGACTCCTCTTAATCGCAACTCGAGGTACACCTTTACATACACGTTTTTGACACTTTTTGGTAGGATCTTCGTGGGCCACAAGGAACGAATAACATTTCGCTCGGAGACCCACGAATTCTCTAATAGGACGAACAAACGTTTCATCCTTGAACAGTCCGACAACTTTTTTTGTTTTTAAGGCTATAACAAGGATGAGACGTAGGGTAATCCGATGTGTCAAAAACGTGTAGATCCTCCTTCATGTCTGCATACAAGTCAGATGTTTGAATACTATACATCAGACTGTCTGTATCTGTCATTAGCAATCTAACGTTACGGCCGTACTTGCCGACAGCGTAACGATAATGAAAATCGTACATTATCGTTTTGCTAACGTCAAGCACCGTGAAGCTCTAAACCAAGACTTAAATACAATTTCAAATTTCGATAATGGAGAACGTAATTTTGTTTGTCCTCCAAAGTCGTTAACAACTTCTCTACGGATGACCCTGATTCGTTATACGATGATCTGTATATACTCTCGTGTAAACGTTTGGAAAAGGGAGAAAGGATATCGGATGTTACGCGCTGGCGCACAGGTGCAAGCGGGTAGTCGGAATGCAGGTCGTGTAGTGTATCGGGATAGTGTAGGTCGACCTCGAGGATGTACCCGATGTCGGAATCATCACTCACATTACGTACATCCAAAGACTCGATTTCGTTACGATCGAGCCATCGGAAGTCTGCGTAAGGGAGTGGTTGCGACATGGCTGCACCGTATAGATTGTTACAGTCCGTATACAGAATGAAGGAGGTCGGTTTCGAAACATCGTACTGATCTGGGATCAGAGGGTTGTTAGCGATGGCATGACGGTTGGATATCATAGCAACGTCTCCGCGGACCCCAAACTCTACAAACAGATGTTGATTTATATCTATCAACAGCTCTAATTCGACCCCTGTCATTTTTAGCTTCGCGTTCCAAGCGAGTCCGGGAAGCGAGTAAAAATGACACGGGTCCAAGCACTAATCGCATAAGGCCATGTCCCGAAAACTTTCAAAGACATCGGCCAGCAGCATTACGTCTGTCAACAAATACAGATCATGGTAATCTCCAAACGTACGCAGATTGAATGCACTCCACACGTTTTGTGCGTGCTCGTAATCTGCGTCCGAAATAGACAATTCCATCAACCGGTTATCAAAGTGTTTACGAGCGAGTAGACTTGTTTCGCTGAACCGATCAATACTGTCAACGTACTCGTAAGGGTATACCCCCTTGCGTACGAGCAGATTGGTCTGTTCGTCGAAACCCCGTCTAAGCATTTCCTCTCTAAGCAAAGGAAATTGGCTCCCGGACGTAGACAGATTGCTAACGAGTGTGTCCAGAGAGGGATTAAGAAATTGAAAAGAGTCTACGAAACGCAAGGGACCCAGGGAGAACGACACGTAACGCTCACTAGATGTTGCAATGCAGGATAAGTGTTGGTCCTTATATTTTCCTAAACCCTGCATTAAATGGTGACAGTCGTAGCCACGAAGGTTGTGAAAGAAGACGGGGATATGACGCGGCATCTTGTAGCTCAGATTACAACTATTGTGGGCTGCTCCCAAGAATTTCCCTGTAAGATGACAATGATTGCGTACCTGGTCATCGTCTGTCAAAGAGCGCTCACACAAATGGCAAACGGTGGCGTTAGTGAACGCAACATTGTCATCATTGGACATAATTAATTGTACGTTATGTCGTACAACCTTCATCATATCCTCGACGTCTTTCATCAACCACGAGAAGAAAGTGTCTACAACGTTTTCACCACGATATACTTTAACCTCTCTCCAGAGACTGTGAGCGTGATCAGCGATAGCATAGGAGAAACCTGACGGAATATGAATCGCTTCGTATGATGTGGACGATACAGGAGGAGAAGGTATTTTTTGGCGGACACCACTGCTATTAACTGAGTAGAAGTCACCTAAATCTTTCACTGTCGTCGGGATGTCGTTACCTGGTGAACACGATTGAAGGGGGGTGATAAGGGACTCGAAGTCGGCGTAGACGGTAAAGGGTACTTTGTGACAGTGTGCGTAATTTTTAAATGACATAATCTTCTCCTGCTCTGTGGGCATTTTGGTTTTCTGTTCACCATAAGTTGTACAGTAGGGGAGATGTTCGGACAGACCATGTTCTGTGGTGAAACGATGCAGGCAGTAGTCGCAGTAAAATGATTTATTGCTGTGTTTTGTTAGGGAAAATAACAATTTATTAATGCTACTGACAAGACAGTAGTGTTTTCGGCTATTTGTATCGGAGAGAGCAAAAGATTAACATGATGTAATCTGTCCTTATTGGGGGTAATTCTTAACGGATAAACCTCATTTTTTGATTCGTTTCTGATATTGTCTTCTATATCATAACCGAAAACGTTTATAGAAATGTTGGGATTCTGTGTTTCAAATTTAGAAAGTGATTTTATAGAAACAGGGTACTCGATACCGGACATATTTATTGTGTTTATGAATGAGAGTTATTTTTAAACACGATCTTTATGGTCTTTCTGAGGGTGTATGTGGGCTAGAACAGACCATAGAAAACACATTTCATCTTGGGAGTTCTTGATGTTGACTACTGCCTTGGTGAGTGCAAGTTTTCGCGGGGTAGGAATGTAGGAGGACGCTGCTAGAGGCCGGTACCGTCCAACAACCAGTTCCAGCTTCAGTACAGCGTCCACCGACCATCCGCTCCCGTCACGGGTAAAATTGGATATGCTATTCGTGATTTTGTCGTATGATTCTTCTAGTAGACAGTTCAACTCGTCGTTGTCGTCCGTGAGCAACGTACGACAACGTCCGTGGAAGACGGCGTCTTTGGTTACCTCTTTTTCTTCGCCGCTGTCACCATCTAACACAGTTTTAGTGAAAAGTATCCTGCACGCAATATGCCATTTGATACTACGTAAACGTGCTTGTTCTGCCAGAATATCCTTGCACAATAAAGGTCGCACCTCAGTCATTATCGATAATATATCTTGATCTCCCGTGTCCGTGTACACGGGCAGGTAATTAAATGTTGTGAGGGATCCTCTAATACTGGTGTTTCGTACGATATAAAATCGTGTCATAACTGAAACAATAGAAACATGTGTATTAGCTAATAGGAATGATGAATAACACACACACACACACACACACACACAAATTCATGTTTGTGGTAAATAAATAGATAGTACACGTTAGTAATACGTTAGTTTATTGCAAACTGTGAAGATGGCAGCTACTCCCGATTTTAGCATTGAAAGTGAAAGAAGAAAATCGTTCAAGTATTGGGAAGTGACTTTGTCAGCCCCGACGAGTTAGCGTTTGCCGGGTTTTACTACTATCCGCTAAATTATGATGTTTGCGGACATAGTATGTCATTCATAGACGATAGAGTTAAATGTTTTTGTTGCGGAATTGAATTAGGTCATTGGAGAGAAGGTGACATAGCTATGGTGGAACATGAAAAATTTTCTCCGTCATGTCAATTTCTAAACGATGTCAAGAGACAATACATTGGGGAGAAGGTGACAAACCTATGTCGGAACATAAAAAAGTTTCTCCGCCATATCAATTTCTAAACAACGTCAAGAGACTATCTTGTGCATGTCAGACAGAGTTGGATCATATGTTAATTCATATCAAACAAGTTTGGTTTGCTACATAATTATAGAGAGAGACAATTGGTATTTAAAAATGTTTACCTTGTTGAGGATGTTCCTGTTCCTGCTGATGTTGTTGTTGCTGTTCATTCAGACGAGAGAGTGAATACTGAAAAACAAAGAAACTGTTATACATATATATAGTTTTTTTTTTTAAACGCTGGTATTTTGTTAGTGTATCTTAAACCATGAACAACGCACGCAAGACTATAGCTCTAGAGCTACACAGAGCAGCGAGAAGGAATTTCGTTAGGCGCGCGGTTGAATTTAAGGGCCTACACGACTTGTACCAGGCGGATCTTGTGAAGATGATACCATACGCTCGAGTGAACAAAGGGTACAAGTACATGATGACTGTGATCAATGCGTTTAGCAAGTACGCGTACGTTGTACCATTGAAAACAAAGACAGGAGGAGAAGTAACGCGCGTACTAGAACCTATACTAACTGCTAATCGAATGAAATATTTACAGACGGACAACGGGAAGGAGTATTACAACAGCACGGTACAAGCGTTGCTAAAAAAGTATAATGTGAAACATTACTCAACCTATAGTGAGAAAAAAGCTTCCATAGTAGAACGTTTTAATCGCAAACTGAAGACACACATGTATCGAGCTTTCAGCGAACAAGGACACTACCGCTGGTTGGATCTACTACCTATATTACTGAAATCGTACAACAATACCATACACAGAACCATTGGTATGAAACCTAGTCAAGTGAATGACGCCAACGAACATACAGTGTTGGAACGAATAAGGAAGAACACAGCGCCTAAAATCAGTCCAACGTAACCACCCAAATTTAAAGTCGGTGACCGTGTTCGTATAAGTAAGCACAAAATGACGTTCGCCAAAGGTTATACGCCAAATTGGACTAATGAAATATTCACTGTGGATAAAGTACAATCCACTACCATCCCTGTCACTTATCTGCTAAAAGATCATCTGAACAAAGTGTTGAAAGGTGGTTTTTACGAGCACGAGATTAGTAAGTCCAAAGTCGGCGACGTATACCTAGTGGAAAAGGTGTTACAACGCAAAGGTGACAGAGTGCGTGTTCGTTGGCTTGGTTTCGATGGTAAACACGATACATGGATACATAAGAAAGATCTAATATAAAAAGGTGACAGCACGTGCTGAAAACAGTATGCTTTCGGTATTCACAAAGATGAAGATTGTACAGCAAGCAAACAAATTACCAATAAAGGATATGGACTTTTTGGCTGGTGACGAAGGCAGTGCTAAACGTAAACATGGTCCGCTATTACCGAACAGTATTCGCTGTATCGTTACAGGCCTAAGTTCCTGTGGGAAATCTAATGTGCTATTCAACCTACTGTTTGATGCCAACGGTCTACGTTTCCGCAACGTATACGTGTTTTCAAAATCATTATTTCAGCCAAAATACAGAATGCTAGAAACAGTGATGAAATCACTCGCTGATGAAGGTTTAGGTTATCACGCATACAGCGAGAACGAAGAAGTCCCACTACCGAGTGAAATCACTGGTCTCGACTCTGTTATCGTATTCGATGACGTATCGTGTGAAAGACAAAACAATATTCGAAAGTATTTTGCTATGGGGAGACATAGCGGTGTGGACACATTCTATCTATGTCAGACATATAGCCAGATACCGAAACAATTGGTGCGTGACAACGCTAACTTGTTGATATTGTTCAAACAAGACGATCTAAATTTACGACATGCATACAACGATCACGTCAACATGGATATGAAATATGATGCTTTCAAAGACGTCTGCACGGAAGCGTGGAAGGATCGTTATGGATTTCTAGTCATAGACAAAGGCTCGTCAATAAATGAAGGTAGATATAGAATCGGCTTTGATCAATTCATAATTGTTTCCAGCGAAGTATAAAAGTAGTTGCACTGTAGTAATGTAATCAGTCCTCTTGTTAACACGCGATGGCGATGAATAAGGAGGAACGACTTACGCATGATATAGATACGATAAGCGACAACATAAGGAAAAAATATCATGCATTACAACACGGTATCAGAGAAAGCGACGAGAAGTTCAGAAAAAATTACAGACCGATTCTGGAACCGTTAGAAGCTATTTTACGAAAGTTAAGTGGTGATATGATGGAGGAGGAGGAGGAGGAGAAGCAGCAGATAAAACAAGAAGAGCCTACCCAACACGTAATAACTGAAAGCGAAAGTGGCACGCAGAGTCATAACGCTTCTCATTTCAGTGACGATAGCGCATGGAACCCTAACGCTTCACATTTCAGTGACGATTCATTAGCAAACAAATATATGCGTTTGTGCGAATCGGCTGACTGTAAACGGATTATAGATCGTATGTATGGTGTTCGATACGAGGCCGGTAAATGGATGATAGGTGATTCAAATGTGAAAATCGATGATAACGACAACTTTCGTGTCAAAGGAAAAATTTACGAGGGTACGCCCGGTCTGTACGAACTTTTGTCTATGAAACTACCGAAAAAATACAATAAGGACGATATGAGGAAATACAAGTCCATACTACTAGCAACCAACGGACAAAAACAAAAATATAAACACAATACGCGAATAAACAGTAACAGTGGCGTCAAGTAACGACTAGTAATATCTAAATTGTTTGCATCGAGTGCACGAAAACGTACAGGGAGTGGCTATATGGAGATGAAGCCGAACACTGCAATCGATTACGTATATTGGGATGATCCTAACGAGTTGGTTAATCGATTGAGAATGTTAATGGCTTCTCAAAGTAGTGGCCATACTGGTCATAGGAATGAAATCGTTTCGATATTGGAAGAATTACGTGAAGCCGGCATTATCATATAAAAGCAGACGCACCGTTCTATGACCACCAGTTCTTCATAAATATGAGTGTAGACAAGTTCGGTAGACACGACAGCACTGTAAGAGTGCGAAAAGAAACTCATCGAAGTCTGCGTGAGGATATCGGTTTAGGAGTGACTAACGACGGTCACTTTGATGTGAAAAACAAAAAGATACGCAACTTGGGTGATCCCGAAGAGCTGCACGATGTTGTTTCTTTACAGTACGTAAAGGATGCATGCTTACAGTACAAGAACGATGCTACCGTAGACGCAAAAGATCATCGAATAATAATGCTAAACGATCCGCTTAAATCAAGAGATGCAGCCACAAAACGATACGTAGACGCAAAGAGTTTGAGAAAAGATCGTGCAGGTAACGTAATCGTTGATGACTGTCGGCTAACACACGTGCAAGCGCCAGTCGCCAGCAAAGACGCTGTGAATTTGGAATTTTTATACGACAACACAATCAGTTTGCAAAGCAATGCTTTCTACGCTGGCGAAAGAAAAATTACGAATATAGCGGACGGAGTACCTGACACAGACGCAGTCACTGTACGACAAATGCACGAATTAAAACTACATATAAAGACTGAATTGTACAAGGTCACTCAGGTATTTCACGCTCATATAATCAATCTAATAAAGTTTGTCTATAAATATCAAGACAGCGCGACACAGCGTTCAGTCCTGTCTGAATATATTGAAGAGGTGGGGCGTTTAATAGACGTTCTGGATACGAAACGGAAATCAAGGATTGGAGATCTGTTTACAAGAATGCACGTACTTCGTAAGAAAAGAATGGGGCGTGGTGTAATTGGAAAAATCCTTAAAAACACTGTGCCCGCTATCGTTTCGTCAGTACCTAATTTGATTAATCGAGCGGTGGACGCATTACCAGTAGAATTACACCTACCCGGCTACCGATTCTGTGGATCCGGAACAAAACTCAAAGAGAGATTGGCACGCGGCGAGCGCGGAATCAACGAGCTGGACGAAGCCTGTCGCGAACACGATATCGCCTACGCAAGGTACAAAGACAACAGTCGAAGACGTATAGCTGATCGCGTTCTTGCCGACAAAGCGTGGGAACGAGTGAAAGGTTGGAATTCTGGTGTTAGTGAAAGAGCGTATGCTGCAGCTGTAGCAGCCGCAATGAAAGCAAAATCAGCAGTGGGTGGAGGGAGCTCGCGTAGTCGTTGCAGAAAAAAGAAGAAGGGTTCAGGAATTAAACGTCAATCCGCGGGCAAACGCAAAACGACCTTCAAACGTAACAACAAAACAGTCTCAAGGCATAAACGTGACAATAAAATAGCGTCAGGTCTATACCTACGTCCTTACAGACAAAAAAACTAATTTGCATACCAGTGCGTGCATTGTCCGACAGTGATTTGTATGTGTACGCAAAACTTTTGAAAATACCTTATTTCAGAGGAGTTTTTATGCGTAACACTTTACCGCACAGACCGCCTTGGAAGAACGAGAGTGCGGTTGTTAATCTGGACAGTGCAGAAGGACCTGGTACGCACTGGGTTTGCTACAAGAAGCGAAACAATCGAGTTTACTACTATGACGCGTATGGTAATATGCGACCACCTCTTGAGCTGACACAGTATTTTGGAACCGACACTGACATTTACTATAATTACGAGCGTGAACAGCCGCCACACACAGTCATCTGTGGGCATTTATGTTTGGACTTCTTAACGCGTGAGTGATCAGTAAGCGACAAGATGTCTTCGCTGTCGGTCACCTTAACAGGTACGCATGCTGCCGCTCTTGTATGTGACTTTTTCCCGCCTCTCGAACTATCAAACGGCGAATGGTATGTAGGTCTATTGGACTTTACTACATACAACAGTATACCGAAAGTGGTTGAGGGAAAAAACAATGTGTTTCCAGTACTACTGGACGGAACAACGTGGGACTTGATAACTTTACCTACGGGTGCTTATGAAATCGGTGACATAGAAGCCTTCCTCAAAAAGCAGTTGGGAGACTCAAAGATTAGTCTACGTCCTAACAACAATACACTGATATGTGAACTGACTTGTGCACTGGATATTGACTTTCAACAAACAGCGTGCGGTATCGGTGATATGTTGGGTTTCAAGGAAAAGCGTCTGCTTGAAGCGAATAAAACTCACACGTCTGACGCCACAGTTAACATTATAAAAGTGAACAGTATACTGATAAGGTGTAATATAGCGCAAGGGTCATACAAGAACGGTAAAAACAAGCACACGCTGCACTCATTCTATCCGTCAGTCGAACCAGGATTCAAAATAATTGAATCACCTACAAACGTCATATACCTACCTGTGAATGTGAGTCGTTTGGACAACATAACATTATCTTTACACGACCAGGACGGTGACGTAATAGATTTTCGTGGAGAAGTCATCACTGTGCGTTTACATCTAAAACGACTATAGACATGGGCTTGTACTTTGTTTCTCCGCCACCGCTGCTACCACAGTCGTCAGAAATAAAAGAAGAAGAAGAAAGATCAGTTAGGAAACGCATCAGTACTCGTTCGAAACTGAAACGATTGATGTTAATCGATGTTGTTAACCGTCGTTTCCTGATTTCACTGGGTTTTGTTGTAAACAAGTAACATGGCGAGTGGAATATTATCTGTGGAGCAGCAACCGTTCTTTGAAGACAGTATCACGCACTTTTCATTTCACTCACACGCGCCGTACGCAACAACAAGATATGGAAACAATGATAAAGTACGCGTGCCAATACAACAACAGGACGTCTTTACACTGCCGTCAGAAAGTTTCCTCTACATCGAAGGCAAGTTGGTTAAAAACCCTAGTGTGGCTGCAGATACTGCACTGAATGTGGAACTGGTGAACAATGCTATAGCATTTGTCTTTGAAGAGATTCGTTACGAGTTGGCCGGAGTGGTAGTGGACCATACCAGAAACGTCGGCGTTACGTCAACTATTAAAACTTTTCTATCACTCAACAACAACGCACGTGACGCAATGGAAAACGCGGGTTGGGTGGCACCGACCGCGAACGTATTAAAAGTGAATGATGACGGTGAATTCAACTTTTGTATTCCACTGAAAATGCTAATGGGATTCGCAGAAGACTATACACGCATCGTGCTGAACGTGAAACAAGAACTTATACTCCTACGCACATCTACCGACATAAACGCTATGGTTTTAGCAAGCGGACAAACGGCTACTAATTGTGTTCTTGAACTAGATAAAGTTTACTGGAAAATGCATTATGTACATGTAGCTAATGCGTACAGATTACCACTGTTACGACTCATAGAGAAAGACCACCCGATAACTATGCCTTTTAGGGCCTGGGAGTTGCACGTGTATCCTGCCTTACCACAGACTAAAAGGCAGAATTGGATTGTCAAGACCTCGAGTCAGCTAGAAAAACCACGCTTTGTTGTGTTAGCGTTTCAGACAGCAAGAAAGAATGTACTGACAGCACACGCCGATGAATTCGATCACTGTAACGTGACCAATGCGAGACTGTTTCTAAACGATAAGTATTATCCTTACGATAATTTAAACTTGGATATTGGAAATGACGTTTTGCATTATTGTACAATATGTACGCCAGTTTTCAAAGTTCGTGTTACCACCGTCTAGACGCCAGCCCACTACTGACACCAGAATTATTCAAATCAAAAGCCCCACTGTTTGTATTCGATTGTAGCAAACAAGACGATACGCTTAAGTCTTCAGCGGTTGATGTACGTTTAGAATTTGAATCGTCAATGAATTTTCCTACGCAGACTACTGCCTACTGTATGATACTACATGATTCGCTTGTAGCATATACGCCATTGTCCAACACAGTACATAGACGTGTTTAAGTCTTATTTTATACATATTTTGTAAATACTAGTTTTAAATATATATATATATATATTTTCATATTTGTAACATTATAATATTGGAGCTGTGTGTATGTATTTTAATTGTAAAACTAGTTTAGATATATTTTAATACTTGTAACAATATAATCTTGGAACTGTGTATGTTTTTTTTTTAATTGTAAAAACTAGTTTAGATATATTTTCATACTTGTAACAATATAATAGTTTAGATATATTTTCATACTTGTAACAATATAATCTTGGAGCTGTGTATGTATTTTAATTGTAAAAAAACTAGTTTAATATAATCTTGGAGCTGTGTATGTATTTTAATAAATGTATATAGTACACACTTTATTATTATTTGTATAACCCACCCCCATAATGTACATAGATTTTTTTTTTTACTTACTTGCAACAAACTAGCGAGTGTTGTCCACACACGTACCCTTAAATGACAGACGTTGTATGCACACTGAAGGCTCGCACGTTTAAAATTCAGCTATACCTAAAATATATCTTCAATTAGAAGTGTAATATAAAAAGTACGGTAAGAATATATTTCAGAAATTGTAATTTGATCACACACACACATACTTATTTGAATGAGTCATGTATTAAATTCAATAAATAATGCACTTGATAATGTTTTAATGTGAATAATTTTTACGTTTAAATAAAATCTGTACATACAATAAAATTATGTAGTGTAATATATAAATTACGTTTAAATAAAATCTGTACATACAATAAAATTATGTAGTGTAATATAAAAAGCACGACAAGAATAAATTCCAGAATTTTGTAACAGACATAGTAATTTGATCACACACACACATACATACTTATTTGAACGAGTCATGTATTAAATTCAATAAATAATGCACTTGATAATGTTTTAATGCGAATAATTTTTACGTTTAAATAAAATCTGTACATACAATAAAATTATGTTAACTTATTAACGTTTACAAAATTTTTTCATGTACACTTACCAAACTAGCGTACGTTGTCTACAAACCCTTAAAAATGACGGACGTTGTGTATATTGAAGCTCACACCCTTAAATTCAGCTATACCTAAAATATATATCTTCAATTAGAAGTGTAATATAAAAGTACGGTAAGAATATATTTCAGAAAATTGTAACAGACATAGTAATTTGATCACACACACACACACACATACATACTTATTTGAACGAGTCATGTATTGAATTCAATAAATAATGCACTTGATAATGTTTTAATGTGAATAATTTTTACGTTTAAATAAATCTGTACATACAATAAAATTATGTAGTGTAATATATAAAGCACGACAAGAATAAATTTCAGAATTTTTAACAGACATAGTAATTTGATCACACACACACATACACACACACACACATACTTATTTGAACGAGTCATGTATTAAATTCAATAAATAATGCGCTTGATAATGTTTTAATGCAAATAATTTTTACGTTTAAATAAAATCTGTACATACAATAAAATTATGTTCACTTATTAACGTATTCAAAATGTTTCATGTACACTTACCAAACTAGTATGTGTTGTCTACACACCCTTAATGATGAACGTTGTGTATACTGAAGACTCGTAAGACGTACAATAATAATACAAAACAGTCTTTCAACTATTAAAAATGCAGTGATAGATTTTACGATGTATCAGCACACGCAGACAGTCGAATGAGAAATTGCAACTGATTTTCTTCACGTATATACTGTACGCTGTAGTGGGGACAGCTTGTGTCCGTTTTTGGAGTAAATACTTTCTAATCCGTAAGTAATCCGATTTACTGTCACCGCTGCTAATGACTGTCATGTGTCAAATTAGAAAGTAGGACGCACCGATTTAGACGATGTAATCACGGTCAATGACACTTGGTTTAAGTTAGCGAATAATAACTATATCTAATTCTGTATCGTTGTGTGTGAGTGTGTGTGTGTGTGTGTGCGTGTGTGCGCGTGCATAGTTAATCTTTCTATCGCTAATTACCGCACTGAATATAACTTTCTAAAACCAGTTAAAGTGTACAGTGGTGTAAATATATATTTAATCATTTAAAAAAAATTATGGTTTATTTTAATTTATTTCGTTATAAACTTCTGAACATGCAAGCAATTATTTATAAAGTACATTAAATTATGTGAAATGCTACACCGAAAGATTCAACTCATACCTTATTGGTGCTGTCAACTATTTGAATGTGTGAATTTCTACCGACGTTTGCAACAGCAGCAGCAATACACAATACGCATTACATTAAAACTAGCACGATTATATTATTCAATGATGTACAAACAATTTACATAGCACACACACACAATAGGCTAACATTTATTGTGAAGCCGTTAACATACGCACAGGTAATTACATTGAAAACTATGAATTTCTTCCGACGTCTGCGAGAGAGAGAGAGAGAGAGAGAGAGAGAGACATGATATATCACTGTAAAACCGATTACATAAAGAGAGAGAGAGAGTTTATATCGTGATGGATAACTGCGTCTAGAGACAGAGAGAGTTACTTACATTCAAAGAGAGAATTGATAACATGATATCATAGTAAAACCGATGGCGTAGAGAGAGAGAGTCTGAGACCCGTTACATAAACACGCAGAGAGAGAGTGAGATGCAACAGTAATCTACTAAATGTGTGTGTGCGAGAGAGAGAGAGAGAGAGAGATAGAGAGAGAGAGAGAGAGAGAGAGAGAGAGAGAGAGAGAGAGAGAGAGAGAGAGAGAGAGAGAGAGAGAGGGAGGGAGGGAGAGAGATAGTTATTTACATTCAAAGAGAGAATTGATATCGACAACAATCATGATCATATAGTTTGAATTTCCCACAACAGAAAAATGTTGGCAGATCTGTTCTATACACAATAATGCAAGATTGGTAACCCTGATCATATATTATTAATATACACTATAACACATCAAGTTGAACCCATGCATAGGTTGGTAAACCTGATCATATAGATTTAATATACATTATAACACACAACAAATTTGAACTCATGCAAAGGTTGGTAACGCTGATCATATATTATTAATATACACTACAACACATCACGTTGAACCCCCACGCACCGCCCACCACCCGCCACCCACCCTGATATGCAAATCAATTTAATTAAAAAAATAAAAAATCAAATAAAAAAAATAAAAAATTTTATTCGCTGAAATTCGCGGATGCTGTACTGCTTTGGGATGCTGCGGGTCCATTGGCGGTGGGGGAGAGCGTGGGAAAAAATCTTGGACCGCGGGAACGGCGGCATCTGTTTGATCTAGGCGTGCGAAAGGCGGCATCTAAAAAAATAAAAAATTATATTCGCGGAAATTCGCGGATGCTGTGCTCCATTGGTGGTGGGGGGGAGCGTGGGAAAAAATCTTGGACCGCGGGAACGGCGGCATCTCTTTGATCTTGTTTTTTAGCGTTTTTTAAGTGTTTTTTTAGTGTTTTTTAAGAAAGGCGGCATTCCTTTGTGGCTCAGGACCCTCATTTTCCCTCTACTCACGTATACCACGGAATATTTTATAACGGTTCTTTTACTTTCGATATTTCCCTTGCCTTTGATGATTACAGAGGTTTGACAACTTTTCTCGTCAAATAGACATCATATCTATCGAACATTTTCTTTTATCTCGTTTAGTTAACGTCTAGCTTTCGCTATGCCATTTTAAATACGAGGATTTTTCAATACAACACGTTTGATCTGCGTAGCCGTGACTTCGTCGCCATGACAAAGGAATTCATTAGTTTATATTCTCTGTTTAAGTACTGTGACGCGTCTGACAAAAAATATTTGACTGTTCTCTTTTGTAAGCGTTGTGACTGGGTTGAAAAACGGAATCTATGATAGAAAATCCGTCCAAAGATAATCTGCGTGCCGTTATTCAGTTTTTGGCCGCTGAGGGGCGTCAGCCAATGGAAATTTATAAAAGAATGAAAGCTGTGTTTGGTAACTATAGTTATTCTTATATGACAGTGGTTAAATGGTGCAATAAATTTCGACAAATCCACTAAAGATTTGACCCATCTCGGACCTGCACGTGTTGCAGCATCAGATGAAAATGTCAGACAGCTGGAAAACTCTTTACGCGCAAACAGGCGTATCAAAGTTAGAGAACTTTCTCAAATGTTGAGCATCAGCGTGGTAACTGTTCATTCCATCATTCATAGTCTTGGCTATCATAAAGTTGCTGCTCATTGGATTCCACGACTGCTTACTGATGAGCAGAAAAATTTGCTTACGGCCTTATCATTACAGCATCTGATGCGCTATCAACAACAAGGTAATGCCTTTCTACACCAAATTTTTGCCCATGAGGAGTCTTGGTGTTATCACTACAAACCAGAATCCAAACCTCAGAGCATGCAGTGGAAGCATGCACAATCTCCGAAGACGAAAAAATGTCGGTCCCAACCTTCGGAAGGAAAAGTAATGGTGACTGTATTTTTTGATTATCAGGGTGTGCTGCTCTTAGATCTTAAAGAACCTGGTGTCAATATCAACGCTGAGCGATAAGCAGACAGCTTAAATCGCTTACGGGTCAGCATCAAGAATAAACGTCCCGGCAAGCTCATAAATGGTGTCATTCTTCTGCATGATAATGCTTGACCCCATGTAACCCAGACGATTCAAGATCTGCTTACTCGTATGAAGTAGGAAGTCTTACAACATCTACCTTACAGTTCCGACTTGTGCCCATACGATTATCATGTTTTTGGCCCATTAAAGAAATCACTAAAAGGACGGCGGTTCAAATCGGACGCTGAGGTAGAGTTTGCTGTTAGCGAATGGTTCCACAAACAGTGGCAAGAATTTTACCAGCAGGGGATCTACAGATTAGTGCAACAGTGGGACTCATGCCTTAATGTTAATGGAGACTTCTTTTAAAATCGTTGAATTTAATGCTTTACAGCCTCTAAACATATTTATATTGAACAATCCTTGTATAATATTATCATTAACTTGTATAATTTAATTGTTTTGCCGCCTCAAGTTCAACCTATAATGCCACATAAACCTGACATTTATTGAATATATTTAGCGTATATTCGTGCTATATGACGTTCATATTTACAGCAAATTTAGCATCCTAGAAAGCTGAAATGTGCCACTCAACATTCACATATGCAAGAATTTGTTATATAAATGTTATAGTTTAATTTCGAAAATGTTGTTAGACATACAACACTCTTTACTACATGCATAATAAACTTTTTGTGCAGACGTTTGGTTCTGGCCTATGTAAGTACTTTACGTTATGGTACGTCACAAAAACGCACTACAAACCTACAGCGCCTACAATCACAAAGACTGCAGCAACACAACACACAAATTCGCTTGTACGTTAATTAAAATGATTTGCCCTAGCGAACGTGAATAGGCATTGGGCCTGCGTTTTGTGCCGTGTCGTTTTTTTACCGGCAGTTAGAACTTTCACTAATTGGCCGCACACAGCGCTAGCTGTGTACTATGATGTCATAGTGGCACTACACGTCCATGACAAAACCGCCGCTTAAATTTTCATTGGGCTTATAAACATGTTTTAAATGTTATTATTACCGCTGTAGGCCTATATGCACTTCCGCTAATCCTTCAATGATTCATTTTTATTATCTTTAAAATAAAAATATAGTAAAAATATATTCCCGTTAAAAATGCATTGTTCTCATTTTACAGTACCTCATAGTTATTTATCTTTCTCATCTTTGTGATAAGTTGTTCATTCAAAGTAGTTTCAAACTGTTCGTTGCACCTTCTTGAGTTGTAGAGCCATGCAACGTTTCCCCAAGCGATCTGACAAGTGAGTTTTACTAGAGGACAGAAGCGATAATCGTTCTCCCCTATTAGGTGGCATGGGATGTTCTGTCACCAGTCATACTACATATAATATACTTTGACAGTAATATTTTTCTGTTAAGTAGAATATGTGTTTCGTATCCTGAATATTTTCTATTTGCAAATGTTCCGTTTTTATTTGTATCTGTGACTCCTGCTATTTGGATGGACACGTTGTTAATATATTGCAACGGTACAACCATTAACGGTACTGTGCATTGCCAAAATAAATTAAATAAATAATAAAAATAAATAAATATGGATTAGTAAACATGATTCAGATTCCATAAGCTGTATCGTAGTTAAAAATAGGGAGCGCAGAATTCATGCATGGACACGCATTCCTGGCACACCTGTCGCTAGCGTTGTGTACGCGCGTATTTTGTTTGTCTGTGTCAAGCCTTTGTTTGTCCGTTCCTGAAATTTAACCAACCCTTTTCGAGTAGGATAGTTTTATGTTTTATTTTAATTATAAGAAAAATATGTACGATATGGTAAAATAAAAGACACCAAAGTGTACAGAAATTAAAGGTGAACAAAGAGTTAAAAGAACGTGCCAATGTGACAAAAATTGCAATTACTATACGCAAAAAGTGAATAGCTCTTTTTGTAATTACAATAAGGAAGTGTAATTTACGTATAGTAAACACAGTAAATTAGCGATCGATTGAACATCGTGTAGTGTGAAACAGACTTCGTAATTCGCAAAGATAGGCGAAAATAGTGAATTAAACCAGAGAGGGGGAAAAGACGCTTCGACGAAATCTGACAAGTTGAAAATTGTTCAGACCTGAGCTTTTGCACGACCTGACTATAAATACAAGGTCGTGCTAATAAAGTTTCTTCTTCTCGATTCAACCGTTGCCACAGGAGTCTATGTCAGTCGACGACGCTATTTTAAATCTATAGTAAGAGTCACAGGACAAACTGGAAGTCCAACCAGAGCAGCAGAGCACATACGATGAGGTCTATGGACACACCTGCAGCATATGATGTGAGGCGAGACGACTATTAAAAAGCACATGCAGTGGAATCCGACCAGAGGACCAGGAGGAACGGAGGACACGTACTGAGGACCAAAGGAGGACGTACGGATGATTAACCACGTCAAACGAGGTGATGAAAAACCATTGTAATTACAGACATTTGAAAGACACTAATTAAAGTTAGAATGAAAGGCATTCAACCTGTATTAAAATAACTAATTGTACATAAATGTAAAAGCAGAGTGAAATTTAGAACAATATCTCTTGTATAAAATTTAGTAATTGAGAGTAACGTAAATGATAAGAGAATTATTTGATTTTTGAGTTAACGTAATTAATAAAGACTTTGCTGATAAAGAAAAATGCATATGCAGTAGAAACTTTTAAAACCAATTAATATTAAAGAAATTGGTATAGAAGTAAATTCATTATTGAAGTAAATTAATCAGCAATTGAAAAAAATATGACCACAAAATGAGTAAGCCGGAAGCAATAATATTTAATTAATTAAAATTAGATAATAAGATTTATGTATAACCTGTTGTATGTCATTTGTTAGCTATAAGTTGTGTACGAAAGAGTCGTACAAACGATTTAATACTGAGTACTATTTCAATATGCAAAATGAAAGATTTTGTTTAATAAAAAAAATAAATAATGGAACAATTTTAAACTTAAATAAAGCATCATCTTCTTATTACGATTACACCCATGAATTCAATACATTATATAATTTGTTATGTTATATAAATTGGCGCTCCAAAAACGTGGGGCTACCCAAATTAAATTATATTATATTAAAATTTGTTATGTTATAATGTATAAAGTAAAAAAACTGATTCATTGGAGAAGACAACAGTCCTGTGGAGAAGACAATGCTAGAAATACAGAAACTTGGATTTCGGATTTCTGTTCACTATTGTGGGAAGTGAAGAACGTTCTCATTGTGTTATCTGTTTCAAACTAGGCTACTGACCGCTGTAAGAATGTTCCCCACTGAAAACAAACCACATTTATATATACTTTGTGGGAGTTTGTAAATAAACCAACTGATTATTACTTTTATAAAAAAAAAAGCTAAGCAAAAGCAATAGGTCTTTATCCATATCTGAAGTAACTAGTCCATCCAGACATTCTTGTTCAACACATCCTAGATATCAGAGGCTTTTGTTGCGCCAATCACCAAGTTGCGAATCTCTTTTCCTCATCTCCTCAAGTGTTTATTCTTTGCACGATTTCGTGGGTCTATGTCAAGGCTCAAAGCTGTGTATACCTCTCAGATAAATTACTACACAAATTTTGATGTGCAGCTGCAAATTTTGTCTCCTACAGCTGTTACGAGTCTCTTGAATCTTTTACAACAGAGCTTCTGTTGTATCAGTCATCACGTTGCAAGCTTCTTTTCTCCATCACATACAGTAAAAGTACGTTTTCTTTCCACGATCTTTTGGAGTCTGGCCCGTTACTGTAGCCTAGGTGGAACCTAGTCTAACAACTTTTCGAGTTAATGTCTTCTCTTTATAGTGTGTAAAATTGTTTTTTCAACATGAAGTTGCCTCCGGATATCCTCATTTCTAATAAACTGGAACCTGGACACCTAACAAGATCATCTTTAGAAGTCCATTTCTACTCATTAAAGCCGTCGAGAGTTTCTTTATTTATCTCGCAAGTGTCAAAACCCTGGGTGGGTATAATTTCTAATAAGATAGTATAGAACAACTTTTTAGCTGTGTAGGTTATTTTTGCACTCTAAACAATAGAATTTAACTGCTGTTTTACCTCGTCAAAATTCAGATGATCCCTCGTTTTATTTTTCAGCTGATATCTTCATCTTCATTACTTCTTCCGTCTTTTGATGATGTCACCACAATATACTGAAATGCACTTATTTTATAATGTGCAAACCTATTGTCATATTAGCTCCTTCATTTCCAATAATAACCAGCTGTTAGTTTTTCCAAAAACGTACAACAAGACCTCATAAATATGTAGGCCTACTTTTCATGGAGGTTTAGATCATGTAATTGGAGTCCCGTTTGTCCAGCGCTTTTGCAACTTGATCATCTGCGAACAGAAGCATGCAGAGATAGTCGTAATTTTTTATACGCCCATATCAGGACACTGTCTTCTTTTCCTACTTATGGCTGCCTTAATAGAAATCTTTATATAATGAAGGTGTAATAAAGTAGTAATTTCCGTAGCACAACATGGTTCGATATCAAAATGGCACTGTCAAAATTTGCCGCGTCAAAATTTCCTGCGTTATTATGTCCCGATTTAAAATGTTGCTGTTTATTCGTTCTCTGAGTGGCAAACAAAAAGCGCCTCATCTTTGCAGCTTCTAAATATTATAAGTAGATACAAAGTTAAAACTAAAAAACCAGTGCCAGAAACAATAAATTTAACTAAAAATTGTTAAATACAAATTCATTTATAATAATTTGGAGTTGGAGTTATTTGCTTATAGAAACAATATCTGTTTATTTATTTGTTTCTATTAACTTATTTGGTCATTTAATTAGCTGTTTATTTACTTATAAACCTGTTTTTAATAGAATTTTGTAATAGTTACTTAGTTTCCAAAGTCTCCTCGTCATGGGAAATTATAATAGTGTTGAACTTACATGATAATATATCTAATGTGTGTATGTGTATGTATGTGTGTGAGTGTGTTTCTTTCTTGTTCCGCTTGTTGGGTTACTGTAATGCATTTCTAGGGACGATAAATATGAGCTGGTGGGAGTTCTTCCTTTAAGAGCTCTTCATAGTTCGTTCTTCTTCTCCTGGTCCTCCCCGCAACAATTTGGTGTTACCACCAACTTTCAGTCTAATACATATAAAGTGTACCGCTTTTAACACCATACAGCGTTTACGTTTACAGTACATCGAAGGACGCGGAAGAAAAGCGCCATGAGAACTCGGCCCATCAGTAGACTTTGTCCACACTGTAGATGCTTTATCCCTGTGTAGCAAGCTAATCATCTTAACACTTTCGCTTACCATCTTACGTAAAAAATTCAGATAAAATTAAACACTCTCTACAAAATTCATAAAATACTTTTGAGGTTTGTTTTTGTAACTTTATTCAAATCACGTCTAATCACGTAATTCCGTCTGCAGGCTGTTTGGTCGTGACGAGAATATATAAGTGGAATATACAAGACACAGGCAAACAATTAGAACATGATAATGTTTGGTATTCAGAAGCTATACGACAGGCCGTGGATTGGCTGTGGAGAACGTGTAGATACTAAACCCGTGACGCGCATGTTAACGTAACAAGGCATCTTTGAAATTCGGGGATTTGATTTCGTTTTCTGTATAACCAATTTTGTACAAAAATAGCTTTTATTCTTTGGCACGCAATTGTTAAAATAAGCAACATGACCATTTTCTGCGTTGTAAGCCTATGTTTGTCTCTTTCTCATTCGTTTAATGATCACGAATTATCTGGTACCGACACTATCACTTTGTAACAGTGGATAAATTACGGAGGATGATCTGGGGATAGATCTACCACCCCCAGAGCTGCTTCTTAATCAACAGAACGTTTTAAACACTTAATATACCTATTTCGACGCCAGCATGCTAATGACGATCTACTGTGATTTTAATATAGTTTATAAAAAATAATTAATTTGCCTCTGTTGACCTTCGTAATATAAATTAATTTACTTTCTATATAATGAAAAGAATTAATAAAACGTTTTTTTGTCTTATATAAACTATACAGTCTTTATTGATGTAATAGAGTCTTTCTTTTCAATACATTTTTGTAATTGTACATAAATAGTATAAGTTCACTTCCCTTTAATGTCGACTGTAGATCCTTCAGACGACGAATTCATCCTATTTGTTCGTTGATTTAATCTGTCCGGTTTTAGTGTCACTTTCAAAAGTGTAGATATTTATTACGAACACGGCTACATACACTTTCACAGTGAACCGATACTTTCACTGCTTAAATGGTGTATTGAACACACACCTTACAGTAAAATTGAGGTGTCCATATAACCTAAACAGATTATCTTGCACGCGGATTAGTACAATTATAATACTTCTTGCAGTAACTCAACTTGCGTTCGTTCCGACTAGCAGACCAAATGTCTTGACCAGGCAGCGTTCAATCGTTATCGATTCCGAAGAGAGATTGATCTATGCGTTCACCGTCTTTTCCATCAACTGACTTTCTCGTAATCTAATTGATTTTTTGATAACATGTACTTATTATTTTCCTTTACATAATAACTTTTCTGTGCAAGGATTTAGAAGAGAATAATTCTTGCTCAAAAAACCTGCAATATTTTACGACAGATTTTATGGGAGATAAAATATTTTTTCTTAAAGCATACACTCAGTTACTAACTTCTAGAACAACTATTGTCATTATGTAGGTCTTTTCATTATAAGCATTCTGATATAAGGTCCATTACAAAATCTCCCATACCTCGAAATTTATTTAAATTAACGGGTTTTTAAGAATTCCCCATAAAATAATTACGTACGCTCGCACACACGCACTACACAAGCGGCTAAGTATCCTTACCCATCGTTTCACTAAACGTAAAGTTGTTTTACAAGTTTGAAAATACTTAAACTAACATTTTCACAATGCTCCCTATTAACTAATTTACAATGCTTAAACTTTTGATCCGTCCGGCTATTACTTATTTGAGGCATTTTAGTAATGAATATGTTCCCTGGACATGTTACTAGTATATCGCAGGGTAAGACGTATGGTGGGGCTGCCACCTTCAGGCTTAACGTCAGTCCAGGAACTGATCCCGTACGGGCAAAAATTGTTATAGATGGTACTGTCCTGGAACAAGTTAGCAGTTTTTAATACCTGGGCTACAGTGTGTCTTATAATGCAAGCAACGACGTGGTGAACAAGTTACATAAGTTCAACCTTATGTGCGGGACCATCAGGCGAACTCTTAAGTCAGGAAGTCAAGGAACACGCCTAAAATTCTACAAGGTGATGGCTCTTCCCACACTTCTTTATGGGTCTGAGAATTGGACTTTAATGAAAGGCCAGGCCAGTCCCATCCAAGCGGCTGAAACGAGATTTCTCAGGCACGTGGCAGGGTATACTCTTCATTATCATAGAAGAAACACATATACGGCAAGAACTGAATATTTTGACTATACTCGAGGGGATCGCCCAGTATCGGCTGAATTGGTGGGAACACCTTTGCCGAATGAATGACTGCCGCATCCCCAAACAACTATGGGACTATAAGCCGAGTGGACGGAGAGGTGTGGGACGTCCGAGGAAGCGCTGGAGTGACCAGCTGTAATATTTGCCTATTTGAGACCGGAACAAACCATTCTTGGTTTAAACGTTGAGGATGATGAAGATGATGACAATGCTTAAACCTGCAATCTCTACTTAGTCATATAGGGTCCTTTATACCCTATGTGTTGTTCATTTTATAATTCTTCTTCTTCAGGATAGTCATTCGTGGATTGGCTTGCGGTAAACTTCCCTGGACTTCTATTTTGAGCTCTCCTTTTCTCTTTTCTATTGGTTACAATTTACCTTTGGCATCTTTCAATATCTGTTTTGTATATTGTTAAGGAATGCTCCCGAAGAGTCGAGAGCGTCCTTCCACCCGTTTATCGGCTAGCCGAGCAGGTGCAGTGTCTGTGTCAAGACTGCGCAGTAGAGTACTCTCTAGACTGTTCGAGTGCTTGCTAACTGTGCAAATTATGCTGGTACGCCGCCAAAAGATTGGAACATTATTCTGGACGTCTGCAGTCTATATAAAAATAACAACGGCTGGCTTAGTTAGTCAGTTAACAGTGGGCAATTCCTTTAGTGCGGATCAAGTGATTAGTAGAAAGTGATTATTGTGTTACAATTAGAGCGGAACTCTTATAGATGACATTATTATTACGTGTGGACACTTTTAGTTGAATGAGAGTACTTTGTTGATTACAAATTGTTATTTGTGACTAATTAACGTTGGTAATCACTGACTTCATTGGTGTCTGTGTTTTGTTTTCACTGTACCGTACGACGATCCCCGAGACCGTCCTAACAATACGCTTTATTCTCTGCTACATTCCATATGCAATTAGAATGTCCATTGCAACATATGGGTTATGAACGTGTACCTGCAACTGGAAATCAATAAAAACTATTATGCATGCAAGACGAATAGGACGCCTTCTCGTCTTTTTCGCTCAGATTAAGTGCTAATACTAACACGGACGACTATGGCATGAACTCACTTGTCTAATACCTATTTGGTTTAATCATCTCCTAGATGTGTATAGATATTTAGCATTTTTTTAGGCAACTCACAAAATGTACAAGATTTTATTCCTTTAATATATTAGCAATCTTTCATTAACGTATGAATTACGCTAACGTACACAAACTGACACAAACTGAAAGTTGAATTAAAACTTTCTTGGGGAAATACTCTCATTTAAGATTCTAACGGGGAAAACCGCTTGTTGACAATACCCAAATAATACGCATTTTTGCAAACTTTATTGGTATTAAGCACTACGTATTGAAGTGATTCTAGATGCTATGAGATTCATTGCATTTAATTTCAATACCATTGTATCGAAATGGAACGTTTTGAAATTGGTGCTTTTCTCTCATGTTTACAATCCATATTTAAAACGTTAATTTACTTAAAATCTAAGAGTTGCATAACAAAACAAATTCGTATAAGTATTAAAAGAATGTTAATTAATTTTTATCAAACTAAGTCTGCTACGTCTTCATAACCAACTTATGGCTAAAAAATAATATTAATTATTATCTTGAATACGATAGGTTTGATTTAAATTAATACAAATAAAAACCCGTAAGGTAAATGACGTTCGATAACAATTTATCAATTTTTTATTAAAATATACAGACTTTTAGTGAACAAATGTAAAATAATATCATACAAACAATATACACTGCCATCTGGAAAATGATTTAAAAAATATATTTTGTTTTATTCAACTTATCTCATTTATAAATATTTATTTATCTTAATAAGAAAATCACAAGGAGAGTTGAGTCTGGCGTTCAGAATTCGTTGTCATTGTCAATATCTTCTATTACAGGCAGAATTTGCAAACTAATCCTCGTCTACAACTACTTGAATTTCAGCATAAAACGTCTTGGTACTGGCCGCGCAATAGTGATGATTTTACGCCATGTGCCCCAATATTCAAATATCTTTATCTCGTCCAATGATTATCCGCGTTTAATATGCAACTTAAGTTAGAGCTTACCTCAATTTTAAATTTTCATTATTTATCACTTTTGGTAAAAGTATTTTCTTTTATCGGGTACCAACTGCATTCAACCCTACTTTGATGGTGTTGTCCAAGAATATTTTATTGAACTTTTAATACAATAAGAGTACATCACTTTTGATGTAAGCCTATTTCTTCAACAAATTTTCCTATTCTATTTCATTTTAATTCGTCTCTAACTTACCTGGACTACAATTCAGATGTTTCATAAAACTACTAACGCGCACAGGCGCGCGCTCTTACTAACCACACACGCGCCCGCGCGCGGGCTTACGCGTTAGTCTTTTTGCGTGTACTATACAAAGAATTGTTTTACTGCAATCAACACCAACGGCAGTGTTTATAGTCCTTAATTAATAATTAGTTTCACACACTCAAAGGTGCTTTTTCATATTTTCTCAAGTAATTTTAAACTTAATTTTGTTAATTTAAAGTAGACACAACTAACTTTAGCTAAGTGCAGTTTCTTACCTTTTGTTTTGTTTTCGAGACATACATCAGTAATTTCTTAGTCACCTCCAATTGTCTCTAACTTCATTCAAAATTAGAATAAGCCTACAGCAAAATATAACAACCAATAAAAAACACACTCAGACGGATACAAAATGTTTGTTGCAATAATTATTTTATTTTATATATTTTCTTTCAAATTTTGGTTTTGTCAATTAAACAGCTCTTCCTTAAGTTGTTATTACGATAAAGCAGTGCCATAAGTGGCATATGAAAGTTAATGTTGAGTAAATGTTATTACGTTTTTTGGTGATTATAGTTTTTTAAACATGGCCATTTATAATAAAATGTAAAGAAAGACAGTTTCTTTATGAAATTATTACTTATTATACAACGTAACGTTTCTAAAGAAAACTAAATATACCATACCATTACTCAATAAAAAAGTTAACTTTATTGATTTGACATATCCAAAACGTTAAGTATAATTATTACTTCTGCCGTTTTTAGCTAGAGCTTAGTAAATTCTTTTGTTTTGTTTTACGGAGATATGGTCGATTTCAACACAAAGAAAACAATAATAGAATGTCATATTAAAGAAATTGTTTCAGGAAGAAATTTGTAGTCTTGACTCGTTTTGTAAAAATGCACATATTTTAAAGTATTTAGAAAACATCTGTCATAAGCTGCCACACGTTGCTTTAGGTTGGTGGAAATAATATTAGTAAAAGCGAAAATTGCATCCATAGTCATGCCTGCAAAGGAAACTTCTTTGAGTCTCAAAGAAATTAAAGACAGTAGATGGTCACAAGGTATATTATTTCGTCTTAGGTTGGGTCGAAAGTTTTTTTAGAAATTAAGTACTCGATATTAAAATTAATATTGTTGTAAAAACTAATCAATTGTGCAGGTTTTTCTAGGCGATTTAATTACGGCTGGCGCCGCCTCTCGAATTCTATCTTCCACTGGCTCCGGTCTTAACAGTCCTGTTCTGTAAGTCCTCTTGCATTCATTGCATCTTCGACGTCCATTTCCCATAAATGTTTAGGTCTTCCTTTTTTCTTCTAGAGGGTGGAGTCCATTCCCATACCTTCCTTGGCCATCTCTAATCCGACATTCTTTTTAGGTGTCCAAACCAATTCAGTCTTCTTGCTTCTATTGTTTCTATAATGTCAAGGTCGATTCCCATCGCTTGTCTTATCTCTACATTTCTCACTCTATCTAGTCTTGTTAGTCTACAGCACCTCCGCCAGTAATCCATCACCATTATTATGAATTTATTTCTTTTATGCAGGTTTTTTAATACAATAAATAATTGTTATGTTCAAAATTAGTGAGACAAAATGAAGGGGGTCAAACTCCTAGCAAATCTCGTCAACCCCTCAGGAGCAAATCTTAGTTACTGCACTAATGCCTATCACTTTGGATGCAATTTCTTTCGCCTGTTGGTTGCGTTTTGCTTTTCGTACACGCTTAGCACTGTATTTCAGTATTTTTTTGTCTCATCCGCTCTAGACGATCTACCCTCTTTTCTGTCTAGTGGATCTTGTACGCATTTTATTTGATCTTTTATTAATTAAATTTGTAGTTTTCTATCATTGTGTTTTTAACGACATAACCTTGTCATTCCTTTTACTAAACTTATAATTCTTATTTTTTCTAATCTTACCTTGTCTTCTTTTCTGTCGGTGACATATGCTTTGCAACCGTATACCATTACATCATTTGTATAAGTTGTGAGAAAACGTTTTATCCTCACGTTTTTCGTGCTTCGTGTTAATTGGTTTGCACAATATTTATTTTTTGTTTTTAATTTAATTTATAGCTTTGCTTTGTTTAATTTAGTTGAAATATCTTTGTCTCGTATCTGTAAGTTAGAATCAGTATTTTGTTCTGAAGTTTTGCTACCTACAGCGGAATGCAGTATTTGTTTTAGCGGATCAAAATAAGCATTGGTTTTGATATTTGATATTTATTGTGTATACTCTGTTTTTTCAAATTATTTGCATTGTCTTGGAACCGGAATGTTAGTAAAAGGTTGTCAAATTCAAGTAACACAGAATGTAAATTTCTACCCCATTGACAGTTTCTAGCAAGTTCCAGAGCGGCTGTGACTATGTCGTTTTTATCAATGCTTCATCCGGAAAGTGACAGATTTTTCTCGAACCTTAGTAGAGTATAAATAAACATCCAGCGGCCTATCAAGATCAGTACTGGTATCTGGCAATATTAGAATGTGTGTCGGGGAGATTATTGTGACTAGCGGAAAGTGATTATTGTGTTACTTAGTGCCAGACTGTAATAAGCTGACATTTATTTTTCTGTGTTGCACAATTTATAACTTGAAAATTGTATAAGACTGTCTTTGTTTATTTTTAACTATAATTCAAGTTGTGATTATCGATTTCATCTGGTGTCGGTTATTATGTTTCCACTGTACGCGTACAACACATCCGTGCGACCATTTTAACATTGGTGTCAGAAGTGGAATGGGTAACACTGGTCTGAGATCAGCCAGAAAAGATGCCAAGTCACTCATGATAACAGTAAACGGTCTACACAAATCACGGCTTATGACTAACTGAACATAACCTAAAATCGCTTCACTCTGGTACGTGGTGTGTGACTGAGCTCACACGCTAGCACGAGGCACGACGTGCATTCAAGTCGTGCTAAAAGAAATCAAGCTCGTTTTGATTGCCGTCGTGCCATGGAATGCACGTCGTGCAAAGCACGTTGGTATTCACCCACGTGTACTTTTCTCTCGTGCAATGGACGTAGATGTAGGGCAGTAAGGTGTGCAGTGAGTGCCTGCGACAAGCGCATAGCGGAAAAGTTGTTTTTATGCAGCACGCAGCTAGGGCTACACTCTATAACGGAATGTGTCAGAAAACATCTGTTTTGTACGTTTTTAAAGGACTGTGACATCTCTGCAGTCGGTCTGGGAAGGGCGTACATCTTCCTTCGAACTGCAATAATTTCTACACCTTTTGCAGCGTCGCGTTTGCAAAACCCCATTCTTTTACGAATGTGTCAGTCTTTATGAATTAATAACTCTACAAAATCTTTTATTTATCTAATTATTAATTACTGTTTCGCTAATCTTTTACTCTCTTGTATCATATTTAATAAGGAACACTTTTAATTTTTTATGTTACTGTTTACTTATTGGTGGCCAGCAAACATGTTTAATTTACACTTAGGTATATGATTAATTGCTTCATGGTATTAACAATATTAGGTTCATTAATTATTACCATATTCTGTTCCATTATTCTATTCTGTTACCACTATTCTCACATTAAAGCTATTACAGCAGCCAAGGATGTTGATTGCTACCCAGTACACTCGCACGCGATGATCGATCTAACAGAAACGAGCCTTTACATTACTCGTTGAAACAACATATTCCTAGGACTGTCAATAAGTCTTCCGTTCACCGCTTTATATTTTAGCAGTATTTTTGTTTCTTTCCATTTCAGCATTCGTGTTGTATGGACTTTGCTGCTTCACCGTCTCTCTATCAATTCATTTATATTAAACATTGTAATTAACTACTGACGTTTTTCATTTTTTTCTCGAATAATGTATAAACCGCTAACTAGAAACATTAGATATCCTGCTTAAGACCTCCTTGTTATTTTAAATTGGAATTTTTCAAATATCAGATACAACATTCACTTCCCTATAAAGACTGATTACAACCGTTACTTAATGAAGTTTAAGCAGCGTGACATGTGCGTTTTTAAATACCATTTTGATTGTGACATACAGATGTTGAAATCTATGACATTCAGATTCTTTGTTAAAAACACTCTACTCTCGGAGATGGATTTGATAATCGTTACCACAATCTTGCTATTCAGGACAATTTTTGCTCGCACTGAATGTTCGTTAAATGTAAAGATAGGACTTTAGTTTTTGTTGTGGAGTTATCGACGTGATTTGTTTGTTCTTTCTATCCTTTATGACATGTATAGCCTCTATTGAAAATAATGTTCAGTTTATGATATTTACTATTCACAGTCAACAAGGAGCGGTTTAGTTTAAAATACGTAAATATGATGTCTTAGCGATTTCTAATGATAATTTAAATGTTGATGAAGGTAGGTAATAGCTTCCTCAGACCTTCTGGTTGATTCCAAACATTGTAAGCTATCTGGGATTAAGCTTAACAAAACATTTTACACAAAATCGTATACCAAAATCGTACATCTACAGTAAGAAATTACTACAGACCGATAATGGTTTTGGAAAGTTAAATAACTTACGAATATAGTATTTAAAATATCACAGCTAACTAAAAATTATGCAATAAGCCGTTCGATAGAGAAATAGGCTAAAGTTATTTAAAATAACGATTTAGCGTATGATAAAATTTTACGATTAAAACATTTAAATGATAGAGGTAAACAGGCAGACTAAAACCCAGCAAACGGTTCTGTGGACGTTGAATCGGATGTATATAAACGTGGAACTCCCGCCCAGTGTCAGCTATATGGCAATAAATAAAGCAGTGAATATTAGTCAGATCTTATGTATCTCAAGGGGTTGTTTTCAATATAAATCTATGGACGTATCGCGTAATTGTCAGGCGAGATTTATGTCTGTGGACGACCCAATATAAGGGACGTGTGAGTCCCCAAGGAACGGCGTTATATGGAGACTAATTTATGTAACACGTCACAAATACACGCGCATGCTAACAAGCGATCACACACAAACATAAGGTTATTTGCAGACTTTGCTAATATTTCTTAGATATAAAATAAAAGTTGTAATGTTAACAAATAAAGTTTTATTTTATATTAATATATTTATACTAGTAAGTATTTATATAAATTATTATTGTTTATTATTAAGTAAATATTAACTTTAATATTATAAATATGCAATGTTATACATATTTAATTTAATATTTATTAATTTATCACGTTAATAAATATTTACTTTTTTATAAATTAAATTTAAAAAAATAGATTGATAAAGTAGATTGACAGTAGGTATAAACTGATATAAAATGTGCAGGAATAGATATAAAGTAAACATTAATAACACGTCACACTTTCAGAAGTCTAAAATGTCGACACAATATGTCTGTAATTTTAATTTTTCTTTTTCCTCTTCTTCAATCTGTGAATTGCTTGTCAACTGCAGATCCATGCGTGTGCAGATTTTCATTTGCTACACTTCAGAAATTTTTTCTTTCTTTTTTCGTTATATTAGAAAACACACGATCTTTCCTTTTTCTATCAAACACACTTATGATATTGTGAATATAGACCCTACACAAATATAACACTTCTTAAAATTACACCGTCAGGCAGTAACTAAAAGCAACGCTATGCTATGAAACGTCTTAAGGATAACTAACAGGTTTTAGGTAATTATTAGGCCTATTGCATGTAAACAACTGCTGTTTCGAATATACAGTGACAGTCCTAAAGGTAAATAAGACAAAAATAATAGTTTCTTTTTGGGTAGGAACTTGTTTAAAGTTTAAAGACATCACAGCTATAAATGCTGTTACTCCCTCAGTGAAACCGTTTACATCGGATATTAATACACAATCTTTAACACACTTTTTTTTTTTGCGTTGGTTTGTTGTGGGTTTATGTTAACTCAGATGTGTATTTTCAGTTATGTCACAGATTGATATCTTATCCTGACTTTCAACTTGTTTTTCTTTCAAATATTTAATTTTGTTTAATAATTCGCAAAAAACGTAATTTCTTTTTAAACTTATCAGTCTTTCTTTATTTTTACTTCTTTGTATGTCTAGTATTTCTAACATTTTGTATGTCTATGTCTATAATTATATGGCTAATATGTCTAATTTTTTAAGGTAGAAAATTACCAATCGGTGTTTGTGTTTTCCCCTTCTTGTACTTCTGTTGCACTTTCATCATGAACAGTTTACTGTTCGGGTTTCGTGGTGTACGACGATTTAAAAGAATTTTCATTTCAGAAATGTGTTCTTTCGTTTTAACGTTTTGCTACGATCTTTTCCACAGAGTTATAGGATGTTGAACGCAGGCTCCGGCTTCAACGTTATAAAATAGTAATATTTAATAGTAGCACTGACTTCAGTAGACCTACATCCTGATCGCTTGCATTTCCACAGTCACTAGTGTTACTGCTGTTTTACATCGGCTACATATTCTTACAGCTGTAGTTTCATTTATCGTCATGCTTTCAGTTCCTCATATAGTAAGTAGTAATGTTAATTACTACATGGAACGCTAAGTAGACATGGAAAAAACATACGACGATGAGAGAATTTTTGTAATCGTAAACAATTTAAGATCTGTTAATATTTGGAGAATGCTAGATGAAAGACAAGTGTTGATCAAAAGTCGGTAAACTTTGTTTTCTAACTCTTTCGGTGCAAAAAAAATTCCGTTGAAAACCGTTTTAAAGTGATACTGGTAGACCTATTGGTATCACTTGTCCAAGTTTTTAACAATATTGGATGGGTAGTCTAGACTGCTAACTAAGTTGTGTTTAGTGTATTAGAAAACTGTTTACATCTTTGATCTTGCATTAAATGTTATATAAAAATGACATAAATTATTCTAACTTTGTGAAAGTGTTGCAGAAGGCTTTTGGGCAGTTTAGTACGCATGAAAAAGTGGTTACCAATAACTACAAAATCTTCAAAAACAGTTGACAATTTTAAAGATCGTAACAGTAAGAGAAAAACTGTGAATTTTGTTCCTCGAATTACTACGTGGTGTGATGAATAAAAACGACTATTCTGGCACTTTATTTCACTTACATGAAATTGTTTGTAGAAAGTGTCCAGCCTTATGAAAGCACAATTTATAGAAATTTCCTTCCCAAATAACCACCGGCGCACACCTTATTGCTTGTTCAATAATTTTAGGAAAAATCATCGTAATCACACCACAACCTACCTTTTGCCAGGTATGTTCCCAGGCAATCTTCTCCTATTCTCGAGAATGAAAAAACAATGGAAGTACAACGTTTTGTGACTACCGAAGATGTAACTCAAAAATCAACATAGTTTACAAATAACACTAAACTTGTACGAACGTTGCTATGAAACCTTGTACAATGTAGTGACAACGAAAAGAACTGGGAGACAAGGAACTGTGATAGTAATATTTCTCTTGCAAAAGGGAAGATACAAAATCAATAGATAGAGTGTTACTAATTGTAACAGAGTAAACCTATACTTAAACGGTGTTACGAGACACTGAGAAAGCATTGTCTCGTTAACATAACCGGAAAATAATGAAGCAGTGCGAGAATAAGAAAAGAGTAAAAGGTTAAAGGATTACGGAGAAAAAGGAAGAAGAAAATAAGAAAATGGGAATGAAGAAGAAGAAGAAAAAGAAGAAAAGTGGAGAAGGAGGAGAAGAAGGAGGGGGAAGGGGAGGAAGGGGATGAGGAGGAGAAGGAAGAGGAGGAAGAAGAACAGAAGAAAGAAAACGAAAAGGAAAATAACAGGAGCAAAATGAGGAGGAGGAGGAGGAGGAAGAAGAAGAAGAAGAAGAAGACGACGACGACGACGACGACGACGACGACGATGATGATGATGATGATGATGATGAATACAACTCTTTTGTGCTTTGTATTGAAGAGCAGTGAAGGTGTGCTATTACTGGAAGAAACAGAACACCTCTACGTCTGTTCTTAGAATTAATTGATAAAGTACAAACCCGATACTAAAGGGAGTAGAGAAGCAAAGCTAACGCCTACACTCACCCATCGTCTTGAATTACTTTGAACAAAGTTTATTTAACAATTACCGTTCACCCAAAGTAAAGTTTTAAACATGCCGTTAAACGTTAAACATGAATTAACGAAAAGTTGGTTTGCTTATTAATAAATTTAAAATGATGTGTTACGTATCGTATACAATACCTACATTCTTCAGTATCAAATTTCTGATTAAATTTCCTTTTTGTTATAGCTTTGTTACTGCTGTTTCTGTTTGTTATGTGGTTACACTGCAAACAACATTTCTTTTACTTTAAGCCTCACGGGGTAGTCCTTCCTTCTCTTCATGAACCTTACTGCAGACGGTCCACATGTAGTAAATCCCTGTCAACATTTCCTGAAGTTATACATATAATTTTTCACACTAGAAGGAATCTTCCTTTTTAATTTTTTTTTTGTGTATTCTAATATGTCTGGTACCATCTGCTTTCTAGCATTTCTATAAGGTGTTAACTCTTCTCGCCACTCTAAACGCCAGTCCTCTAGCATTATCGTTATCAATCGTATCAATTCCTATCTTTTTCATGTTTCTACTATTCTTTTTATATTCACAGGAATTTTTTCTTATCATTTCGTTCCCTCAGTGTAATTTTATCCTGATTTTTATTCGTAAAACAACAAATTGGTTTACGTGCTACCCATACTTTTTTTAATTTGATTTTGATTTGATATATCTTTTTGATTATAAAGTGAATTAGCCTTTATACATTTTTACTCGATTAGCGCGTTCTTTCCATCTCAAACCATGTACAAACTGGTTTGAATTTTTCTTTTTTTTAGAGGACAACCATTTTAAAATGGGGGAAGGAATTATAAGACAAATAGTAAACAGTTACTGTTGACTTTCACGTAATCGGAAGTGGTGTGCTATCCTGTTCAGATAACAACGGAACCAGTCAGACATTAGGCGACAACAGTAATGCTACGTAGTCTATCACTCTGGTTGGCTAGTTTTATCTTAAAACCAATAACAAAATCATCAATATGCAATAGCACAGCATTTTATTTAAAATTTGATTTTTTATGTGGTGACTGCGAAGCACGTGTTTTAAATGTTTAAAACGTGTTGACTCCGATCCAACACTCACCGATCGGGACATAATTTAAGGCAAGGAACATTTCTCAAACAATTTAAGTATGTGTTTATCGTAAATCTTAGATAACATCAATAATATAGTACATCAAGAACAGGAATTGTACAAAGTTATAAAAAAATACTAAAAACGTTTAGGCGTTGATATGTTGTCGAAGTCTGGGCCTTAACCACCCACACACAATCGGTTGCTCGTACTTACAAATACTCAGTTACTTATGCTCGTGCAATACAAGACTTAGCTCCCACACGGAAGCTCTTAGTTAAATAAAATTTGTATTACTTGTACAGTATGTAGGGAAACGTTGCTTTCAGACTTCTAGGTATCAAGATGACATATATACTATCAGTTGAGAAGATAATAAGGTCATTTACGGTGACTCTGCCAGAGTTAGTGACAAAAGCTTTCAGATGCATAGTGCACCACTAAGGATGCTTTTATCTAAATTAGCAGTCTGGAAAATATATACCAGTTTTATAACTTGTGAAAGCGCGCTTGCAAATCAGTCTTACATTACTCTGTCATCTTCCATTTACCTTCTTCATTATGAAATGTCACTTAGAAAAATATGCTTGTTACAAATGCTCGTATACTGTACTGACAGAATGCATAAAAAGCTTTTTACTGTATTAAACATAACCTGTTGTATTTGTAAATAATCCTAATGATTAATAACTGACCTGTGGCGAACTAAATAAAGTAGTTTCTTATTCTTATTCTTTATCTTTCTATTCTTCTTCTTCTTCTTCTTCTTCTTCTTCTTCTTCTTCTTCTTCTTCTTCTTCTTCTTCTTCTTCTTCTTCTTCTTCTTCTTCTTCTTCTTCTTCTTCTTCTTCTCCTCCTCCTCCTCCTCCTCCTCCACCTCCTCCTCCTCCTCCTCCTCCTCCTCCTCCTCCTCCTCCTCCTCCTCCTCCTCCTCCTCCTCCTCCTCCTCCTCCTTCTTCTTTCCAGTTTTTTATTCTGTATTTGTTGATTTCATCTACGTGATCGAATGACGTTGTAATGGTGCGCACCAGAAATCGCATGTGACTTTAAACAGTGATAGAATATTTTATGTGTAAATGTTTTTTAGTAATTTTATTTTTATGTTGACGACATCAAAAGAGGCGATAATCTGATTATGGAACTTATGTTCCGAAACGCGTGATATACGTTGGAAGCAGAAGTGGCAAGACGAATAAAGGTAAAATTACCCTCTGCAGATATGCAAAGTTTACATATTCACTTAACTTGCTGGGGTGTAACGTACACAGACCTCTCAGATAAATATCGTACACATACATTATCTCGTTTACAAATTACAGTACATTCTGCTCGTTCTTAGACCGGTAAACGTAACTCCGTAAGTATTATGTTCCTAATGTATACCGATTGTTTCATAACTTTCAATACCGCAGATAATGTATCGCTGAAGTACAATATAGGGTATTAGTTCTACACTGTGCACTAACTTTGGTACTGTCAACAATAAATTTATATCTATTTATACCTCGTGCACTCAAGATGAAGATACAGTGAACGCGTATTTCATATTTTATATTCAAGATAAGATCTTTTCCCTTAAAGGGTTAGGTGATATTACCTGTTTCGGTCAAAAAATTCATGCCATTAAATTAAAAAAAAGATAAAATAATAAATATATGTAACATATTTGTAAAAGTAAAAGTAAAAGTTGGTGGCTTTGGCCCCTTAGCTGTTTAGTTGGACATGAAGAAGAGACTGGTGACGTATTTTACTTACAATATTTTACTTTATGCGTCACAGATGCAAAAAAAAAACGGATGCAAAAAGAATTGAGGCGCTGAAATGTGAGTTTGGATGCTGAAGGAAAGAATAATATAGTGTATAAAATGAGAAATGAAGAGGTGTTCAAAGCAACAAGAAGCGTACCACGTATCTGCGTCGAAAGAGGAAAAATGGAAACTGAACTGGGTAACAAAAAAGGTTGTAGACGTGGGGGCAGTGGAAATAGAGAAGAAGATACACCAATAGAGAAGAAGAAGAACCAGGAAAAGATTAAATCCCCTGGTTGACAAACAGTGTAAGGTCTTTATCCTCAAGAGACAGGGTATTCAAGCTTGGAATAGACTGGACTGTAGACGGCAGTGCCTGGGATCTGCCTATATGACAAAATACAGTATGGTAATCATGATGATGCGGTGATAATGGTGACGATGGTGGTGGTGGTGGTGGTGGTGGTTATGATGATGATTATTATTATTATTATTATTATGAGGAGGAGGAGGAGAGAGGGTGCGTTGTAGTAGTCTTAAGACACTTCATTGCCATGCCTTGTCTCTACAGGTTGCTACGCTTTATCCGCTATCCTCTTCCGTTTCATCCTCTCGTTCACTTTTCTCTCTCTGCTCCACTAATCTCATATTCTTTATTCCCATACTAAAGTCATATAGGACATTATCCTCCCGTTAAAATATTAGCCTCCCCATCTTCTACTTTCTTTTGGCATTCACTTCACGCTCTTCGTTAATACATACATTCTTCGTTTCTTCTACATACGTGGTCATATTATCTCGATATTTGGGGTTTTTATCATTTTCACTGTCTTCTTGCCTTCCAGGGTTCCACTTATCTCATGATTTTGTAAGTCTTCAATACAACTATTTTCTTTAATATCTGTATTTCCATTATTATTATCTTCTCGAATACTCTCAGATTTCCTTAATTCTTTCTAGTTAGGCTAATTGCCTTCGCTACGTACATTATTACATAGAAAAGTTAGATTAGGCTGCAGCTTAGACCGTAAGCAGAACAAAGTTTCAATCGCCTCCAGTGTTGGGTAAACAGGGCAGATCGCCAAGATGAGCGAGATCGTGGCGTGCGAGGAAGAGAGTGTCACGGGAGCCTCTTTTTACTATCCCATATACTATCATAAGCGCTCACTTTCACAGGCCAAGTCGTCCTGAAAACGCATTTAACGTTTATGATGTTGCCCGAGAAGTCAAATAAGAACCTAGAGGTTTGTAGACGTATCCAATGATCTACTAACTTTATACTATAATTCGTTAATCCATAAATAAAACTCAAAATAAAAATGTTACTTTTATTGTATTCATCGTGTAATCTGATAATCCATCATCACCATTACATCACCGCTGTCCTGTGTTTAAGAGGCGATGAGGAAAAACTGTAGAGTCGCTGTTGATGCAGAAGGCAGATAACTGATTGAAATTAAATGAGTATAAACCAATTACAAATTTAATCAATCTTTAAGGTAACAGTTTGTCCAAAACAAAAATCTAATCGGCCGCCCTTTAAACAAATCTACGTAAACAAAGCAATGTGTACTACAGTTCAAATGCTATCCTCTCGCTCTGTCTCTTTCTATTCCCCCCCTTCTCACCGCTCTTTCTCCCCACCAATCTAGATATGTTTTCTATCTGTCTCTTCTGGTAGCGCTCTGTCTACATTTGAAATAATAAGTTTTGGCGTTGTCTTCCTATATAAATAAGGCCACTAAGTATGTTTCACTGTATTTATATTTTTTGTAAAGATATTCCATGTTGTTATTTATTATAAGCACAATGTATGTACACAATAATAATATATTTGCTGATGATAGTTGAATACTATCGAAACATTCTAATTCACAAAATAATAAAAATATATTCTTGTAAAACGTTTTGTTATTAATATAACATAAAATATATTTGTATTTGTATTTATATATTTATATATAATTACATATATTTATATATGTATTTATATTTAATATTGATAGAAATATTTGTATAATATAAAATATATATATACAAGAAAAATATGGGCACTTATGAATACAACAATACTAATAGTAATAATAATTAAGTACATAAAAATAATACATAATTATGTATACAATGTTTACCTCAGCAATTGAATGCGACGTGTCTTAACCCTATAAAACTCCTAGATGATTCCCAGAAAATACAGAAAACGATCTTATAAAATATTCATTTTTACAAACTGTATTACATTCTTAAAAGTAGACAAAGCATAAGGATTAAATGAGTAAATACTTAATATTTAATTTTGACTTAAGCAAATTTTTCTCTGAATCCAAATATTATTTGCAAAACCACATAAATATTTAAATTCTGACAGTAGAAATCTTCTTAAGGTTGTTATCTAACACGATATTTTTCGACTTCAAAAAGACGAAGATTTGGAAATTTTTTAATTTTGATTTCATCCACTTGAGGGTCAGATAAGATTTCTCTTTTATAAACTCAAGGTTTATAAAATGAAAATAAATGAGAATAGAACACTGCTTAGGAGTATAGAGGTGAGGAAGATTAAGTTGATAGGGCATGTGATCAGACATAGTGCTTTTTTACCTAACATCTTTGAGGGCAAAGTAGTGGGGAAGAAGCCCAAAGGAAGACCAAGAACTGCATACTTCCGCAGCACAATGAGTGTCGTGAATAGTGGGTCCTATGGAGAAATGAAGAATATCGCAAGGGATAGAGTGACGTGGCTACAGCGACAAGGCATTGCCTTTAGGAGTTAAAAAAACTCAAGGTTCACTAACATCGGTTAGCCATAGAATGCTGGTAATATCCAGGCTATGTAAATGGCATTTCCATTTTTGTCTGTGTATGATGTTATTGTCTCACTAACTAGGAATGTCTTCAGTCCCTCTCTGAGGTAGGAATTTTTTATACGGATACATAAATATTTTTGAAATTATTTTTGATCAATATTTAACGCAGAAACTCGATATCCAGACATGCCGACTATGGAAGGAAAGTCTATCCGACGAGCGATTCCCTAATTTCAACAATTTTATTAAATTTTTAAACGGTGGAAGGCAATTAATGCAAAACGTCGGCGCCTCGAACAGTTCAGCAAACAGAATACAAGTTAGCGATAAGATTCCCTATCGCAAGACTATTAAACCCGTTGAGCTCACTAGGTCAACATTTCATACCCATATCAACAATAACATTTGTCAGCTGTGTTGCGGTAAACATGGACTCTCTGAATGCCCACAATTCGTGGCTATATCTCCCTTTGAGCGAAAAAACATTTTACTCAAATACAAACTTTGCTTAAATTGCATGCGTCCAGGCTATGAGCCCTCACACTGTCCTCCCAAATTTTCTTGTAGGACATGTTCTAAACGACATCATACAATAATCCACATATCAGGCAGTAACACTTCAAGCAGGGGCAACAATCAATTTTCCCTCAAATTACAAACAAACAAATCTATTCTATTATCCACCGCTGTCTGCATGATAACGGACCAAGCCGGTAGGAAGCATCCAGTAAGGATTCTATTAGATTCAGGAACTCAAGCAAACTTCTGTACCATGAGTTTCGCGCGCCGCATGGGTCTAAAATTAATCAAGTCTCAATTACCCATCACTGGCATAAACAATTCCTTATGTCAAGCTGACTTTAGTACGAGGGTAAGGCTGAATTCTCGTTACAAGGATTTCAATCTGAACGTGCATTGCGCTGTGCTTCCCAGTAGTAATTTATTCGTAAGAATAATCTCCCTGCAGAATCGTTTGATATCTCATCCCTAAATATACCAAAAAACATATTCCTAGCTGACCCGCAACTGAACTTTTCTTCACAAATCGATATATTACTTGGTGCCCAGTACTATTTACAATTGATTGAACCGATCAAATTCATCCGCAGCCCACATTTTCCCATAATACAGGAGACAAAATTGGGATTCATCCTCGCTGGTAACCTGCCTTTTAATGTCGACATGACAAAACCTGTTTCATCATTTATAGCGTGCGAAGATAACAATGCCATTTCATCGCAATTAAAAGACTTCTGGCAATTGGAGGACGTTGCAGTCCGTACTCCTTCAGTTGATGACTCAGAATCCGAAAGTCATTTTATCGCTAACACTTTCCGCAATAATAGTGGTAGATTTGTGGTGTCCCTTCCTCGCAGGGGATACAACTCTCATTTGGGCGATTCTCTTCCCGGAGCTATTCGCAGATTTCAATCACTGGAACTTAAGTTCAAGCAGAACCCTGCTCTTCATAAAGACTATAGTAAATTCATGCAGGAATATTTAACTCTGCATCACATGTCTTTGCTTGTTTCTTACGATTTGTCAGTCAATAAGTCAGACACCTTCTACTTGCCGCACCATTCGGTTTTTAAGGGCTCTAGTATAACCACCAAATTGCGAGTTGTTTTCGACGGCTCTGCCAAAACAACAAATAACTTGTCCTTGAACGACACATTGATGGTTGGTCCCACGGTCCAGCAGGATCTTTTTCCGATTATGTCTCGGTTTAGAACGCACCGATACGTCCTCATTTCGGACATTGAAAAAATGTACCGTCAAATTTTAGTTACTCCCAGGGATTCTAATTTGCAAACGAATTGTTTGGCGCGACGCCCCCCATAGGGAACTTCAACACTACGCCTTGAGGACAGTCACATATGGGACTGCAAACGCTTCATTTCTGGCCACAAGGTGTTTGGCACAAATAGCCCAGGAACACAAAACTCAACACCCTATAGGCTGTTCTGCTATCGCAAATGATTTCTATGTGGACGATCTCATGACCGGCTCAGATAACCCACACATCTTATCGCAAATGAAGTCCGACATTACAAATTTATTAAGTCAATACGGGTTTACTTTGCACAAGTGGTTTTCCAATTATCAAACCATTATAACTTCACCCGCTAACTCTTCCCTTGACTTTAACAAGAATCAAAGTATACTATACTTTGGGTATTCAATGGGACATTAACGATGATAGTTTCGTATATAGTTTTCAAAGAAATTTCGAAGTGGAGGTATTTAACAAGAGAATGGTATTATCAGTTATCGCCGGAATTTACGACCCATTAGGATTTATTGGCCCGGTTACATTTTGGTGCAAGCATTTCATGCAGATACTGTGGTTACCGGAACAAGTTGGGACGACCCCCTGTCAGACTCATTATCTAATCAATGGGTAGAGCTTTATGCTCAGCTGATATCAGACACTTATTTTAAGATTCCAAGGTCCGTAAAGAATTTAAATAATTCCCAAATCATTTCATTTCAGCTCCATGGGTTTGCCGACGCGTCTTTAAAGGGTTACGCGTGCTGCATTTATGTGCGAACGGTGTATTCAAACCACAGCATTTCATCAAACTTGTTATGCTTTAAATCCAGAGTCGCTTCCTTCAAGCAGGTAACATTACCCCGACTTGAACTTTGCGCCTGTCTCTTCTTGGCTCAGTTGGTTTCCAAGGTTGTAAACGCTGTGAGTTATAAATTTGACGACTTGTATTTTTACTCCGACTCAATGATCGCCTTACACTGGATTCACCAGCAGTCTTCCAGATGGAAGGTATTTATCTCCAACCGCGTTGCGGAGATACAGCGACTCACTGCAAAGGGTACCTAGCATCATCTCTCCTCACATGACAACCCTGCTGACATCCTATCGCGTGGTTGCCTACCCCGTTTTTTACACGGTCACCCACAACGGTTGTATGGTCCATCCTGATTGTCCAATGAGTCATCATCATGGCCCACCAGTGCTTTCGATGCCCATTCACCCTGCACTCATCCCGACCTTGAGCAAGAACAACGTAAACAAGGCCAAACCACACTGGTTGCCGCTTCATCTACGCCTAATTATTTTGAAAACTTCTCTTCGCTTTCAAAACTCCTTCGTGTATTTTCTTACTGCGTTCGATTCATTCGGAACTCTAGGCTTCCCATAGCTGATTGAAACACTTCTTTTTTAACTTCCCATGAGTTACATGGTACACTTTTGACTTTTATTCGCCAGTCCCAGCGATTGCACTTTAACATCGAAATCAAGGAACTTGAGGCACAACGCTCTATCCCAAAATAGCAAAATTCTTTCACTTAACCCCTTTCTGGACAATACGGGGTATATTACACGTGGGTGGACGCCTTCAGCACTCCCAGCTTACCTATGATAGCAAACACCAAATCATACTCCACCCGCATTCTCATCTCAGTAAACTAATTATAGACGGCGAGCATCTTCGTCTACTCCATGCTGGGGTACAATTGACTCAGTACTCTCTACGGCAGAAATACTGGATAATTAATGATAAATCGTACATACTATCAGTAATACACAAATGCATCACTTGCTTTCGATTCCGTGCTAGGGGCTCAAGCCAATTATTAGGACAATTGCCCTCTTCCCGAGTTACTCCTGCTAAGCCATTTTCTCAATGTGCAGTCGACTACGCCGGTCCTGTATTTATACGTCAGGGCGGGCAGCGTTCCAAATCGATGTCAAAAGCTTATATTTCTCTATTTATATGCATGGCCCCTAAGGCCATTCACCTTGAATTAGTTTCAGATCTCACCTCAGACGCTTTCATAGCTGCCTTAAGACGTTTTATTGCTCGAAGAGGCATCCCTTCATAGATATTTTCTGACAATGGTACAAATTTTCGTCATGCTAGCAGTACACTTCACGACCTATACAAACTTTTCCAATCAAACGAATTTAAACAGACTACCCAGGACTTTACCAGTGCCCAAGGTATCAAATGGTCCTTCATTCCCCCGTCAGCACCTCATTTCGGTGGCCTGTGGGAGAGTGGAGTCAAGAGCGTCAAGTTTCATTTGCGGCGCGTTGTCGGCAGAACCATTCTCACGTTTGAAGAGTATTACACCATTTTAACTCAAATAGAGTCCTGCCTTAACTCACGCCCCTTGTTCGCCATCTCAAATGACTCGAGGGATCCCGAGTCTTTGACTCCAGCGCACTTCTTGGTTGGTTCTCCACTCACTTCACTCCCGGAACCTGACTATTCCAAAGTCAAAATTGGTCGTTTGGGTAGATGGCAGCTGCTGCAAAGATTCACCCACTATATATGGAAGAGGTGGTCAAGGGATTATTTGCACCAGATGCAACAACGCAACAGATGGCGTCTCCAATCATAAAATTTGGTTCCCGGACAACTCGTCCTTATTTTGGAATATAATTCCCCCCCCTGCAGTGGAAACGCGGTGTAGTCACTCAGGTCCATTTGGGTCAGGATTCACTAGTGCGCGTTGCGGATGTTCGCACCGCAAACGGCATCCTACGTAGGCCCATTCACAAATTATGCCCACTTCCAGTGGCCTCAGATTAATTACATTAACGTTCAAACGACATGTATTATTGACTTGAACTTTTATCGCATTCTCGTTCTTCATGCCCGGGACATACCCCGGGCGATCGCATGCTTGCCATTTGTTATTCTTATTATATTATCATTATGTATTTCGTATTATCATATTATTATGCATTATTGAATTTGAGTGTCATTATTCTAATATTATGCGTGCCAATTATTATGCTTTTATTATTGTATTATTATGTATCCTTATCATACTATTATGTATCATTGAATTTTTGGGGTTATTATTTTATTATTATGTAATGTCAATTATTATGTCTGTCTTATTCTCATATTATTATGTATTACTATGTCTTGACACTTATAATGCACTGTTCATATAATAACTCAAACTACAAAAAAATCACCCGATTTTGTGCGGGCAGTATGTTAAACTTTGTACCTTTTAATATCTGCAATGTAACGGCGTGCGAGTGCAGTGAGGTCATCCCACCCCCCGCTAAACTGCTGCCAGCGTGTCCCACACGCTCGCAGCAGTCTAGTTTAGTCAACTGTTAAACTCCGAACGGGCAACAAGCCTTCATTCGCCGCGGCTATGCAATTATTTCAATTCGGAATATTCCACTTCAAATTATTATTATTATGCTCTTCAGTGCTTAATTCATTAATACGTAGGCAATTTCAGCTTCAATTTATTATTATGACTTTTAATATTTAATTTAATTCTACTTCTCAGGCAATGTATGCCGCGCTAAACTGCACGTGCCATGCAATCATTTTCATACAAACTTTAATAAACAGTTAATTCAAAGAGGAAATACAGTCCACTACTTTATTTCACATCATACCAGCCAACTCATCACCTAACGTTGTAAGACCAACTCAAGATTATTTCGAGAGCGTCGAAGACATGACACCTTCTGTTAGTAAAAACTCCTGGATACTTTCCCATCACCTAGCTCGATTTTTACATTCGTTCCAGTATACATATTCCTTGTCATATGTATTAAATGCTAAGGGTAAAACATGGAATGATAAGGAGAGATCAACAGTCTTTTGGTCAAAAAATCGAATTTTCTTATTGTTCGTAAAACATTCTCCATTTAATCCTGATTAAGAAAATATATACTTTAGTGAAGCTATCTACATTAATTTGACCATAAAAAAATAAAATAAAACGTAGTACACGTTCCAATCCCATTGTTTAGCTTTACGGGCGTTTTTCCGTAACCATGGATTTAAACAATTAGGTACTATAAGTGCTATTGAGTTCAAATTTTTTGTGGTTAAACAGTACAATGAAACAATAAAACGTGTACTAGTGTTCAAAGTGTTTTTTCTGTTTCAAACTAGTACATCATGTTACAAATATATGTGTTAAGGTATGGTAGAAATTTCAAATACATAGTTTAAATAAATCATTGAAACGTGGTACTACGTGGTACCTAACTAAACCCTGTTCGCCCATTTAAAATTCATTAAACAAAAAAAGTGCGGATCTCCCCTTAAACAATGTTTTACGACACTGATAACAGCATTAAGAAATTTACTGTTAAAGTTAGACGTTAAATAGGATTCTTAAAGAAGTCAACACAAATTAGTAAACACGTGCTGAGGAAATCAAGGGAGTGATTAATATTTAGAAAACATTGGATATGTTTATGAAGCTAAATAAATGCTGGACATAACTATATATTATAAATTTAAAAAAATGTAGCGACAAAGTAGTGAAATTTCTTTGAAAAAAGGCGTGAAGGAAAAACAAAGAGAAGATTGCTTTCAATGCAGAGAAGCATAGCATCAGTGCTTACAAATGTTAACAATATTTCACAATGCAGTTTGAAAGTTAAATTTGTAAAACCAGAGGTAGAAGGCTAATAAGAGAACAATTGATGGATATCCAGGGAACGCGGATATGAAGAGACGTATAGAGTTACAGAGTCGACGTGTTTGAAGGACATGGTATGAGACCACACGAGGTGTAAATATTTACAACGATCGGTAACAAGAGCAACGAATATTACTATAGAGATCCGACACATCTCGGCGGGATTGTATTGAATTTAAATTTATGACCGGATTTTGTAATTTTCGGATAAAATTTATGTGTGCACATGTCGTACTGGGGAGGACTAGATGACGTGTGAGTCTCAGTGGGAAATTGTTGTATAGGGACCAATTTGATTATTCTCTCGTTCTCTTTTTTCCTTTCATCGTCAAAGACACACACACACACACACACACATAATAAATCTGTATAACGTTTTAAAATATTTATTTGTAGTACGAGAGTTATAGTCGATTATGTTTCTGAATTTAATTTCTATTCATTTTCTAGAAGTACTAGATAGGAAGCATACAAGAAATAAACAGTGGTATAAAGATTGTCTTTCCTCCAGCATCGTTAAATATTTACACGTCAGACTGCCGTACACCTTTTTAACATTACAGAAGATTGTGTAAATGAATTAGCGATCCTCCGATTAAACACTTGGCGGACAAACTATAGACTAAATGAAGATGCTATGGGCAACATAAATGTCTCAAGGATAAATGATGGTGATGATGATGGTGGTGGTGAATTACAGTATCTACTGTACAAAGCAACTCACTGACCACATTGTAATCGTTTAACTAATTACGTTTCCTTGTTTTGCCGTCCTTTTTAAAGTAGTCTGCTGTCGGTTTCGTTTGTTGTACTTACTTATGCGTTACTGAGTATGTTCATAAATATGTTGTTTCCCATTTGTATGTACATTTTATATATTTTTTTTTCAAATTATATTCCTTTATGTACATTATGGGAGGCGCTCAAACGACAGAAACTCTGAAAAGTCACACGAAACATATATTTGCCTAGGAAATCAAATGAAGGCTTTGCCTTAATCCCTTGAACGAAGTAATAACAAGGAAAAAAGAAAAGTACCAAGAGGAATTAGAAAAACTGATTAAAAAGAAGAAATTGGTGAATAAACAAAAGGAAGGGGAAGGTGAGTAGGTGGGGAAAAATAATAAGATGAACAAGAGCAAGAATATGAAAGAGTAGCAGAAGGAAAAGAAGTTAAAATTAGAAGGATCACACTTAGCAAACATTTATAAAATATTAAAGGAATTATTCTAAACAACTTTTAATACAAAGTGCGCAGAGAAGAACGCTAATAAAAATTGTAAACATAAAGTCAGTTCTACAGGCCTAACGGTTATAAAAGTTTTATAACGCTCGCAAGTCTGGGGCACAATAAATAGTCATCTCGGGTCTGACAAACCGGCTCTCGCCCGCCGCGCCGCCTGTAAGGGAAAACACCTTTATTGCCTCTGCTTTATAATCTCAACTTCTGAATACACAGCGTTGCTAAGAAGTAGAAAACAAAATCTTTCCGACGTTTTGTTTCTGCTATTAGCTGTCACTTTAGTACAAACCTCTTTTATATTTTAACATTGTTTCTTTTAACGTAAATTGTTTTTAAGTTCTCGTTACTTCATTTCTAGATAATCACTAAACATATTACTAAACGTCTCTATAACACGTACTACAATGTAATATGATTATAACGTGTGGTATTATATGAAATTATTTAATACTACATTACTCCTACATTATTCCTATGTACAGGAATACTCGTAAGAGAGAGGGAGAGTGCAATGCTTGTACGGATTATAAATACGAGAAAATCGACACATATATAAATTGGATTATAAATTGGACACATCCGGGGGCCAGATAGACTGCCAACACCAGTTTTTGAGGCAACGGCGGAAGAATATTAGGAAGAAAAAACTGAAGATCGCAGGTTACACACAGTGCATGGTGTCGCATGAAGAGACAAAGAAAGCAGTGACGGAATCTACTGCCTGCCACGGGGCTGATTCCCCAGATTATATAGGAAGGTTTGTGTACGTACCTATCATGTCGTCTCCCATTTGTTGTACTTCAAGAATGTTACGTATAGACGTGTTACACGATACGTGATGAACGTCATCGCTCGTCAACGTAGCAACTCAGTAACTTTATTATTACTAAAACTATTATGTACCGGGCTGTTGAGCCGTGATCTATTGATTAAATTTTTGTCTTTAAACGTTTTGGCCACACCTTCGGAGGCTGTCTTCAGTAGAAAACAGGAAGAAAGAAAGAAAGAAAAAACGTTTGCAAAGATGACAGGCCGAACGACACCTCACAGTTGAATAGTAATAACCAAAGTCGAAAACAAAGTTCCTTATATAATTTCATCTATCTTAGGCGAGCCATTCACAAACCACCTAAATTCTGATTGGTTCTGACCCCAGAATGCTAAATCCTCCCGACAAACGAGCCTGAGGCCTTCGTGACCGTTGATTTGCATGGGCTTCCGGATAAGAAGAAGAAGAGGATCCACTCCCAAGAATTTTCATCCTCTCGGACCTCGGTCAAGGATACTACCACTCCTCAGAGCCAACCCGGTGCGGATTCTGCGGCTGCTTCGGGGGTCGCCCAGCCGGCCTCTGCTGTCGACCGTACACCGCCCGTGTTTGTCCACGAAGAGCCCAATGTCGCCACATTTTACAGACGGCCCCCGGACTTCCCCCCACAAACTTAATCTAAAGCTATTAGGTGGTGACACGGTCAATGTGGTCGTCAAAAAGCTCGAAGACCATCCCACAGTCGATGTCTTCCTGTAGTCAACATCATGTAGTACCATACGATCTCTCCTCGGCGTGTAAAGCCTTTTCCTGTTGTTTTACGCGGTCTTGAACCGCTGTCCTAAGGAGATCCTTTTGGAACTCCGCGTCATGGGATTCCCGGTATAGGCAATTTTCCACATATACGCTTTTACCAATCCCAGGCTATCGCTAACCTTGATCTGCCTCCACCTCGAGAAGGGCGAGGCAAAGACAACATCTTTTTGCTGACACGACTGTTTGGGTTCCGCGTTAGCGTAGAACTTAGCCGTGCCCCGAGCAAACTTGCGCAGTGTCACCGGTGCTGAATATTCGGGCACCATACAGATGTCTGTCCCAATGCTCCGGCCTTTCTACGATGCTCAAGAGAACGTAATTAATTTTCTATGAAAATAAAATTAGGTCCACGAAAAACTTCATAAGGTTGGAAATTAAGAAGTAATGATGAAATAACATATATCAGAGTATAGAAAATATAACAGAAACAATGAGAAAAAGAAGACTATTATTTTTTGGACATTTATATAGAATGGACGACATTAGGTTAACAAAGCAGATATCTGTGGGGGAAGAAATCAACATCAAGTTCGATTAATGATGTCCAAAAGGATTTAGAAAAAAAGTAATATAAACGCAGAAGAAGCAATTGAAAGAGACGTTTTTCGGGCAAAAGTGTTAAAAATAGGAGTCCAGAGTAGGAGGTCCATGGTAGGTCCAGGAGAGAGAAAAACGCAGGTTCAAAGTGGACTGAAGACAGGAAGAAGAGACAGAAAAGATGAAAGAATATTAGAGAAAAAGAAAAGATCAAAGAATAAAGAATTGAAATTGGCGTGTGGTCCTTAGATGGCCGACACAAAAAAAAATTCATCTACCACATCAGTCTTCTGCATCATCCTCTAAATGCCAAGATTTTGCCATGTTTCCACAGAGCTGATTAGTTCTCTGTTTCCCAACAGCATTATATATTTTAGCTATTTTGTACTATTTGTTTTTTTAGTACATATTAGTAGGCCTATAACCTTATGCGATTCGCCTCTGGCATTATTCTTTTAATATACACGCTTTTCATCAGCTCTTAATTCGTTTTCTGAAATTGGCAAGGGTGGTCTCAAAAACAGTCCTATAACCCTCATCTTTTCCAAATATTTCGTCAAGTCAAAAACTACATAACTCCCACTTTTATTTACTCTTTAAAGTCTTGAATTAAAATTTAAAATATATCGTTATAGTCGTAAATTTTGTGGTATCACAATTTTTACGTTCGTTTTCACAGAGTCGCTAAAAAGCAGCAACAAGTAGTTTTCTAAGATAAAACCATTTCTCGAAATCAGAAGATTGTGGAGAACACTCTCTTCTCACTGAGGACAGTAAGAGCGTCGGGGTTACATTTAAATCTTGAGCAGAGTAAATAGTGTTTTCGGCTGTGACAAATTGATGTCGCTGATAAATAGCAGCTAATATTTATTCTGTCTGTGTTAGTTTCTTGAAATCCCTCTGCTCCGGAGAAGTGTTTACTGTTTCAGACAGACCATTTTTCTCCACTGTCGCCTTGATTAGAATGTTTCTAATACTCGTAAAATGTTATGCTTTATTTGTAATAATATGTGCAGTGTAGTAAAATTTTGTAAAATAGTAGGCATATAATACAGTACAGAAAATTTTATTTTTATTGTTTAGGGATTATAAGAATATTTTTTAACGCGCAAATACAGACCTATATTTACTGCGCTCGCATGAATGAATCGTCGTCATTAACAGTGATATAATTAAACACTTGAAGGGGCTACAACATTCTAAATTGCGTCGCCACCTATCGCTGCCACTCTTATACGGCATACGCAACGTCAATTGCCTATCTTACAGGAGCGCGCACGCGCGCGCGCGTGTGTTTAAATTTGTGTTTGTGTCGACACAGTTATTACAAATTTCTCTTTAGCACGCATACCAAATGAAGCAATCTATGAGAATTGATTGTAGTTTACCCTCCTACCAAAAGAAGAGTAGAAGAAAGGTCAATTCTGTGGGACACGCCAAGACAGACAACACGAGTAGGCAGAACACAGGCACAGACGAAACGATTCCGAATTTGCAACTAGCGTACTTAATTCCAACAGTATCCAACTTCACATTCCCAAGGTATTTGGAAATTTGTAATACTACTTTAGATTAAGTAGATATCACTTTAAAATGTTTACAAGTTCTCAAAATCACATGGGATATAGTTTTAACAAAAGTAAAAACACTGCAAGCATTTATCTCGTTGAAGAAAGTACCACAGTCGTCGAAAAGGCTATAAACTTCGATATTAAAAAATGACAATTAATGAGCGACACGAGAGACTCGATCAACAAAAATTGAATAAAGACTCCGGGTTTAAAAATTAATTATCAGACAATACCGGGTACTCTACAAGATTCAGTATTTAAATTTATTTGTTCAAGAATAAATCAAAGGTAGGTGTAACAGCTTATAATCAAATTTCTCTGTGAAATCCTCTGATATTGATTTACATTAGAGCCTGGGACAGCTCAATCCTGCAAGAAGTAGAAAGATTTCGACGATGGGCAAGCGCTACCTATCCTACCGCAGAAGTAGCAGTTACATGGACAGTCAAGGAAGTTCTTCACTTTATTGTCAAATGGGACTTCACTGAATCCATTCCCAATATATGGCTCATTCTACTGTATTTTTCAACAAGTTTTTTTATCTGTAGCCTCATCTAAAACTCGTTTTTCGTTTTTCAAAAATTAATTTAATAGACATGTATCTTATATAAACGATTAGTGAAGAAAGACTGAAAAACTTGGCTCCTTTGTTTGTAGAAAGAAGAACTCCATCTTCTTGAATTTTGACGATGTAATAGATGAATTCATGAAGTAAAGATCCGAAATATGATTTCATTTCTTCGTCGTCGTCTTCTTCTTCTTCTTCTTCTTCTTCTTCTTCTTCTTCTTCTTCTTCTTCTTCTTCTTCTTCCTCTTCTTCTTCTTCTTCTTCTTCTTCTTCTTCTTCTTCTTCTTCTTCTTCTTCTTCTTCTTCTCTACTACAGGCCTACGTTGTATAAACATGTATCGGGACCCATCTCATCCTCGGACGACCTACGTCTCTTCTACCAATAGCATTATATAATCAGGGGTTAGGTAACATCAGGGCTCCATAGCTTGTGGATATGAGTTTGACAAACCCGATGCCCACTAGCTGAATTCTCACTTTCCTTCAATTGCCTTGGTTGAGATCCCTATTTTTAATCATCCTTGTCTAGTCTCTCTTGACTGACATTTGTTCTTTTCGACGTCGATGCTTAGAGATTAGAGAATTTGAGGACTAAGTGCCTTTCATTTTTCATTCAGATTTTTTAATTTCGGATAGCTTAGGATCTTGGTATGTTCACTGATCCCGATAATTAACCGCTACAAATACTAAGAAACGTGCAGTATCAGAGTAACAGATACAAAGCCACAAATCCTTTCTCAGAAAGCGAAGGGCGAGGGCTAGTCTCCTATGCCCAAACAAAAGAATCTCCTACGGCTACGGTATTATAACACTAACAGAAGAGTCTCTGGTTCCCTCTGGTAGGGAATTCTGCAACAAGCCAGGTACATGTTTTTGTAAGACTGTTAAATATGTATCCAAGAAGCCACCGGAATTTCATTTCTATGTAACTTAATTTTAAGTACTGTAAATGAATCTTTGATTTTATTCGTTTTAAAAGTCTTCCTTTTCTGTTTCGTTTAAATTTTTAAATACTGAGTAAGATATTTAGACATTGTTACTAAAAAATATAAAATATATACCTACATGGTAATAAACCGTATCTGGAGCATCAAAATAAAGACCGCCCAGAGTATTGGTTACTTTTATTTTGCCCTCCACTTTATATTGTACAGACCATATGGAAGGAAAGTTGAAGAACAGGACTGCAAGGTGAGATCAAGTAAATAGTGTATGCAGACGATTATAGAAAATCTCGAGTCCCACTCCAACTGTGCAGTAAAGAGAAATTATTCCTATAATGAAATTACGGAAAACCATAGAAGACGGCTTTTGTTGCTAACCAATCTGCGAATTGTTGACAGAAGAACTCGCAGGCGAATGTGTGTGTGTGTGTGTGTGTGTGTGTGTGTGTGTGTGTGTGTGTGTGTGTGTGTGTGTGTGTGTGTGTGTGTGTGTGTGTGTGTGTGTGTGTGTTGTTTCTTTTTGATGGGACTTGTCAGTGTCTTTTTCTTCTGTAGAAGGAAGGTGGCGTGGCTTTGGAAGGTCAAAGTAACTTTGTTTGGCATCAAAGAGGCTTTGTTATTAAAGTAGTTTAAAATTTAATTATAAATTCTGATATACGTACCTTTCCTTATTTAGAAAAATAATTATTTAGTATAAAATAATTATAACTATTATTTTGAACGTAATTTTGTAACTATATAATGTAATTTTTAACAAAATATTTTATAATGTACATTTTATTCACATAGGTTTATTACATAGTACAAGAGAGAAATGCCTTTTTGAAACTTTTAAATAATTAAAATACTTTTAAGTTTTGTTTTGTCACTCCATATTATTAACGCTCCAAATGTTTGAGCGTTTCTTCTTCCTTCGGTTTTGAACTCTCTTCAGGGACAATTCTTTTACGACTCATACTTATTAACACCTTTTTCTTACTTTTCGCGTTTTTCTTCCATTTTTATATTAGGTAGTGATTAGGCAATAACAAGTTAAGAGGGTATATAGATTTTGGATTAAAGATTACAACACGGTTGAAACTAAAGCTGCTGACACTTAGGTTTCCACGAGAACACAATCTGACTGTTATCACTTTCCTGACTGCTTACTCCCACTGTCTATGGAAGATTCTTGTTACTTTCCTTTCCTCTGTTAATCAGCCACCTGAATTTTATTTTCTTCCTTTTTATCAAGGGTCGATGTTTTACTGTCATTCAGGAAAGTTGGAAGAGCTATTGTTTTATAAAATCTTATACGCGTATCTTTCCACGTTTTATTTTTAAGTAGACTATTTATGAATCGTTCTACAGATGATTTTCAACTTGCTAACTTATCTTCCTAAACAGTGCCACTTTTCTGCGAAATGTCACACTGCATGCAATTAAAATCACCACTCCGATTTAAAATTTGATTTTCTATAACTATAATTGTTCTAATTGGATGTTTACCTTTAAATGCCGTAGTTTGTGATTTTTGAGTAGAGATATATATCCCATAATCTCTTATTATGTTATTAAATGTAAATATCGCCTTTTGTAACTGATCTTCTGTTTCCCTGTATTATTACATTGTTGTCTGCGTAGAGCAAAGAATTCACGTATGAGTGTCGTTGAAATGATGTTTCATGGTCAACTTTTGCATTTTATAGTTGTTCTAAAAGTCCGTTCATAAACATTTACAGATCAAACCGTGTGGCAAAATAAATGGTAATAACTTCTTGCTTCAATGCATGTGGTAAAATAATAAAATACATGGCATAAATTTGAAACACTATGAGTCTGAATTTTGTTACAAGTTTGGACTATTGAATACTTTGGTAATTGATTTACAATTTATTACTTCAGGATGCGCCAGCGCGATGTTTACATATAAGGCTAGTATACAAAAAGCGCACTCGCTTTAACAGTGAACTTATTTAACCTTCTGAACCGCCGTTCAGTCTATCTGTTGACTCTGCAGTACTGTAACAGGGTGCACTCACATATTTTGTTTACATAGTCTCTTTTATCTCTGCTGTCAATTATTCCTCCTCCATCATTCTGTCTCCTTGTATTCGTTTGTATCTGTAATATTTTTAACGTATTTTTAACGCCTGCTATTTGCCTCCAAACAGACAAATTATTGTTTATCACGACGCTATTTTTGACTGTAATTAAATTAAATTAACGTACGGCAAACTTAGTGAAACTTACAAAACATTTTAAACATTGTTACCATAAATAAAATTTAAATACGATGTAAACGAGAAGAGTATTAATAAAAATGTTTAGTCCGGCGTCAATTCTGCGTGTGCAGAAGCTGTACAATTTTTATAACGCTTTTAGACTTGTTGCGATTCACGTGAGGGAGGCACAAAGCCTGACGCACACCGTAAGAATACCGTTTACTGCCTCTGTATTATAATCCTTAATTTGCAATCTTATTTGTATGCCAGAGCAATATTCATTTTCTGTTCCAGAAATACTTTTATGCGTCTTTCGCTTTTTTATTTTTGCTGCCTGGTTCTTTCCAATTTGGAAATTGTGACGCACACTAGCGTTACGAGAGACTTTCAGAATGTTTTAGTTGCCCGTAGAGTAAATTTGGCCTTAACTAGGAACATCAAGAATATGCGAGAGCGTTGCGTCGTCCTGCTGTTCACATAATGCGTGCTAATTGTTAAGTAAGCCACTCATGTTGCCGAACTCTCGGCGCAACAATATCCACTTCGTTTAGAATAGTACTGGCTACTCAGTGAGTGATCTCGTTTATCATTATTAAATAAAATAATGGTATTTAAGAGCATAGTCAAACTAATTTAGTGGACCTTAACTAACATAATGTATGTGGACTTTGTGAATGCGCAAGCTAATTCAATATATACAGTGCACATCTCGCAGAGAAGCCAGTCGCAGATTTTACGTATTATTACTAATCCCTCTTGGTACGTATAAAACGAAGTATGATAACTTAGAGAAGCACCATTGGTTAAAGACATAATTAAAAAAAAATAAGTATTACACATAGTGAGAAATGATCGACACATAGGACTCCTTCCCTTATTGTAACATCACTAAATCATCCATATTGACAGAAGACGGAAGAGGTATTAGGTGGGCAGCAGACGTAATAAATGTTTGAAGAGATTCGTCAATGGAGGAAATCTCTTCATGCCACAATCAGGTACTTCTAACATAACGTAGGGCAGCTGATTAGCTCACAGAACTTTTTTTGACTGCTAAATATAATCAAGAAGTAGCCTAAGTCATTGGCAAATCCAGAAAGCCGTGCACACTGCAAAATCCCTCCAGGATGTTCGAGTTTTGACTACTCAAACATAGTGTACTAACCCATACTGTAATAAATATTACGTTATGGGTTATGCGGCAAATCCTGCACATTAATAAATAAAAGTATAAACAGTAATATGTTTTCACAATTTTCTATGCGCGTGCTAAATGCAAAAGTATAATATGATCAAGTTTCCACTGGTCTTATGTAGCGTGGAAACTGTGTGCTGTTCTAGAGCTTTATTTGTGCGATCAGACTCTTCTCTCTGTATTTTGTTCTTCCAACAGTCTATGATCAAGTTTCCACTGGTCTTATGTAGCGTGGAAACTGTGTGCTGTTCTAGAGCTTTATTTGTGCGATCAGACCCTTCTCTCTGTATTTTGTTCTTCCAAGTCTGCCTGTAGATGACCACGTTTCCCATATTTTTTTATTCACCTCGAAATAAAAAACACATATAAAAAACACGTTTCTCACAGTTGTAACACTTCGGTCTTCTGTCTCTTTCCCATCGTTGAAATCGTTGGGAATTGTTGAACCGTTGAGTTGTTTGTCCTTCAACATTTTTTCTGTTCCCATTGTAACGCAATGTAATACTGAGATCTTCTGACTACATTGTAATAGCATAAACCCATTAAAATAGCGGGACGCTGACTTGGCAACTTCATTAGGGCGTGAACAAGAGCTTCTAAGCTATTTCGGTGTCTTGCCATTTGTGACACTTGCCGAAGTTCACAATCTCGGACGCCATCGATAAATGTCTGCACTGCAAACCTCATTCGGAATTTCTCTGGTGTTTCAGGATAAGCCGGTCTAATCGGTCTGTCGAAGGTTGCTTCAAACTCTTTAAGACCCTCCTCGGAATTTTGTCGCCTTGTCCTCAACTGAGCGTAGTACACTTCTCGCAAATGTTTATAACCATACCGTAATTCTAAAGCTTTTACCAATTCGCCGTAGGTGTTCTGGCTATTGGGTAGGACATTCTGTAGTACCTCTACCGCAGGTCCTTTTAAAGCGAGAACGAGTGAAGCTGCCTTGTCTTTCTCCGTCCAATTGTTTGCTCAAGCAGCGGCTTTAAATTGCCGAACACACGTAGCTCAGTGAGTGCTTCCATCAAATGTTGGGGCCTTGACATGAACCGCCCCAACTACAGCCAAAGTTACTTTCTCTATTTTCTGTGTTTTTTTCTGTCTTTACCATGATACAGTCTCTTCAGCAATTCGTTTAGAAACGCGTGGTTGTATTTTCATGACCTGCTCGACTTCCCTTTTAATTTGTTCTCTTATGTTTGGACATAGAGTCTTCTCTAACCCGGCTGTAGACCCTTACGTATACCCCGCAGAAGTTTCAGAATAATTTTCCATTCTTTTAGCGGCGTGCCGGCATAATTTCCGTAGTTACAGGTGCTCTAACAATCTAGAGTGGTACATGTGTGGACGGCCTTGACCCAGAATCCTAACGCTGGGCTAGTCGAGAAGCGTGTAGAACAACGCTCCCAAAAATTGAGAGCGTTAAGTAATCGTCGTAGCAATATGATCAACGTCATTATCCACAATTCCTCCTTTTCCTACGTGTTTACTTTCAATGTCTACTACATGCTTACACCTCACTACCCAATTTTTTAGATATCATTCAAAACTTTTCTTCGCATAATCTTGTCAGGCAATCAATAAATATTAAAAGTTATATTTCTGTTTCCTTTTCAACTTTTTAAATCTGATAGAAACTAAATTAATTTGCTTGTTTTCAAATCCTTCAAGGTTGTCACTATGACCTTCACTTGCTATCACCTTGTCATTAATAAATGTTTAATATGGTGGTTTAGTGAAGTTGAATTAATTCGTATATTTATTGTTTAAGATAGTTTGTGAAAACGATATTTTCACTTTTGTCAAGCAATCTTGCATTTCATTTTTTTGACGATGACGTATGATTTTGTTAAATACCAAATTCGTTTCAATTTTATGTCGCATCTCTCAATTAAAATTCTACGGTTTGTTTTGGTTTGCATCTATGTACGCCCAAATTGTTAAACTTTGTTATGAGTCGTTTCGCGGTCTTGCAAATAAATGAACCTTGCAAAACTGATAGCAATTGTTTTACTACAGGTTTTGTTTTTTTATGAATGTAAAAATTACGTGCGGTTCACCTGATTACGTATTTGTCAAATTTACCAATGTTCGTTATTTGGTTTAGTTTGATACGGTCTTTCTCCTTAACGTAATAAAAAATTCATTTAAATCTTCGTTAAATTCCTTTCCTTTCTTTATTATTCCGCTAATAGAACCTTTCCAAACATCTGTGAATTGTACCACGTGTTCAAAAACTTTTACGCCTGATAAAATCACCTACTTCTCGAGTTTCACTGTGAAAAGTTTTACAATGAATTATTAAAATTCTTATTATGAATAAATAAATAATGGCTAATTATAATCCAAGTAATTCACTGACGCTTATCAGCGTTACAAAAACAAAAACCTATCAGCGTCATTAATTCCAAAGTGATATAAAAACCATTAACAGAAGTAATCACTTGTACTTTTTAAAAGGTCATTAAAGTTGATTATCTTTCAGTGAAGAGTTAGTGAGGATCGGTCAAAAATACCACAAATTGTTTAACCTATTTGTGTTATTTTTGACCGATCCTCACTAACCCTTCACTGAAAAATTCATTTATTGACGGTCACTACAAATTTAAGGATTTAAGAAAGTTAATTATGTTAATTATAACACATTCCAGGAATAATGAAGTAGAGTAATGCTACAAAACACAATATGCCGTGACTTCTTTGTCGTCGTATTATAAATAGAGGATAAGATAAATGTATTCACAATGAGGCCACCTTAAATACATGGATTGAAAGAATATAAGGAGAAGACTTATAAAAAAAAAGTAGAAAACTGTAAAAACAATGCATCACTTTAAATATACAGTAAGTAAAGTTTTTTGCTATTTTTATTCTACCGTTGATAGACAATAGCGTCAATAACAAAAAGGAAGTGACGTAAATGACAAACTTGCGTCAGTAAATTAGAATATAAAATCAAGGATCACTCTTGCAAACCCTTATAAACTGCATTGAATTGTTACGCTCTGAGACGGTGAACGTAAAGAAAATACCACAATCAAAGAAAACAAAAGTAATTAAATATAAACAACATTTCCTATTTTATCTCTGATTTAAATTAATTTGAAAAATCAACGCTAATCTTAGTTTACAGGCAAGCGGTAAGCATTTTGTCAGACACTTTGATAATTCTCCTTATGAGACACTTATTGATCTTGCTGAGAGAAGAAACCATTAAAGGTTATCATAGGTCAAATTTTATTATAATACATAACGTAAAATATATTTAATGCGTTTTAGTTATTTAACTAAACGGTTTATGAATAAGCAAAGAAAGTCAATAAACGCAAAGTGTTTAAAAATAAACTTATAGAACTATTTTGACACGTTCTCATGGGGTGTTAAGTGAAAGGCAGAGAAACAAATCATAGGCTGTAAAGTTAAAGTATCTGAGATTCATACGAGTGATGAAGAAAGCAGAATTATAAATATGGATATTAGAAGAATCATGTATATGGATATGAAAATATGTAGAAGGAAATTAATTAATTTCGTAAGAGCATTTACACCGAATGGAAAGGATGAGAATTTGAAATCCAAAAACTAAGAAGAAGAAAACAAAAACTGTAAAGAAAAGACTACTGGCTTCTGTGGACACCTAAGAAGCATGGAACCAGAAAGGATAGCAAACAAATCTTCGTAGTCCTTGAGAATAAACACACGTGTGTATCGATAGCAGGAAACGTCCATCAGTATCTAGGAAAAAGTGGAATCAAGTATTAAGATATAGGAAACAGAGATGTGTTCATAAGCAAAAATTGCGGAGATAAGGATATGTCTGAGGAGAAACCAAGGAGAACCAAAAGAGTGATATCGGAAGAACAACGAGGAAGAGCGAGCTAGTGAATGAAGGAATGCTGGCGAAGGAGAAAAGTACTTCAGGAAGTAAATAAAGCTGTGTAATCTTACCCCATAGAAAATTAAATATCTGAAACAAATAAATTAAGCAAAAAAGAAGTGATAGTCTAGAATCACGTAACTACTATAATTCTAGAAAGAAAAGACGTTACCATTTCGGTGAAGCAAAGAACTGTTAAGCGGAAAAACGTATAGAAAACGTTTATGCAAAATTGAAGTTTATTTTCTACCACTGAATACTAACAAGATTTTGAACTTTAACGTGCGTGTGTGTGTGTGTGTGTGTGTGTGTGTGTGTGTGTGTGTGTGTGTGTGTGTGTGTGTGTGTGTGTGCGTGTTACCTAGTTTGTTTCAAATTGTCATAAACAGCCCATCTACTTTCTAGAAACAGCTCTTAAGGTTTTTAATTACTAAACTCAAATCTAAGATGATTAAAAAGATCAAAGTACAGGTTATATTTGATCGTCCTACATTACTTCAAATGTGTTTACCTTATGTGTACGTTCAATATGGTGTCTAATAACAAGTGCTTCTTCTTCGACACCACTTTAGTAATGTAATTGAGTTAGGTAGAAAAGCTGATTTTACCAGCTATAGGACAGTTATATTTTAGGTCTAGAATCACCTCGTGAATAGTCTGCTTTCCTCCTGGAACACCCTGTGTGTGTGCGCGTGTGAGACCATTAAATTGCTTCCATACAGGCCAGTTAGGCTCAAAGCTATACTTTTCACCATTTTTCCTATACTGAAGTTCTATACGTCTACTGTCTTCCACTACCATCTTCCATTCTCTCTGCATGGCCTAACCAATGCGATCTTCTTGCTCCGACTACCATGTCTTTCATAGCTGCTTCGCCGCAATCACTATGTATATCTCTTCACTTGTTTTTCTAACGTATCCACCTCCTATTTTCCTTCCCCACAAAATTCTTCTAAACATCTTCCTTCCCTATCGCCTTAATGTTGCCTGTGCATTTTACTCCTAAAATTCTCGCTTAGTAAATTACCTTTCAAAAACGCCTATTATCTTTGGTCACTCTTGACATTATATAAATGCACTGATGGAGAGGGTAAGATCGGTCCTAGATCTTTGAAAAACAACAAACAAACAAACGTCTTAAACAGAGGTTTATAAGTTAAAATTATACAATCTATGTTTGTACAAATTGAAGCATGCTTTTACTGTCTTTACCTAAACAGTTTGACGAAGTCTAGCACAGTTTGATTTGAAAAGTTGATCACTGTTACCAAAAACTTTTTCTTGATGCTCTCTCTATAATAAAAATAGTTAGTAAAGTTTAATTTTTTTATAACAAAGTATAATTAATAAACATAAAAACAAAAGTATACATTACACAAAATTAGCAGCTAACAGGTAACCACATTTCTCACTAGGCAACGACAAAATTGTAAATGGTAAGATTATAAACAGAGGCAGTAAACGCGATCCGGCTACAGGCATTGGGCGAGAGCCAGTTTGCCAGAGGCGACGTGACTATTTATTGTGCCCGAGACTTTAAACCGTTATAAAAATTTTACAACAATTAGCACTGCAGAATACAGACTTCACTTTTAAACTTTTATTAATGTCCCTTCTTTTAAACACAGCATTAAGCTGTTGCTTGGAATAATTCACTTATTACGTTTATACGCTATATCAACTATCTTATTTTCCTAATAGTAATTTCATCATCATCATCATCATCATCATCACCTTCTTGTTCTTGTTCTTGTTCTTGTTCTTGTTCTTGTTCTTGTTCTTGTTCTTGTTCTTGTTCTTGTTCTTGTTCTTGTTCTTGTTCTTGTTCTTGTTCTTGTTCTTGTTCTTGTTCTTGTTCTTGTTCTTGTTCTTGTTCTTGTTCTTGTTCTTGTTCTTGTTCTTGTTCTTGTTCTTGTTCTTGTTCTTGTTCTTGTTCTTGTTCTTGTTCTTGTTCTTGTTCTTGTTCTTGTTCTTGTTCTTGTTCTTGTTGCCCTTGTCCTTGTCCTTCTTGTCCTTGTCGTTTTTGTAGTAGTAGTAGTAGTTGTAGTAGTAGTAGTAGCAGTAGCAGTAGTAGTAGTAGTAGTAGTAGTAGTAGTAGTAGTAGTAGTAGTAGTAGTAGTAGTAGTAGCTGTTATTATTGTTGTTGTTGTTGTTGTTCTTCTTCTTCTTCTTCTTCTTCTTCTTCTTTGCCTTTCTGTTTCTTCATCTTTAATCCCTTATTTTCATCTTTACTTTCTCCATCCCTTTTTCCTTCTCCTCTTTCTCTTCCCTTTTCTTTCCCTCTTTCTTCTCTTTGTTTCTTTATTTAATAATTATTACGTTTTAATTCATAAATAAATTTAACAAACAATTAAATTAAACAAACTTATTAATTAACTTGAACAATTAACTTTTTCTAAGAATTCAAGTATCTTATTTCTAAGAAATCATAGCAAAATAAGAAAATGATATATAATATTTAAATAAATTTAAAACTAGATCTAAGTAATGTTTCAAAGTACTTTGGTTCTTAGTGTTGTAGATTTTTATAACATTTCATATTTTTTGAGTGTATAATTTAAGAGGATATGCTAATTTTCAGAAAACCACTTTATAATCGTTTTAGTACTCGTATAATTAGCTTTAAATAAATCTAATACAATATTTTATATTTAATCAAAATTACACTATACTTGAGTGAAAGCGTGCGAGCGCGCGCGCGTTGGTAGGGAGGTGCTGTGTGACTGGCTGCAGTACTTTGCCCCGGAGAGTCGTAAATAGTCTGCTTACGTAATTCTAATCTGACAGTTACTGAATCAGCTCGAAGATTTAAATTCAATTCAATCCTTTGAGATGTGTCAGCTCTTACTGACATTTTCTGAACGTGATGTGCTATAAATTCATAAATGTAATGGACATCCACCATGTCCATTAAACACGTCCTCTTTATCGCTCCTTGTGTCTTGTCTGTTCTGCAGGTCTCTTTTTTTTTAATATACATCATTTATTATCTTCCCTTTACGTAACCTTCACAGAATACGATTTTATCACTTACCACCTTATTACCTGTCATTTTTTGTTACCTATCGTAACAACTTCATTCCCTGGCACACAGAGTAAAGTTAATCAAATTTAACATCCGCTTTGTAATTGTCTCTACAGATTATTGTCTTGAAGCATTTATGCAATTATAATACAAAAACAGATTTAAGAAATACAAGAATTTTTCAAATCTTAGTCCCTTATAGATTCCAACTGAAATATTATTATCTAATGAAAATAGAATGGAAAATAGCAGTTTTTTAATAGGCGGGTATTTTATTTATTTCTTTAGGAAAATGTAACAAATTTAAAAATAAATATGATACAGATAAGATTAATCTTTAGTAATTTTGCACAAGCTGGAGAGGAAAACTTTTGACGAAAACCTGACAGTTAAGTGAAATGTTTGCGAAGTCAAATAAAATCAAGGGTAATAATCCAATGTTATAAAGTACAAAATGTCAAATGTGTATGGCAAGTTTTTAATAAGTGTGTTTTTCCAGCAACGACTTAGGTATCAAAAACATCATTTCAGGAATGTGTATGAGTAACAGAATAATAGATTAACTAACCAAACTGGTATAAATGCTGCCATTTAGAGCATGAACTTTTAAGTACCACGCTAGTTATGGATGACCAAGTTGTAATCCATGACGGTAAAGACAAACCGCAAATGTTAGTCTACATACTTAATCACTTGAGTGGAAACTACAATATAAACATCCTCATACGAAAATTTAAGACATTTAACGGGGAAGGAACCAATACGATCAAACATTATGATGACTCTACAACATTAGAGTAAGTAGCATACTTTAATTATCTGAGAGTGTGATATAAAACTAAGAGGACGAAAATATTTTTAAAAAGACGAACATATATCAAAGATAGCACGTGGCACTATACGACGAACTGTGAAATCTAAGACTTCGAGAGAAACTCAGATAACGTTTTAAACAGTAATAGCGGTTCACATTTTGTAGTATGGGTCGAATCATAGGGCACTAGGAAAGGAAACTTTACCGTCACAGAATCCAAAGAAATAATAGTTTTTCTATTTGTAGAATCATGTACAAGACTGGAAGGTGTATAAGAAACGATGATAGAATATATAATTAGGAATATAACCTAAAACAGAAATAACAGCAGGGTACAAACATAGATTTATGTATTTCCTAATTACATTTTGTGATATCGTAAACAGGTCAAGATTATCTGCCGAGAGAAGTTGCTGTACGATGTACAGTGTTAATTAATTTAAACAAGGTTAATTAATTTCAAGAAACATTGGGCAGACAAGCATTAGTTGAGACGGATCTATTTATAAACAATTTTTCCTTTGATTTTGAGGAAAGCGTGTTTCTTTTGCCCCTTAAGGGGGCACTGCAGTGGCGGCGCTAAGGTCTTGGGCCCCCTCGCGAAGTACTGAAGAGGGTTCCCTTATTCAGTTTTCTGATGGGGACATGGAGTAGTCTTATAATAAAAACGTGAAAAATACTTATACATATTTGCTATGTGTCAAGTGATTATAACGGTTTACTATCTACCAAAAAACTTCATTGTGCAGACAAAACTTTTTGTTCTGCTTTGGTCATATAAGAATAGTTTTCCACATTAAATGGCCTGATAGATTTTGGATCTTTTGAAAAAGGATAGATTTGTAGGGTTTTGACGCTAAAATAAAGTACTTTTTAATTCCAGTTAAACAACCGGGAACATGCCAATATCTATCTGGCTGATATTTACTTCTGATGTTATATATCATTTACTTCTGATATATCATTTTTACACCAACAGTCGGGAGCATTTTCCTCAACACGTTTTCTTGTTTGGTCTTCTTCTTTATAGATCTGGGTTGTCCTCTGCTTACTGGGTCTAGGTCCAGGCCTAGATTCAGGTTCAGGTTCAGATTCAGCGATTTTATAGTTCCGTAATATCAGGTTTATTGAACAACTTGTAGATATTTGTTAACCTCTTAGCTGATTCAGATCTCTGCTGATGCAGCTCCTTTTCTGAGACCCACTCAAGTAATGACGTTTATCAGCCATCATTTAAAAAGTACAATTTTAATACTTCTCATCTGAAATGCGCGTTAACCCCCAAGAAAATGTCTTATGAAAAGTTGATCCGAATTCACTGCGCATAAACGTGCAAGTCGCTTGCAAATCCAAAAGCCAACTGGACTGGACTCTTTAGCCTGAAAGAAATCTAAAACGTTGAAAAGCGTAAACAGCTGCACATGCAAGAGCTGAAGACGGTTGAGAGAGGTCAATTCATTGTAGAGCTTACCCAAACACAATACTGTTAGTAAGTTTAAAAATTGTGGAATTTGTTAATGCATGTGTGAGCAGATGCCGGTATGTACTGTGAACAGGTCTTGAGATAAGAGCGGATTACAGGCATCACTCATTGCCTTCAGGAACTTACCGTACTCATACGGTCACACAATCACGCTCTTTCATAGCCCTTCCGATCCCTCACTTCACATCGCAGAGCAAAGAGATAACTTGAAGTAGTAACTGCTCCAGTAATGATATCAAATAATAGACGCGATGTCACCTTGAGCAAACAAAGTAAGGCCCTGGTTTAGTGCAGTTAACAAAGAGCAGAAAAATGGAATTTAAAAGAGAGCAATTTTAAAATTATTTGAGGTCCATTTAAGAGACCCAAAAAAATTATACGAAAACATGTAATGACTCTTACCACGAAGGAAACCAACCAGGCACAAGCATACATTAACACTACGAAATAGATGCCTAAGAATTTTCTACTATGAGTTTACCAACTTGGAATATACTACGAGTTTAAAAAATATATATATGATATGATATATATATATATATATATGAAATGTATATCACAAAAGACATCAAGAAAAGATCAGCTATGACAATCAGCTTCTTGAAAGAAAAATGGGCATTTTGCATAGTTGTCAAATTATGTCGTTTCTCAGTATTAGCAAAAAAATTCCTTTTTATTTTTATCAGAATAGGCCTACTTTAAGCCTGGGGCGGCAGTAGTAAGACGTGTACTTTTGGAAAAAGGAAATGACGAGTTATGACAAGTTAGAATAAATTCAAATGCATTTCTAAAATCTGCTTGGAAAGTATAAGAAGAATCATATAATTTTAGGAAAAGATCATTCAAAATTTTTTAAATGCAGAGTGGACTAATTTATTCAGTTCTTTTAAGGTCACGATCCCTGTTAAAATATGTATGTACAGTGTAGGCTACACTTGCCTTGTTGAAAGCTCATATTTAGTGATGTGCTACTACCAATATGTAAACTGGATACTACTAAACGCTGTGCTGTATTTGAGTAACCTTTCTGTCTGTAAAAATAGCTGAAGTTGCTCCGCTAGAAGCCGTGCTGTACGAAGTCGGTTCGCGAGACTTCGCGCGTGTTTTGAAAAGTGGACAAAATCACGAATTCTTTGTAAAAATAGTTTAACCCCTATTCAAATTAATAAGATAATAGTAGATATGCTAGGAGATGCAGCACCTTCAAAACAGTGGGATTCGAAATTGAACATGGTCGCACAAGCATTGAAGTGGATGCCTTCTGTGGTTGCCAACAAGTGCGACTACTCCAATGCACCAACCACATTGTACAAAGTTTTTCACACCAAGTTCTCGAGTTAAAATATACTACAGACGCTCAACTGATATGCCTGTAATCAAAGCCATCTGTCATCCACTGTCAACCGGCGGTCTTCCAACACCGTATATGAAGTTTTTGTTAGTGATATCTGGAGTTGTTACACATTTTGTTACCATACAAACTTGTACGACCACGTTTAAACTCGAGTTCCTTCTTATAAACATTTGTTTTGGGAGTCGCGGCACTTCCTAACGGATTTACCATTTTGTGAATGTCTATTGGCGCTATATATATATATATAATTTAAATCAAATCATTCAGTCACAGCACGATGTTTGATTTTGCTCATTTTTCAAAATACGGGTGACACGTCAATTTAAAACTACAGATAAACAATGATAATAATGAATCTTGACGCACGCGAGAAATTTTAGTTCTATCACTAAGCTATAGGCGGCACTTCGCAAACTTTATAACCGAGCCTCGTACACTGATGCAAAATAAAAAATTAATTACCACTACTAACAGCTGCTTTGAGTCCGACCGTCATCCTTCTGAACGCGGGAACGATACATTTGAATTTGTTATCAGAGGTCTAAAACACAAGGAATAACAAATGGAAAACTGATTATGTTAAAGACACTGCGAGATGGCAGTCATACGCCTCATTACAGCTTCAGAAAAATTATATCAAAACTGTAAATAGTCGACTCGGAGAACACAAACCGGTAAGAATAATTGAATGCTCGAAGCTATGTTTCAGGATTCCATTTAAACTTGTCTTCCATTCTCCCCCTCTACACCCACTGCTCTGACATAACGAACCTCAGCTTTCAACATAAAAAGTGTATGTGTATAAATTGCAATTTCTAATCCAACTTCTTTAGCTGTTATTACAAAACATAAAATGGATATAGAATAAAGTTAATTTTATCCTACTTATGAAGAAATAAATCACAGATTATCTGGCTGGTAACTTCGTCATGGCATTTGTAACCCCCTCAACCCTATCTCTCCAGCCATTTGATTGATTCAAGTACTATTTCTTTGGGTTTTTACTATTATATACTATTACAGACATATAGATATTATGATTAGTTAAGTGCTCCAACTGCCTGGGTTTCCTTTTAATGATGCTTTTCCATCACTCTCGTCTTTAATTTATTAATTTAAAAACCTCATCACTGCCTACGCGATTCCTACAAGAGATCGTTTAAATCCTCCTCTTTTTTCCTTGCATGTATGAAAGGCTTTAGTTTGTTCCTTCCACCTTCTCCCATTGTCCACATTTCAGATTCCTACAGAACCATATTCCGTGTAGAAGATTTTATGGCATTTCCTGGTTTCGACATCAATCTTTCTTGAAAAGTTCCCTTCTTTTTCATGAAGGCCTCTTTTGCTAAACCATTTCAGACCTAATGTTAACATTAGATCTTTCATCGTGTGAAATTGTGTTACCTAGGTACCTGGAAGTCCTGACCTTCCTCAACTTGATCCTCTTATCATTAGAATTAGTTCATTCTTTTTTCCCAGAGACAGTCCTAACGCGTGTCCGATTTCGTACGTTAGCTCCTGAAGAAAACTGGTCTGAACGTCCGGTATTTCGGTTGCGTTCGTATAATTCCACGATTCGTAGTATTCCATGTGTATTTCGGTAGTGTTATACGGTAAATCGGGCGGGTAGTAAGCGTGAACGAGTATACCTCCTCGTCCGTCCAAATCGTACCCGCAGATCGTACACCTGGAAGTCAGACACTTGTGTTTGAAATATTTCATAGCGATGACCATGTCTGCGTTTATGTCGTTGGGTCGATATTCGAATTCCAGATTCGAATGTTTCCGCCATACAGCGAACGCTTGTCGAGACACTTCTATAGCGCTGGCGGTACCATGAAAGAACCGCCACGACTTGGCCCACGGTGTTCGTAAGGTGTACGACACGAAATCTTCGTTACCACATCTCCGAGCTCGCATCAGATTCATCGTTTCGTTGTTCAATTCTCCATTTACGGTTAAATTGTAATTCACTTGAAACGTGGGAAGGTAGGCGTCCACATCGATGATGGTGTTGTCCGTGAGACGTAAACTATCGTCGGGCACGTATTCGTATCGCACCAAATAATCTATAGCGAAATCTACATCGTTAGCGTTAACGGACGATGCGACGACGACACTTGTGTACACGATAATAAACACTAGCGCAATATCCATGTTGTCACAACAAAACGTGGAATGTCCCAGTCGTGTGTACGACGGTATTATTTATACTTTATTGGCTTTCAGAATCGAATAGAGAGCACCTCGGCTACTTTCGACCCTTGTGAATCCTAACGGTGTTGTGAATCATTTCTTCTTTTTCACAACGTACAGACCGTCGCGCGGAGTGTAGTAGTACACCGAACCTCGTTCTGTGTGTAACTCTTGACGTCTTTCTATGATCAGCTCTTAGTTGTTGTATTCTTTCCGCGCCAAGGTCAGCACGTACATCGTCTCCGATTCGACGTCGACTACGAAGGCAAACGCGTCCGTTCTGTATTTATTTTTAACGGACGCTTTGATCACAAAATAGTGCAAGGGATACAGTTTGGCAGTGACCATTTCGTTAACGTTAATGTGCTTACGCGGTATTAGTCCTTTAAGATCGATTCCATCACGGCGATGCTGCTGCTGCTAATGACAGATGATGATGTATACCGCTCTTGTTATACGATGATGTCGGCTTCACGTAATTCTTCCACTATGGAGAAGATTTCGTTCGTGTGCCCGCTGTTTCCGACAGGCTGTGACGCCATTAACAGTCGCAATCTGCCTAAATGTTATTAAGTGTAATAGAGTATTTAAATATTATATGTAAGGATTATTGTATATTAATATAAATGTGGAAAAATGAACTTTCATTATATGTAATTGAAAATGTTAGATTATAAGATGTGTTGTTATAGTTAAATAATGTTAATTAGTGTTAAAGTTTTGTTAAGGTAGGAAAGGCAAGGAAATAATCATAATATCTTCTAAATTGTAAACCATAGAAATAATAAGGAAGCAAACTATTTATAATATCAATAGTAAAGCAAAACTGATTTTTAGCCCAAATTCAACTTTTACTATGTAATCAAATCCAAAAGGATAAATTAAATAAAACTGTATAAAATTAACAGAGGTTAGTCAGTTTCGAATAAAGATACTTAAGTAAAATTATCACAGAAATGTATAATAGTAAATGTAATGATCAGAGGATAAAATTGACTTTATTGGGAATGTGTAATATAATGCCTAACAGTGGACACAGTATAAATAAAATGTAAATTAATCAGTATCGGTGTGTTGTAACAACAAATTGTTAGAGACAAAGAATAATGATGAAATGAGTAATCTTCTTTAAGGAGAATGTTAACATAAAACGACTTGTAAGCCATTTAATTTATAATTATGTGAATAATAATAAGGCCTATAAGAAATGTCAAAAAATGTCAGTTTTAAGCTCAATTGAAACTAAAATAGGTCATGTTGGATATTGATTTATGTAAAATTAGAACAGGAATATTGCTAGGTACTTACATTTTCATGAAAATAAAAAATAATTAAATTATAGCCATAAAATAGAAAAAAATTTTCATATATTTCTACGAGATCAGATCTGGACAAAGACGAACAGCTGATTTCAGACAATGGGATAGGATACTAAAATATTTCTGGAATTACTATATTAAACAACTATTTCAGTTAGCAGTTGATTGTTAAACGCGAACCAGAACGGATGGGAACGTGCAGACGGGAGATCCAAAAAATATAAAATAATTTGAACTAAATTGAAAGTACAATATAAAGAGTTACTGCAGAGGTTATAAACCTAAAATTAATAAGAATAACTTAACCAATTAACGAAGTGAAGAACGAGTTTTAGTTACAATATAATCAAACACCAATACACCAAGAATGATCCGCCATGTTGGAATAATTGAATTAATACTTTTCCATTGAATAACGAACTTAACTAGATTTCGAACACTGAATACGACACTAGTAATCTTGCATCAAACTACCTTTCCGAGTGAAAAAGAACATTACAACGAAAGCATCCAGAGGAACTACACTATCGCAGAAGAAGATATCCACAATTACATTTCGGTGAGAGGAAAAAACCAGGAGCCGGCGTAGTTGGTGACATCCGAAGTCAATGGCAGCCATGTTTTAAATTAATCTCGGTAGCAGTACACTGCTACCATGAATCAACGGCTACGCGACGTCATACACTGCTGACTGGTTCGATCATTTCTTTTTAAATGACATTATTTTCAAATATATATTACTCTTACGTAATAGTCATTAAGTATTAATTAATTATAAGTATGGTATCTTGTAACTTGCCTTTCCCTGACCCTATAGACAGTTAAAAGAAATCTATTAATAAATTTTGTAATTTTATATATTTTGTTAGTTAACACAATCGACCTGTGAATTGAGTCTCAGCTGCAGCAATAGTCGATGTACATAAGATTATCGCACCACTTCTTAAATAAATGTCATTATTGTTTCTAAACACGGATTTTCCTAATTATTTGAGTAATTAAAATTAATTTATTTCATTTCGAATTTAACTTAGAAGGTAATAACTAAAGAAATTGAGAAGAAGAAGAAGAAAAGGAACTGAGAAGGGAATACAATTCGACCCAGCTTTGACATAATCAAATTAACACATAGAAATAAATCAGTATTAATACTTCTAATTAAATAATAAAACTAATTAAACAATTAAAATATATAAATAATATTAAAAAAAATTTTTCAATAAATTTATAACTCGTAAATTTTCTCAAACATAAATTTTATTTGTAACCCAAAAGGGGTTTATTACAAATTGGCGCTCACAACAGTGGGGCATAACATAAACTCGAGCAAATCGAAATTTATTACAGTGTCTATGTGGTAAGTATATATTGTAAAAAAATAAAAAGGTGACTCGGTCCTGCAGTTGAATATCAATGCACATTATGTATGGAAAAAGGGATATCGTCGATGTGAAGAGACGTGTGTTGTGTTGTTACCAACTTGTAAACTTTGTTAAATTAAAACGGAATGGTAAGTATATATATATATATTTGTAAAAATAAAAAGATCACTTGGCCCTTCAGTTGAATAGCGATTCACTTGTAAAATTGAATATCGTAAATCTGTGCATAGAAGATAAATATTACTATATACTATATTCTTATTGATATGTAATTTCTATCGCACGAACGTAAAAAAAGTGTAGTGTCGTATACATTTGTTGTAAGAAACACACATGATATGCACTGCATAATTGAGCGTCAATTCACTTATATAAAACACACATCACTCATGGAAAATAATTACTGTTTATATTAATCTGGTGGATATGTAATATCTGTTAGTTAATGTAAATAACAGGACGCCACAAATGATGTAATTGGTTCCCGCTGAGACCTTCACACGTCGAGTTATTTTTATCCGCTTACATCAGAATGCTGACTGGCCATCTGTTATCGCTGGTGGGTATGTAATATCTGTGAGTTAATATGAATAACAGGCACAAGTGGCAGATGATGTAATTGACTCCCACTGAGACCTTCACACGTGCAGTTATTTATAACTTCTTACATCATGATGCTGTCTGTCCATCTGTTATCGTTTCGTGTGAACATAGTGAGGGCGGGGGGCTTTATTCAACTTAGTCGTACATAAATTTGTTTAATAACAGAACGCAAGCTGCTGATGATGTAATTGGCTCTCGCTGAGGCTGTCTGGCCATATCTGTTATCGCAGCGTGTGAACGTAGTGAGGGTGGGGGCTTTATTCAACTTAGTCGTACATAAATTTGTTTAATAACAGAACGCGAGCCGCTGATGATGTAATTGACTCCCACTGAGGCTGTCTCAGCATATGTTATCGTTGCGTGTGAACGAAGTGAGGGCGGAGGGATTTATTCAACTTAGACTTACATAAATTAGCGTGTGAAACAGAACGCAAGCCAAGCTAAGTGGCCGTCCTTGACTTTGTGTGTGGCAGCTCTAACGTTTTTTTTGTCGTTGGGTGTGCATTACCGGTTACCATCTCTTTCGCGATCATCCTTGAGATATTGTATATAAGCTGTACGAATTGATCTCAACATTACATCGTTCGCCGAGACTCAACTAGAACTCGTACAGTGAGTTCGATTTTTTTTAATATTCTTTAATTTCTTAAGTATACTATAATCAAGCAATTATTCTTTAATAAAATTGATTTTTTAAATTAGTTGTATGTAATAACACATGAATGCACGTTGTGCAACACTCGTCCTAGCTAGTATATTGAGTGATGAATAGTGTTAATGTTCGAAGGACTTTTGAGATCAAAATACAATAAAAATGTTAAAGCAATATCGTTTAATTAAAAACAATTAAAATACATGTAATCAAAATATATTACAATTTAAAATACATAATATGTAAACGCACACAGTAGTGACAATTACAAAATACATAATATGTAAACATGCGCAATATGATAATTGTGTACGAAATACATCTAATTAAAACTAATTACAAGTTAAAAAAACAAGTGCACTATGACATGACAAATATGTACAAAAAATGAAATATGTGTAAGCAAAATATATGTAACACACACACAGTAGTGACAATTACATAATACAATTGTATACAATTATATCAAATGAATTATATAATAGATATTTACCATCTATCCGTCGTGCGACTTCGTTTTTCTTGTCTTATGACGCGTTTCGGCAACGAATTGCCATCTTCAGAAATCTTAATCACTCATTAGAGATCGTTAAAAAATTAAAAACACCAAAATCATTACAGTAAAAGTGCACTTTTACGACATTGGAAACTCACATACGCGAACATAAAATTTTATGTTTCTCGCGTGGACATTATCGAGCGACTGATTCACTGTTTATATAGCCACTGATAAACCTGTTTTGCTTATTATAGCCCGTGTGTACTGTGACTTTCTATTTACCGGCGCCCGTGTGCAAGTATTGCCGTGTCGTACAATATGTTATGTGAAAATGCAAGTTTATCATTCAAGACATAATCACTGTTGATTTTGACGGCTTTATATATTTCATATTCCTCAAGCGCGTCCATGTATTTTCCTTTCCTGCAGCAATGTAAGGGCTGGAAATTTGTCTCAAAATCACTGTAGTTATGATCACATAGTATCAGGTGTCTGGCAAAATTAGATGTTGTTTTATGTAATTCCCTTCTGGGAAGATGTTCGTTATATCTTTCTTCAAACGGTCTGCCTGTTTGGTATATGTAGAACATATCGCATGAGCTGTAATTCATCTTGTGTACGCCGGTTCTTTTTCTTTCTGGTATACTGTTTTTCCGGCTAAGAAGTCTCTGAATGTTGTTATTTGTACGGAAAGTTACAATTACATGGTGTTTCTTGAGTTCGTTAACTAAAATATTTGGTAAAATATTTGTGTAATCTGCAGATATGTATTTATTAACCGGAAGTGTGTTATCATTGTTCGACTTTTTTAATTTCTTCTCTTTGTGTTTACTTATTAATTTATCCACTAATGAACTTTTATATCCGCTAGCCGCTGCTATGTGCTTGATGGTATTAACCTCTTCATTGTAGTCTTTTTCACTTAACGGTATAGTTAGCAATCTATGCACAAAACTATTGTAAGCTACCATTTTATGCGAGGTGGGATGATATGAATCGGCATGAATTGTGATGTCCGTTGTTGTGGCCTTTCTATAGATTTTAAATTGAAGTTTTTCTTCGTTTTTTAAAATGGTTAAATCTAAGAAATTTAATTGATTTTCTTCTTCTATTTCAGATGTGAATTTTATCTTATGGTGTATGCTGTTTATGTGACTATTTAAGTTTTGTATTTGTCTTTTTGTTCCATTAAATATCATAAACGTATCATCGACGTATCTACAGTAAAAAATGATTTTATTCTTGTATAATTTATTCGATATTATGTTTATATTCTCATAATAATTTAAATATATATCAGCTAATAGTCCTGACAGTGGCGAACCCATAGCCAGACCGTCATCTTGTGTAAAAACCCGTTGTCAAATGTAAAGTAATTTTGTTCTAAGACGACTGTAAGTAGTTTTAAAAGTTCGTTGATTTTTTGCATGCTAAGTTGAGCTACTTCCTTTAAATTGTTATTTACAATTTCTATAGTTTCCCTCACGGGGATATTAGTGTACAAATTAGTTACGTCTAACGATACCAATTTATATTGTGGTAGTATTTCTATCTTTTTAAGTTTTTCAACAAACTCATAACTGTTCTTTATACTGTAATTATTTGCTATCCTGATATTATTTTTAATTAACGTCACTAACAATTTAGCAGCTTTGTATCCGGGAGCTGTGGTGTAGTTTATTACTGGTCTGATTGGTGTACTTTCCATGTGGATTTTAGGTAGTCCTGTGAATTTTGATGCCGTGGCATTAATTGGTTTTAAATATCTGCGTGTTTTCTCATCTAACAAAAAATTACAATGATTAATGGTGTTATTCAAAGTTTTTACACAAGCCTTTGTGGGATCCCGGTCTATTTTCTTAATATTATTATTATCTATGAAATCAAATACCTTTTGAGTATATTCTTTTTCTGTATGACCACCAATGTGTCACCCTTATCTGCCTTACTTATAATTGCATCATTTTTCTCAAGTTTACTTTTTATGGTTTTAAGATTCATGATATCCTGCTTATATTTACTTTTTAAAAAATTGTTTTGACTTTTACATTTATTACTATTAATTACGTTATTGAGTTTGTTGTTGATAAAAACCCTTGCTTCATTCTGTGCAACGGAATCATTTAATCATTTAATTGCAGCTTCAGCGTTAACGACCTCATGGACAATTTCTTTTGTCGTATTAAATCTTGGTACATTATATTTCAGACCTTTATTAAGCGTGTTTATTTCTTGGTTAGTGAAATCTATGTTGGTTGTATTCGTTACACGTTCATAGAACACATGTTTACCTTCTATTGGTCTATTTTCTTTTTTATGCTGAATACGATATAAATTTAGCATTTTCTTATTATGGGTTAATACTTTATGATAAAAATAATTGGATATTAAAGCGTTAATTTTGGTCATGATAATATCTATAACTGCAGGGTGAATTTTCTTTAACATTTCTAAATGCGCTTTATAAAGATCCGTATTTAACCTGTTTTTCTTTTTGTATAATTGTCTAATTTCTTATGTTAACCACATTTTTTCTGCTATTTGTTTCGTCTTGAGTGCCGCCGGTGTTCTTGAATTAATATTTATGCTTGCATATTTTGGTATGAGATTCATTTTTATACACATTTTATTAAATTTAATGTTTTGTGCAACTTTTAGCATTTTGTTTTTAACATTTTTGTATTTATAGACAACACTTGCCTGACGGGCTTCAATATAATACATTTTAGGTTAGTTGTCTCCAAGTTGCTTATATTAATATAATAGATATTTACCATCTATCCGTCGTGCGACTTCGTTTTTCTTGTCTTATGACGCGTTTCGGCAACGATTTGCCATCTTCAGAAATCTTAATCACACATTAGAGATGGTTAAAAAATTAAAAACACCAAAATCATTACAGTAAAAGTGCACTTTTACGACATTGGAAACTCACATACGCGTACATGAAATTTTATGTTTCTCGCGTGGACATTCTCGATCGACTGATTCACTGTTTATATAGCCACTGATAAACCTGTTTTGCTTATTATAACCCGTGTGTACTGTGACTTTCTATTTACCGGCGCCCGTGTGCAAGTATTGCCGTGTCGTACAATATGTTATGTGAAAATGTAAGTTTATCATTCAAGACATAATCACTGTTGATTTTGACGGCTTTATATATTTCATATTCCTCAAGCGCGTCGATGTATTTTCCTTTCCTGCAGCAATTCAAGGGCTATAAATTTGTCTCAAAATCACTGTAGTTATGATCACATAGTATCAGGTGTCTGGCAAAATTAGATGTTGTTTTATGTAATTCCCTTCTGGGAAGATGTTCGTTATATCTTTCTTCAAACGGTCTGCCTGTTTGGCCTATGTAGAACATATCGCATGAGCTGCAATTCATCTTTTGTACGCCGGTTCTTTTTCTTTCTGGTATACTGTTTTTCCTGCTAAGAAGTCTCTGAATGTTGTTATTTGTACGGAAAGTTACAATTACATGGTGTTTCTTGAGTTCGTTAACTAAAATATTTGGTAAAATATTTGTGTAATCTGCAGATATGTATTTATTAACCGGAAATGTGTTATCATTGTTCGACTTTTTTAATTTCTTCTCTTTGTGTTTACTTATTAATTTATCCACTAATGAAATTTTATATCCGTTAGCCGCTGCTATGTGCTTGATGGTATTAACCTCTTCATTGTAGTCTTTTTCACTTAACGGTATAGTTAGCAACCTATGCACGAAACTATTGTAAGCTACCATTTTATGCGAGGTGGGATGATATGAATCGGCATGAATTGTGATGTCCGTTGTTGTGGCCTTTCTATAGATTTTAAATTGAAGTTTTCCTTCGTTTTTTTAAAATGGTTAAATCTAAGAAATTTAATTGATTTTCTTCTTCTATTTCAGATGTGAATTTTATCTTATGGTGTATGCTGTTTATGTGACTATTTAAGTTTTGTATTTGTCTTTTTGTTCCATTAAATATCATAAACGTATCATCGACGTATCTACAGTAAAAAATGATTTTATTCTTGTATAATTTATTCGATATTATGTTTATATTCTCATAATAATTTAAATATATATCAGCTAATAGTCCTGACAGTGGCGAACCCATAGCCAGACCGTTATCTTGTGTAAAAAACCCGTTGTCAAATGTAAAGTAATTTTGTTCTAAGACGACTGTAAGTAGTTTTATAAGTTCGTTGATTTTTTGCATGCTAAGTTGAGCTACTTCCTTTAAATTGTTATTTACAATTTCTATAGTTTCCCTCACGGGGATATTAGTGTACAAATTAGTTACGTCTAACGATACCAATTTACATTGTGGTAGTATTTCTATCTTTTTAAGTTTTTCAACAAACTCATAACTGTTCTTTATACTGTAATTATTTGCTATCCTGATATTATTTTTAATTAACGTCACTAACAATTTAGCAGCTTTGTATCCGGGAGCTGTGGTGTAGTTTATTACTGGTCTGATTGGTGTACTTTCCTTGTGGATTTTAGGTAGTCCTGTGAATTTTGATGCCGTGGCATTAATTGGTTTTAAATATCTGTTTTTTTTTCTCATCTAACAAAAAATTACATTGATTAATGGTGTTATTCAAAGTTTTTACATAAGCCTTTGTGGGATCCCGGTCTATTTTCTTAATATTATTATTATCTATGAAATCAAATACCTTTTGAGTATATTCTCTTTTCTGTATGACCACCAATGTGTCACCCTTATCTGCCTTACTTATAATTGCATCATTTTTCTCAAGTTTACTTTTTATGGTTTTAAGATTCATGATATCCTGCTTATATTTACTTTTTAAAAAATTGTTTTGACTTTTACATTTATTACTATTAATTACGTTATTGAGTTTGTTGTTGATAAAAACCCTTGCTTCATTCTGTGCAACGGAACCATTTAATCATTTAATTGCAGCTTCAGCGTTAACGACCTCATGGACAATTTCTTTTGTCGTATTAAATCTTGGTACATTATATTTCAGACCTTTATTAAGTGTGTTTATTTCTTGGTTAGTGAAATCTATGTTGGTTGTATTCGTTACACGTTCATAGAACACATGTTTACATTCTATTGGTCTATTTTCTTTTTTATGCTGAGTACGTTATAAATTTAGCATTTTCTTATTATGGGTTAATACTTTATGATAAAAATAATTGGATATTAAAGCGTTAATTTTGGTCATGATAATATCTATAACTGCAGGGTGAATTTCCATTAACATTTCTAAATGCGCTTTATAAAGATCCGTATTTAACCTGTTTTTCTTTTTGTATAATTGTCTAATTTCTTATGTTAACCACATTTTTTCTGCTATTTGTTTCGTCTTGAGTGCCGCCGGTGTTCTTGAATTAATATTTATGCTTGCATATTTTGGTATGAGATTCATTTTTATACACATTTTATTAAATTTAATGTTTTGTGCAACTTTTAGCATTTTGTTTTTAACATTTTTGTATTTATAGACAACACTTGCCTGACGGGCTTCAATATAATATATTTTATGTTAGTTGTCTCCAAGTTGCTTATATTAATATAATAGATATTTACCATCTATCCGTCGTGCGACTTCGTTTTTCTTGTCTTATGACGCGTTTCGGCAACGATTTGCCATCTTCAGAAATCTTAATCACACATTAGAGATCGTTAAAAAATTAAAAACACCAAAATCATTACAGTAAAAGTGCACTTTTACGACATTGGAAACTCACATACGCGTACATGAAATTTTATGTTTCTCGCGTGGACATTATCGATCGACTGATTCACTGTTTATATAGCCACTGATAAACCTGTTTTGCTTATTATAACCCGTGTGTACTGTGACTTTCTATTTACCGGCGCCCGTGTGCAAGTATTGCCGTGTCGTACAATATGTTATGTGAAAATGTAAGTTTATCATTCAAGACATAATCACTGTTGATTTTGACGGCTTTATATATTTCATATTCCTCAAGCGCGTCCATGTATTTTCCTTTCCTGCAGCAATTCAAGGGCTGGAAATTTGTCTCAAAATCACTGTAGTTATGATCACATAATATCAGGTGTCTGGCAAAATTAGATGTTGTTTTATGTAATTCCCTTCTGGGAAGATGTTCGTTATATCTTTCTTCAAACGGTCTGCCTGTTTGGCCTATGTAGAACATATCGCATGAGCTGTAATTCATCTTGTATACGCCGGTTCTTTTTCTTTCTGGTATACTGTTTTTCCGGCTAAGAAGTCTCTGAATGTTGTTATTTGTACGGAAAGTTACAATTACATGGTGTTTCTTGAGTTCGTTAACTAAAATATTTGGTAAAATATTTGTGTAATCTGCAGATATGTATTTATTAACCGGAAGTGTGTTATCATTGTTCGACTTTTTTAATTTCTTCTCTTTGTGTTTACTTATTAATTTATCCACTAATGAAATTTTATATCCGTTAGCCGCTGCTATGTGCTTGATGGTATTAACCTCTTCATTGTAGTCTTTTTCACTTAACGGTATAGTTAGCAATCTATGCACAAAACTATTGTAAGCTACCATTTTATGCGAGGTGGGATGATATGAATCGGCATGAATTGTGATGTCCGTTGTTGTGGCCTTTCTATAGATTTTAAATTGAAGTTTTCCTTCGTTTTTTAAAATGGTTAAATCTAAGAAATTTAATTGATTTTCTTCTTCTATTTCAGATGTGAATTTTATCTTATGGTGTATGCTGTTTATGTGACTATTTAAGTTTTGTATTTGTCTTTTTGTTCCATTAAATATCATAAACGTATCATCGACGTATCTACAGTAAAAAATGATTTTATTCTTGTATAATTTATTCGATATTATGTTTATATTCTCATAATAATTTAAATATATATCAGCTAATAGTCCTGACAGTGGCGAACCCATAGCCAGACCGTTATCTTGTGTAAAAAACCCGTTGTCAAATGTAAAGTAATTTTGTTCTAAGACGACTGTAAGTAGTTTTATAAGTTCGTTGATTTTTTGCATGCTAAGTTGAGCTACTTCCTTTAAATTGTTATTTACAATTTCTATAGTTTCCCTCACGGGGATATTAGTGTACAAATTAGTTACGTCTAACGATACCAATTTACATTGTGGTAGTATTTCTATCTTTTTAAGTTTTTCAACAAACTCATAACTGTTCTTTATACTGTAATTATTTGCTATCCTGATATTATTTTTAATTAACGTCACTAACAATTTAGCAGCTTTGTATCCGGGAGCTGTGGTGTAGTTTATTACTGGTCTGATTGGTGTACTTTCCTTGTGGATTTTAGGTAGTCCTGTGAATTTTGATGCCGTGGCATTAATTGGTTTTAAATATCTGTTTTTTTTTCTCATCTAACAAAAAATTACATTGATTAATGGTGTTATTCAAAGTTTTTACATAAGCCTTTGTGGGATCCCGGTCTATTTTCTTAATATTATTATTATCTATGAAATCAAATACCTTTTGAGTATATTCTCTTTTCTGTATGACCACCAATGTGTCACCCTTATCTGCCTTACTTATAATTGCATCATTTTTCTCAAGTTTACTTTTTATGGTTTTAAGATTCATGATATCCTGCTTATATTTACTTTTTAAAAAATTGTTTTGACTTTTACATTTATTACTATTAATTACGTTATTGAGTTTGTTGTTGATAAAAACCCTTGCTTCATTCTGTGCAACGGAACCATTTAATCATTTAATTGCAGCTTCAGCGTTAACGACCTCATGGACAATTTCTTTTGTCGTATTAAATCTTGGTACATTATATTTCAGACCTTTATTAAGTGTGTTTATTTCTTGGTTAGTGAAATCTATGTTGGTTGTATTCGTTACACGTTCATAGAACACATGTTTATATTCTATTGGTCTATTTTCTTTTTTATGCTGAGTACGTTATAAATTTAGCATTTTCTTATTATGGGTTAATACATTATGATAAAAATAATTGGATATTAAAGCGTTAATTTTGGTCATGATAATATCTATAACTGCAGGGTGAATTTCCTTTAACATTTCTAAATGCGCTTTATAAAGATCCGTATTTAACCTGTTTTTCTTTTTGTATAATTGTCTAATTTCTTATGTTAACCACATTTTTTCTGCTATTTGTTTCGTCTTGAGTGCCGCCGGTGTTCTTGAATTAATATTTATGCTTGCATATTTTGGTATGAGATTCATTTTTATACACATTTTATTAAATTTAATGTTTTGTGCAACTTTTAGCATTTTGATTTTAACATTTTTGTATTTATAGACAACACTTGCCTGACGGGCTTCAATATAATACATTTTAGGTTAGTTGTCTCCAAGTTCCTTATATTAATATAATAGATATTTACCATCTATCCGTCGTGCGACTTCGTTTTTCTTGTCTTATGACGCGTTTCGGCAACGATTTGCCATCTGCAGAAATCTTAATCACATATTAGAGATCGTTAAAAAATTAAAAACACCAAAATCATTACACTAAAAGTGCACTTTTACGACATTGGAAACTCACATACGCGTACATGAAATTTTATGTTTCTCGCGTGGACATTATCGATCGACTGATTCACTGTTTATATAGCCACTGATAAACCTGTTTTGCTTATTATAACCCGTGTGTACTGTGACTTTCTATTTACCGGCGCCCGTGTGCAAGTATTGCCGTGTCGTACAATATGTTATGTGAAAATGTAAGTTTATCATTCAAGACATAATCACTGTTGATTTTGACGGCTTTATATATTTCATATTCCTCAAGCGCGTCCATGTATTTTCCTTTCCTGCAGCAATGTAAGGGCTGGAAATTTGTCTCAAAATCACTGTAGTTATGATCACATAGTATCAGGTGTCTGGCAAAATTAGATGTTGTTTTATGTAATTCCCTTCTGGGAAGATGTTCGTTATATCTTTCTTCAAACGGTCTGCCTGTTTGGCCTATGTAGAACATATCGCATGAGCTGCAATTCATCTTGTATACGCCGGTTCTTTTTCTTTCTGGTATACTGTTTTTCCGGCTAAGAAGTCTCTGAATGTTGTTATTTGTACGGAAAGTTACAATTACATGGTGTTTCTTGAGTTCGATAACTAAAAAATTGTTAAAATATTTGTGTAATCTGCAGATATGTATTTATTAACCGGAAGTGTGTTATCATTGTTCGACTTTTTTAATTTCTTCTCTTTGTGTTTACTTATTAATTTATCCACTAATGAAATTTTATATCCGTTAGCCGCTGCTATGTGCTTGATGGTATTAACCTCTTCATTGTAGTCTTTTTCACTTAACGGTATAGTTAGCAATCTATGCACAAAACTATTGTAAGCTACCATTTTATGCGAGGTGGGATGATATGAATCGGCATGAATTGTGATGTCCGTTGTTGTGGCCTTTCTATAGATTTTAAATTGAAGTTTTCCTTCTTTTTTTTAAAATGGTTAAATCTAAGAAATTTAATTGATTTTCTTGTGTTAACCACATTTTTTCTGCTATTTGTTCCGTCTTGAGTGCCGCCGGTGTTTTTGAATTAATATTTATGCGTGCATATTTTGGTATAAGATTCATTTTTATACACATTTTATTAAATTTAATGTTTTGTGCAACTTTTAGCATTTTGATTTTAACATTTTCACATAACATATTGTACGACACGGCAATACTTGCACACGGGCGCCGGTAAATAGAAAGTCACAGTACACACGGGTTATAATAAGCAAAACAGGTTTATCAGTGGCTATATAAACAGTGAATCAGTCGATCGATAATGTCCACGCGAGAAACATAAAATTTCATGTACGCGTATGTGAGTTTCCAATGTCGTAAAAGTGCACTTTTACTGTAATGATTTTGGTGTTTTTAATTTTTTAACCATCTCTAATGAGTGATTAAGATTTCTGAAGATGGCAAATCGTTGCCGAAACGCGTCATAAGACAAGAAAACGAAGTCGCACGACGGATATATGGTAAATATCTATTATATTAATATAAGCAACTTGGAGACAATTAACCTAAAATGTATTATATTGAAGCCCGTCAGGCAAGTGTTGTCTATAAATACAAAAATGTTAAAATCAAAATGCTAAAAGTTGCACAAAACATTAAATTTAATAAAATGTGTATAAAAATGAAACTCATACCAAAATATGCAAGCATAAATATTAATTCAAGAACACCGGCGGCACTCAAGACGAAACAAATAGCAGAAAAAATGTGGTTAACATAAGAAATTAGACAATTATACAAAAAGAAAAAAAAGGTTAAATACGGATCTTTATAAAGCGCATTTAGAAATGTTCAAGAAAATTCACCCTGCAGTTATAGATATTATCATGACCAAAATTAACGCTTTAATATCCAATTATTTTTATCATAAAGTATTAACCCATAATAAGAAAATGCTAAATTTATATCGTATTCAGCATAAAAAAGAAAATAGACCAATAGAATGTAAACATGTGTTCTATGAACGTGTAACGAATACAACCAACATAGATTTCACTAACCAAGAAATAAACACGCTTAATAAAGGTCTGAAATATAATGTACCAAGATTTAATACGACAAAAGAAATTGTCCATGAGGTCGTTAACGCTGAGCTGCAATTGAATGATTAAATGGTTCCGTTGCACAAAATGAAGCAAGGGTTTTTATCAACAACAAACTCAATAACGTAATTAATAGTAATAAATGTAAAAGTCAAAACAATTTTTTAAAAAGCAAATATAAGCAGGATATCATGAATCTTAAAACCATAAAAAGTAAACTTGAGAAAAATGATGCAATTATAAGTAAGGCAGATAAGGGTGACACATTGGTGGTCATACAGAAAAGAGAATATACTCAAAAGGTATTTGATTTCATAGATAATAATAATATTAAGAAAATAGACCGGGATCCCACAAAGGCTTATGTAAAAACTTTGAATAACACCATTAATCAATGTAATTTTTTGTTAGATGAGAAAACACGCAGATATTTAAAACCAATTAATGCCACGGCATCAAAATTCACAGGACTACCTAAAATCCACAAGGAAAGTACACCAATCAGACCAGTAATAAACTACACCACAGCTCCCGGATACAAAGCTGCTAAATTGTTAGTGACGTTAATTAAAAATAATATCAGGATAGCAAATAATTACAGTATAAAGAACAGTTATGAGTTTGTTGAAAAACTTAAAAAGATAGAAATACTACCACAATGTAAATTGGTATCGTTAGACGTAACTAATTTGTACACTAATATCCCCGTGAGGGAAACTATAGAAATTGTAAATAACAATTTAAAGGAAGTAGCTCAACTTAGCATGCAAAAAATCAACGAACTTATAAAACTACTTACAGTCGTCTTAGAACAAAATTACTTTACATTTGACAACGGGTTTTTTACACAAGATAACGGTCTGGCTATGGGTTCGCCACTGTCAGGACTATTAGCTGATATATATTTAAATTATTATGAGAATATAAACATAATATCGAATAAATTATACAAGAATAAAATCATTTTTTACTGTAGATACGTCGATGATACGTTTATGATATTTAATGGAACAAAAAGACAAATACAAAACATAAATAGTCACATAAACAGCATACACCATAAGATAAAATTCACATCTGAAATAGAAGAAGAAAATCAATTAAATTTCTTAGATTTAACCATTTTAAAAAACGAAGGAAAACTTCAATTTAAAATCTATAGAAAGGCCACAACAACGGACATCACAATTCATGCCGATTCATATCATCCCACCTCGCATAAAATGGTAGCTTACAATAGTTTCGTGCATAGATTGCTAACTATACCGTTAAGTGAAAAAGACTACAATGAAGAGGTTAATACCATCAAGCACATAGCAGCGGCTAACGGATAGAAAATTTCATTAGTGGATAAATTAATAAGTAAACACAAAGAGAAGAAATTAAAAAAGTCGAACAATGATAACACACTTCCGGTTAATAAATACATATCTGCAGATTACACAAATATTTTACTAAATATTTTAGTTAACGAACTCAAGAAACACCATGTAATTGTAACTTTCCGTACAAATAACAACATTCAGAGACTTCTTAGCAGGAAAAACAGTATACCAGAAAGAAAAAGAACCGGCGTACAAAAGATGAATTGCAGCTCATGCAATATGTTCTACATAGGCCAAACAGGCAGACCGTTTGAAGAAAGATATAACGAACATCTTCCCAGAAGGGAATTACATAAAACAACATCTAATTTTGCCAGACACCTGATACTATGTGATCATAACTACAGTGATTTTGAGACAAATTTCCAGCCCTTGCATTGCTGCAGGAAAGGAAAATACATGGACGCGCTTGAGGAATATGAAATATATAAAGCCGTCAAAATCAACAGTGATTATGTCTTGAATGATAAACTTACATTTTCACATAACATATTGTACGACACGGCAATACTTGCACACGGGCGCCGGTAAATAGAAAGTCACAGTACACACGGGTTATAATAAGCAAAACAGGTTTATCAGTGGCTATATAAACAGTGAATCAGTCGATCGATAATGTCCACGCGAGAAACATAAAATTTCATGTACGCGTATGTGCGTTTCCAATGTCGTAAAAGTGCACTTTTACTGTAATGATTTTGGTGTTTTTAATTTTTTAACCATCTCTAATGAGTGATTAAGATTTCTGAAGATGGCAAATCGTTGCCGAAACGCGTCATAAGACAAGAAAAACGAAGTCGCACGACGGATATATGGTAAATATCTATTATATTAATATAAGCAACTTGGAGACAACTAACCTAAAATGTATTATATTGAAGCCCGTCAGGCAAGTGTTGTCTATAAATACAAAAATGTTAAAAACAAAATGCTAAAAGTTGCACAAAACATTAAATTTAATAAAATGTGTATAAAAATGAATCTCATACCAAAATATGCAAGCATAAATATTAATTCAAGAACACCGGCGGCACTCAAGACGAAACAAATAGCAGAAAAAATGTGGTTAACATAAGAAATTAGACAATTATACAAAAAGAAAAACAGGTTAAATACGGATCTTTATAAAGCGCATTTAGAAATGTTAAAGAAAATTCACCCTGCAGTTATAGATATTATCATGACCAAAATTAACGCTTTAATATCCAATTATTTTTATCATAAAGTATTAACCCATAATAAGAAAATGCTAAATTTATATCGTATTCAGCATAAAAAAGAAAATAGACCAATAGAATGTAAACATGTGTTCTATGAACGTGTAACGAATACAACCAACATAGATTTCACTAACCAAGAAATAAACACGCTTAATAAAGGTCTGAAATATAATGTACCAAGATTTAATACGACAAAAGAAATTGTCCATGAGGTCGTTAACGCTGAAGCTGCAATTAAATGATTAAATGATTCCGCTGCACAGAATGAAGCAAGGGTTTTTATCAACAACAAACTCAATAACATAATTAATAGTAATAAATGTAAAAGTCAAAACAATTTTTTAAAAAGTAAATATAAGCAGGATATCATGAATCTTAAAACCATAAAAAGTAAACTTGAGAAAAATGATGCAATTATAAGTAAGGCAGATAAGGGTGACACATTGGTGGTCATACAGAAAAAGAATATACTCAAAAGGTATTTGATTTCATAGATAATAATAATATTAAGAAAATAGACCGGGATCCCACAAAGGCTTGTGTAAAAACTTTGAATAACACCATTAATCAATGTAATTTTTTGTTAGATAAGAAAACACGCAGATATTTAAAACCAATTAATGCCACGGCATCAAAATTCACAGGACTACCTAAAATCCACATGGAAAGTACACCAATCAGACCAGTAATAAACTACACCACAGCTCCCGGATACAAAGCTGCTAAATTGTTAGTGACGTTAATTAAAAATAATATCAGGATAGCAAATAATTACAGTATAAAGAACAGTTATGAGTTTGTTGAAAAACTTAAAAAGGTAGAAATACTACCACAATATAAATTGGTATCGTTAGACGTAACTAATTTGTACACTAATATCCCCGTGAGGGAAACTATAGAAATTGTAAATAACAATTTAAAGGAAGTAGCTCAACTTAGCATGCAAAAAATCAACGAACTTATAAAACTACTTACAGTCGTCTTAGAACAAAATTACTTTACATTTGACAACGGGTTTTTTACACAAGATGACGGTCTGGCTATGGGTTCGCCACTGTCAGGACTATTAGCTGATATATATTTAAATTATTATGAGAATATAAACATAATATCGAATAAATTATACAAGAATAAAATCATTTTTTACTGTAGATACGTCGATGATACGTTTATGATATTTAATGGAACAAAAAGACAAATACAAAACTTAAATAGTCACATAAACAGCATACACCATAAGATAAAATTCACATCTGAAATAGAAGAAGAAAATCAATTAAATTTCTTAGATTTAACCATTTTAAAAAACGAAGAAAAACTTCAATTTAAAATCTATAGAAAGGCCACAACAACGGACATCACAATTCATGCCGATTCATATCATCCCACCTCGCATAAAATGGTAGCTTACAATAGTTTTGTGCTTAGATTGCTAACTATACCGTTAAGTGAAAAAGACTACAATGAAGAGGTTAATACCATCAAGCACATAGCAGCGGCTAGCGGATATAAAAGTTCATTAGTGGATAAATTAATAAGTAAACACAAAGAGAAGAAATTAAAAAAGTCGAACAATGATAACACACTTCCGTTTAATAAATACATATCTGCAGATTACACAAATATTTTACCAAATATTTTAGTTAACGAACTCAAGAAACACCATGTAATTGTAACTTTCCGTACAAATAACAACATTCAGAGACTTCTTAGCCGGAAAAACAGTATACCAGAAAGAAAAAGAACCGGCGTACACAAGATGAATTACAGCTCATGCGATATGTTCTACATATACCAAACAGGCAGACCGTTTGAAGAAAGATATAACGAACATCTTCCCAGAAGGGAATTACATAAAACAACATCTAATTTTGCCAGACACCTGATACTATGTGATCATAACTACAGTGATTTTGAGACAAATTTCCAGCCCTTGCATTGCTGCAGGAAAGGAAAATACATGGACGCGCTTGAGGAATATGAAATATATAAAGCCGTCAAAATCAACAGTGATTATGTCTTGAATGATAAACTTGCATTTTCACATAACATATTGTACGACACGGCAATACTTGCACACGGGCGCCGGTAAATAGAAAGTCACAGTACACACGGGCTATAATAAGCAAAACAGGTTTATCAGTGGCTATATAAACAGTGAATCAGTCGCTCGATAATGTCCACGCGAGAAACATAAAATTTTATTTTCGCGTATGTGAGTTTCCAATGTCGTAAAAGTGCACTTTTACTGTAATGATTTTGGTGTTTTTAATTTTTTAACGATCTCTAATGAGTGATTAAGATTTCTGAAGATGGCAATTCGTTGCCGAAACGCGTCATAAGACAAGAAAAACGAAGTCGCACGACGGATAGATGGTAAATATCTATTATATAATTCATTTGATATAATTGTATACAATTGTATTATGTAATTGTCACTACTGTGTGTGTTTACATATATTTTGCTTACACATATTTCATTTTTTGTACATATTTGTCATGTCATAGTGCACTTGTTTTTTTAACTTGTAATTAGTTTTAATTAGATGTATTTCGTACACAATTATCATATTGCGCATGTTTACATATTATGTATTTTGTAATTGTCACTACTGTGTGCGTTTACATATTATGTATTTTAAATTGTAATATATTTTGATTACATGTATTTTAATTGTTTTTAATTAAACGATATTGCTTTAACATTTTTATTGTATTTTGATCTCAAAAGTCCTTCGAACATTAACACTATTCATCACTCAATATACTAGCTAGAACGAGTGTTGCACAACGTGCATTCATGTGTTATTACATACAACTAATTTAAAAAATCAATTTTATTAAAGAATAATTGCTTGATTATAATATACTTAAGAAATTAAAGAATATTAAAAAAAAATCAAACTCACTGTACGAGTTCTAGTTGAGTCTCGGCGAACGATGTAATGTTGAGATCAATTCGTACAGCTTATATACAATATCTCAAGGATGATCGCGAAAGAGATGGTAACCGGTAATGCACACCCAACGACAAAAAAAACGTTAGAGCTGCCACACACAAAGTCAAGGACGGCCACTTAGCTTGGCTTGCGTTCTGTTTCACACGCCAATTTATGTAAGTCTAAGTTAAATAAATCCCTCCGCCCTCACTTCGTTCACACGCAACGATAACATATGCTGAGACAGCCTCAGTGGGAGTCAATTACATCATCAGCGGCTCGCGTTCTGTTATTAAACAAATTTATGTACGACTAAGTTGAATAAAGCCCCCACCCTCACTACGTTCACACGCTGCGATAACAGATATGGCCAGACAGCCTCAGCGAGAGCCAATTACATCATCAGCAGCTTGCGTTCTGTTATTAAACCAATTTATGTACGACTAAATTGAATAAAGCCCCCCGCCCTCACTATGTTCACACGAAACGATAACAGATGGACAGACAGCATCATGATGTAAGAAGTTATAAATAACTGCACGTGTGAAGGTCTCAGTGGGAGTCAATTACATCATCTGCCACTTGTGCCTGTTATTCATATTAACTCACAGATATTACATACCCACCAGCGATAACAGATGGCCAGTCAGCATTCTGATGTAAGCGGATAAAAATAACTCGACGTGTGAAGGTCTCAGCGGGAACCAATTACATCATTTGTGGCGTCCTGTTATTTACATTAACTAACAGATATTACATATCCACCAGATTAATATAAACAGTAATTATTTTCCATGAGTGATGTGTGTTTTATATAAGTGAATTGACGCTCAATTATGCAGTGCATATCATGTGTGTTTCTTACAACAAATGTACACGACACTACACTTTTTTTACGTTCGTGCGATAGAAATTACATATCAATAAGAATATAGTATATAGTAATATTTATCTTCTATGCACAGATTTACGATATTCAATTTTACAAGTGAATCGCTATTCAACTGAAGGGCCAAGTGATCTTTTTATTTTTACAAATATATATATATATACTTACCATTCCGTTTTAATTTAACAAAGTTTACAAGTTGGTAACAACACAACACACGTCTCTTCACATCGACGATATCCCTTTTTCCATACATAATGTGCATTGATATTCAACTGCAGGACCGAGTCACCTTTTTATTTTTTTACAATATATACTTACCACATAGACACTGTAATAAATTTCGATTTGCTCGAGTTTATGTTATGCCCCACTGTTGTGAGCGCCAATTTGTAATAAACCCCTTTTGGGTTACAAATAAAATTTATGTTTGAGAAAATTTACGAGTTATAAATTTATTGAAAAATTTTTTTTAATATTATTTATATATTTTAATTGTTTAATTAGTTTTATTATTTAATTATTATTTAATTAGAAGTATTAATACTGATTTATTTCTATGTGTTAATTTGATTATGTAAAAGCTGGGTCGAATTGTATTCCCTTCTCAGTTCCTTTTCTTCTTCTTCTTCTCAATTTCTTTAGTTATTACCTTCTAAGTTAAATTCGAAATGAAATAAATTAATTTTAATTACTCAAATAATTAGGAAAATCCGTGTTTAGAAACAATAATGACATTTATTTAAGAAGTGGTGCGATAATCTTATGTACATCGACTATTGCTGCGGCTGAGACTCAATTCACAGGTCGATTGTGTTAACTAACAAAATATATAAAATTACAAAATTTATTAATAGATTTCTTTGAACTGTCTATAGGGTCAGGGAAAGGCAAGTTACAAGATACCATACTTATAATTAATTAATACTTAATGACTATTACGTAAGAGTAATATATATTTGAAAATAATGTCATTTAAAAAGAAATGATCGAACCAGTCAGCAGTGTATGACGTCGCGTAGCCGTTGATTCATGGTAGCAGTGTACTGCTACCGAGATTAATTTAAAACATGGCTGCCATTGACTTCGGATGTCACCAACTACGCCGGCTCCTGGTTTTTTCCTCTCACCGAAATGTAATTGTGGATATCTTCTTCTGCGATAGTGTAGTTCCTCTGGATGCTTTCGTTGTAATGTTCTTTTTCACTCGGAAAGGTAGTTTGATGCAAGATTACTAGTGTCGTATTCAGTGTTCGAAATCTAGTTAAGTTCGTTATTCAATGGAAAAGTATTAATTCAATTATTCCAACATGGCGGATCATTCTTGGTGTATTGGTGTTTGATTATATTGTAACTAAAACTCGTTCTTCACTTCGTTAATTGGTTAAGTTATTCTTATTAATTTTAGGTTTATAACCTCTGCAGTAACTCTTTATATTGTACTTTCAATTTAGTTCAAATTATTTTATATTTTTTGGATCTCCCTTCTGCACGTTCCCATCCGTTCTGGTTCGCGTTTAACAATCAACTGCTAACTGAAATAGTTGGTTAATATAGTAATTCCAGAAATATTTTAGTATCCTATCCCATTGTCTGAAATCAGCTGTTCGTCTTTGTCCAGATCTGATCTCGTAGAAATATATGAAAATTTTTTTCTATTTTATGGCTATAATTTAATTATTTTTTATTTTCATGAAAATGTAAGTACCTAGCAATATTCCTGTTCTAATTTTACATAAATCAATATCCAACATGACCTATTTTAGTTTCAATTGAGCTTAAAACTGACATTTTTTGACATTTCTTATAGGCCTTATTATTATTCACATAATTATAAATTAAATGGCTTACAAGTCGTTTTATGTTAACATTCTCCTTAAAGAAGATTACTCATTTCATCATTATTCTTTGTCTCTAACAATTTGTTGTTACAACACACCGATACTGATTAATTTACATTTTATTTATACTGTGTCCACTGTTAGGCATTATATTACACATTCCCAATAAAGTCAATTTTATCCTCTGATCATTACATTTACTATTATACATTTCTGTGATAATTTTACTTAAGTATCTTTATTCGAAACTGACTAATCTCTGTTAATTTTATACAGTTTTATTTAATTTATCCTTTTGGATTTGATTACATAGTAAAAGTTGAATTTGGGCTAAAAATCAGTTTTGCTTTGCTATTGATATTATAAATAGTTTGCTTCCTTATTATTTCTATGGTTTACAATTTAGAAGATATTATGATTATTTCCTTGCCTTTCCTACCTTAACAAAACTTTAACACTAATTAACATTATTTAACTATAACAACACATCTTATAATCTAACATTTTCAATTACATATAATGAAAGTTCATTTTTCCACATTTATATTAATATACAATAATCCTTACATATAATATTTAAATACTCTATTACACTTAATAGCATTTCAGTCATTTTCTGTCTTTCACTTTTATAGTTTATATTGGATATCTCTTTCCTTCTCTCTGAGGCATTCTTTATCACCTACACTAATGGTAGCCTTAAATCCCTTCTACTTAATATTCTACTCTTTACCCTAGAGTTATCTCCATATTTAAATTATAATCTTTAATTTATTCGTAGTGTATCCTGTAACTTGGGTTACTGGGATTTAGGGTTTTGTCATTATTTTGAATTTAATTAAATTGTACATGTTCGTCATGAGATTTTGGAAGTAACCTTCCCTAATACTACACTCCTTGTACTAAGCTTGAATTAGTCTCTTCTTTATTTCTCCATCAATGAGTATGTTATTGTTTTTATGTCTGGATCCTCTGATATAGTTATTTTAATAAGTTACCTATGATTATTTTTCATTACTGCTCCTTATCCTACTGGGTATACTGATGATGTACTGGGGTTTTAATCATCATGTGGTTGACCGTATATTGTCTTATATAGATTGTTCATTTTATTTGGAACAAGAGTCTTTTGTTGTAGAGTCTATTGTCAGCATCTGATTTACTATAATGATAAATTTATTTAATTTATTTTTAACCATTTTGTTATTACTCACAACAAATTGTTTCTTCTTTTCCTTTTCAAGGTTGTATTAAGTTATATTCAAGGTGAAAATTCTGTTATGCTACAACACGCATTCGTATTTACACAGTTCACAAGTTGGCAACAATGCAATACACGTCTCTTCACATCGACGATATCCGGATGGCGGCGGACATATCCAAACCCGTACACTATAACACACGCACAAGTTGGCAACGTGGCCGACGCTTAACCAGCACACTCTTACAGAACTTGACAACCTCGCGCCGCTTTTCCGACTTGGACGCAGAACCCCCCCGGACGGCGACCAGGACACCACCAGGCCGCCGCCGGACGGTGAACCGCGAACGTCGAACAGCGAACCGCGGCCACGCCTCCGCCTATCAACTCACAATTACCCCCCTACCCTCAGCGCTGTCGACAACATGGACGACGCCGACAAAATAGCCGACGTACGAATCACAACTTCGTCGCTCCCACTACTGACACGTGGCACACTACCACTACCCCCCAAACCATCCCCACCTACACCATGGGCGGCACACAGCACCGGATGTATACCCCCACCACCACAATTTTTGAATTTCGCGCCAAAAGAGGGGGGAGTGACGTCACATCCGGAGTAGAACTCTCATAACACCCCTACTAAGCTATTACAAGTAAACTTGAGAGAGATGGATTGAATCCTAGCGACTGCAGAGGTCAGTCTATGACAATCAAGCAACAATGGCTGGTATCCAATCAGGAGTTCAGAAGAGAATAGATTTGAATCCACTAACTGTGTTTGTTCCCTGTGACAATCATTCAGTTAACTTGGTTGGAGTTCATGCAGCTCATGTGAATGTTCAAGCAGTGACATTTTTTGGGACAGTAGAACGTCTATTCACCTTCTTTTCCTGTTCCACTCAAGATGGAGTGGTCTTAAAGACTTCGTAAATATTACGTTAAAAGGATATTGTGATACCAGGTGGAACTCAAAAGAAGATGCGGTGAAAGCAATATCCACTCAGCTGGATGAAGTGATCGCTGCACTGGAAAAACTGAGGGATACACCGACTGAAACAATCGATAAGAGGGAAGATGCAGCATTAATAATTAATCCGATAGAAAACTACTTTTGTGACTGTCCTCTTTTTCTGGACAGATATTCTTTCTTCTATGGACAAAATCCAGAAAATCTTACAGGCCAAAGGAATAAGCTTTATTCAAGCATTGACACTTTTGGAGACGCTAACGGACAAATTAAAAGTTTGGAGGAATGAGCTGTGTGACAATGTCATTTATAAGGCAGAGCAGGTAGGTATGTATTGAATGGAGCGTCAGTATCATAAAAACGATAGCAAAGAACCGCAAGATCCCAGGGGAGTATGCAGACGATTCTGCATTAACCGTTCAGCAAGAAATGGGACGTTCTCTAATAGAAATTTTGGACAAACTGTACATTTGAAATTTCAAGCCGTTTCTCTAACATAAAAGAGTTAGAAAATCGCTTTGGGTTCCTCTGTAAATTTGAGGCGTACGTAAATGATGGGATATACGTTTTAAGGAACAGCTTTCCCAAATCAATATTAAGTGCACATTGCTTGTAAAACTGTATCCACATGACCTAAACAGTAAAGAATTGTTCAGTGACTTGAAAGGCGTCGTACGTTTATTAAAAAAGGCAAAAGTTAACGGAGAACAAATGGACTTTACACCTCACGGACTGCTACAATACATTTCTTCAATGGGATTAGAAGCCTACAAAACACTAGCAACTGCTTTAAGATGTTTTCTTACTTTACCAGAATCTGTGTCTTCTTGTGAAAAATTCTTTAGTAAACTTAAATTGAATAAATCGTACCTATGATCAATAATATATCAGGTATCAATTCTAGCGATACTTTCAACTATTGTTTCGTCTTTACATTATATTGATTTAATAACCGACTTTGAAGCAATTAAGACAAGAAGTGTTACATTTTAGAACGTCTCGTTTTAAATAATTATTAAATATTAAAAATAAATATTAAGTGTTTATTAATAGAACACGTAACCATTAACATGTAATGGTAAGTGATTTATTTTATTACTTTTAATGTAGTTCCTTGTGTGCCGGTGTTTGCATAGCCCGGCAATGGAAGGTTATATAAAATTTGTTTTAATATAAACGCGAGTATCAGTGTCGTTATCAGTATCGTTAGCGCGACGATATTGCATGGCTCTGGGATACTGGGCGCGCCATCTCGCGTAGAAATTTTGCTGGTTGTTGCATTGTAACTGCACGTTCAGTTCGACTCCAGCTCTCAAAAAGGAATCAACAGGCTCCCCTACCTCGGACAGACAGTGATTGCGTAGTTTCTTCTCAACCTAATGGCAAGCTAGATTTTCGAGACTTCCCGGGTTCTCGCTCCTAGTCGGAGATTCTGGTCTCTGCTGGTGTACCGACAACTTCACCAGCCATGAACCATCATACACGCACCTGTTCGGAGGAGGGAGTTTGTTGACCAGCCATAAGATGCATCCTACGCCTGCTATTAAGGTGATATAAACTCTTATTATTTTTCGTTGGCCTGGCCCGCCGTTCATCTGAGTTACAAATTGTTTTCTTTTTAAACCTTGTGCCCACGCTGCTAGACAGTCCGCTCTGGGGGTGTGTCAACTGAACATTCATTATGAACATTATTTGACTTTTATAATATTACTCCATAAATCTAAAGTACTATGATTGTAATTGTGTGCTACACTGGGGGAGCGTGCCAGAGTTTTTTTTTTACTCTTATATATATATATATTTTTTTTATATATATACAAGGGCCTTAGAGTCATTATACTTTCGATATAAAAATTAAGTCATATGTTATTGGTTCTGTTCCGGCTGGTTCAGAACGGGGTTCATATATTATTCTCATTTTGGTTTAACATTTGAGGGCTGGGGGTTTCGTTTTTCAGGCTGTTTTCGGGTGTAAAATGGACATAGTTTTTTTCCTCAAATTAGGCACATGTTGATACAGTTTTAGGCAGGTCTGATACCTGTCCCATAGAGTCTTGCACATGCTGGCGCGCTTCCACATCTGCTAGGATACAATAGGCTGTTATTGTAAAATCAATTATACACAGATATCTGACTTTAAGAGGAAAGAAATTTTATATTTTGTGGGCATATACTGATAATTTTGACATTGTAAAAGCATACTGATGCTACTGATTCTTGTCTGTTGAATTAAATCATTTTCATTAAGGAACAATTTCCTGATACATGTATACTTCTGGATTTGTAACACAAAAATTAACATTTTAGAAAATCAAGCCGATTGCTTAAACTCAGGTGATGAGGGTTTTTCCCACTTATATACAGTTCAAGAAACTTAAAGATTTTCATATGCTCATAATGGGCAGCTTATTAGATGTTATCAATTCATTTGGGCTGTCCGGGCTATCATTATGTTTTTGTCAGTCATTATCATCCTTTTGGGGGTTTTTAACAATTTTTTTTGGTTTTATTTAATGGAGTAAATGAATTATGGGTCTTAAAGGATTAATTCCAATTGTGGCTGGAAGTTAAATATTTATGATTGCTGGTTTTGGGGCTTTATAGAAATACTGCCTGTCTGCCAGGTCGAACATGAGTATTGTGATGCTATTATGAGTCTATGTGTCTTTGTGTTTCCCTATGTGGTGTTAATGTTAAGTGTTATTAAAAGGGGGGGGAATTTATATAATTTATGGGATGTTGCTCGATATATATATTGTCTATTTATACAATTTAAGGAACATGTGGACATTACTTATTTATTATGTATTTTGTTATTTATTGCTGATTTTGATACTTGCATGTAATGAATTATGGGGGCAACAATAAAAATTGTTATTGTTGATTAACAACCGAGTTTAATTGCAAGTCCCGTCATACTGGACCCAGCGCAATTTTGGCTTCTCTAGGCTCTTGCCTAGTTTTAAATAACTAGTGGCTTCTCTTTCAAAAAAAATAAATACAAAAAAAAGGTTTTTTTTTATAAAGCATAAAAAGGAAAGAGGGGTTACAAATGGTAGCAGGGAGCGTGGTTCATTCTAGGGTTGAACCCTTGGGTCCTTTGGGTGTGACGGGGTTTGCAAACTCGGAAATACTATGCTATTGTTTTCTAGGTATATGCCCATGTATGCTAAGGTAGGTTGCATAACTTGTGAGTCTGATCGCACCACGGGGCGGGTATTTGTGCTCGGAAAATTTGAGATGTTGAACTGCCGGGGGGGTCTCAAGCCTTGCCTGGGTGATAGAATGTTGGTAATTCAAGGTCGGAGTATAGCGTGTGGCATTAGCGGGATGCGGTATGGCCCGATCGGAGGTCGGTACCGTCACCGACTAAATTCCTGTGTTGCGAATTCTGATTACTAGTTCCCGAATTAGGAATTCTGATTACTAGTTGGTGTCTGTTAGTTATGTGTTGGTGAGACGTGTGTGTCGGATTGATGTTTGATGTTATGTATGTTAAGTATTGTTGGGTGTTGTTTGTCTCCTTCTGTGATGTTAGTGGGTGGTTCAGAAGTAGGCCAGGTCTCCGCAGCGCTAGAGAACCCGGGGGTCCTCTTGATGGAAGGATAGTACTCAAGGTTTTCCAGTTCAGTATTTGGTGTTTTCATGTTAGTTATTGTTGTGTGTGTCGTGCATTATAATTAGAGCGGTTGGCGGCATGAGTGGGATGAATCCCGACCTGTTTCTTAAACACGAGCTAGAGTTTGAAATTAAGTCCCGGGGTGGGAGGCCCCAAGGGGATGTCGCTTCCTTGAGGAAGCAGTTAAGGGACGCCCTCTCCTCTGGAGGGGCGACGTCGATTGTGAAAATTACCGATGTGACAGCGGAGCTCAAGCTGTGCCAGGAGAAGTGGGGAGAGTTGCGGGAGGTGATGGAAGATTTGGAGTCGGCCCCGTCCAGCCTAAGGGCGAGGCAGAGAGTGCGTCAACGAGCGGAGCATCTGCAACATCGACTGGAGAACTTGTCCGCACAAACTACGATCGCTGAAGTCAGCGCCACGCTGAAGTTGATGTCGGAACAGGTGGCGAAAGCGTTGCTGAATTTCGAGCCCGGGAAATCTCACCCTCCCGTGAACTCTCCCCAGCCTCCTGAGTTGGACATGGGGCAGACGCCGAGTCCGCCGGCTCAATTGCCGACGTTCTCGGGCGGATCGAGTGTTTCATATAACAAGTTACCTAACCCCCTTTCCTCCATTATCCAGCAGCTTCCGGTCGTTGATGGTCTGGATGTGGATAAGCTGATTGCATTTTTCAAAATTTTGTTCAAGCTGTCCGACTTCCCGGGGATGTCGGATGGCACCCTCCTCGAGCTCGTGTATCCCTACTGTCGGGGGTCCATGGCTGAGCGGGTCGCGCAAACTATACGATGTGGCGGCAGTGTGACGTCTTTCCATCGGGGGGTGTTGGACGCATGCGTGCCTGGCCGATTGCGGGAGCAGCTGCAGCATAAGCATTGTTATCGGGTGCAAACCCACGGGGAGAATTTTGCTGAGTTTGCGCGTAGTATCCGTGAAGCTGTATGAATTTTAGGGTTGGGACTGCCCGAGATCGAGGTGGTACAGATGATTGTCGAAGGGGTCACTCCCCAGGAGAGGTCGCGTTTAATTTTTGCCGAGCGACCACGCAGCTATGAAGACCTCGATAAGATGTGTGTGCTATCCAGGGCCATACAAGCGATTGATGAGTCCCGTGGGCCCGTAAGGGCTAGTCCGGGCGAGTTTCGAGCGGTGGAACGACGGGTCGTTCAGTCCCAGCCCCGACCGGAAGGAACCACCGGCGATCGGGGTGGACCGTTGAGAGGCGTGGTTTGTTTTCGTTGTCGAAGACAGGGGCATGTTGCCTGCGATTCTACGGAGGGTGGTCTGCGTCCAACGCTTCCCCCGAGGGTCCGGTCTTCAAAAAACTAAGTTACCAGGAAAAGACAAGTCGGAGGTTGTCTTCCCCTCGTCCTAAGACTTTTCGGTGTGCAAGTGCCTCCAGGCCAAGGATAGGTCTTGACTCTTCTGATATCAAGGTCCTTGCTACTGACCCGCAAAAGGCTTTTGTATGCCCCTTCCTGTCGCTCGAGGTAAAAAAGGGTTAACTCAGAGCGTTAGTTGACTCCGGTTCAGCCCGATCCATCATCTCATCTCGAGTATGTGCGGACCTTGAAAAGCAGGGCTTAATAAAAGTGTCGGATCGGTCGTACGTAGTATGCTGGACTGCGTCACGGGAAATCCTGCCCATCTCCCGGGTGATTTCCTTCAAATTCAAGATCGATGGTTTTTCTTGGGTGTGGCCTTTTCTAGTTTCTCCGGCTCTGGGAGTTGATTGTATCGTTGGTGCCGATTTCATCGCTAAAAGTGGTCTCGTGTTGGACATCCATGGGCACCAATGTTATTTCAAATTTAATCGGGGAGTTGTTATTCCTTTCCTTGGATACCAGGGAGCTAAGGGAGGTATCCAAGAGGTAGCTTGTCCCGATTCTGCACGAGACCATCTCACTCCCGCCCAGCAGATGGCCTTAGACCAACTGAGTGAGGAATTTCCTTCAGTGTTAACTCCTGCCTTGGGACTCACACATTTATTGGAATACAAAATTCGCCTAACTGATTATAAGATAGTGAGGTCACATCCATATAAATTCGCCCCTCCAAAAATGGCCGTTCTAAGTTCTAAGGGAGAAGGTTCAAGAGCTGTTAGAGCAAGGGGTCATTGAACCTTCCAATTCCAGTTATGCCAGTCCAGCGTTCTTGGTACCCAAGCCTGGGGGTAAGCACCGCATGGTGATTGATTACCGAAAATTGAACGCTAACATTGAGGTGGATTCGGTTCCCCTTCCGGATCTCCACTCGGCTTTTGATTGGTTTAGTGAGGCAAAGTACTTCACCGTAATTGATCTCAATGCTGCATATCACCAAATCCCTTTATCCAAGGAAAGTAGACCTTACACTGCGTTCTGCGTCCCGTGGAATTTATACCAGTATACGCGGGTCCCTATGGGTCTGGCAGTGGGCGCCCAAACCCTCACGCGTCTGCTTGACCTGGTGTTCCAGGATGTGAAATTTAAATTTATTTTCAATTATTTAGACGATTTGCTAGTATATAGCAAAACGTATGATGAACATCTATGTCATCTAAGGGAGGTGATGTGCAGGTTGAGACACGCGGGCCTCACGGTTAATCCGGAGAAGGTGCGAGTTGCACAAGAGAGTATATCATTTCTGGGGCATCTGGTCTCGCACCGAGGTGTTACCGTGGACCCTGAAAGGACACAGGGTAACCGGGATTTTCCCCCGCCAAGGGATGCCAAGGGCATCGCAAGGTTCGTGGGGATGGTTAATTTTTACAGACGATTTATTCCTAACGCAGCAGAGATAGCTGCACCCTTAAACGAATTGAGAAAGAAAGGAGCTAAATTTGTGTGGGGTGAGAGCCAGCAGAAGGCCTTCGAAACTTTGAAGGAAGCTATCATCTCCCCACCGGTGCTACGGATGCCGGATTTTTCTCAGCCATTCATCCTGCAGACGGACGCGAGTTCGGTGGCGCTCGGGGCGGTTCTGTCCCAAGTCGTTGATGGTGCTAGGCAGCCCGTGGCCTTTATTTCCCGAACATTGACCCAGAAGGAAAGAAAGTCTTCAGTGTATGAGCTAGAGTGTTTAGCTGTTGTATACGCTCTAGATAAGTTCAGGCGTTTTCTGGAACACGCTGAGTTCCTGCTCGAGACCGACAATCAGGCTCTCTCTTGGCTTCTTGCTCATCCCCGGCAACTGGGTAAAATTGGTAGATGGGTGGTCAAGATCTCATCCTTTAAGTTCAAGGTGCAACACATTAGGGGAACTCAAAATGTAGTTGCAGATGCTTTGTCACGAATGTTTTCCCAGCCCAGTGAAGTCCAATCTGAGCAACCCTGTTCTGTTCTACTAGACATTCCGTTAGCCTTCACTGATGTGTTACCCCATCAGTTCGACGATGAAGAGCTGGGTCCTATCATCCAGAATATAAAGGAGGGTAACGTACAGGCCACTTACCTCTTGTCCAAGGGCGTCCTTTGTTGTAGAGAAAGAAAGGGACGTGGCCCTAAGATCGTGCTGCCTAGCAAGTTAGTGCCCATGGTCTTCAGTTATTATCATAATTCCCCAGTAGGAGGCCACAAGGGACTTTCGAAGACCATTTCCAGTATTAGAAGTCATTTCATCTGGAAGGGCATGGATAGGGACATCGCTACGAGGGTTAAGAGCTGTCATCTGTGTGGCTTGAGTAAACCTGCCCAGAACACTAAGTTAGGGTTGTTGTCATCGGACGTGGCGAGCAGACCGATGGAGAAGTTATTCATCGACTACGTGGGACCTTTCCTGCGTAGCAAGTCAGGTAATTCTTACCTACTTGTCTGTGTGGATGCTTTTTCGAAGTTTGCCTGGCTACTGCCCTTACGGCAGGCAACGGCTCGTTTGACCATAAACGCGCTCCAGAACCAAATCTTTCAGCATTTCGGCCTTCCGACCATCATTGTCTCCGACAATGGCCCCCAGTTCATTTCGGGTGAGTTCCGGCGGATGTGTATCGCCAGCGGAATCAGACATGTAACCACTTCTCCGTATTACCCACAGCCGTCCCATGCGGAGAGATTCAACAGGAATCTCAGGTCCGCACTCATTGCTTATCACGCTGAGCAACAGACCATCTAGGACCAGAATCTGAAGTGGTTACAGCTAGCCTTTAATACGGCCCTGCATGACAGTCATAAGTCCGTTCCCTTTGAGATCATGTTTGGATTCTCGCCCGCACTCCCGTTGACTAACTTGTGGAATATTGATGATCTTCTACCACGGGAGCCAGATAATGAAACTGCAGAGAGGTGGAGGGAGGCTCGGAAGAATTTGCTGCGAGCGCACTAGCGGGTCCGTCGACGATACAATCAGGGGCGAATTCCTAACCCCTTCCAGACAGGAGACTGGGTATACTGTCAAAGCCATCCGATCAGCTCAGCTGTGGACAAAAGAGCCGCTAAGTTATGCTATCGTTGGTCGGGGCCATATCGTATCCTGGGGTTCGCGTCACCGGTGACGGCTCGGTTGGAGGAGCCGGGTGGTAATTCGAAGGAGATTACCACGCATATCTCGAAATTGAAGTTATGTAGAAAGGGGTAAGCGCGCTGACAGGGGGGGGAATGATTGGTGGTCTCTGTGTGAGTAGGGATTTTGTCATTTCAAAAGGGTGTATTCCGGGGGTGTTGTCGAGAACGATAGGGTAGCGGGTAGATGTTTCCCACAGTCCCAGTGGTGTTCGTCTACTTCAGGGAGGCGCCCCTGCCTGCGCGAGCCTTGGCTTTCTCCATTCGTCCTTATTTCCGGAGGGAGCCATGTCCTTACCTTAGTCCCAGCCCATGACCGTTCAATCATCCTTGCCCTTTCCGTCTTCCCGCTTTCCTAACCTTCCCCTTGAAAAAACATAAAAAAAAACATAAAAAAATAATTCAAAAAAAAATTAGAAAAGCAATAAAATAAAAAAAAAGGAGTTAGAGAGAGGAGCGGGGCTTGTCGCGTTGACGAGGTAGGTTGTGAACTTCGTCAACGCGATACGTTTTGGGCATGCCCTTGGAGCACACATGTAAAACTTATTTGTATATTGGGTGATTCTCATATTGACAAGTAGCATTGCTTTGCGTCCGGTCAAGAGTTGGGAGCATTGCATCATGGAGACCATCATTTCCCCTTTCCCCCTTGCCACGTGCAGTGACGGTATTGTTGAAAATGAGTTCCATATCGGGGAATCCCTCCCGTAAGAATATAGGGCAAGTGGCCCTGTTAAGTTGGCATTTGTGTTCAGGCTTGAGTGGACAAGCCTCAGGAGGTCAGAACTCAGGGAGCTCCCGAACTTTTTTCGTCTTTCCTTCTCTGTCCCTTCTTGCTGTGGGCTGGCCCTGATCAGGTCAGCGCGCAGCACCTGCACACTTACACACTACACGTCTTCTTTCATCTCTTTCGTTTTCCTTCTGAGCATCTGTTCTCCTGAGAGCAAGTGCCGCTGGGCCGCCATGATCACCAAGTCCACTAGGTTCGCCTTGGAAGGGGATACACTGCAGGGTATCCTCCCGAGTTCAAGTGTAGGGCAACAAGGTTGCCCTTTTGGGGTGGGAGTGTGCCGGTGTTTGCATAAACCGGCAATGGAAGGTTTTATAAAATTTGTTTAAATATAAACGCGAGTATCAGTGTCGGTTAGCGCGACGATATTGCATGGCTCTGGGATACTGGGCGCGCCATCTCGCGTAGAAATTTTGCTGGTTGTTGCATTGTAACTGCACGTTCAGTTCGACTCCAGCTCTCAAAAAGGAATCAACAGGCTCCCCTACCTCGGACAGACAGTGATTGCGTAGTTTCTTCTCAACCTAATGGCAAGCTAGATTTTCGAGACTTCCCGGGTTCTCGCTCCTAGTCGGAGATTCTGGTCTCTGCTGGTGTACCGACAACTTCACCAGCCATGAACCATCATACACGCACCTGTTCGGAGGAGGGAGTTTGTTGACCAGCCATAAGATGCATCCTACGCCTGCTATTAAGGTGATATAAACTCTTATTATTTTTCGTTGGCCTGGCCCGCCGTTCATCTGAGTTACAAATTGTTTTCTTTTTAAACCATGTGCCCACGCTGCTAGACAGTCCGCTCTGGGGTGTGTCAACTGAACATTCATTATGAACATTATTTGACTTTTATAATATTACTCCATAACTCTAAAGTACTATGATTGTAATTGTGTGCTACACTGGGGGAACGTGCCAGAGTTTTTTTTTTTACTCTTATATATATATTTTTTATATATATACAAGGGCCTTAGAGTCATTATACTTTCGATATAAAAATTAAGTCATATGTTATTGGTTCTGTTCCGGCTGGTTCAGAACGGGGTTCATATATTATTCTCATTTTGGTTTAACATTTAAGGGCTGGGGGTTTCGTTTTTCAGGCTGTTTTCGGGTGTAAAATGGACATAGTTTTTTTTCCTCAAGTTAGGCACATGTTGATGCAGTTTTAGGCAGGTCTGATACCTGTCTCATAGAGTCTTGCACATGCTGGCGCGCTTCCACATCTGCTAGGATACAACAGGCTGTTATTGTAAAATCAATTATACACAGATATCTGACTTTAAAAGGAAAAAAATTTTATATTTTGCGGGCATATACTGATAATTTTGACATTGTAAAAGCATACTGATGCTACTGATTCTTGTCTGTTGAATTAAATCATTTTCATTAAGGAACAATTTCCTGATACATGTATACATCTGGATTTGTAACACAAAAATTAACATTTTAGAAAATCATGCTGATTGCTTAAACTCAGGTGATGAGGGTTTTTCCCACTTATATACAGTTCAAGAAACTTAAAGATTTTCATATGCTCATAATGGGCAGCTTATTAGATGTTATCAATTCATTTGGGCTGTCCGGCCTATCATTATCCTTTTGTCAGTCATTATCATCCTTTTGGGGGTTTTTAACAATTTTTTTTGGTTTTATTTAATGGAGTAAATGAATTATGGGTCTTAAAGGATTAATTCCAATTGTGGCTGGAAGTTAAATATTTATGATTGCTGGTTTTGGGGCTTTATAGAAATACTGCCTGTCTGCCAGGTCGAACATGAGTATTGTGATGCTATTATGAGTCTATGTGTCTTTGTGTTTCTCTATGTGGTGTCAATGTTAAGTGTTATTAAAAGGGGGGGGGGAATTTATATAATTTATGGGATGTTGCTCAATATATATATTGTCTATTTATACAATTTAAGGAACATGTGGACATTACTTATTTATTATGTATTTTGTTATTTATTGCTGATTGTGATACTTGCATGTAATGAATTATGGGGGCAACAATAAAAATTGTTATTGTTGATTAACAAACGAGTTTAATTGCAAGTCCCGTCATACTGGACCTAGCGCATTTTTGGCTTCTCTAGGCTCTTGCCTAGCTTTAAATAACTAGTGGCTTCTCTTTCAAAAAAAAAATAAATACAAAAAAAAAGGTTTTTTTTTAAAGCATAAAAAGGAAAGAGGGGTTACACTTGTTTAACTTTATGCTGCTTTAGGATATTGATTAGACGATGCGTTTTTGACCTACAAAGAATTTGCATATTTGTTAGAACATTTTTATGTTATAAATTTGTTATATTACTACATTTTTTATTGTCTACATTTGTTACTAACAAATGTATACAAACTGAATACCAGTAATATTAAACTTATAATATGTAATTTCTTAATTTTGACTTAACAGATATTCTTAAGACGTTTCTGGACGTGCTTTCATATAAAGTTCTACACATTTGCACTTATAAAGTACTTTGTTCACTGGACGGGCCTTCATTTTTGCTCTTTTGCCCGCTGTTAATTGTGAAGGCGAGGCGGCCGACGATCTTCTTGCCCCGGGAGCCAAAAACCCTAGCTACGCCACTGCATATTGCAACATAACTTCTTTACACTCATGCTACCTAACATGTTCGTACCTATTTTTATATCGTTTAGGTCTTTATGGTTTTTCAAGAACTTTGCAATAATTTACTTAAATGAAATCCATGCATTTCTCTGTCACAGTCATGGTATTCTCAAAATCACGGTCTTTCAGAAGTTTTCACATTTTAGGTCTAATAAGGATCCCTTCTTTCATCTCTTCACTTGACATTTTTGAAAATTTTGTAGTCAGCTATTGAAAACAGGCTGCATCTTTTGGGTAGAGTTTTAGTAAATTATTTTAATCTGCACACTTTTAATGTGCAAGGGCGGAATAAAAAAACATTTTCCCTTTTTATTTCCATATTCCATAAGGAAATGGAAGTATGGTCATGGCGAAAAAAATCGTGTTCGAGATAACGGCTGATTCTGATTGTACTACCCTCAAAACATGAAGAAAAGTCATTTTTCCAAAAGTGTCGGTGTATGTGTCTGTCTGTGGGTCTGTGTGTCAATGTGTAGAATTTTTTCTATGGCAAACGATAACAGCCGCAAATTCAAACAGAAGTAAATAAATTTTTGCAAACATCTCTGAAGTACAAAGGACTCAAGGTCTGTTGATTTTGGTGAAGATCGGTTAATCGAAAGGGGTAGTTTACCGGCAACGTTTTTTGTTTTAACAAGGGTAATTTTTTCTATGACGAACGATAGCTACCGCACATTCAAACAGAATCAAATAATTTTTTGCATAAGTTCCTGCATTGTAAAGGACATAAGGCCTGTTGATTTTGGTGAAGGTCAGTTAAGGAAAAGGGTAGTTTACATGCAACATTTTATGTTTTAACAAGAGTAATTTTTTTATGACAAACGATAACTGCCGTAAATTCAAACAGAATCAAATAATTTTTTACATATTTGGCTGAGTTGTAGAGGACTCAAGGCCTATTGATTTTGGTGAAGACCGGTTACGGGGAAAGGGTAGTTTACCTGCAACATTTTATGTTTTAACAAGAGTAAAGTACTTAATTTTGATAAATAATGTATCCTGTGTAGCATGACAGATAATGCCCATAGTTCTGAATGGAAAGAAAGATCATAAAATAAAATAAAAACAAATTTAAATCCAAAAAAGAACATTAAAAATTAATTAAGAACCATCGTAAAGCACAATCATAGTTTGAAGTAAGAATTTCATTAAAACAGATATACAATGAATGATGAGTAATCAAAATAAACCAAAAGGCTAAAAATAAAGTAAGGAGATACCCAGGTAGGATAGGAGTAAGTAAGGAAGAAACCAGACAAGACAACATCCACAATAAGAAGGAATGCTTTTATAAGAAACAAGTAGGATAGGAGTAAGTAAGGAAGAAACCAGAACAAGACAACATCCACAATAAGAAGGAATGCTTTTATAAGAAACAAGTAGGATAGGAGTAAGTAAGGAAGAAACCAAAACAAGACAACATCCACAATAAGAAGGAATGCTCTTATAAGAAACAAAAAACGAAACCCCAAAAGAAAAGAAAAATAACCAGTAAAAGTATAACAAAAACTCAAATTTAGAAAACCATGTAAAATAGATATAAACAAAAGTGTATAAAGTAGAATTAAAAGTGAACCAATGTGAATTAATTATATAATGGAAAAAACAAACCTTCATTATCCTCTATAAGTAAATTTCTTGATTTTAATAAGACTATAAAACTAATTAGAAATAAAATCAAAGAATAAAAAGGGGACCAGTGCAAGTTTTTATATTATATTAAATAAACTTAATGTGTCAATGTTGGAGTTCATAAACTAAGTAAATTGTGCATTTATACAACTTTAAAGTTTTTATATTGTGTCAAGAAATAATATTGAATAGAGTATTACAATCACAAATAAGATACAAGTGTTTCTAAATAACTGCCACTCTTTATATACAACATCCATTTAAATGACAGTAATAAAACTAGAGCAGGCCAATAAAAAAGTGAAGTGACCAAATAAATACCCAAAAACCAAACAAAAACAGCTAAGACTGAAAATAAAATTAATTATAAGAAATAGTTAAATGATGGAAGGACAGATATGTGTTATTTATAATAAGTTCAAATAGCTCAAGACTGAAATGTCTGAGAGTACAATTCTTTTAATATAAAACTTTTATTATAAAATATTTATTATGTGTTAATAGTAGTAAAATCAAGATTAAAATGTCTGAGTTTAAATACCATTGTTAATTTCAAATATTTGTTATGGATAAATTGTATGAATTATATACTAAATGTTCTATTGTTCAAGTAAGGAATGTTAGTTAATATTATAGTAGAATAGAAAGTCAGAAGGGGTATAAACAAGATGTATTATTCAAATAACTTTGTATGTAAAAACAGATAAAATCTAGGCCAAATGGTAAATCTAAACAACATTATAATTGAGGAATTAAGTACAGTAAAATAGTTAAAGTGATGAAATTTATATAAGGTAAATCAGCCACAGAGTCATATAACTGGAACTATAATTAAGAAAGATATTGTAAAAAGATAGTAAGAATTATTAGAAAAATGCAAATGTAATAACTGAAAATCCAAAGTGGGGAGTCACAAATTAATGAATAATATTTAAAAAGATAACCAATTAATTAAATTACAAGAAATTAAGGGAAGATAAACCTTTTATGTCAATCTGAGATTTAGTACAATCATAAATATGACATATAAAATGGCAAACATTTTGAGAAGGACAGGAAGTACATTTTAAGGCCTACATTTTCAAAATGAAGTAAATATAGCATTTTAGATAAAAAACTTAGTAAAACTATCTTATTTGGTATCAAATCGAGCAGAATAAACTAAAGAAGGAGATTATGTATTTAGTATTTAATAAATTTAAATAATAGCAAAAATATATTCAGTAATATAATGTAAATTTCATACATGTAACGGAAGCAAGAAAGACTTGAAACAATGTATTGCTAATATTAAATTGGCTAAGATGTTTTTAGATGACGAAGGAAGTTAGAACAGTTGATTATTACACTTTGTCGAGGACACGTGAACGTGATTTTGGCTAAATAATAGCCTAATAGCGAAGACAAGTATGGCGTTCATTCGACAAGCCTAGTCTTCAGTGAAAATCGCGAGTTTCGAAAAATTTCATTTAAACTTTAAATTCAGTGGAATTAACACATACAAACATTAAACTAGATTAACACAGAACAGAAACTAAGTGAATTCATAATTTAAACCTTTTAAAACCAATAATTCAGAATAAAGAAACGAACGGTACAATTGTCGACCTTATTGACAAAAGTGAATTATAACATTATCCAACACATTTTATCGAAGTGAATCACAAACACTGAACCAGGACCACTCCACTAACACCAGAAGGAATAATCACAACTGCAGGAACGAGAAACCATTGGAAAAGCAACATTTATTTAAAGCAGATTCTTCGAGGTGCATTCGTCTAAACACATCTGACTACGGAGCGGCCATCTTTGAGTTCCCACAATTCCAAGCGCCACGGCCAGTATACCTTCGAATGTTTCGAACAATTTCTTTATTAACCATTATATATTGAATGATATGTTTGTATTTTAATTAATAAGCTTGTAATTTGTAATGTTATACTTTCTATACTTTGCCCTTTTCTCTGACTATATATAAAATAACTGTTCAAAAAACCCGAGAATAAATAATTTGTATAATATATTGATTTGCCCTGAGAGAGTCGATTCATCAATCGATATAAAATCGATTACTTTAATAATTGTTAATAAAAGTCATTTAATATTATTATTTTGAATTCTATTTATTCCTTACTTATAAATAGAATAATATAACACGTTAATTGAGACATAACTACCAGAACAGCTGAGTTTAACAACTTCAAAGGAAGATAAACAAGAAATTAAGGAAAGATCACCAATCGATTGTTCCTGGAGACAATCCTATTAACATAATCAAAGAATTCTAAATACACCAAAGGATATAATTCGACAAAACCAATTAATAAGAAGTTCAAAACACAACGAAACAGTTTAAAATATTTAATACTAAATTAATTAAAAATAAAACAAAAAATATATATATAATAAATAAATAATAAAATTTTTTTTACCTAACAACAAGAATTATTTTTTATTGACGGTATACAAGATTTAATAATTTTGTTACACCTGATAAGAAGATTGTAATAATCCACTGTAGAAACGTAGATGAAATATCTATAAATTAAGAGGCTAGTTGAACGGGGTGGGGTAATTTTCTATAAATGAAAATTATAGTTGAAGGGGGAGGGGAAAATTTTTTATATGTGTACTATGTTATCGGCAACAAAGAAGTAGTTTGTTGTTAAAATTTCTTCCCGGGCTGTTTGGCAGTAGTCCAATGTTTTCTGAAAAACCAGACGTTTCGGCAGTGCCATCGACTGTCATCATCATTGAAAATCGAGTGCGATAACGTGAGGTGGTATACGTTAGTGACCATAGTACTGTGTTTGAGCTGAAGCAATAAGTAGAAAGAAGTAGTTTCTATGGAAATATTTCATTTCGAAAATGATTTTAAATATAAATCTTAGAAGATGGAAGTCATGTATGGTTCTCCATACCGATTTTTACTAACGGTTTACTGACAATATTTTATGTTTCGGACACTAATTATTTTCTTATAGGCTATTCCGTCAACTTTCAGTGCTAGTCTTTTTGCAAATAGCATTCTTTTAGCATCATAAAATTTCTAAGATAGTCTTTCGTAGTTCATGTTTTCTATAAGTGACTATTTTTTCATAAGATTTTTTAAGATGAACAGAATGAGCTATTGGGACAGATTCATAAAAGTTACCACTGAGCGGACGACTGATTTGAGGATCTTTTTCGAGGAGTCTGAAGACCCCAATTACTTGTATTGTACCTATACCAAAGCAATTCATTAAGCTATAAAAGTTATTACACTAAACCATAGAGCTTTCCTCTTGAAAAACTGAAGAAAGTCCTTCTCCTAAGCCTATACCACAAAACAAATGTGTTTAAGCTAGGAGATTAGCTTTGAGTCTTGAAGAAAGATCTCAGCTGCTTCTTTAGAAAAGTTTAAATCTTGAGTTAGGTCACTTATTTGATGCTGATTGAATATCTTAGGAGTGGAATCATCACTTGGACAATACTCATCCAATTCAGTATCACTTTTACGATCAAAATGCTTTGACTAATTCTTCTAAATTTTAAGGGGGAGTAGCCACGGGGTGTGTCTCGTCATGTGCTATTTATAATAATGGGTTAATCGTTAATTATCACGTGTTAAACCTCTTAAGAATAAATACTTGTAAATGTTCCTCAAAGCAATGAAGAATGTGGAGAAAGAGCGAACGACTTCGAAACTCTATCCGAGTGCAGAAAAAAGAAGACAGGATACAATATAGATTAAAAGAGACAAAACTGTGAACATAACCCTGATAAGCTATGAAGCTGCCACGTTCTACTTAAATAATGTTAGTTAAATAATGTTACAACTGTATTAGGTAAGGTTTTCTTAACTGTGATTTCCTAACACGTCATCAGACATGGTTGTTCACTTTTCTGGCCAACTACTGAAACCAATCAAGTAAACTTTTCCCAAAATGTTTACGTTAATAAGTATTTTAAAGTTATGAAATTAGATTAAAATTTATATTGTATGACTCATATGTTTATACTTTGAAAGTTTTATTATTCCACAGTAAATGCCTATATTATGATACTCCCTGTGTTATCATACTCGCTGTGATATTGTAGTTTACAGACAGGCTATATAACATTATAAAAAATGTTATAATGTTATACAAAATGTTAAGGGATCCTTTCTGGACCCCTTAACTATTCTGCGTTGTAAGGAGAAGTTATTACCATCGACGAACAGCACTTAAGAAGGGAAATAGTTGTTGTCGAGTGGATTTCCAAAACCTAACAGAAAGCAACGTCTCCTGTGTCTGGTGAGCAGAACAGACGAGACGTTAGCGCTACAATTTATCAGCAATAGCGATTTGTCACAACCGACTGACAGGCCAATTGCGTCACGAGGCTTTCACTAAGCTAAGTAAAGAATGCCATTTTTTACCCACACGTATTCTCATCTAAAGCGTTTGAGTGGTTATCCATTTCTTAAAAACCCACGCTCTGTACAGAAGGATCGGTACTATTTTACATATTCCTCTGAAAACACTATAGACGCTAAAATTCTGTCACGTCCACTTTTAGTGACATGTAAATCTGTTTCACAAAATATTTAGTGACGCTTGGACGTAAATTTACAAAAGAGGCACAAAGACGTTTTTAGATTTGTTTTATTCCGTGTGCTTTTTTTTAGTTAGTCGACTATTTTTCTAACCAAAATTGATCTTAAGTCAAACTTCAACTAAACCTGGAACTACGAGTTTACACAGTGTTGTCCGCCTCTCCTCAGTCAATCCATAAACAGTAGTAATACTTTCCTTTCGCACTAGCCGTGCTACCGTTTTGAAGAGTTTGGATCTGACAGTTATGAAAGGCCTGACTTAACAGAATATTTGTAAGCAATCATAACTTTGCTGTCATAGAAACGTGACGTTAGCTGTGTACCTAGTGTTATCACTTTTGTTACGCGGCAATAGTGATGATGACGTTGCTACGGAGCAATTTTATTCATTCCCCAGCAATATTCCATAGTATCCACAAAAAATTAAATGATATAAGTAAGTATTGTGTTCACCTAAGTGGGTTAATAGCTGTTTGTTCTGTACAGACTATGTTTATGAATACTCTGTGTTTCGCGGAAAATGCATTGGGGAAGCAATAATATTTATCAGCTGATAAAAGTTTTTACAAGTGAAACGTTTTACTGATTTCGGTTGCATGAGAAAAGGGATGACAGTTGGAAGAAAGGGACACACACACACAAAGGCGCGCGTGCGCATGTTTGATAACAGTGTGCTGTAAGTGTACATTTGACAACAGCGCGAAATCACGTCCCTCAGAACTGCCAGAACCACTGTCTATGTGATAGTAGCTCAAATAATTAGTTCTTTGAAGTCTTCATAAGAGCTGGTGGTTGTCCGAAGCAGTAGAGACATTAATAGCGATGTGGAAGGCATGAGACACAACCGGGAAAGACGGAAAACGCACGTAGCCAGAAAGCCCGAGAGACTGACCCCACATGTTGTCCTGGGATACAATTCAGCGGAAAAGAGATTTGTTGGAAGATTTGGAAAATAACCTTTGAATTCGGAATATGATTAAGCTTAAACACTGGAAGAAGATAAATTCACACAAAAAAATGATTTACTTCCATGATTGATAGCTATTTTTTGTCCTGCATTAATATTTACAAATCGAGGCCTTGTTTAAAATAATTTTATGTCTATAAAAGTTTAAAAGAGAACCACGGTTACAGCGACTACTCTCCTAACCTTACTTCAACACACTTATACCTTACTTCTCCGCCTGTGAAGTGAACACTACTATAAAAACCCATGCCACTTCTCTAAATACGACATCATTAATGAGAATAAGCTTCAAAGTATATATTGCAACTGTAGTTTTTCGATAGATTACGTATGTCCGCAGAATGAAACGGAAAAATTTCACTTAATATTCTAAAGTGAATATTTAACAGATCATCTCCAGATATCGTTTTGTTTGAAAATTAACTGGTAAATTCAGAAAAAATTACTTTTCATTATCAGTGGTATAGTAGCGTCTATTATGATTACGTAGACTGCTACCAGTCAACGCATCAGGTACGAGAATTGTTCAATAGAAACACGTTTAAAGGCTGTAAAGCATTTTTTATTCAACGATTTAAAAAAAAAGTCTCCGCTAACATTAAGGCATGAGTCCCACTGTTGCACTAATCTGTAGATTCCCTGCTGGTAAAATTCTTGCGAGTGTTTGCAGAACCATTCGCTAACAGCAAACTCTACCTCAGCGTCTGATTTGAACCGCCGTCCTTTTAGTGATTTTTTTTAATGGGCCAAAAACACGATAATTGCACTGGAACAAGTCGGGACTGTAAGGTGGATGTTGTAAGACTTCCCACTTTATACGATTAAGCAGATCTTGAATCGTCTGGGCTACATGGGGTCGAGTAATATCATGCAGAAGAATTACACCATTTGTGAACTTCCCGAGACGTTTATTCTTGATGTTGACCTGTAAGCGTTTTAAGCTGTCTGCATATCGCTAAGCACTGATGTTGACACCAGGTTCTTTAAAATCTAAGAGCAGCACACCCTAATAATCAAAAAATACGGTCACCATTACTTTTCCTTCCGAGGTTTGTGACCGACATTTTTTCGCCTTCGGAGATTGTGCATCCCTCCACTGCATACTCTGACGTTTGGATTCTGGATCGTAGTGATAACACCAAGACTCATCACCGGCAACAATTTTGTATAGAAATACATTACCTTGTTGTTGATAGCGCATCAAATGCTGTAATGATAAGGCCGAATGCAAATTTTCTCCTCATCAGTAAACAGTCTTGGAATCCACTGAGCAGCAACTTTATGATAGCCAAGACTATGAATGAACAGTTTCCACGCTGATGTACAACATTTGAGAAAGTTCTTTAACTCTGATGCGCCTATTTGCGCGTAAAGTAGTTTCGAGCTGTCTCACATTTTCATCTGATGGTGCAACACGTGCAGGTCCGGGACGGGCTAAATCTTTAGTGGATTCTCTTTCATGTCAAAATTTATTGCACCATTCAACCAGTGCCGTATGAGATTAACTATAGTCACCATATACAGCTTTCATTCTCGTATAAATTTCCATTGGCTGACGCCCCTCAGCGACCAAAAACTGAATAACGGCACGCAGATTATCTTTGGACAGATTTTCTATCGTGGATGCCATTTTCCAACCCAGACACAATGCTTAGAAAAGAACAAACTGCAAATATTTTTGACAAATGCGTCGCTAGTACTTAAACAGACAATATAAACAAATGAATTCCGTTGCCATGGCGACTAAGTCACAGCTGCGCAGATCAAACGTGTTTCTATTGAACAATCCTCGTATTTATTTGAGGCAAAGCTTAAAGAACGTTGATAATCAAATATGTAGTTTTGCTCAATTCTGAAAATTATTTGTCAGTGACAGGTAGCAAAAATAGATACTTTAAATTTTCTCTTTCCTTCTTTTAAGGGCTATTTGTTATCGATTGTCACAAGCCTGGATCTACTTTCCTCTCTCTTCGAGTCTCCCTTCCGTCCTAATTAACTCATCTGAATAAACTATCACTTAATAACAAACTACAAGCCTCTGTTTATATAAATTATATCTTTAACATTCACACGTTCTCTGTAAATTTTATGCATTTTGCTACAATAGAATTTTTAAATTACAGCATTCGCGAAAATGTAAAGAGAAGAAGAAGAATAAGAAGAAAAACGCATACACAATCTTATTAGAATTAAACTGTAAAAACATAAAAAAGTTAAACATTAAAAATGTATCTAAAAGAGTCAGGTTTTGAGAAGCGCTGTCTCTCATACAACAAGATTACAGTTGAGATTATAAAGCAAAAGCGGTAGTGAACGCGTTCCCGTGCGACGGACCCGCCACTTTGTCACACCCAACATGACTATTTATTATACCGACCGCTCAAGACTCCAAAACGTTGTAAAAACGTAAAAATTTTTCGACGTCAGACCTCTTAAAATATTTATTATGTTTTCTGTAACTTTTATTGTTTAAATGGAATAATTCTTACTGCGTCTTAAATGCATTAGTTTGTATAATATATTGAACAGCAAACTATGTTCAGCATTAATACTGGAGGAATGACTGAGTGGCCAGCTAAGAAATGACAAGATCAGGAATATCCTTGAAATATAAAATCTCAACTGAGGAGCTGAATATAATATGGCCGTATAAGAGATTGCGTTCGTCTCCATACAAAATCTAAATAATTTATATACTTTAAATATCCTCCTTGAAACAAATATACATACACACTTACATTATATACGTACATACATTAAACATAGTCTATATAAAACAGCTGTTAATAACAATCAGTTTCAAAATTTTATTAATTTATATATTCTGAATACGACATTTAGTACTGTCGAAACATTGTAAATATATATATATATATATATATATATTGTAATATAATATAAATATTACAAATAAAAATAAAAATTAAATAATTGATATATATATATAGAGATATTGTGTGTGTAGCTTTGGTGATAACAAGGGTATTGTACTCTTCCTTTAGCCCCACTAGTTGGGCGAGTCAATTTGTAATATAATTACAAATTTTACAAATAGAAATAAAAATATAATTATAATTGAAATATGTTGATATGTGTTGATACGTACTGATATTTTGTTTATGACTGGGTTAGTCTGACTCCTTAAAGTCCCACTGTTAGGCTAGTCAAATTGTGATATAATTTCAAATGTAATAATAAACAAAATACAAAGATATTGATGATAAGAGTATGTTATAACTAAGTGTGTTGGATTGATAAATAACAAATATATCAAACTTTAAAAATTTTGCAAATAATTTTTCTTGTGCTTGTATCGAATTTGACTGAATAATTTAATTTAATTAATTGATAACTAATTAATTATTTGAGTTTGTAATTTCCTCCTATATCTATTCTCTCAATGTGAATTATGTTTTTGCTTAATAAAAAATAATAATAACATTAATGGTAGAAATAAAAACAATGCTGGTAACTGAATACTGATTTGCATTTATTCATTCAAAATTGTGCGCCAGTCAAACTGCGCATGTCCCAGGCACTGGCTAATATTCGCCACAGTCGGCAATGAGAAAAATCAACAGATATATTTTTTACAAGTTTAAATTTATGGTTCTTTTAACGAGTCGAAATGGTCAGAGGGCAAGGAACAAGATACATTTAACAGGTATTCTTAAACTAAATGTTAATATCTGAAATAGAACAGAATTATTATTACAATTGTCAATTAGAAAGAAATTATTTAAATTTCGAACCAAGTCGAAGAAATGACGTCACTCTGCTCCAGTCAGCACTGGTCCGTTGTCTTTATAGAAATTCAGCAATGGCCGCCGTCTGCTTGGTTTTAATCTGCTATGACGCCGTTGGAATTGAAGATCTTCTCCCACAGAAATAAAACGATGTTCCCTTTTTCTGCAAAGTGGTGTTGTTCCAAAATATAGTGTTGAATGTCCCCTCGTCGTCTGCGATGTCGAATTCTGGATGGATCTCTTGTGTAGTGTAGTGTTCAAATATGCGTGTTGGTTTTGTGAATTTGTTCCAAAAATTGATCAAAATGGCTGTCGATTTCTGGCGTTAAGTTTTATGGTGTTATTCTGTGTTTTTGGAAACTTGTGAAGTGTTAGACATAGATAGATAATATTATTTCACTTGTTAGTTCATCTCCGTTACACGCCACATAACCACACTTGGTTTTAATATAAATTATTTGGTTTTCGAAACTCCACTAATACATTTTTCAACTGTTCAGCTTTGCGATTAACAATAGACTAAACGACGCAACGTCGTCGTTTTTGGGGCAATTTGTGGTATGTCTTTTTCCTCTTCATATTGTTTAATTATAAAATATCTGTCTAAGACTTGTTTCACTATCTAACTATACATAACAAGTTTTCTTATTTTTTACTGTATTTCCAATATTTCTTAATTTTACATGAATCTAACTATTCAGTAATATTGATTATTTAATTTTACATCTTTTGATATATAGCTGGGTTTGTTTCAAACTCATTTAAGCCCAAAAATTACAATTTTGCATAATAATTGTATGTCTCATATTTTGTACAAATTCAGTGTTTTAAAGGTTTTTATTTGTTTTATCGGTATAATATTTCCCTGGAATACACCTAATAACTCCGTAATTACTTTGTTGTTAATAATTTGGTTATTAAAACATTTCAATATTGATTAATTTGCTGTTTAGTCTGATTTGATTACTATCATAAGCCTATTTTTGACTGTTTCCAAAAGAAGTTAGTTTTCTTTCTTTTGTCATTCTATTTGCTATTAACTGTATCTGTATTAATTATATTTTCAATTTCTGTATTGTATGTATTGAATTCTATTCCTATTACATAGATTAATTCTTTGATAGATAGTTTTTTTGGTTTATAGGCCATTCTGTGTTTACAAACATAGTGTCTTGGTGGGTCTGTTTGTACATTATACATGGTTTACTGATTTGAATAAAACTATTACATTTTTATGCCCTACTTGCCTCTCTGACTTACACAATGGAAAATTAAATGACATGATTTTAATTACAATAGAATATCTTGTATCTACTAAACTTTCCTTATACTAATAACATCATTGAACCATAACATGAACATCTTATGCCTAATTTTAACAAAAACATCTTATTATCAACTATTTTCCATATATCACCTAATTTTAACAAAAACATCTTATTCCTATTATTTTTTCCTGTATCATCAAATGATAACAACATAGCTTATCCTAGACATAATTTAATTAGAAAACATAAAAAACTCCTATTACTAGTAACACTGTCAGTCACTAACTGTCTTGTGTATGTATTATTCTTATGAAAACACTTTAACTGTGATAAAAAACCTCGTGTATCTATTTACACCTTACATCTAAAATATTATTTAATTAATAATAAATAATAAACATCTTAATATTAGGCATACCTTCAGTTATGAACTGTCCTTTGGTATTTTTGTCCTCACCATTTATTTAGTTATAATTAAAGAAAACATTTTATATGTAATAGTCCTTCTTATATCTAATTTAAAACTCTTATTACTAGTAATGTTGTCAGTCCTTAGACCGTCTTTCATTTCAATGGTTTTATTATTATTATTCTACACTCATGGTAGTCTTTTTATAATACTTAAACCTCATTGAAGATTTTTTCATAGATTTTTTAACTATGTTTCTCACTGTACACTCTGTAGTTCCTTAATTTTGTTATCTCACTTCACTTTATTGTATTCTACACTCTGGTAGTCCTTTTAGTGAGTTCTACTCTATGGTAGTCTCTTTTGACATATTTTTTGACATGTTACACTTACAACTAATATACAATTTGTTTTTATAGTATTGTATCTTGTAACTTGTTTGGGGTTTACCTATATCGGTTTCAATTTTGTCTCATGGTATTTAATATATGATTAACATTTTGTTTTGGCATATCTCTTCCTGTTTCTGGTCTCTGTTGGAATCTTGATATGTTTCGTCCCTTCTTCAAATATCACATTAGCAGTTCCTTATTAAAATGGTTTCATGACAGATTATTTCCTTTTTTATGGTCCTTCCCTTTTTGTACTGCTTCCCCAATCTACTGGGTATACTGCTGGTTTAACTGGTTTTTTCATAGTAGGTTATTTTAATTAATGGTTTTCTTTATTATCTTCCATTTTTATTAACATTTTATAGACTTAATTATACAGTTTCTAGGGTAATCCTTAAACAATTTATTCTTCTCACTCACTATGGAACTTTCTCTTTTATTCATGTAACATTAATTCAAATGTTTAGTGTGATAATTTTGTTATGTTACAATATATATATATATATTCAAACACTTTTTGCTACAGTCTGTTTCTTGACGTATATAATATATTTAATATTTATAATGAATTTACCTCAAGATATTTTTTTTCCTTATTAGGAACATGTTTCGAGAACCATTGTGTTCTCATCCTCAGCTTTCGTGATTTTTTTGAGTCGAATTGAGTTGAATCTCTATAAAAAAATCAAGAAGGCTGAGGATGAGAACACAATGGTTCTCGAAACATGTTCCTAATAAGGAAAAAAAAATATCTTGAGGTAAATTCATTATAAATATTAAATATAATATATATATATATATGTGTATATTGCAGCAGAACACAGGATGATAAGCGATGTTAACTGTATCTAAGCATGGATGACGAACATTTTCAGGTTTAAAATGGTTTTATGCAATTTTTTTTCTTTTAGCCATAAGTTTTGTATTTAGCAATGGATAAGAATGTAGGTTATATCAAATTCTTTATAAAAATGTGTTCTTTATTGTCATGTACTTTTTGTGTGACTTTGTGCGCGTGTGCACGTGTGATAACTTGTGTTCGCTATATCTTCCGCGGTAATCAACCCATCGTCGTGAAACTTTGACAGTGGATTGTTTTTGTAAATAGCTGCAATTCTTATTTACTCTGAGGTTTACAACTATTTTATAATTTTTTTTTTGTAGGGAAAAAATCATTTTGTAACGCTTATCATTAATAGGGTAATAAAATTCGTAGATAAAATCAATGCAGGCTCTTGCGGATTTATACAAACTTTTTCAGGAAAACCTTATATCTTTTGCAATCATCAACCATGTGACCTGGGTTTAACCAATCGCAAGACACTAATTTCAGTAATATTCGTACTCTGTAAAGTAAGGATCGAGACAGTTCTTCGATTGCAGTTGCAGAGTGAAGTTGTGTCTGTTGTCGATAGTTTTGCTCGTACGAACATATAAAAATCTTAACTTACACTAAACTTGGAACTCTTTGCGAAGCTTTCCTTAACGAACCAAGCGGGTTAACAACCTAAGTAAAAAGTATATTAGATTAAAGTACTTTTCGCGTTAGTGTAAGATAGCCCGCATAGGGAATTATTAAAAACACTTCAAGCTTTCTCGGAAGGTGTACGCCAAATACACCGCTTTTCTAATAAATAGCCGTAATCACCCTGAGATTAATAAAACGAATGTGTAAGTAAATAATAACTGTTTCGAGTAAGAACGATAAGTATTGTGAGCGTAACAACGTTGTGAAAAGTTTAATTGGTGTTAGCAGTTAGACGGAATCGTCAACGAGCCGTATCGAAGTATCGCCGCTGGAGCAACCCGCCGACGAAGAGAACGCCAGGACGAAGAGGACGCCAGGAAGGAGAGCGACGCCGAAGAAGAGGACGCCAGTACGGGAGCTACGATCAGAAGAGGAGAAACGCACATACGGAGGACGTAGCAGAAAGTGAACGGAGATCATCAAACAAGTAAAGTTCATATAAAATCGAACTATAAATCTATTATTTCAAAATATAAAATGCATGACAATTTGTAATATAATATACATCATAAAACCAATTATGTCTTGTGTATAATAAATAATTTTTCATCAGCTCCATTATAGACTCGTTTGTAATTTCTGCACACACACTACATCCTTTGCGATAATTAAATCTGTGTCGTTGCAATATATATTTTTTAAATAAGAGATGGGTAATTATGTGTTATATGTCAAAATGCCCATAAATTCATTCTCTGTCTTGTCAAGTGCAAATTTAGTGCGCGTGCGCGCGTGTTATTCGTGTTTTCCTGTATAACTTCTATAATAAAAATAACGTATCGGAATGAAACTTAGACAGCGTATGCGTTATAAATAGTGTTACATTTTTCGTATGTCATAAACTTAAAACATATAATTTTACTATCTATTTTTTAATTAAACTCACTTTTCTATAAAAGCCTTATCTGCAGAAAAGTCATAAAACGTTTAGATAAAATCTATACAAGATTTCGCAGACTCTGGCATAGTCTTACATGATGTCTAGCTACTGTATTATCTGGGGGTAGGAAAATTTTATTAAATTAAAACCTTAAAATTTACTACTGTCTTATTACATTATAATATAAAATTGTTTATTTGTGAATTGTCTTTCAATAAATGAGTCTATTGGTTTGTTTTACAAATATGTTACTTGTGAGTTGAATTCCACAGTTTGTGTAGACTCCCGACGCTCCGCACGCTGCTAGCCTGCACCGCTCCGACTCTGCACGTCGACCGACCGAAGATCACTAAGGCTGAAATATTTACGTTGATAATTCACGTCTTTGCACACACGCACACTGCGATATGATACTGTTATTGTTTATAATGGGAATAACCTTAATCTCAGGGATTTAAAACTGGGTAAAATAGATCGTGTATTGAGCTTACACAAATCCGGCTTCTTGAAGTGTTCTCGCGTTAACTCAAAATATCACGGCAGATATTTTGCCCCTACCGGAAAATCTTCCACTGTACGCGAAAAAGCACTAGAGTATGATCTATTTAAAATTGTTTGAGTTCTATAAGTGGTAATGGTTACGAAGAACTCGAACCGTGAACCAACGTCTAAGTCTTAAGGAAAACGACCTGTCTTGTCACGAAAAACTCCTGACAGCGAATACGTCTTTCTATGACGAGTCTTTGGAAGAAACTGGGCCATCCGTACGCTGTAAGCGTCTGACTAAAATAATTTTTAGACCTTCTGATTGGTGGAAACTCTAGCAAAGTCACAGATGAGAACACAGATAGACTAAAATCAGACTTAACCTCTGTACGCTTCTGCAAAGGCCTGTCTAGATTTAATCTACAAATTTTATTACTTTCTTGGAGATAACGAAAATAAAAGAAGACTGATTTCATTAAAAGAAACATATAAAAATTATAGTTTTGGAGAATTGAGCATATGGAAATTGTAGCTTACAACCGAGAATAACTTGTCCAAGTTTCAAAACTAAATGTTAATTTTCAACGAAGTTATTAAATAAAATGTAAATCACACGAATGCGCGCACTTACACACAAATACTTCACATGACATAAAAGAGAATAAAATTGTGAACATTTTGACATAACATACTTTTTTAAACATAGCTTGGTTCAAAACCTATGACTACTTTACAAATAAAGAACAAAATCAATTTAAAACATGTCTATGGCCGTCAGAAAATGTGTTATAGCCTTAGTATTCCACTTATATGAACGAAGATCCTGTGTACTGTTGCAATATATATATAATTCTTTATTTTTTCGGTTTACGCTTTACTTGCTTTAAACATTAGTTGATAGTATCACATGTACTATTGAACAATACAATATTTTTTAAATCTTCTCTATAATAAAATGAGTGTCCAACGTGACCTTTTAATACTATCTTCACCCTTCTGGGTCCATTCTAAAGAAGGATTTGTTTTATACCTACATTTTTAGTTTATATCTCTGTTACAAATTTTTTATGAATCTTGGTAGACCAAGGAGAATAGGATTAGATAACAGGTCAACGAGGGCATAACCCTTGAAGTGTAGATGGTGGTGGTGGTGGTGGTGGTGGTGGTCGTCGTGGTGGTGGTGGTGGTGGTGGTGGTGGTGGTGGTGGTGGTGGTGGTGGTGGTGATAATGATGATGATGACTTACAAATATAATTTACATTCCACAAAAAGAAAATATAAGGTAAATTTATTTGTGTATAGGGGTTGATAAATATAAAGAACAGCAATATTAGTTATCAGCCACACCCATCAAGACCTGTGACCAGTTAGGTCAAACTGTGAAAATAATCGTTAATGTATAATAAGATCGTGGCCGAGGACATTCTCAAGGCTGGAAGATGTCCCAAGTAAAGAAAATAGGGGCGGCTGACGGAAAATACCTATATGAGTATTTCTACATAGTAGAATCCAGAGTACTAATGTGTTATTATGGCACGTGCCACGAGATAAAAATGGAAGATCACCCGCCATTGAGAATTCTCAACTACGGATAACGAAATAAAAAAGAAACATAGAATGTCTTACAGTGTCGTAGGTTCAATGTAAGTAATCGAGCTATAAATGACGGTGATTTGAGAGAATTAAAAAATTGGCTTTGGAAACACGGAATACCGCGAACATCTTTAATATACCTTTCAGTAAATTCAAATAAAAAAACTAACTACATGTTCCATTTCTGTAGAAAATTACAACAAAAACTAATTTCATTCAAACGTAAACAGACCAAGTTTAAAGATAAAAGAGAGAAAGAGAGTGTGAGAGAGATAATAGGTGGAACTGGAAGGGGCATTTACTACGAGAAAATTTGATTAAAGAACAGGTAAGATTTGTCTTAAACAAATTGTTTTCTTAGAGACTGATTGAGTTTATAATCGATTTACACTCATTTAATAACAATCTTCTTGAAACAAAAGTGTCTCTTTAGTACGATCGAATCCGCGTCTTGGGTGAGTTCTGTTACAGCGAGTCCCACAATTAATTTACAAGTACTAAAATTAAAACTTGAATAAATGCATTAAGATAACTTAAACAGAGGATATAATGATATTCTTAAATTCACACGTGTATATATACGCTATAATTTGCTTTATAACTTTGGCTCCATAACTTTATAACTTATGTCTACCAACATAAGTTATTGGTAGACATAACTACAATACTCTATTGCTGCAAAAATTATCAGGACTTATAAATAGACCATAATTTGAAATATTTGTATGTTTGAAAGTAGAACAACGTTACATCACAAAGTTTGTCAGTAAGTAGTAATACGTAAAATACATTATTTGAATTTGGGTTAATCCTAAACATTTACAAATAAAACATTAAAAAATAACCAATTAATTGTGAAAACAAGATATAAGGTTAAAATTACATTATAAAACACTTAAAATATGTAAACCAGTCACGTCATACTTGCGGCTTGATAAGAGCAAAAACGAAACAAAAAATTATAAAGCACACAGGCAGACAAACAAACACACACACACACACACACACACACACACTACACAGACGTCCGAAACATCCTTCAGTGAGTTTCGAATTCTATCCTCCAGCTATTCCTATCTAGCCAACGGTTTTCATTTCTTTGTCCAATTTTTGTGTAATTCCATCCCTGTAACTCCCGTGCCTCACTACTTCTCTCCTCCTGCCCCTTGATCTACACTTCAGAATTTATTTTGGTAATCAGTCTTCTTTTTTTGTACACGACCAAACCACAGCAGCTCTTTGGGACCCATGTCATCTGGCTAAAGCCTTCATTATATCCTGGGCTGTTATCCTATGACTGGATAATTGTATTCTTATGGTCTATACATAAAGCCATAAAGCTTACTATATCTTGCGCTTCTACTTCTTCTTCTCCTTTTTCTTTTCCATGTAAGTCATACGGTATTGGGTCTTCTTTCAATATTCTAAATACGTACGTTTCCCTGTCTTGGCATTTGCCTCACTTTTACGATGTTCTTATCATATAGGTGGTTAGTAATAAAATGATTATCTTGCAGAAAGCAAGCACTAGTTTAAAACATATCCTGTTCTCTATAAAGCAACTGCTCTTTAAAGCACACGACAGTTGCATACTTTAATGTCATTTGATTCTGCCATTTTAGCTCAATTTTATGGTTTCATTTTATAGGCCAACAAATATAACATTTACATTCCTATCTTGTAGACTTTTACTACAAACGTAAAGCCGATGCAGTCTTACTAAACATCATTTTTTCTTCTCCATACTTCTTCGTCAAATGATCCTTAAATTTTGTTCTGTTTGGCCTCATTTTTAATCTTTTAGATTTGACTGCATTCCATTAAAAAATACTTTCTTATCTCGAAACTTATATTTAAATATTTCAAATTTTATTTAAAGAAAATCCTGTTTTTTCCATTTTACTAGTCTGAAAACACACTTTCAAAAAACGCTACGAATAGTTGGTTGAGAACTTTAATTATGTAACATAAGTTTTTAGTTTACAATTCAAGTATGCCTATTAAAGTTGAAGACTTTTTTAACTGCATTGCTCTCAAATATATACTCATTAAGTATGCGTATTAGCATTGAAACTTTCTGCACAGCTGTGCAAATTAGTCTCCCTAGAGAGTCACATATTTACTGGTATCCCAACCACGTGGTGTCACACACACAAATAAATCTCAGTTATAAATTTTACCATCCTTACCCATATTCCAGCTGTGAAAACAAAACCCGCTGGGAAATTCTTTACTAATAATATTGTTAAATAACGAGGACTCCGCCTCTTTTAGAGAACTATATTTTAATCCTTGGTTGTATTTTGAGTTAAGTTTAATGTTGAGTTCGATCTAATTATTATGAAGTCGTTGGTTTACTGTGTTCACAATTAGAGATAATAGTTTAAACTGCTCGTTGTTAGTCGTATGTAGTGGATTGAATAGAGGTAAAGACCTTCTTCACTAGTAGAGATGATTCGGCTGAGTAGGCTCTCACTGAAAACAGAGTTATTTTATGATAGCGGTACTTACTTTAATTGAGGTCCTGGTTATCATGTAGTGTAGACCTGATCATCTAAAAACAAAATTAATTTAAAAATCGCTCGTTGGCGCTATCATTGGTGCCAACCGTTGCATGTCGTCCACTGAGCCTGTAAATACCTATCTTAGTGAAATAATTTGTCCAACTCTAATCATTGCGTTAAATATAATTTATTTCTCGTTAATGCGCATGTATCGGCTTCTTTGAACAATTAAACCAAGAAAGTCAAACTTCACAATCCTATTTACATTCCTTAAAATTTTTCTTTAAATCTCAGGGTGGTTAAGCTGCATGCGCGGATCAAATACTCCACGATGTTTTGTTTACAATAATTATTAATAAACATGGGTTCTTTAGTCTGCAAGATACTAAATGATAATAAAACACGACTATTATAATTACTTAGTAGGAGAGTGATTACCTCGGATAAATAAAATCTTAATTCATTACATAAAACTTCAACAGACGGCTTGCGTCAACTTCTAGGTTAGACCTGGCGTGTCTGTATAATGCCAGTTAAGTTAAATAAAATGATAAATTATTAACAACAAAGAAAATTCAATTGTACGAAAGTTATAAATGCCTTTAGCATGTTAAAACTATCGTCATAATACCAGATTGGATATCCTTCTACAGGTATCTTTTTAAATCTAACAAACATAGTAGTTGGTTATTAAATGGTTGAACAATAAATTAAAATACTAAATTCAGTTAGGTACCCTGTCCTTTTAGGATTGATTACAAATCATTTTATGTCTAGGGTGAATAATGTTCGTTAATTCTTATCACTAATATAATTATTAATTGACTTTATGAGGGTTTAATACCTCTTCAAAGTTTGTTTACATAGCCTTAATTCTATACATTGTAAAGTTATCGTTCATTTCATAAGTTTTTGAATAATAATACCAATTCACTATACTCCCTTTTAATTTATATAACCGCGATTGCTTGGGATTATACACTAGCAATCGTATTCGCACCTTCACTAAACTGATATATAAACTTGTTAACACTTTCAAACATTTCGGGTTATACTGACCTAAACATTACGTTCGCTGCACGCACAGGTTAGGTTAACATTTACTCTTCTGGCGTCGAGGACACTCGTCTTGTCTCCTGAGTCGATCGTACAAGAATGATGCTTAGCTTGGCGTCGGTTTTGGGTCAAGCCTCGCTATAATTAATTTGATTGGTGGAAAGCGCGATGACATCCCACCCGCTTTCTGAGATAGCGTCGGTTTTTGAGGTGGAGAGTATGAACAATATTTTCTAACAATTTACACAAATAATTTAAATTCATTTAACTTCCTTATGGTACTTAGGAGTTCTAATCTAATCATCTCAATCGTATGCAATTGTCTTTTAGATTAATTAGATATCCCTCAAGCCATAAATCTGTTCATGTTTGACAAATTATTATTCTCACAACTTATGCCTAGTAAAGTATTTTGTATTAAAACTATCTTACGTTTATTTTATTTACAAATTAACTTCAATAATACTTATTTCCACTACTACTCAGTCTCTTTCTGTTTTTGAGTTATATTATAATCACTTATTGGTGGAAATAACTCTAAAATTGGGTATAAACTTTGCTGTGCTGATAGCATTATGTCTTAGATTTAGTTAATATAATTTACTGGTGGTATTTTATGAGTGGGTTACATTTCACACTTAATCTTAAGTCTTCCTTTCAACTACTGGTCATCATTGTCTAGTTTTTAATTGATGGTTTATTCATATATCTTTGTTATTAACATACATGGTGTTTGGCACATCTAGGCCTTATTTTTATTCTGCTACTAATTTTAGAATTCATAGTTTATATTGTTCACCTTCTGATTACTACTTGGTGTCTAATCTATCTAATGAGTTTTCTACATTTGGTTTAGTCTGATACTCTGTTCAGCCTAATATTTAGTACCAGTCTCTAGGCTTCCTTTAGGCCTATTATCACCCAAGTTAGTTTTACAAGTGTTTCGTTCATTTCTATTGAACTACTCATGAATAGTGTTGTTTATTCATCTAAGTTAACCATTACAACTTCTGGTTATTACATTTAGTGGTTTTGATACAATTATTCCCTTGAATTATACTCTTTATATTCACCTTTAGTTCGGGCACTATATGGTGTTACATCCTTTATCTTAACTCTTAATTGCCTTTTTAATTTTGTGATCATTCTCCTTTACAAATTAGTGATAGTAGTTATTCTAAGGTGTTACAATTATTTGATTAGTAATAGGATATCACCTTTTTCTGTTAATTCAGAAAAACTTCTTGGATCTGGTCTCAAGATACAAGTATGTCTAAATAACATTATCCAAATATATGTTTAGGCTAATTATAATTGTGTTACATTATATAAGTTACTGTGAACCTTGCTGGTTCTATTGACAATAATGCTTCATCTCTATTATTCCTTAATGTTACAGTTTTTTGAGTTGTTTATTAGGTAACTACAGAATGTCCATTTCATTGTTGAATTTACTCTAATTTTAATCTAATTCTAATCATTACATATATGATTTTTGTGTTGGTATTACCCTTTTAATGTATAGGTTCCATTATCAACTAACAGAAATTGGATTACTAGTCATTTCGTTACTTAATTCTTTTATTTTAGGAGCATAATTCACATTGAGTGAGGTTATGGGTCCTATCTTGGTTTGACAACAATGTGTTCATTTTTATGATGAGTTTAATTTCTTTCATATCATACTCTTATAGAATTAACAAGGTTGTTATTTATGACTTTGGGTCAATTATACACTTTTCTTTCTTTATCACTCTTCTTAAAACTGTATTTTGATTATCAGTCTACAAGTTATCCCTACATTTGCTCTAATTACTTGACTAGTCTACAAGATTCACTTTAGTTATGCCTCCATATATACAGTTAATTTACATTTAGACTAATTTTACTTCACTCTCCTGACCATTATTCATTATATCATTCATTTATTTTATAAGTTTTCTTTGTCAGTCCAGTTCTTTAAATTAGTTCATCCTGGCTTAATTGTTATTCTGTTCTTCTCTCTGTCTTTGGTTTTCTCATTTTTACCTAATCTATTGGGTTAGTTGTCAGTTACTTTACGTCTCGTCTATGTCATTGTCATTATTTCTTTAATCATCTTCATCAGTTTGTTAAAGATGTATTCTTTATTCCTTTTAAAATCAATTCCTAACTTTTTTCCTTTGCTTGAATTTAAAGTTTAAATGTGGCATTTCTCATGATTTGTTATGGTTGGTTAATGTTTGTTTTGGACCCTGGTAGTCGTGATATTATGTAACGTTACAATATATACTGTTAGTTTCCTTACTTGTAATACTGCATGTAATTTACCAGTAAACGACATTTTTGGGTTTATATTTGATGTAGTTTCAGGTAAATGCTGAGGAATCGAACGCATTTGTACTACGAGCTATTTTCTTGCAGTAATTGTCCTAAATTCCCTACATCGTTTCAAAACTGTTTGATCAATGAACTTCATTCTTTTCAAGATTCCTTGATGTTTTAAGCTCTATTCATTAATAAAATTCTATTTCCTTTAGTGTCTTTCTTATAATATAAAACAATGCTATATTCGTCTTAATGTTGGTGTTACATTTTTATTTTTAATTAAATGGTTAAATAAAAATACACAATATTTTGTTATATTGCCTAATTCTAGTGTCATATTCTATATAAATTTTGACATCAGATTATATTAATTTTAATATCAGATATTTTGGATTATCAGAGTACGCAGTTTTATTATTACTAGCTAGTCTAATGCAGTTTTTTATTCGGATAAAAGATGAGAACAAAACTTTAAAAATAATAAAAATTAAAGTTAAAACAGTTAAATCCTGCTGTGAAATAATTACGTTATGAATGTTTAGAAGCAAGACTCTGCACAATAAGTAAGGAGATTTGACAATTTCACTCACAGTAAAAAGAGTCACAGTCAAGTTTGTAAAGTTTTATTTATAGCTGTTTACTTACCAAAGTATAGTTAGATTTACTTCTGAAAATTCCACAATGACTGTACTTTTAAAATAGAAGTTATTTTTCTAAAATTATAATTACTTTCCTTTATTATAGACATAACCTCAATTTGTACCATTGTATAAGTGGAGTTAACAATTATCAACAAGTAAGTACAGGGCACATAATAAAGCTGTATGAATGATGTTGATAATGGCAGTCAGACCAACCGAAAATTTTCGCTTTCTATTATATCCATCACATTCAAATGTTTTGTTTCCTAATTATCTCAAGTTTGTAAGTTTAAGTTTTATATTGTCTTCACTGGTAAATAGTTATACATTCTCTCAGAAACCTGTGAATGTTTTAATCTCAATATTTTAAAAAGCATTTGCAGCTAGACGTTCTGTTATGCAAAAATTGATCTATTGGCTCTAACAGTAAAGGGAGTCGTAATGTCCTATCTTTCCCATGTTAAAACAGCTATACAAATCACAGAATATAACAGAAATAACAGAAACTGTTAGTCACAGAAGTATGATTTTGTCCCGTAAAATTTAATAGTTCCTTTTCATTAAAAAAATACAATCTTTTATATAGGTTTATGTTTTAAAAAATGAAAACTTAAGATATAATATTTATTTTTTAATAAACTATTTAAGTAAAATCAACAACTGTAAATTGACAATATAACAGAATTATGGAAAGTATTTGGTAAATATTTCATACATATATGCATGCTAGTTTCAGAGAAAACGAGCCATTTATATTGAATAAAGTATTTTCCAGTAAAAATTTTAAAGTAAAAAATTACAACAAAAATCATACGTCAGAATAAATACTACAAACTACACTATAAACCTTTGAAATATGCTTTAAACTATATCTTAACTATACTTTAACCTAACCTCACCCTATCATCATAGAAGCCCTTTCCTAGCATCAAAGGCCATAGAAATATCTCAAATTTATATCAAAAAATTATTTTTTCACTCTTTCCTGAAATCCAGAAAGTCTTTGTGCTGTTGCAGTTCGTAGGCCAATATTTTATTGTTAAGTACATACCTTTTTCATAGACCATTTGTTGAAGTACATTTTCACAAACAGTAATTTTTGGATATTGCAACACACTGTATTACAAAAAAACTAAAGTAATAATTGTGTTGATATTTGTTTGCCTTTCACGTGTTTCAGAGTGTATTTATTTTGTTTTCTGTACTTTCTTCTTTGAAGCACTTGGAAAAGATGTAAACAGTTACTCTATTTACAACTACTAACTTATTATTCTGTGTTCCACACTAAGCTCACTTTACACTGTCACTGTATTGGTTTCGTAAAATCCGTTCCCTGTGCTTATTCTTTTTTTGTAATCCACTTAGTTTAAGCATTGTAAAAATTATCAGAAAGATCAAAACAAATCAACACACTTTACAATCCAAAGATATTTTAATTTAAGCTGGTAATGTAACCAAAATATAAACTAAAACTTCTCTACCAAACAAGTAAAATTGCAGCCTTCTAGGTCAACTATTTCCTGAGATATGTGTATTGTGTAAAATGATGCTTGTAATTACCCTTTAAATTCTGAAGTGCGCTAAGATTATTAAAAATAATATAAAATAGTAAATATTTCAATACTGTAATAATGCAAACATGAAATTAAAGAGATTTTAATTACCACATATTCCTAAAACGTAAAAAACGACAATGTCAAAATTTTTCACTTTTAACCTTTATGACTCCCCTTAAGTGGTTTTTGTTAGCTACAAATTCAGATTTTTTCATATTACTGTTTTTTATGATTTATAATACGATTAACAAAGGTTGGCTGTTGGTCGTTCATCTTCTTGTTTTTTATGTTTCCATTATGTTTTTATAAACTTTTGATTTACAAAGTCAGACTTTTGAGTAAAAAGATCGAGTTTACAATAATTCTGAAATAGAAGTATAATTTTATATGTATAAAAGAAGAGTAATTTTGTAATAAACGGAATAGAAGCCGTGGTCTGGAATGAAGCTGTCACTTCTTTTGGGATGATTTGTTGTTGCGCTTTTATATGTAACAAAACAGTGGCCGCCTCATGGGACCCACTCCACATCATATGTATCAGCTTACCGCACAAAAGTCCGTTCGTCATATACACCTATACACCATGGTATTTTACGATTTATAACATTACGAAATGGTAATTAATTTTTGTCAAATATATTATCTAAAATACAGCCGAAAATAATAAGCTACGACATAATGATCGTGTATGTAGGGGGGGGCAATCCCTACATTAAAATGGGACCTAATCACTCCCTCAAAAGGTCAAAAATTGACAAGAAATTTTGTTAATCTCTTAAGTTTTATTAATTTCTCGTCTGTCCATGCTAACACGGTAGTAACCCTTTTTAAATATAGGTTTACAAACAAGATTATTACACAGAATTTGTGTGTACAAACTTCCTATTTTAATAGGAAAATCAATTAAATCACTGTCTTATAAACAGTGTTTCAATACCGCTTATTTTTATTGTGTTATTAATTTTATGGAATTGATTTCAGAATGTTATTACAAGTTTTTCATCCACTTTATAGATTGTAATATTGATTAGTCTTAACTTGGTTTTTCTTTTGTATAAAGCCGACTCGACCGGACGCCTCCCAAGACCAAATTCTAGATCCGCTACTGGCTGATCCTTACAGTAAAACACTCCATATAAATCACTTTACCAGACTGTTCGTTAGGCTCAATTCATCCTGCTACAAAAATATCTTTTTTCATTTTTCATCGCTATCTATTCTTAATATATTTCTTATTATTCGATTGCTTAAACACACCACCTATAGTATTCTTCACTTTTATATTTCTACCCTGCCATCTTCATTATGTCTTATCCTCATCACATTTGTTTTGCCTACATGTATTTATGTTCCATACCCTTTCATCCCGTATGCTAATTTTTTAACGTTCTTATCATTGTTACAAAGATGGCACTGATCATTGTCTTTAAACAATAGAGTAAATAATTTAAACCAGAGAAATCGTTGCTCACAACTATAATAACAGCTTGGGTAAACAACGACTATCGTGTGTACAACAGCTTTTCAAAACTACAGTTGCCCAATACTCACTACAACAATGGCAACTGACAGCACACAACAATTGACACGTTACACTAAATACCACTGTTCAATAACATGACAATGCTGGCCAACCGCTTTCGAAACACTGCTACTTATACGCAGGAAGGTCGCTTGTGTGGCATAGTAGCATTACAAGATTATTCTAGGTGCCGGTAAATTAATCGCTCGCTTCTAGAAGGTGTAGAAAAATGAAAATAATTCGAAGTTGCATTCTCTAGTCGGCCTGGCAATAAGCCTTGTTTGATCGTATAAAGCTACCGCCACGCAATTTGACCGTCTTACAGGCGTAAGCACCGTAGTTGCTGCCTCATGAGCTAGATTCCGCCCCATCATGGAATCTACGTTTTTCATTGCTAAACATAGTCTATACAGATTAAACAACAACACAGTATCCTTGTTGCCTCTTCTTTGTACCTCCACACTGTTGGGTTTTCTATTGTTCAAGCGCACCTTTACTTTTGTTCCAATACGGGTTGAGGACTAACCTTTTGTGTTTCCAGTCAACGCCGAATTTGTTCAGTATTTTCATCACCTTTTTCCACTTTACGCGGTCAAATCCTTTTTGCCTTCTTCAATAATGCTAGGCCTCTCTCTGAAATAACGCTTACGATTCTAATTGCGTCTCTAATTCCTCTTTCTTTCCTGAAAAGGAATTGTCTTCTCCATTCACTTCTGTTAAAGAGATATATAGCATCTTATTTAAAAACCCTACTTCCACTAACATTAAATGATATAATAACCAAAATAAACAAAAACAATTCTACATCTCCGTGTTTAATTAAATACCATCTTTTTTCACGTGAACCCAAACTCTGAGCACCTTTTCTTCCCCTTGGCTAGAACGGTCCCTCTGATGTTGTCTTTCCCTTTTCAGTATTATTACTGAGACTTTCCAATTCGTGGCTGACATCCCCAAAACTGGTACACATAACTGAAAAAGCACATAACAGCAGTAAATAAAAATAAGTACCAAAAATAAACACTTTAACGTATTTAGCTCAAGAAAACCACCTTACATGCGTAAAAATAGACAAGGCATAAGTATTAAGTAATTAACTTCAGAGAGGAAGATACGTTTTGCGTTAGTTTTAATATCCATTAAACGTATTTGACGATAAAAACCCTATTATTAGACGTTCTAACCACGCAATATTTACGAATTAAAATATTAAAATTTTCTTTAGTAACAAAACTTTCACGTCGGCCGTGTTTACCAGTTATTTAATAGGCTACACCAATCTGTCTGTATTATATATATTTATAAATACAGAATGAGCCAGTCAGTATTGTGTAAGCGACAGCCCATATTGTAGGCACTCGTCAGAACATTACAAGTGAACGGGTGCCAATATATACATTGTTGACAGATTAATGGCTTAAATATTGGAGCAATCCCCTACAGACACAAAAACGCAATCCAAAATACAGTTTTACTTTTCACTTTTTTTTTACAATTGCCTATTAATCATAATTCTGATAGGAAACCAATCTATAAAGTTAATAAGTTATCAGATTTGTTCGTTCATTTTGTAGGGACGATATTTGAATGCCAGAATCGTAACGGTGCTCAGTATTAGTTCGTTATTTTCTTTCTAATAATATCATGGTATTTCGTGTAACAGAACTCCATTTTAGGCTTATAATAAACAAATAGTGAATTACATTTGAGATCCTTCAAGTTATTTTCGTTCAAGACATTCCTGAAGTTTTACCTGTTATAAAATATGCTTCACTTGATAATGTTGTTACCTCCACATTCAAATCGATATTAACATGGCCAAAATTAACTAAATTTTGTTCAGTCTCAAACTACAAGATTATTCGGTGATGAAAATTTTGTTAATAGACGCTGAAAACGGCACTGCAGGTGTACTTTGAAAACCAAGAATAATCAAAATTTTGCAGACAAAAATCAAAATCATGGCATTTTTCAGCGATTCTAGTCATTAAATGCAGACATATCCGCCAGAATTATATTGCATTGCTGTCACTGTGATTGTGTTTGTGTACTGATTTATATAATACACTTATAGTAGAGAAGTCTATATATACGACGGTAGGGTGAAAAGTTCCGAGCCTGACACACAGGTAGCGCTAATATGCTCATTATTTTAACTTTGTGTGAGTTCATCCTTTGTAGGCTTAGATTCAGATTCAATGATTTCAAGTCAATGAGTTGTTTACTATTAGTAATATAGTCTACCGCTATAAGCGCCTTGGGCATTGTTGGATAAACAGCAAATTCATGCTGTGATGTTTTTTAAATTTTAACTGCAACCAATGGAGGTAGGATTAAAGGACTCTTCTGCATCGAATACAATGGTTAAGCACTAGGTTCCTTAATTTAAAATGGGTCGGACAACCATGTGTTGGATGTCCCATTAATGTAACTACGCCAGAAAAAATAGAAAAAAATCCACAAAATCGTTTTGGTGGGCCGTAGAGTGAAAGTGAGTGAGAAAGCGGAGACTGATGGTACATTACCGGAACGTGTGCGCAATATCTGACACGAACATCTGTGTACAACATAGTGCGCGCTAGATGTGTGCCACGTTTGCTGACACTTCACCAAAAACAGTGTAGAAAGGATGTTTCAACGATTGTTTGGCACTCTGTATGCACAATCCAACCATATTTTGCGTTGATTCATAACCGTTGATGAGACTTTCGTCCACCACAACTCTCCTGTAATCAAACAACATTTAGAACAATGGACCATGAAAGGCGAAACAACTCCAAAGAGGCAAAGACAATTTCTTCTGCTGGTAAGGTTATGCCGACTGTTTTTTGAGACGACCGTGGAGTAATCTTCATTAACTACCTTAAAAAGGGAAAAACAATTAATGGTAAATACCATACAAATTTACTGCATCTTCTAAACGACAAAGTCAAGAAAACTGGTCCCATTTAGCGAAAAAAAAAGTACTGTTTCACCAAGACAATGCACCATCTCATACGTCAATATTCTTTGTTACGATGGCTAAAATCAAAGAACTGTAGTTCGACTTGCTTCCTCGCCCACCATACTCGCCCTATTTAGTCCCGAGTGACTTCCACCTCTTTCCTAACCTTAAAAAATGGCTCGCTGGAAAAAGATTTACTGGCGACAATCAAGCCGGTGATGCTGTAAATAGATAATATAGCATATCTTCCACTTATATCGTATACGTAAGACTAGGTATACTATTAAGTCGATTTTGAAAAAGTATTAATTTTTTGTCAGTTTCACTACTTATGTATGTATCAATTTTCAACTAAAGTAATATTAAATAGTGTGGCAACAGCGACATAAAAACTACAGAATAGGAAAAAATAATCAAAAACTTATAACAATTTAACGTTTATTTTGTACTTAGCGGAGTTTGTAAACACAAAAATATAGTAATGTATATGTCATACCTTATTTTTTATAAGACTATTTACTCTATTTAGAAAATTTGATTAATTGAGGCTACAAAGTCCTTTTTTTCGTTACTGCCAATAACTTATCTACTGGACTGACATCTGACGACTTCTCAGGGTAATTAAGCGCAATTACCGGTACTTTGTTTTCTCCTAAGGAATCCTGCACTTTTTTAGTTACGTGCCATAGCAAAAGTTAGCTGGATCAGATCTTGATATTTTTGATTTGGAAGGAATCATTCTTTGTTGTAAAATGTTTGTGTACAAATTACTTTCCATAGTCAATTCAATTAGTACTAGGGCCCAAGAATATTTTCTTGACTGGAATTAATTATTTATCGACCTCTCCCCTATTTTCTTTATGCATATGGGATGATAACATTTTCTTACTTACATAAAACTGGTCTCATCTCAAAAAATAACTTTCTCCAATCCTTCTTGTAGATTGTAGCCCATTGAAGCCTCTCCTTCTACAATATTTGTTTGTTGTTGTTTGTTTTTGTTTTGGTTTTTTTCTTGTTTGCGTGCTTCAAGCAGCTAATTTCGAACTGTCACATCTCTCTAATTATGTTTAAAGTTTACATCTTTCAAGCCAGGAGTTCTTTTACTGTTTCTAACCAACAAACGGTCTTCAGTAGAAGTAGATTTTTGGTTACGGCTACATTTGCCTTTGCAATCTGGCGAAAAATCAACCTTTATGGTGTATCAACACAAACCTTTTTAGTATAAAATTTATAGCCACTAATAGGACATTATATTCTTCCTTTATCTATCTTTGCATTATTTTGTGTGCTGAGAAAAGTTCTTGTATGAGTTTCTAAATATTGTTTGCTGTTGTAGGGCCTATACGTTACAAATTCATTAAACGTAAATTTCTTAAAGCAGCACACAATGTCACTGTTTAAAGACAACCAGGTATAGCAAATAGTCACAATTTCAATTAACACAACTAAAAATATACATGACAACAAGAAAACACTAAATTTACCTCAAACAGTAATCTTAAAATCTCAAACAGGAAAACAAGTGCTATGAGAATTACAGTGTTACAAGAAGAAAATGTTTTTTTTTTCACAAAAATATTTCTTGACTCGGATGAATTTTCTGCTACTGTACATTCAGCTGTACATACGGGAGGAAAGAACCCTACAGACAGCTTTAAATTTGGAGTAGAAATATATTCATATTCAGTTTGAAAAATTGATCCAATGTAATAAAGTAATAAATATTTAGAAACAGAGCGAAACAATAGTTACACAGACGACAGCGGAAGTTAGGTTGTCTGCATTCGAGTAAAGCTGATAAATATCTAACAACATTAAGGTGCAGCTGCTTTAACAATAAAATCTGGATTCGCAAATGTCGATATTAATGGTACGATTAGTTTGCATAAATTGCAGGTAATCCTTTATCTGTGTCAATAAGACATAGAAAGGTTTACAGAGTCGTGACTGTGATAAATCTCACGGGTTTAGCTTAGCGTCCCCGACTAGCCGAATTAGTGTCCTGTTTACTGCTAACGGTAATGCCTTTCAAAGCACATAGATAAGGATTTGTTACGTGGAGTGTGATAATTAAACTCTCGGCTGTTAGCTCTGTCTATGGAGAAATGCAACGACGCATTAACATTTCCTATCATAAAAAATAAAATAGTTCGTTCTCACTGTTGCTTTCTTGGTACAACAGAGTCCCGATTGAAACTGATGTCCGCGCTTTCCGGTGGTGCCGGATAATTAAGTAGCATATTAAAAAAAAATTTTGTGTGTGGCGCAAAGCCCGGCTGGGTGTGCCGCAAAATTTTGGAAAAATAATAAAAATTTAAATTAAATAAAACGTCTAACTCGGAAAAAATAATCAAAAAGTTGTTTGCTAACTTAGTTAATAGTCTTGTCTTAAACAGTAAATGTAGTCCTGATAAAATTTGGATTAAAGATGGAAAAGTCCACACACATAACTGGGAAACCAAAAGTAGTAATGAGGTAAGTAACATTCGTTATTATGGTATGTAATAATCACTGCAGTTTGATTTTAAAGAGAGGAGGAGGAGGGTGTCGGTATGTAGAGGCAGATAGTGTGCCGCGGGTTCTGACTATTTATTTGTAGTGTGCCGTGGGCTAAAAAAGTTTGGGAAACGCTGTTGTAGGGTGTGTAGCTGTAATATTATTGTTTCCTTATATACTCTAGCACGTCCAATGTAATTTCTTGTTTTTTTTTACTCTCCTATTAACCCTACCATAATATATTCTTGACCATATCTACTTAATGTTAAGTGCCACCTACAATATAGTAATACTTTGTAGCGACCAAGAACTCATTAAACCTAGAACTCTCTAGCAATCATATGCCTGCATACAAGCGCGCAGGTGAATGTGCTGTGTATGTCAACTGTGTGTACAGCCTCCACCGACCATAAGGGAAAAAATTCTGACCTCTAGTGGGTCTACCTGTGGCCCGGATGAGCAAAACAGTGTAATGTGGTGGGGCTGGAGTGGTTACGAATTCCAACTAAGATAACCGAACAGTTATCGCACTTATGAGTTACCTACGTTTAGTTTGTGATAACAACGTTTTTGCTTGTATACATACATTAAGGTAAGACGAGAATGAGTTGCTTTATTAGTGTGTGCTAATACATCAAATTTGGTTAAAATATTAATTAAATGTATAATTATCAAATAAAATAAGACTTCGAACGATTCGTTAAAACGATTTATTTTACTCAAAAAATATTCGGCTCAGGTCTGTAACAATAATGAACAGCAATAATATGATACAGTACGTTACATTTCACAGGATAGTACAAGCAGTTTAGTGCATAAATCTTACTAAATTTCTTTTCTCGATAGTCTGACAAGAATGCAACTGTTCGTCTGAAAACTGAGTACAGTCTAGGCCTACTAAATTTGTGTCATTTAGGCTAGGTAGACTAGGCTAGAACGAAATGTCTACTTCTGAAACTCAGAATGAAGAAATTCTGCTCGTAATGTATATGTTTGACGAGCAAGATGTAATGATGCAAGAGGCTATTTTACATTAAGTGAATGTTAAGGAAGAAGAAAACATAACTTCGAACGTCCAAAAAAGTATTTGTAGAATTGTAAGAATGTGATGAAATACGTACAAAGCATTGAACAAGTACAGTATGTAAGAAAACCTATGAGACAATTAATATTAATACTAACTTTAAAAGCTATAAAATCTGCTGCAGGAAGAACAAACCATGTTATTCTAATTACATAAATTATACCTAATTATCTAATCTAATTAGATTAGATATAATTACCTAATTATAATTAAAACCTATTTTCCCACTTCAAACCTTACATACCGAATACCAATCGATACTGATTTTTCACGTGTTTACATTAGATTATATTTAATTTTTATAATAAATTTACCTCAAGGTATTTCTTTCCTTATTAGGAACATGTTTCGGGTATCATTGTGTACCCATCCTCAGCCTTTCGGATTTTGTGTCTGGTGAAGTACATGTGTGTTGGCTGGTTGTTATTGTGGCTTCCTGTTGGCTTCTGGTACTTTAAATTGGTATTATTGTGTGTGATTGTGGTGTATGTGTTAGTATTTTGTGTATTTTCAATGTTGAATACTTTGAAAATTGTGTCATGTTTTGTATTGATTTGTATTTGTTCAGGTATTAGTTTGTTTTGTGTTTTGTGTTTTATGTTTGTATATTTGTAAATTTTCCCAAATGTTCATTATGGTGCCTTTGTGTGGTATGTGTTTTATTAGTGTCATGTTGGTTATGTTTGGGAATTTATGTCCAGAGTTTATTGCATGTGTGGCCAAATTAGATTTGTATATTTCTGGTTTTTTGTATGCGTTTAGTTGTTCAAAATAACTTTTTTTCAGTTGTTTTTGGTTTGTCCTATGTAACATTTATTGCAATCTTGGCATTCAATTTTGTATATACCATTGGTTGTTGTATTATCTTTGTTGTGTGGGTTATTTAGTTTTTGTAGATTATTTTTGTTAGTTTTGTATGCTATTTTAATGTCTGTGTTCTTAAACAGTTTTGTTAGGTTTGTCATTTTGTTATTTATGTATGTGAATGTGACCCATTTTTTATTGTTGTTATTATTTTTGTTTTGTTCATTTTTATTAATTCTTAATTGTTTAGTTTTTATTTTATATTTGATTTTATTTTCTATTTTCTTTACAGTGTTTTTATTATATCCATTTTCACAAGCAATTTGGTATATTATATTTCTTTCTTTGTCTGTTTCTTGTTTGTTTATTAGGCTTGTTAGTTTCACCATAATTATTTCTTAAACCACTTCGTATTTATACATTCCAAGTTACTCTTTTCACAATAATACGAAAACAAATTATTAACTTCTTGTGAAACTTGATAATTTTCTCACATGCAGCAATTTGTGCAAATATAGCATACCCAATAGTTACGTTTTTAACTGTACTGTTCAATAAATGTTGAATATTTTTGTGTATTAAGAAATTTTGAAAGGATTTTTATATTATATACCCTTATATAAAAATTTTGTAACCTGTATTAACAATGTTTTTAATTCTTAACATAATGTAAATTTTTTTTACTTTCCAGTTACGTCGATGAACACAAACATTGACAAACAAAAAGATACATTCAAAAATACAAGAAATAAATATAACAAAAAAGGACAATATAATGACGAAATATATCAAAGTATAGAAAACATAACAGAAACAATGAGACAAAGAAGACTATTATTTGTTAGACATTTATATAGAATGGACGACAATAGGTTGACAAAGCAGATCTTCAAATATCTGTGGGGGAAGAAGTCAACATCAAGTTGGATTAAAGAAGTCCAAAAGGATTTGGAAAAAAATATACATGCAGAAGAAGCAATTGAAGGAGACGTTTTTCGGACAAAAGTGTTAAAAATGGAGGGAGTCCAGGGTAGGAGAGAGAAAAACGCAGGTTCAAAGTGGACTGAAGACAGGAAGAAGAGACACAGTAAGAAGATGAAGCAATATTGGAAAAAAGAAAGAACAAAGAGTAAAGAATTGAAATTGGCATGCGGTCCTTAGATCGCCGATACGAAAAAAAGGACAATAGAAGAAAACGGAAAAAATTGCAATTGGTTTACTTATCTAAACAGAGGTAAATCACGTCTTCATCTTCACCTCCACTCAATTCATGCACAGCACATAATTTTAAACACAGTTTACATTTCAAATCAAAATTATGCTGTTTAAACTGAAGTATTGTTTCATCAAAAATTTCGCTAAAACAATCTAAAACAGAAGACGTGTTATCAATTGAGGTTAAGATAAGACTCTTCCTCAATCACTGGTACTGTGTTTATCCAACTCACACCCGGTCCCCATCACATCACACTGTTTTGCTCATCCGACGCACAGATCGACCGACTAGACGCTAATGGAAAACACCCACAGTTGTATACTGGCGTGTACCCGTTGTAGAGATACAACTGCTTGCTGCAAGTGACGCTGTGGTTCCCGCCAACCACTGCTACATCAGTCTTAACTCTCCTCCATCTTCAACCCATAGACTATATAACACGTAGAGTGTGCTTATGTTGTACTCGCTTAAGGAACGACTGCATATAAGTCTTCTTTGTAGTATTCTTTTTTGTATACGGTTTGTAATTGCTACATGGAAAATAAACAATACTATTAACCTTGAGCCATTCAAAGGATACCAATTTTGTGAGACGATACGTCTACAGCAATAAAGACAGAAATATAAAAGTTCATATTATTATGGAATTAAGTAAGAAGTATGAGGTGGTGTCACAGAAATACAAAACAAAATTCAGTCCCTGAAAAACATGAAGTATGTTCGTGTTGAAGTGTATTCGTCACTGATGAATGCGTCTGCTGATGTTACAAATCTGTGGCACACAAAAACCGTTGTAGAATAAGCCGCCCTCCTCAACTTGGTTTTGTGTATGATAATTATTGAGCTCACTAGCTGCAAGCGCTCTTCAATATCGGACATGATCAAGCAAAGATAATTTCTGAATCCATCCCATTCTAGAATTGTAGTTCCGTCAATAACTTTTTTGAGTACTAATCATATTTTTAAGTAACTTCTGTGTTCATTATCGTTTAGGCTTTAATTTGCTGTTAGACTGAATCACCATGTACATACTTCCTATGGCCATACAGCTCCTGTACGTTTTTAACCTCCTAGACAATGTATTTCGATTTTATCATATCGTTTCATGTTACTTCCACATTTTCTTGTTTTCTTAGTTCTTCCGAGTCCTTTTTATATTTTCGAAGTCTTCCTGGCTGTCATTTCCCTGCGGGTTGGTATGTGTATTTTCTTAATACCCTCTCATTTTCTTATCTTTAAACTTGATTAATCAACACTAATCTTATAGCTCTAGTATTGCTTTTTATGAGGATTTTGACCTGTTACGCTTATAGCTTCTTTGCTTTTTCTCACTCGTTCTCGTTCGATTTTCTATAGGTTTTTGTTCTCAAAACTCAATAGTTTGTGCTGTTTTCTAACAATCACTATGTATCTTGTACAGATGCATACTAAAGCAACTGCAACCTCCAATGAACTCACATCAAAGCGAAACTGAAGCATGTACGATAAATTTGTTTGTGATATACAACTACGCTCCCGCGGCACAGAGGATCTGCCTGACTGTATGCGAGCAGATGGTTGTTAGTAAGTCTTAGACCTTATTAATTAGGGACTGCCTATCGGAGAACACGAATCAATCTCTGCCCAACTCAGATTCCGAGGTCATATGGATTTCAGGAGCAAAGGGATTTGGCGAGGTAGACGGAAATGATAACCTGTCTCTCAGGAACATTATAAAAACAGGAACCAGTGGAGTTCCCCATTTATAGTAAAAACAAATCTACCTGGAAAAGTAATAACTCTTTAGGTTTGTATTATACCATCCAGAAAATTAAAACAGCTACAGAAGGCCTCGTACATGACTGATTTACTGATAACGGATGGCAAACGGAAAAAGGACAAACCAAAGGAAGAAGAATACAGTCAACGGAACAAGGTTTATCAGATACAAACAGGACACACAAAATAAAAGGAAAAGACATACTGTTATAAAAGCTATGTAAAAAGTCCAAAGCGTTAATGAACAAACGAATGAGTACAGACCGAAATATGGAAACAAATCATTTACAAAGAATGGATCTTAGTCGTATTTAAATATCACCCAAAGGGACCACGACCTGGTTAAGAAACAGACGGGGAGATCGGTTCCAACAACAAGATAGAAGTCCTATCACGCTGTAATCCTGAAACATAAAGAAATAAACAGAAGACGCTCTTTTTTTATTTTTTTATTGGATTCGATGCGTATGATAAGATAACGTATGATTTTTATTAGAGCTTTCATAAATTAGCGCTAAGGCTAACTAGTACTAAGACTTTCTTATGTCAGAATCTATTAAGTTGTCCGTAATAGATATACACTGACATTGGACAGTAATTTCAACACCAATATCTAATTTTGTCTTAGGGTTAACTTCCCAAAAACCCTAAGACCCTTTATGTATGTATACAAAAGCTAAGAAGGTCAAGTATGTTACTATTGTTAGTCATACAAATTAGGGACTCAAGTTCCTTCTTTTTCTACACTACCAGTGATTAGGCACTTCATCTGTTCCGATCTTCCCGTCTTCTCCGCGGTCTTCCAACTTACATTCTAAACACTGTTGTTGGTATTCGTCCAATAAACATTCTCTCTGAAAGCTATTTGTCGCTATGTCATCTATAATATTCCTGACTTCCAGGACTTTTCGTATCACCATATTCCTCTACCTACCCAATAGACTACACCTCTTGCCTTTTCACAAAAAGTCACCTCCAACACGTCATTTGATCTTCTTTGCTTCCCTGTCAATGCTCAACTTTCACATCTACACAGTAAGATAGACTCTGTGTCTACCTACGCAGTAAGAAAGTTATAAAAATTTCAACTTTGTGTCCTTCCTAACCTTGTGGATAGTTTTCAAAAATAGAAAATTGAGAAATCGGATGAAATACCTCTTTATTTATCCGTTTTTAACCGGAAATAAATTGTAATGCCCATACTTGTGAGAGACTCTACAAACACACACACCCCGTATAGATTCAGAGAGGTAACAAGAAATCAGCCCAGACTGATGACAAAAGAGAAAAAAAAAACGATGTACAAAAGCAAAAATGAGAAGGTAATATAAGGTAAGGTTAGTATTTCTAGTTATTCTGATTCTTAAGTTGCCTTTGTAGAAAAATAATAAGCACAATACAATTACGTGAATATGGAATAGCTGTAAAAGTATATTGGTCAAGTTTGATGCAGTGGAGGTAATGAGAAATGCCCACTTTTAAAATTTCAACCCAATAATAACGATAAAATTCAACATTCACATAATTGTCACATGCAAAGCGATTGCGACGAACATAGGCTTAGAATCTTAAGTCTGAAAAAGAAAGTGCTGTTCTGGTTATTCTTGCAACGACATTCTTGAACCTAGTGGTTGTTATTTCTTTTATGAATTTGCTAACTGCTATAATTTTTTATTGTTCGACTAAGCTTTTCGTCATTACTGACATCTTCAGGTCTTAAACAACGTTGTCAGGTCTAGTGGTTGTTGGTTAAAAAATACTACAGGGATTTAAAACAGAATCGAGAGACAATGTTAGTATGTGATAACAATTTCAAAATTTCAGTTTCCACGTTCAAGTTGCAAAAGAAGAAACGTTTTATATAAATTCTCCCCATTTTATATGATATATTAGTATGAATATTTGAGTACATTATTTATAAACTCAACAGACATCAACAAACTTACATAAAACAAAGTTCGTACGCTAATATTTTGTTTGTAAAATACAACGCCTCGTCGCGTACTTGTTACGAAAATACTAAGAACAGAGCAAGCACTTTCATTATTGCGTGGCTTTGGTATTTTGAAGGTAACGTAACCATGTTGAATAACACAAGACGCAAACGACAAAACTTTGTTCTAACGACATTTGATACTTGAGTATACTTTGTCCGTTATCACAGACTGTTGTACATTGCGTCAACTTATTGTTACTGCTTACTTTTCGAAGAAAGTTTAATTTAGTTTTTCAAAAAACTTTACTTAATTCGTGGAAATTTAAATTTGTAATGTGATTCTTGTTGACATTAACTCGATAAAGTTTGCTAGCAAAGTCTCCCATTGTGTTTGTTTCTCTAGTTTGTTTCTCTCCCATTGTGTGAACATCAAGTTCTAACGCGTTCCAGAACCGTATGCATTATGGCGACATCATTCTCGCTGACTATGAATCTCCTAATATAATGATACCTTTAATAATTATCATTATTCGTCATTAGGTAGTCAGTAATAGCTATACAAATAACACAAACTTACGATATTTGTTGTAAAATAACATTTCTGTGATCAACTGATTCGTTGCCGACTATGCAGTAGATCACGTGAAATAATGCACCTACACTTCTGTTCTGATATTATTAATATCTATTCTAATATACTTTAGCATGTAGCTGAAGGTGCAGACAAAAATTATGACACGGTCTTCTTATTGTTACGTAATGCGGAATAAGTGTTACGTAATACGGAACGTTCTACAAGTTTATCGAATCTTCCAGTTGAATCCAGCTGTAATGTGTGCCGTACGTGATTCACAATGCATTAGCTAGACTGTACCAGACGCCGCGCGCACTGTGTCAAGGCCGCAATGAATTACGCTCTAATATTTTCTTTTATTGTTAATGCGTAGTATGTGGAATGTTCTGGGTTTTCAGCGGGGTATAAATACAGCCATTCAGCGACCGTCAAGTTAGTTATTGTCAGGCGAAGCTCTGTGCGTTCAAGTGGTTATTAGTGAAAAGTAATTATTGTGGAGAAGTGTTACGTGTATTACAATCGTGCGGACAATTGTAATACAATTGTGTTTTATATTAGTAGACATTTTTATTGCGTGTGAACAATTTTTATGTGATTTGTTGTAAGAGACTATCTTGTTGATTACAAACTGTTTAACTGTGATCATTAAAGCTGGTGATTAGTGACGTAACTGGTGTCTTGTATTTTGTTTTCCACTGTACCATACGACGATCAGTTATACCGCCGTAACATTATAGGCCAATTAGGATTTAAATGGGGGGCTGACAAGCCTATTTTTTTAAAAACAACGCCAAAATATGCATTTTTACAAAATTTAAAAAGAAAGCAAAGTGAAGCAATGTCTGCTAACTTGAAGGTTATTACATATGTGCTAATTTGTATTAAAAAATTATAAAAGGTTTTTATATTACATAAAAATTAAATAGTTTCAGTTTTTTTAGCACCTAAAAATTCGTCTAAGATTAAGATTAAGAGAGATTAAGAGTAAATTGTGAAACTAACCAAGTGTTTGTGTGTTTTTAAAAACCTTTATAAATTATGCTAAGTTAAGAAATATTGCTATACTGGTGTGGCAATATTGTCTTATTTGTTAGCTACTTTAAGTCCCTGGTCTTACTTCTGAGTTTCTATTTTAGTAGGAAATACCTCCTGCACAATATTTTCAGTGATTTGTGTGTGTAAATATATGTGGTCTAATGGAACCCGTTATAATTAATAGCAACCCTGGAGACTGCAGACTTATCATTGACTCTTCCAGTGTGAATTTTCTTAAAATCAATGATTCTCCACGTTGACAATGAGTTTTCTTCAATTCTGAACGGATAAGCTGTTCAAATGAAAGAATCTTATGACAACATGAAATTTCTGCTTGAGGCTATTAAATAGCGTGATTTTCAATTGAAAATTTTTGGTGTTCTGAAAGTTGTTTTACTGGTACTAGATATGCAGTTAGGGTACACATAATATTGTTTTATTTGTGAGTTGGATAGCAAGGCCCGTACATCTCACTACACAAAAACTGACTGGCCTCTCAGTGGCCCTTAAAACGTATTGCTTCCATCATTACACATATGAAAGTAGGTAAAATGAAAAACTTTGTAAAGATAATGAAGTAAGAGGGTGAGACTTACAAATATTTAAGAGGAAAATTCCCTTCGTTCTCTTCGAAGCCAAGGTCAAGGAGGGGGTCTTTACAGGACTACAGATTCCGAAGCTTTTCAGAGACCACCAATTCGATTAAATCCTCCAGGGCAACAAGGAGACTTCATGGGAAAGTTTGTAGAGTGCCTACTCACAGTTCTTGAAGAAAACTGCTCTTGAAAAAAAAAAGAGCTTCGAATTATAAGGAGGTCGAGGGCGAGATGCTGTCTTGTTATGAAAAACTATGTTGGAGAGATTTGGCGTTAAAGTGTAATATACTTTACACATAAGTAAAGTTCATTTGTAGTTCAGTTTATTATATTTCGTGTAATATACTTTTGTAAATGTGTGATTTATTTTTTATTAGTTTAACTACCTTACCACTTGAAGGAAAACCAGGAAACCTGAACAGTTTGAAATCGAACCAATAAGCCTGGAAATAGTTAATCGGTTTAAATATTTGGGAGGTTGGATTGCAGAAGATAATAAAGAAATAAATGGAATAAGAAAAAGGGTACAACCCGCAAATAGAGCATATGCTTTGTTGACCACTACATTCAAGACAAGGAATATCCAAAGTCAGTCCAAAGTCACATAATATAAGTTATGATTGACCGGTGATAACATATGACAGAAAGACATGAACTCTTAATAAACGAGCCATTAACCTTTGAAAAGAGAATTTTGAGGTGAATATATGGACCAATCCAAGCCAATATGATATGGAGAATACGTCAATGAGGAACTACAAGCTATATAAAGACAATGATATCTATGCACCCACAATCCGATTGCAATGAGCAGGATAGAAGGCAACCGAATACCTAGGAAGGTCCTATTTAGTCAAATCGAGGATAGAAGGCCTGTTGGAAAACCCAAGCATCGCTCGATTGACGCAGTGGTAAAGGATACTGATACTTTACTTAAAATAAAACAGTGGACATCTATCGCTAAGGACAAGCAAAAATGGAGCCAGAACTGTGACGCCATAGAAGAAGAAGAAGAAGTAGAAGTTTACGGTACTATCTTAATATGTGTACAGTACTTAGGAAACAGTCTTTCTTTCTTTATTTTACCTTGTATGCAAAACTAACGTGTATTTCTGTACTTAGATTAAGTTTTGTATTTTCTGTTCGTATCTGAAAATATTTTATGTAATATATTAGTTGCTCTAAGTTCATAGAATTTTGGTAATTATTCAATTCAAACTTCGACAGATCTGTTTTATTTATTGGTTTTTAAATATTTGTTTTGATAGTCATATTTTTTCATGTTATCTTCAAATAAATGTGAAAAAACAAATCAAAGCTATTTACACGAATTTCGTCAAAGATTTGTTGTACAGTCTTATTGCATAGTTTAAATATCAAAAATAATGCAAGTGTTGAAAGTACTTGAAAGTACGGTTCCTTCTTATAAAGTCCATTTAGATTCTATTAATTTTGATTTATTCTTTTTAATACCCTTTTCAGTGTAAAGTAGTATATATTATATTTTTCTTTTTATATTTTAGAAACGTGGTCCAGCAAATTGAATTCAACTGTATAATGTAATTTTTAGTTTACTCATCTGTTTGCCCATTGTTTGATGACGTCGTTAATTAGAAAAATTTGATCTACTTGTTTCGTTGATCTGTGGTCTTCATTTGTCTAAATTTTTCTTCTATTTATCCCTTTATTGCTATAAATTCAGCTGAAATTCGTCTCAGCTTAAATCCATTTTTACTGTTGTAAAGAATATTTAACAGCTGTTTAAATGGGCACAAAGCGTTCATATTACAGGCTGGTCATTATTGCTATCGTACTGACGGCTTCAGTACTGGTTCGCAATATACGGTAATACGACAGAATAAACCCCAGCCAATATTGCGTAAGCAATAAACCGTACCGTATGTAGGCAATCGTTAGGAGGACACACAGACGTGCATGTGTATTGGCGACAATATACGCGTTGTCCACAGATTAATGGATTAACAAATGCGGTAGTGATTTCCCCGGTGAAAGTTGAAAAACGCAACGCAATTCAAAATACAGTTTTATTTCGAATTTTTCCTCTGTTCACTATTCAAGCTGGACAACTGTTAATCGCCGCTATTCTGATGGAAACCAATCGATAACAAATTTGATTGCAAAACGTTTGGAATTAGAGAGACGGCTACGTTAACGCCAATTGGTTATTTCTTTCCAATACGCATATCATCGTATTTTGTATCGTAAAATTGTGTTTAAACCGAACAGTAGTTTTAGACTGTGCACGAATACATGCCATTTAAATGCCATCAAAAGATCTCGTTTATAGAGGGCATCTAAATGGTATCAAAACAACATTAGTTTTAGTTAGTAAAATTTTAATGCACGATTTATAATGTACAAAACTAAGATTTCTAAGATTTATGTTAACAAGGCGTTGAAGGAAAATATACTATATAGAAGAGAAAATGTGCTGGTGTAGTCATAGTGGTGAAGGACCGAAATCTGTGTACCTTACTGTCACTGTTTGCTGACGATCGCTTGTCATACCAGGCATGTGCTAAATGAGGACTTACTATTAACATTTATGAGACAGAACGTATAGTGATAGCGGAAGTTTACGACCTACAGACCAAAGGTTTAAGGTACTTAAGTATAGAGCTTTTCAAGAACGGAAGAAGCCATAGGGATAGTTCGATAAAATTGCTCAGGACTTAAAGGTAATCGATCAGCTATATACAGTGTAATGAAATGATAAATTTACACAGAAATGAAAACTATTATATAGATTTATTGTTCAAAATATTTCAACCTATGGAAGCTAAACAAAGGGAATAGAATCTGCTTAAGAAAATTCAGACGGATTATAGCACATATTAGCTGGAAATTGAAAGACAAACATCAAACAGATCAGGAAATCAGAGATATCATTGACGTTCACGGGAATAGCCTGCATGCAGCAGCCCAGAAACAATATACAAATTACGTGGCTACATATAGAGGATAGCTTGCTAAACAAGTCACAACTTAAATAGGTATAACTCAGTATACGTACGGTATTTTCCTAGGTGTGTGGGGCAGTTTGTCACTCCCGACATAAGTATTAATTACATGAAATTCGAGAACCTCGTAAACGCTACAAAACTTTTACGAGTAAAAAACGTTAGGTATACAATTTTTATTAATGTTTTACTCAGGTAATATAGTGTTAAAATGTTTGTTCGACGGTCATCTCCTCAGCGCTTCTGTATGCGTTCCTAACAACGTTCAGCAATCGTACGTTGCCGTACTATAGTGGTACCATTTTTATCATCATCGTCATCAAACTCAAGGATTAGGCTCATCCTGAACCTGTTCCGGGACCCACTTCACTCTCGGCCGTCCTACATCTCTCTTCCACACCGGTCTACATTCCATTGCCAGCACTGGAATCCTGTCACCCGCAAAATGTTCACATCACTTTCTTTTGTTGCTCCTTAGCTGTTCCAACAGTGGGTCCACCCCCAGTTCCGCCCTTATATCCACATTCTTCTTTCTATCAAGAATGGTACAGCCCAGAGTACTCCTCATAAACTTCATCTCGGCTGCCTGAATCTTTGCCTTCTCTCTTTCCGTCATAACTCTGGCTTCATCTCCATACATCAAAACTGGTACCGCTGCCGTGTTAAGAAAACGTTATCCTTGTTTACTTCTTTGTCGTTTCTGTGAATTGTTCCACAGATATTTCTAAGTTTGTTTACTTTTTTATCCAGATCAGTTTCTGTCCCATATGTAACATCCTAAGTAAATAAAATGCTGGACTTGTTCCATAATCTTTCCATCTATAACTACTGTATCTTAGTTCTTACCGGTTTCTTCCCTCTGAATGTTATTGTTTTAGTCTTGTCCGCTGATAGTTTAAAGCCATATTCGTCTGCTATTCGATTTAGTATGAATATTATTTTTTTAGTTTATCCTGAATTTTTAGCATATTATCTCCGTACAAAATGGAGTTTAAAAAAATTCCTTTCAAAAAAATACCTGTGTCAACATAAGATTTCCATGTTTTAAACACGTCGTATTAATATATATATATATATATATATATATATATATATAACAGTACAGATAAGTGCTGTACTGAGCATTGAATATAAAAATTTAAATATACATAATAATTTCTGAAATAATTAATAATGTATTAGAAGTAAGCATGTCAGGGATTGCAAGCTTGGCTCAGACAAAAATATGGACAGGTGTTTCGACCTGAATCGACTTGTCCACGCACACACACACACACACACACACACACATACACACAGATGTAACTGAGAGTGTGTACAATAGTATTTTGAATGTGTGTGTGACGCAGGTCTATGCTGGCGAGTTTGCCACCCCAGTACGAATAATTACGTAATTTCTGTTTTTCCGTAATTATTCACAAACTATAAATAAGGAGTAAAATCCAAAGACACAATAAAATGTAATACACTTAACTAAATACTGTTTACGAAAAACACGTGAAAGGGACACACCGTACGAATGTAGTGCGAAATAACTGTGTACAGATCGCAAGGGTTAAGTTACAATGTCCAAAAGTACAGTGAACATGTGTAGTGAAAATAGTTATAAGATGGGTATAAGAGTATACTCACAGGACTCTGCAATTCGCAGAAATATAAGAAATAGCGAAATTGACGAGGAGTGGGCGAGCAAAGCCCAGAGACAATTTCAGACATGTCGATTTCGTACAACTGCAGGTGTTAACCAAGGCGTGAGTATAAATAGGACACACGCTACAGTTGTATATCTTTTGATCACCCACAGTTGCGGCGGGAGCTTCTGTCCGTCCGCACGGCGTATTTATTTTTTTGTAAATAGTTTCATTCTTCCAGTTACATACAACTATGCAACTAAGTGGTAAATGCAATCACTTTTAAATAGTAACAGAATTACACGAGAAAGAAATCCATATAAGATGATCAACTGACGTCCGAAACAGCACGAGAAGAAGTAACATGAAGTTCCGGAGAGCGAGAGAGCTGACGACTTAGTTCCAGAGAACGAGACGACGTTGGAGCCTAGAGGAGACTACGCTGGACAAGAGGAATGGTACTGGAGTCTAGAGCGGCTGCGCTGGACAAGAGGAACGTTACTGAAGTCTGGAAACGACGCTGGACAAGAGGAATTGATGCTGGAGTTCGAGACGAGGACGATTACAGATGGATCGATTGCGATTGAGTATGATTGACAACAATAAGGTGATAAACAACTTATTTATCTCTTAGTCGAACTATTAACTCAAAGACAATTAAAGACATTCTTGTTTTACTTTAAAGTTAAGAGCCAATGTTTCTTGTAAATATAGAGTTAAAATGGTAGATATTATTGAAGTAAGATTAACGTAAACAAGAGCTCAAATTAGTATTGAAATGAAAATAATGCAACGCATTTAAGTAAAAATTAGAGTTTTATAAATCAGTACTGAAAAAAAAAAAAGATAAATTCAGTAGCTATTAATATTTTGAATTTCGTTACAATATCTAAAAAGATATTTAGCATTGATATTTAGAAGCACTCTAATTGACTGAGTAGTCAGGAAATGATATTTTTAATAAAGTAATTATTAGAATAGAATAGTTAGTCAGTAAGGATGTATACAGCGTAAGCCTTACGGCATAGTAACAAAGCAATAATGAATGTTTTTAAGTCGAGTCAAGTGCCTTGCGCACAATTTCATTATTACTAAATAAATTTGAAATACCGTTACAAGTTACATAGAGTTATTATTACAGATACACCTGATATCCCCTTTAACTGTGTCACATTAGTTGTTGCAGATAAGTTATCGCTACAAAGTGTGGGTCATCCCAATTTAGCATTACATAAAAATTTAGCAAAACTAATCTGTCGCAATATATATATATTGAAAAGCGTCGGTGATATACAGCATCCTTGCCTTACCCTCTTATTAGTGGGAACTTCCTCAGTCATCCTTCCTACTATTACCAGTCGTACACTGGATTCTACATAAAAGCTCTTTATAGTTTCTATAAGATGTATAGGGCAACCTCTTCTATCAAGAATTCGCTATAATAATGTCCTTTAACACTGTCAAAGGCTTTTGACAACTCTTCAAATGCCAAGTGTGTTTTGCAATTAAACTCCCGTCTCTCTTCAATTATGCTTTTCTATGTGAAAATGACCTTCCCACACATGACAGTAAAAAATCTGCTGTCACCTTTAACCTCTCATTCAATATCCTTGCATATACCTTGTATGCTGTGTCTAACAGACTTACCCCTCTATAGTTACTTGGGCCCGCTCTATCACTCTTCTTGAAAAGAGAATCTACCTTCGCTTGGCACCATTCTTTTGGAATCATTTTTTCTCTTCCAGCACATACTATAAAAATGTAGGAGGCGTGAGTGAAACATTATAACCGTCTAATCTAATAATTCAGTGTTTAGTCCATTTATGAATACAGTTTCAGCTCAGTCGCCTGGACTCTTAAGAAACTGTTTATAATGAATAGTTCGGACCCAGATATTTGGAATGCCACAACGTATCTGACTTATACAACTAGTAACCTCCCTGACTGCATAATTCGTTCAGACTTTAACAATTTTTCAAAATATTGACTTCCATTTTGGCTTGTGGCATCTCTAAAAATAAAAATATTCAAATCAAATACTACATTCAGATTTGGGGGGTTAGCATTCCCTCTAATCTGATATTCGGTATGAATTTTTAAAATTTTTATAAAATTTAATACTTTTTTGAACCCTTGTATCCAAAATTGTTTTCAAGCCCAACACTATATTCAAATAAAATATAATTTGAACTTGAAACCACTATATTCAGGTGGTTAAATTTGAATTTAATTTGTCAGTCCACATGGATTTATGCGATTTTTTCCAAACTTTTGGCACACTTTTTGGGCTCTAGTGCCCCAAAATTTTAAAATTTCTATAGCTGAACATTATATTCACAACATGGGTAATATTCTCTTTAATTTTATAGTCCACACGGTCATGTAGCGGTTTTTCCAAGATTTTGACCCCACATTTTTGTCCCCTGCTACCCTACTTTTGTGACGATCAATCTAAAAACAATAAGCCTCTGTAGGTTAAGGGTGTGGACAACCACGCCAAGTTCTATGAAAGCCGGTTGATGCACTCAAATGTTCTCGTACCCCAAATAGGTAGGTAGACAGGCAGACAAATGCCAAACGGTCGAATTAAAACTAAGTACTCGCTTCTTGCTCGTTCATTTATTACTTGAGTTATATCATGTGACATATAGATAGCCCTCTTTTCTTTATCGTATGTATTTGTGTTTATTTGGAAATTATAGATTATACACATATCTTATACAAGAGAGCTTATACATGGATTATAAACCAATTCAATTATCTAATAGAATAGTATTACCATTCAAGTTATCATAATAGAAAAAAATTGTTAAAAGACAAAGAAAAAGGGGCAAATTAAAAATGAACGTGAGCTATGGGCCATATTAACATCATGCTTTTCACATGCATTGTTTATAGTACCAACTTTTTACGGCAGTGAATATTACAGACATCTTGTGAGTCATAAACAGTCGTTTTAATTTATATCTATGAGCTGATACTGCATTGTCAGACGAGATTTATTTAGGCCTATGTGAATAGAGGGTGTAATACAGAGAGGGAGGTGTGACTCTCCTGGGTATTGGGTTATGCGGAGACTAATTTACGTATCACCTCACACACACGTGAGCTGTGTATTGTCGTAACATTGTGTATTTCAGCAATTTTTTAATAAGCGAATTTTCCGGAAAATTGGACAGCAACATTAAAATTGGTTATGTCTGTAAATGCTAATAAACAGTTAACATGTAGTACAAAGATAAAAAGTTGTGTCTCATATTAATGAGAAGAGAATCTAAAAATCAATTTGCACATGTGCGTATTGTGCAAATATTTTAATGGTGGCCAATTAAAAAAATCTACGGTGGTCAATACAGTAGTTAAAAAGAATTATTTTAAGTAAATGCCAATGTGAGATCGCTTTGGATTGAACAGTTTTTGCGTTCAAATAATTTTTACTGTGTTTGCAGAACACAAGGCGCCTTGTGTTTTCACAGAAGGCGTCAGGAGTTCTCACTAAAGAAACGCACATATATTCAGCGGATCAGGTCTCTCGCCAGGCGACATTACTCGCCTACTTCATATGTTTTACGCAACAAGTTATTCAGTGCAATCGTGAGATGTCAATAACTTTCAATACTTAATACAAATCTGAAAACGGTTCTGAATATACGTGAATCTGACGTACTGAGAGTTAAAAAAGTAATGACATAATCTTTCCTTGTGTAGTAATTGCTTATTAGTCATGTGACAAAAGTTTTATAAATGCCCTAGCTAAGTCTTGTTTTGACTTGATGTTAATAAAATTCCTATAGACTGAGTAAAACTGTTTTCATGAGACAATTCTGTATCTTTGTAAAGTTACCTCTGAGTAAGATAATGTGTAACAGGCAAATCAATAATGATAGTAAATGAATTATAGTACGCACCACTACAGTACTTTATTATATAAGTGATTGGTCTCTTCATATGTTTTGGCCGCCATTCTAGCAGTGATTATATGACTTTAAATCTCATAATTATTTGATGATGCGGAACGAGCTTTTCTGAAACATACATGAGATGCTAGCGCATAACAGTTGCATGCCAAAAAATCAAAGGTAGTGAAAATCCAATATACAGTAAACGAAATCAAAAAGTATATCAAGAAGTATAAAGTATATCAGTACCAGACCAGAGCATGACAGTGCAGAGTAGCTCAAAGGCACTTTGCCCAGGCTCGGTTTAGCGACGTACTCCTTTTGATTCTGCTGCCGACACGCACGATCGTCCTTTGTTCCTGTTTGCGAACTTTCCTGACGTGCAAGCTTACGATTAAGCTGCATCTGTCCTACGGCAGACACTCTGGCTGTTGACGGCAGGTATCTGGTAAAAGTACTCGACAGCTGATGACAAAGTCACATCGACACCTCGATGTCTCATAATGCCTTTGATCCGATGTCGATTGGTCGCCACGACTGCCGTACAGACCGAGCTGTTTGCGGTGACAGTGGTCCCCACGGACCTGGCAGTGGTGGCCGAACGGTTTCGCTCTCGACTTTCCATCGACCCAGAACTTCATCATCCGACGCCGTCTAGTAGTTAGGGTACAGTCATGAACGTACCAAACAGACAGCGGGACGTTTCAGTGAAACTATTACACACCTTATTTCCGACGGAAAATACAATGACAGGATCCACATTTCACCGATACTACTGCTACAAGAATAGAATAAACAATACTGACGCGGATTTGCAAGTAACTGTGTAAAAGAATACTGGTCGCTGCTGCGCATGCGCAATGTTGCTACGACTGTCAGTTTGTGTATATTACCTAATCAGAGATTAATTTTTGCCTATCCCATGTATTCTTATAATTATTATATTATAATTGCAAGAAACGCGGGAAATAATTTAACATGTGTGTGTGTGTGTGTGTGTGTGTGTGTGTGTGTGTGTGTGTGTGTGTGTGTGTGTGTGTGTGTGTGTGTGTGTGTGTGTGTGTGTGTTATTACTCAACTTTCGACGTGTCCATCCGAATTCTAAGCCCGTAGATAATGAGGTTGAGTTACGTGCTACAGAACAAGCTAGGATAGCTGTACAACCTGCGTTATCTTAGTTTAGATAGATAATCTAACGTCTCGCGACGACGTCGTAGACCTGCTGTATCAGAGTCACTGTCGTGTAATCATTAAGTGGCTCTTGACGCCTGTCCCGTCGACCAGTGATCTCTACAACGTGTAATCCCTTCTTGTAGATTTGTTTCTTAAGAAATATTTGTTAGAGCAGTCAGCATGATGTGGATTCGTCAGTTTTTCCATCTTTATTTGTTTGGAATGACGTTATAAAGATAATATAACAGGTTGCACTGTTATTTTGTCATTTTATACCGTTACGACGATTACATGGATACCCGTCTTTAAACAATTTAAATTTAATAATAAAACACCAGACAAGTTATTACTGACAACTTTAGTACCAGTTTCAATGTTGCAATAAACAAAGACACTGGAACACAACTATTCTTAAAGTTTACGATTATCCAACACAAACTAGTATAACAAACAATAAATAACATCTAATTAAGACTGTTGAAATAAATAATACAAGTCACCGATTACAGATATCATCAAGCAATAATTTAAATCCGCTGTCAAACATACGCTCAGTGTCGCAGTAAAAAATAATAAATAAAAACACTTCTTATCGCTTTGATAGCAATTTCCAACTCACACCTCTCCAAGCACTGCCGAAATACATCTTTTACACTCAGCTTGTGCTACGTAGTAGGTTATAATATTGTCCTAAGATCAGTGGCGGTTCGTAGTTCTGACAGTTGGGGGTTCAATGACTGACTGTTTCAAGTAAAGTAAGACCAATTTACACCATTCCAAATAACACACGGGGTGGGTCGCAACATGGAGACGTGACTGTTGTATTAGTAATATTAAGTTATGTTTGTGCTATTTGTAAATTATTCTAAAAATATGTAATAGACTATAGTTAAAATCGTAGGGTAATTAAATGCCTACCTTATTTTGGAATCACATATTTTGCAGATACATTGTTTAACACCAGTTGCTACGCTGCTCCCAGCATCTTGGAGACTTTGTGTTCCAATGTTTACTCTTGAAATTGTTAATGTTTATGTAATAAAATCTATCCTTCTTTCCTTTTTAGCAGCGAATTTATCAATAATTCTTTCATTGTAATCTACAAGTTGGCGAACAATTGTTTTCTGGATTGAGAGCATAGCACTATTTTATTTGATTTAAGAATTCACTGTACACAATTACATTACAGAATGTATGAAATAGAGAAATCTGACACAAACTTAAAGTAAACGGACAAATCGTATGGTAAAAATGATAATGATGATGCTATAAAATGTTGAAATTCCCGGTCGGGGCGGTTCGGCCCTCGTCGGAACTATTCGTCTCTGTCGTTAAGCTGGAATGTTAGCGACTGTTCATTTTAATTTAGCGTATAGTGAGCTCCCCTTCCAAAGCTCTCTACATAGCCTAGAAGGTGCTGAGAGCTGTAGTAGCAAGCAATTCGCTTATTACGCAAATCGATTATTGATCAGTGAACAAGATTAATATCACAAATCTCGTTATTTAAAAACCGAAACAAATCCTTAAAAATATTTAAATTATTTAGGGAATTCAATAAACCATTGAACCTTATGGACGAGCCGCCACTGCCTAAGATGTCGGCAGAATAATAAGCCTCCTTCTGGAAGGCGAAGAAAGCCCTCGAGCTTTTGGAATTGCGTCGTTAGCCGACCTTGTAACATTTCTGCCAGACGTTACGCACACCTCGAGCAAGTTGTCTATTTCATGTGCACAAGAAAATTCCAATATCCTGCTTCTTTTCCTACCAAAGGCACATTTTTTAGTTTAATTTATTTTAATATAATAATATTTAAATAAGTACAATTACAGCAATTTAATTCTTGCCTGACTCTTCATATATCCTCAGCAGACAAATTACGTAGACTTTTAGAAGAATATTTCGTAATTTTTATGTGATTTCAAAATTTGTAATATTTTAATGAACATGTTCGGAAGTATAGTCATTACTGTAATGATGCAGAGCAAGCGATAGGCGGGGAAGGTCACAAATCACAACAGCTGTGTAAAAACAAATCGCACTGTCTGACAAACTCAACTCACAACTAGGCCTACAACTCAAAACTGCCGGCCGCTTTTAAAACACACCTGTTTACACTTTGCCTGTGTGTTGTAGTTCATTTTGCCTGAGATTATCCTAGCTGCCTGTTTACTCACCAAGTGTAAATATTTGTATAAAATCTTTGTTAATTTTATAACTTATAATGCCTTACAGATATGACCTGATCATTAAAGGACTCTCACTGGTTAGAGACGCTTGTACGATTTTACGTCATACCTCTCCATTATGTCCGTGCACTCTTCAGTTAAGTGACAGATTTTTCGTGTAAGTAGGCTACTTGCTCGATTGGACAGTTTGCGCTATTTTTCATGTTTTTGTATCACATTCGTGTTCGCGCGTATTTCCCATGGCAAAGTGGACATCCAAATGATCCCGGGGGTTGTCGGTACTGAACGGGGCCGTAGTCGTCCGCTTACATGCTCGTACCCTTCACTTCAAGAAAGGTTATTTTTATGGCCACTAAAAAGGTGCATCTATTGTTAAGAGGATTTTACAGTAGATCTATTGCGGCGTCCCGTCCAGCGGATTCAGTGGCATTTTCCGTTGCATGTAACTTTAGTTGGCTCAAAAACATTTATTTTATTAACATTATGTCATATATAATGATAATATTTTCGTTATATAGTATTAGTAATAATAATAATAATAATTATTATTATTATTTTATTGTTAATACTTATTATTATTACTATTATTAATGATAATGATGATTATTAATTATGTATAGGCCTAATTTAGAACTAAAATATTTCTGTCATTTTTTTGATAAGAGAAATTTAATTTTGTTCACATAACATTATTACACGGACTGCGACACTTTCAAAGGACCGGGATCCTTCCTACCCGTCGCCTCATGTCTTTTTTAATTTTTGACCAGTGGCTCTTGATGTTCTGTGTATGAATGTTCATGTCACTGCAGTATACAGAGTTCAGCGACTGGTAACTCGGAAATGAGTACAATCTTTACTTTGTAGAGAATTGTAGCTCCTCCACATGTTCGTAATTATAGTAATTCCAGACTGAACGTTTTTCTCAGTTACATCCAACAAAGCGTTAGCATCCCGTTTATTTACATCTTTCAGGAAGAATTTTTTACTCCTTCTGTCTATCTCTCCGATTACCCACCGAATCTTCACCAGTCGATCCCCGTTACACTTTCTCTTGCGGAACGCACTTTCGTCTATTACCACTGTGTGACCAAAACCACCAATTTTTGTACTGTTCTGTGACAAAAATATACTTAATATTTTCCGAAACTCGGAAATTAATTTTCTTGTCCTTTTCGTATTTAATTCGGTTTCTTTTGTAATTATAGAAATTGGGTATTTAAAAACCCACGCAAATAAAACTCACTACACGGGTTCTGTTGGATTCCGCCCTATCCCAAGAAACGTATTGTCTCGCTCGCAGATTCTTTTTTGATCTACATTGGTTTGTCCCGCACCTGTGTATCACATTTTTATTAAAACCTTTGTTGAGAAACATTTTACCCCACAATTCAAACGTTCGATCCTGTTACGTGTAATGTTTCAGTCTGTCATACATTTCCTTATTCCGTTGTCCCTCACGTAATTTCTCAAAGAATTAATACTTTTAAAATACAACACAGAAAATAATATAAATCCTTATACTTTATGTCTATAGTTATGCATAATCCCTACTTTAACACACGGACCTAACTCAGGAATATTGTGGTTATTGTGATTAACTCAGTTAAGTGATTATTGAACTTGGCTGACACTGGTAATAGCATTGGAAGAAGAAATTGACCCCCTGATTCGCCCCCGTGGTTATGCCACTGCGTCAGAATAATACTGAGTAACCAGCAGCATATAATGGATAATCTGAGCACTTGGAATACCGTAAACCTAGACAGTCATAAACGTATATGCATTTTGGAATAAAATAACTGAATGAATGTTCTCTAAAAATAAAATAGTGAATTCTTTGGTGTTAACAAAATTAAATTTCTCTTATCAAAAAAATTAAATAATTATTTTGTGTTAAATTAGGCCTATGGATAATTAATCATGATCATCATTATTATTATTACTATTACTATTATAAAACTGTATTAATATTTACATTAATATATTACATAATGTTATATATAATAGTGCGCTATTAATATTATATTATAACTAATAATACTATAACTATTATAATATAATAACTAATATAATAACTATTAATATTATAGTACTATTATAGTATTATACTTGGAAAAAACATATAACATCTAAGAAGATTGAACTTAATCACAAGGTCAGAAATATCCACTGGCTTATAGGCAGAAAATCACGGTTAAATCTTGTCAACAAACTGTCAATCTATAAAACAGTTGTTAAACCGGTATGGACTTACGGTATTCAACTTTGGGGTACTGCTAGTACAAGCAACATTGAGATTATCCAACGTTCTATAGTCGACGCTCCATGGTTTGTCTCCAACAACTCTATACACCGCGACCTCAAAGTTCCAACCGTGAGAGAAGAAATCATGCGCCTCTGCAGGACTCACACCTCCAAATTAGAAAAGCATCCAAACCACCTGGCAATTAATTTGTTGGATAACAGTGAAGATATTTATAGACTAAAAAGGCACAAATTGTTTGACTTGCCATTCAGATTTAATTAATAATTTATTCTCTGTATTATCTGTATTGTAATGTCTGTGATATCTGTTGTGTTCTGTTCTGTGTTTTGTATTCATGTCAACATTTAGTGTTAATGTCAACCTGTATGTGCGCCTTATGGGTCCAGTGTTTGATATTTGAACTTTTGTATCATGCCAGCAGCAAGTGGAAGTGATTTTTGTTCATTTGTTTACATGTTATTGTGATTTAGTTTTGTAATTTGTGTATCTCTTTAATTTACTAACAAAAACAACAAGAGAGCTGTCAATGGTCAGCTCTTCATAATCCTGTATGTGTGTTGTCAGCCAATTTGTTCAATGTTAGCTTATAGTCCATTCAACTAAAGAAGATCGCTGATTTTCAAAGCCTGCCATTTCCACAAAAGTAGAGCCAAAAATTAAAGAAACACATAGTTATAATCGTCAATCGCTTTTCTTTAAGTGGTTTATATTTCATAATTTTACAGCTAAGTGTTTTTTCACAGTAATGCAATATTTAGAAAAAGTCACGGCTTTTTCATTGTTTTACCGTAACTGCCAAATTTATGAATTTATTTCTTAGTAATTAATGCCTTGACAAAATTTTCTTGTTCAAGGATTGTTGACCCACTCATTCTACACAACATGTAAACATTTCAAGTTCATATTTTTCTTTTTTTACTAGTTATTAATTTTTTTCTAAGATCATGTTTCTCGTAATCTAGAAACGTTTAACAATCAAGTGTTATATCGTTTTGAAGCTTACAATCCCAACAGGTTGGTTAAATTATTGAAATTAGTTTAAGATGCTTTGCTGAATTTTAACTGTGAGATAAGTTTAGAGCGAAAGGTCAAGCGACGCGTACAGTAACAGGCCTGGCGTAGTAGACCACAGCGCAGCAGGTCGGCCTCATAGCGCCAGTTAGGTGTGCTGAATGCAGGGGCCTTCCGTAAGTAGGGAATGCGTTTGTAATCTGTTTGCGGTAAGCCTATATTAACCTAACAAACGAGGCTTTTCAGGGCAGATATGAAAAGGCTTGTCGGAGATATGAATAAACTGCCGACATTTTTTTTATGATGCGCTTTAAATATTTTTCCAACTTTAATTACCCATGAAGTGCATTATGAATTATTAAAGAAAGTAGTGATTAACCAGATGTCTGTTCGTATGTTCTGGTGTCTGAATTATGTGTCCCAAAACATTGAAGTGACCAGAATTTATTTATTTTAAGACCTACGGCTACATAAACGTTTATATTTTTGTTAATGTCCTCAATAATATTTTTAATTTTGTTACGACTTTTTAACATTTTATATTTTATAACAATTAAAATTTCAACGTATTTTATGCGTTATAAAACAATTCAGGCAAAATAAAATTTTTTAAACATTAGAAAAATTGTACTACAATATTAATTACATAATTATATAGGCTACATACCACAACACAATGAAGGGTACTTAAGGTGATAGTGGCAAAGGTGTGATCCCCTCCAGAACTGAGTCATCGCCAATGTCCATGTCATCCTCTTCTGACTCTGAGGAAGTATTTCCCGTTATGTTTATGACGAACCGCTCTACTACTTCGTCAAGGATTCCCTCTGCTTCCCAGACTTCCTTGGTCAGCTTCTCCACGTGTCGGACGATGTCTGCCCACTCCTTTTCGCCGATTAGCTCAAACCCTTCATTTATCAAACGCTCCACTTCCGTCAAAGTAAACTTTTTGTTGTTCCTTGCCACGTGTTCTTTTAACTGTGCCCATGTCATTTCAATACAATTGAAATGGCAATGATAAGGAGGCAGTCGAATTATTTCGTGGCCATGACTTTTTGCCAGCTCGTCAATTTTGTAAATTGGAAAGCTTGGCTTATGAGCCAAAACCATGTCTAATAATTCGCCTTTTTTGAGTTCTGGCCCTGCTTGCACTCCGTGTCTCTCCAACCACTCAATCATCGCAGATTTTTTTGACGACATTGTAGGCGCTTTGTCTATTTGCACTGTGTGGTATGGAGCATTGTCCATAACTATTACTGAGTTTGGGTCAATGTTCGGCAATAGTTGCTCTTCAAACCACTTATAAAATCTGTTATGGTCCATTTCTTCATGGTAGTCTCCTGTCTTCTTAGACCGGAACATAAGTAAAGCATTGGGAACAAAACCTTTTGATGTGCCGGCATGCAGGACAATGAGCCTGCCTCCTTTGCCGATTGGAACGGTCATTGTTCCTTCGAGAGTGTTGTCAGTCCATCCCTTACTTTCGCTATGACTAGCATTCACCCATGTTTCATCAAGCCATATAATTTGTGTAAAATCCTTTTGTTTAACACTGCTCAGATAACGGCAACGCCAAGCAACGATGTCTTCCCTTTCCATCAAACCTTTTCTACCGTTTACTTCGGAATAATGGAATCCCAAATCGCGAAGAACTGTCCAGAGAGAAGTTTTTGCACCGCTAAACAATCCTGTATTTGTCGCTGATACCAGCATTTTATCCAGTGTGGGGTGTTCACGACGTTTGTAATACCCGTAGACGTGCCGTCTAAGCGCATCCTCTTGAAACGGGTCTAGTTCGGTAACTTTGGCCGCATGTTTTCACTCTTTCCCAGGCGTCGAGACGGAGCTTTGGCCAGCTTTAACTGCTGCTGATTTTTCACGACACACTCGTGTCACTGTTGCAGTTCCAATTTGTAAACCTCGTGCGGTCCTCTCCGCTATTTTTGAAAAAGGTATTACAGGTTCACCAGTTTTTTTCAAGGTATCATTTTCTTTTTTAAAAAACTCCCAGACACTCACGATCATTTCTCTTCCTTGACTCTTTATCGTACTTCCTTTCCGAAAAACAGTCTTCCCGGCACTTGTTGATGGTAAACTTTCTTCGTCACTCGCCATCTCTAAGATTAAAAAATATAATTGAACAAAACACTTCAGCTATCTCAGACGACAACACTTTACAAAAAAGAACACTCCACCAAACTAAAGTATGTTGGTATTTTGTGTATGTGGTGGGGTGTGTGATAGCGGTGACCTTATCAGGTTATAGACGGTTGACTCATCAGGTTGTGGCGCGCGGTAAGCAATTCGGCCTACATAATCAGAGGGCAAGCATAAATGTGCTTTCAATCTTTAATAACATTTTTTAATTATATATTACAAAGTGTAGCTATATACAACCGTAATTAACATTCACTTAACGCCTATAACAATTACTTGGTGACATTTAGTTCTAAGAAGTAACGGCCGCCGCACAGACAGCGGCCATTGTACTAGAAATGAAACTACTGCAATTTTGACATAATTTAGATATTTCTGTTGAAATGCGATAACCAACACTTGACAATAATGAAATCATCTTATTAATGTTAACATTGTGGCACAATTGAATTGAATTAGGGATCTCGGTAGTGTCCAACGACGAGTAAAGGTTAGCATAATTCAAAAGAAATGTCATAATTTCTTTTAAAATTTTGGCTGTTTCATTAATGGAAAACGTTTCATTATTATAATACCGTACAGCACAAAAACAAATATATACAAAGCAGTAATACATCTCCGTAAAGACAAATAAATAAAAACAATATTTATTTCGATTTATTAGATTTCGACACACAAGTTATTTATTAACATTATGGTTCGTGTTGTCGCCGGCGCGCGGATAAAATGGACCCAGTACGGAACTGAGTGTACTCCACGATTTGTCTGTCGCTTTACATTTTAGCGAAAGAGCGCTTCAAATATAAGTTGATGTAAAATATAGTAACTGTTTAAGCTTGTTTTCACTCAACTTGAACTTTCGTTAGCGTTGTCTTCTCAGTGTTGGCACAAATTTCAACTCTAACAGTGCTCCCGTTTACGAGTTGTTCGAGGTCAACAAAAAAATTAATAACGCTTATAAAAATAATCGCAGAGAGTTCAAATGGGAATATGTGATGTAGGATGAATGTAAAAATAATCGTTGAACAGGAAAAATTTGTTGACGCTGTACTTTTTTTGTAATGAATTATCATATTTGACAATAGTTGAAGAAGGGCTAAAAAACAGTGACTTTTTAAATATATCTCTTAACGTTATGAAAACTAAGAATCAAAAAAATATGAAAGTACACGAGTAACGCAGAAAGGAATACCGATTCCAACAATATGCTCATTTACTTTTTGTCTTTGAAAATTTGGAAACGGCAGGCTTTGAAAGTCAGCAATCTTCTTTAGTTGAACGGACTTTAGTCGAACAGATTACAAATCTCCAATAAAAAAAAAATATTATATAATAATAAAATTAATCTTTTTGAACGAACTAAAGTTATATGAAACGGAAAATGCCACTCAATCCGCTGGACGGGGCCGCCGCAGTAGGTCTGTAAAACCCTCTTAACAATAGATGCACCTTTTTAGTGGACATAAAAATAACCTTTCTTGAAGTGAAGGGTACGAGCATGTAAGCGGACGACTACGGCTTAGTACCGACAACCTAATCCCGGACGCGTTTAACTACCGATTGAATATTAAAAGTCATTACAGCGGCGTCGTTGCCCGTGTTTCATATCGGGACCACGTGCCCGGTTATTAAAACCCTCTCTTGTACCGACGTAACACCCGCTTAGTGTGGCCATACATAAGTGTGAATTTCAAGTTGAAACACAAAAATTGCAAGTGTTGTGCAATCGCTCAGACAGTGGCCAGTGATTGTGCGTAAACATCCCCGTCTACGACGGAACTCTGAAATACGTCATCCAGCCGTCCAACCACTGCTCTCGGCTCTTCAAGACTCCTGCTACTTCTTGGTCGTCTTCCATCCCTTCCTAGTTCCACGTAGAGCCAAGTCTTCCAGCTGATGGTCAACATCTCCCTCGAAGTTTCGAGGTAACACAGTTCATTACACGGTTCAACTAACACAGTAATATAGTTCTTTTTATTACTGTTTCATTGCTTACGCTTTCGAGAAACAACAATATCAGCGGCTAGTCGCGGCGATTCTTTCTCACAGCATATTTACCTTGATTATCAGCAGTTTATCATCAAGTTCAAGACTGGTAGAGACTGTTCATAGACCCAACGCAATGGAGTTGGAAAAAGACAAAGAATACGTTATCACCCAATTTATATCAGTGAAGCATCAGCTCCATCTATTGTTCTTAAATTCATTTCCTGTAATTGTAGAATGGGTTACGACTGTATGAAAATTGGGTTGCTTTACTCACTCATGTACTCTAACTGCAACCGGCATGTTTAAATCCAGCGGGTAAAGAAGAACTAATCGATGAACACAACTGAGAAAATTAAAATTAACAAAAAAATTAATGTGGCATAGCCCTAATGGGGAAACCGCATTCAAAAATGAACCGAGAGCTCTATCTCGCGGGTCATGTGGAAAAGAGTTTTAGTTAGAGAATGCACGTTTACAAAGAAGGCATAAAAACTTAGTAAAGAACATAAACAAATAAAATTTTAGGACGTATATTTTGTAGAAAACATTCTACTTTACAAGTTCTGTTCTTATGATGTTTTTTACGTAAATGCGGCAGTTTTGGAGATATTTACAACATAAAGAAATAAAATTGTTGGACGTATAGCAAAATTGAAAGTTAGGGCCATGGGAATGCGCGAAACGCTTATGGTCAGAGGGAAATGGTGATGTGGTGGGAGTCGCTTTGAGATCCGAGAAGAGAATTGTTGTTATGAGCGTCAGTGCAGCCAACGTATAAATATTACTTCGAATAGTAACTAACAAACGTACTACCAGCTCTGATCGGAACGGAATGGAATGTGCAAACTATGCACTTGTGCACTTCCGCTCCTTAATTACACTCGATTGTCTCTACACTTTATCAAAAAGGGACAAATCGGTATTAGATTACTTGCGAAAATCTTTTAATCCTAGACAACAAAAATCTGTTTCAAGAAGAAGGAAAAATCATGTTATTTTAATACAGTATTTTAGGTAAATAATATCTTTTAGCGCCACAAATGTTACAACTCTTAAAAGTAACAGACGAACGATAGAGATCATTTATGTTTTACCAGTTGGCAAAACAACCTTTTATTGTAAATTAAAAAAAAGTCAAAAAGTTAAAGTTATAACATACGATAATCAAAATTTTACTCATTTTTTCATTTCAATATTCTACTTCATTTTATTATTACTAAAAACTAAAACGCGCGCGCGTTTTTTATCACAATAAAACTAACATTCTACTATTATTTCTATACTGTTTGTTTTATAATTATTTATTTTTATTGTAAAGATAAGCAAGACGTTAAGAAAAACCTTCAGACCCGCTCAAGTATGTGCTAAAGCTAGCATGAATAGTTCCGTTTAAACTACTAAAATGAACTGTAAAACAATGAAATAATTAATAATAACTGAGGTAATAATATATAGACTAAGGTAGTACGTAACAGGGTCATTAACAACGTAACTAAAACGTGACACGTATGTTGGCAACACCTTCACTTGTATAGCAGCTAATTCTCCATTGCTCTCCTACCATTCACAGTTTCAAAGTGGACTCATCCATGAAGAAACTGGTTTCTACGCATATACGTTTAGCTTTCAATTTTGCTACATATTTTGTACAAAACGTTCTACTTTACAAGTACAGTTTTATGATGTTTTTTGCGTAAATGCGGCAGTTTTGGAGATATTCACAACCGATAAATACGTTATGGTAATTTTTTCTATTGCGCATTCTACTGCTCTTAACTTCAAACCCTAATTGCTTGAAACTTAGCTTTCTAGTGTGTACAGTGGCGGCTCGTGAGTAATGAAATGGGAGGGGCACACAGTGGGGAGGATCTAAGGTGGGCCACCATTCGCGGTAATTAGTACTTAGGTAAAAAAATATAGAATGTCTTACCTGGTATTTCACTTTTTGTATAACAATTCCATTCTCCTGTTTTTAGATGTAGCGAATTCCTCTATCACTTGTTTGTTGAAATCTTGAATTCCATGAATCATTTTTTTTTTTCTGTGGATAGCATAGCCAATGCATTCAGTCTATCAGTGCCCATGGAATTTCTTAAAAATGTTTTTATTCTTTTCAATGTAGAAAAGCACCTTTCACTTTCAACAGTTGTCATCGGTATGGTAACAATTATCTTTAAAATAGTCACACACTCTGAGAAGGTACGAAACATGTTATTATCAAGGAAAAACTGTAAAAAGGGTGTTGCACCAGAAGCAATACGTAAATCTTCACGACTGTATAACACTTCTAGTTCGGTTCTCAGTTTCAGACCATTTATTGTTGGATAAAATTTAATTGTAGTCTGAAAATCATTTTCCGGAAACTCAACACAGTACTGTGGGAACTTTTCAACTAAAAACAATTTGGAAATACATAAATGATCTGAAAATTGAAATCTTTCATTAATATTGTTCACAATCATATCACATACTTCCAAAGCGGCCACACGGTTGCTCCTATTACTTAATTGTTCAACACACTGTCTCTTAGTCACAGGCTCACTTACAGGCACTTCACTGTCTTCATAGGTCTTACGAATATTAACCACTGCACTCACAAAATGTTTAACAAATGTTCTCATTTTTATTGCATCAATGTTTCTTTGTTGAATGCAATCAAAGAAAATCGCCACATGAGGCATAATTTTGTGGAAAAAAGTCAACCAGAAAATGAACTGAGGATCCCTCAAAGTTCGTACAAATCCTGCAGCCTGGCTAGAAGCACTTTTGTCAGAAATCTCTATGTCCCTAATGTGTTCAAAACATTTTATTAGATTATCTTTATGTTCAAACACAGTATTAACAGCCCTGTGTTGAAAGTACCATCTTGTAGGAGGCACAGACCCAATTTTTTTTTTTACAATTTCTACTAAATAATCCATCCTCTTTGGAGATCTTGAAAAATATGGTCCTATTCCTTGCAGGTCTTGAAAAAATATTCTACTCTGGGAGGCAGACGATGTTGAGTTTTGAAGAATCAGATTCCCTTGATGGGCATAACAATGAATAAAATTTGCATTTGGATACTTCTCTTTAACCAAACACTGGACCCCTCCTTTCTGACCACTCTTAACAGATGCACCATCGTAAGTCTGACAAATTAGTTTTTCCGGGGACTTGTATATTCCTATTTCTTCCAACTGTCCTAAAATTGTCGAGGCTAAACTTCGAGCACTTTTATCAAAAGGGACTTCAAAAAAACCCCAAAACCTTTCAATTATTCTCCCTTCAATGAGATATCTCAAAATCAGTGCCATCTGTGTTTTGCACGAACTGTCAGTTGTTTCATCAGCCTGAAGTGATATGAAGTCTATCGTAGAAATTTCAGTCACAATATTTTTTCGACACACTGACAAAATGGCATCTAAAAGTTCGTTCTGAATTGTTTTCGAGGTTCCTTTGAAACACTGTTGAATTTTCTAAATGATCTTTCAAAACACTGTCAAGTGCTGCAGTATAATTGATTAGTCCTTTAAAAATCCCTGGGTTGTTGTCTGCTTCTTCCGTTTCATCGTGGCCACGTAAAGCTAATTCAAATTCCCCACAAAATTTAATCGCATCAATTATTCGAGACAAGATGTATCTGTTCTTGTCTACAAGTTCGTTATGTTTACGAACAGAAATTCTGTAACCATCATCGAGTTGCAATCTAATATTTACAATACCTAGCACGGCTAAACTCATTTCATTGTCTAAATGACATTTAGACAGCGAATGCTTCTTACTCTTTTCTGGTAAATGTTTCAGATCTTTAACGCCCGACTTAGTCCACGTGTCTTCACCGCCAAACAGAAGACAAGCAAAGCAAAATAAAGCATTGATTGTGGGGCATCCGCACATCCATTCCCATTTTTCGTACACTGTGGTATTGAAAGTTCTATTATAGGTTCTGTTTTTGTCCTTAAACACTTGGTTGATAGACAACTGCGGTCTTGGTGGACCCAATTGTTATGCTATTAACCTATCTTCATAGCACAAAGTTTTACTCTGTAAATACTTGACATCATTCATTTTGTCTCAGAGATTTACACAAGCACACAAAATACCGACACTTGAATATTTTCAACACCGTTATTTACACGCGTGCGTAACACTGATTACTGAAAACCACTTGTAAACTTGTAACACTACAATTTATACAATTACTATAAGCACTGCCACCACAACTATCGTGTAGCACATAACATAACCGCTCTAGGTACACGTTCTATTTTAATATTTCCTTCAATGAGAATATAATTTAAAATTATATAAAATCGCAAAAATTATTATAATCATATTCACGATAGAAACATTATAATAACATTATTTCGTAACAATATACACTAAGAAAGTAACAGTAATTATTAGTATTTTAGAACAGCTCAGATGGCGGTAAAATGTAATAGTTTACATTTACCTATACTAAATAGCTCCGATTCATATCCGTTAGTTGCAGTAATGTGGCGCACCTACAGGATTCAGAGTTTACTACTTGAAGACTGTAAATGTTTGGTCAATGGTCACATAGTCTAGTGTGACCGAACGCTATGGGATTTTAGCATTACGCTCTCCCACCACAAGAGAGTAGTGAAGAGGAAGGGAGTAGTAATATTGGGTCACAACGTCTCTGTGACCGTCGCTATGTTGCCACATTTGTTTTCGCGTTGCCACATTTCTCCAGACTTCGCACTGTTACAAACTATTGCTATCATTTTTAAAACGAGGACGTTTCTACAATATTTATTTATTTAATTCGTGTTTTTTTGGTGGGGCACGGTACCATGTGCCCTTATGAGTGAGCCGAATCTGAGTGTGTATAACCTATTATGTGGTCATAGTGTATATGTAAACTTTTATGAAGAACATTTCTTGCCTTGTGATATTCTTTGTCCGAATAACTGTTTAGAAGGTAAATGAGGAAACCTAAAAAAATATCCACTTTAAGGGTTGTTCCACCCACGATTACGGTAGGTGACCTTAAAAAGGGCCGTTGGCGAAAACGCTGTGATGTTTGTTCTGCCCGAGCCGCGCTGAGATGTTCGGCGGCTGCGCCCGCTGTTCGTGGCGTACTGAAGTCCTCCTCTTTTTTCGCTATCAGTTACGTCGAGTCCGCTGCCGGCCCAGCGAAACCCATCGCTGGTGCGTTACAGGGCGAAGAATGCGAAGAACGTCCATTCTACTCTTCGGCTGTTCCTTCCGGCTGACTCCGCGTTGATATCGTCCGAAAGAGGAGAGGATATGAAGTGCGTCCTATGGCGTGGCGATGGAGTGCGCCAAAAAACACAACTGGGGGTTGCGAGTAGTGCAGTGTCCCGAGTCTCAGAAAGGACTCCTGCTACTGGGTCTGTTTGAGTTCATTATATACTTTTTATCTACTTATGGGGGGGGTCTAAAGCGACCTGCGATTGGTGGATTATACCACCGGGACTAGCAAACGAGGTCGCTTCCAGGACTCACCTGGTCGCAGGGTGTATTTACCAAGTCCGGCAATGAGGGAATTGTGGGTCACTCTGTCGGAACGAACATAGAATCTACGCGCCAGGCGTCTCACGGTGTCATCAAGAGAGCGGACAGCGAGTCCTCTCCTCAAAAGACGAGAAGAGTACCTCCGGGGGACTTTGCACGCGAGCTTCAGTCCCCGGTCGAGTACGCGCTGGAGCGTTATTCTATGACCACGAGCTAGGTATCCCCAAACAGGACAGGCGTAGGTAATCACGGGCAACACGTACGTGTTGACTATGAGCTTACCTAGCCGGGGGGTCATTGCCGGTTTAGATAGCACGGGCCAGAGTCTACTGAGTTGCGCCGAAGCGCGTTGTCTGATGTACTGTGCATGGGTTCGCCAGGTGAGTCGGGAATCCACGTGGAGCCCGAGGTACTTGACGCTATTGGTCCAGGGCACCTCGACGGGGCCTACTTTAAGCGGCCGAGGCCGCTTACGTTTTCGCGAGAATATTACCGCGGCGCTCTTGGAAGCGTTAACGGCAACTCTCCAGTCATCGGTCCACCCGACATACGCGTCGAGTTGGCGCTGGAGCTTAACTGCCGCATAACTCGCGTTCGGCTCTGAGGCAAAAGCCGCAGTGTCGTCCGCGAACAGCGACAATTTCACTCCAGGAACTCGGGGCGTGTCGTTGAAAAACAACGAGAACAGGGGAGGCCCAAGGACACTTCCCTGAGGGACGCCAGCGGTAATACGCCTCTCCGAAGAGAGAGCGTGGTCTACTCTCACTCGGAAGCTACGGTCTCGCAGAAAGCTGCCGATCAAGTGAACGTAGCAGTCTGGGAGAAGGACTTCCGTGAGTTTGTACAGGACACCCTCATGCCACACGCGGTCGAAGGCTTTCTCTACGTCTAGGAAGATCGCAGTCGTCTGTTTGCCCTGGCAGCCAGCCTCGGTAATGCATTCCACGAGTCTCATCAGCTGATGAGTCGAGGAGTGCAGCTCACGAAAGCCGAACTGTTCGGGGATCAGCACGTCTAGTCTTTCTAGATGGTCGCGGATCCTACGCTGGATCAGACGCTCAAAAACCTTGGACGTCGCGGACAAGAGGCTGATGGGCCTGAGGTTTTCCACGCGAGAAGAATTCTTTCCCGGCTTAGGTATCACAATGACGGTAGCCGTTTTCCATTTCACCGGAAAATAGGCCAGTCTGAGGCATGAATTGAACAGGTCAGTGAGGAACTGGGTTCCTCGCTCCGGAAGGCGATGGAGGGCGGAATTCATGACTCCGTCCGGGCCAGGCGCCTTCCGGGGCTTAAGCTGAACAATCCTCTCAGAGACCTCCTCCGGGGAGATGGGCTCCGGCTGGACTGTGATATCGGCCGATAGAAAGCGCTCTACCTCGCGGCAGATTTGCTCAGTGAAAGCCGGGTTCTTGGATGGGTTGGGAGTGAACTGACGCTCTAAACTGTCAGCCAAGAACTCTGCCTTTTCGAGGAGGCGGCCAAGGGGTTGACCGCCGGTTCCGGCCAGTGCGGGGAGAGGCGCGCGTTGGCGCTTTCCCGTTAGGGCACTGGGAATCCGCCAGACATTACGGTCCTCGGCAGGGCCGTCCATCTGTGTGACAGCTAGCTCCCAGTTGCGTCTACGGAACGCCAGCATGTCGCGACGCAACTTGCCGGACGCTCTGTTGAACGCAGTTTTGTCAGCCGGGTCACGAGTCCTCTGCCAGCGTCTCCGGAGGCGATTCCTCTCGCAAGCGAGCTGAGACACCTCTTCGGGGATACGCTGATAGTCGGGCGTGAGCCCCGGCTTCATCCGGGAGGACACGTCTACCGCCGAGACTACGGCTGTGTCGAATAAGGCAACTGCCTCGTCGACATGCTGGGTAGTGCCGAGCGGGATATGCTCTGGTAGGCGGCGACTGAACGCCGGGCCAAAGCGGTCCCACTCGATTACCCGCCGCTCGTCGCGGACGGTGGCGTGCTGGGTAGCTATATGCACACTGATAGGGCAATGGTCCGAGGACAGTTCCGAAATGACGGAGACGTGGACCGGGCAATAAACGCCCCTGACCGCGGCAATGTCCAGTACGTAAGGGCGGAAGTTAGCCCTCGAGGGATAGTACGTAGGCCCGGTAGGACCCATGACTGTGACCCGAGCCGCATCAGCATACCTGCGTAAGCGGGTCCCGTTTGGGTTCACCAAGCGGCTCCCCCAATCAGGGTGCTTACAGTTCAGGTCGCCCGCCAGGACTACCCTCCTGTGTGCTCCAAAGACGACCTCCAGATCGTTCGACAGGAGCTCCGTTTGTCGAGGCTTGTAAGCGGAAACCACGAGTAGACCGCCGAGAGCACCATGGAACTCGACCGCGGTGCACTCGAGGTTCCGCCGCTGAGGCAGGATAACGCGGTGATGGCGAAGACTCGCCTTCACCGCGATGGCTATGCCCCCTCCTGCGCGACCCGACCGGTCGTCCCGGTGGCACACGTAGTTTGGTAGTCGGAAACGACGATGCGGGGTCAGGTGCGTCTCACCAAGAAGAAGCACGTCGGGCTTGTGACGGGCAACGAACTCTAAGAGCTCAGAATGCCGGGAAGCGAGGCCGTTGGCGTTCCACGCCACGAGCTCGAGGTCTCGCTTGAGGGCTTGCCGTGGTTGTCCGTTCATAACAGACCTATAATCCGGCAGGCTTCCACCAAGAGGAGGAACTTATCTTGGGGCGAGGCTGTTGCCAAGCGTTCCTTGATTTTGAGGAAAGTTTGGTCTACTTTCTGCAAGTCGTAGCTTGCCAGAAAGTCGGACACAACGGCGAGATCATCGGAAGATGAGGCCTGTGGTGAACGCTTGGCGGCAGCTGCATAGCTGCGGTGGGGCGAGACGGTGGAAGCCTTGGGAGCAGGTACTGGAGCGGGTGGTCGCTCTGGCTTTTGGTGGACGGGCTTGGGTCCAGTGGCAGGTAGCTTTGGCTGGCCCGTGTTCTTGGCCTGGGTCCTACCTTTTTTGCCCGATCTTGGGTATCGAGGCTTGGGTGGCGACGGCCGTGGAGGATCGATATCCTCATTATCGTCCGGCAGCGGGACTTGAGTGTAGTGGAGAACTTCGCGTTCCGGTTCCGGGGGCGCGGTAGGAGGTTTGGCCTGTTGAGCTGTGCTCGGGCTCACTGCACTAGGTTTTGGAACCGGAGGAGACTTCGAGGCTGGTTTCCGGACCACAGGTTCAGCGGCTTTGGCCGTTTTGACTGTTCGAACAACTTGGCGAGGCTTAGGCTGGACCGGTTTCTTGAGCTTGTCCAGCTGCTCATTATAGACTGGGCAGCGCCTGTTATTAGCAGCATGGGCGCCGCCACAGTTAATGCAATACCGGTGATTGTCCGGAACGGCGCAGGCCTGCGTCAAGTGGTCATTTCCACAGCGGACGCAGGTCGGCGTGTTCCGACAACCGAAGCTGCTGTGGCCGAACCGCTGACACCTGTGGCACTGGGAAAGTCGCCCGGTCTGACGGCAGGGCTCTACGCTCACGCAGAGCCCAAAAAGCCTTTTCAAATCTAACAGGGCCTGGGATGAGTCGCCCTTCTGTACCAGGAGTCTGATGAGGGGAGGGGACGACGCGAGCCATAAGTGATGTACAGCCGAGAGGCTCCCACAACCTTATAACCCGCGTCGCGCAGTTCGTCGAGGACGACCTGCGGATCCGCCTGTATCTCCAGGCCCCGAAGCACGAGGGCTACAGGCTAGGTGCGGTTAAGGGTGTATGTGTGGAACTGGAACGATTCACACTACTCCCAAGTGTTCGGATGCGCTGCGGCAGGTAACGCGCACAGTCTCACTCGCAAGGAGCTTGACCGATGCGTTATCCGCCAGCGCAACGACCTTACGGAGTCGGCGACTGAAGCCGATAATATCCTTGATGTTCGTGACGAACACCGGCGGAATCCTTCCTTCGGAGGTGCGACTAGGCGCAACCTCAGCGGAGGCTTTGAATGCCGCCGAGTCCGTAGCCGAACTCAAGGAGGTCAGGGAAGGAGACTTCCTCGGCTTGCCACCGTGCCCTACTACCACCCAGTCGGTGGAAGCCGAGGTCTCCATGGCTGGGGAGTCAGACTCCGGCAGAGGTTGCGGACTGCTTGGCCTACTAGCGGCCGTGCAGCCGGAAGGTCCGGCTTTGCGGGCTTGGTCGGCTCTAATAAGGACCGATTATTCTCACGAAATTGCGCGGGTTCAGCAGGGCTTCCCGCGCGAGTCGTAGGGTTCCCGACTGGCCCAAGTGGCCGGCCGGGGGGCTCGTTGCTGCCGCACAGTGCTTCAGGGGCACTATTAGCTGGTCTAATGCTGACTAACTCAGCTCTTTGTCCAGCGGGTACCCGGGGGCCGAACTGTGACACCGTCACAGTGGCGGCGCAACCCGCATCTCTATTCGTGAGCCCTGCTCTCGGACTCCCCGGGTTTCGCTGGACAGCGCTACCTAAACGACTTACCGGCACTGTGCGCCAGGTCCCAGTTGTGTCTTCGTCTTGCAGGCAAGGCGGCTGGTCAATTTCCATCGCTGCAGCAGGATGGTGGCGCTGGCGATGAGACGAGTCTTGATCCGGCGGTTTCTTCTTTACTGCCGCCGCAGTAGCTTGTGCTGAAGGCCTCTTCATGACAGTAGCGTAGAGGTCGAGGCGATCCTCTTCTGCGTTGATCTTCTGCTGATGTGAACTCTTCCAAAGCAAGCAGTCGAATGTCACTCACGTGCGCCAAAAATATCTAGCGGCGCTCTTTTTATGCCATGACCGGTATCCCTGATTGGCTAGCTGCGAACACGTCAGGTGTCACGCGCCGCCAGGTGATCGTGCCCTGATACCGGAGAGCAGATGTTTTGCCTTGCTGCCGGCATCCAGACTTCGGACTGAAAGGACGCTTCCTCTGAACTCTCTTCAGCTTCTGCTCTGGACGCAACTTCTGCTTCCTGCTGCAATCGCCTGCCTCTCCGCTGGGACGAGGAAATCAAGTTTCACCAGGAAAGAAGACCCAGGAGCCAGCTGCTGCAGGTGAACTGAGTAGCTGGTAGCAGAAGCAGCTGGCAGAAGACCTTATTAGGACCACCTGACGCCGGCAAACATCTCACCGGCCAGGAAAGAAGAGGACTGCTCTGGGCTCATTGGTGAGTGCCGTACATCAGTGCTTTCTCCCTAACCTGCCCACGGCTGTTAGGTAGCACTGCCCCGAGTGATCCTTGCGAGCCCCCACCAGTGATAAGCACCGCTTAAGACACCACCGGGGTAAAGGGACCAGTGGACACCAGTCTAGGTAAGGACTGGTATCTAACGAAGCTGGTCGTTAGCCCAGCTCCTCCCGTATCGCCGTGAGAAGGGAAGTCGCGTGGGTTAATCTGCTTCGGCCGGACCCAAGATCTCTGGCGTCTGGCAGGTACTGCTTTGCAGTCTCTGCCCGGCGGCCACACTCGGCCAGCACGTCCTCTACGGGCGACGACACGAGTGTCGAGTAGCTCGGCTCTGCCTTACCCCACGCGGACGACTCGCCTGATTCGCTTCGAGCGATGGAAACGGACGAGCTTCCTCACCCGTTACCTCCCCTTCCGGTGTAAGAACCGGACGAATACGTGACCGTTGGTCCGCGTAGACACCCGGCTAAGAAGTCGAGAAGAACCATTCCTCCGAGTCCGCATCCTCTCGGACCTCGGCCATGGACGTCGGTCCTTCTCAGGGCCAACAGACCGCGGTGCCGACTACTTCGGGGGCAGCTCCGGCTCCCTCAGCTGTTGGTAGCACGCCGCCCCTGTTCGTCCACGGGGTGTCTAATGTCGCCGCTGATCGCGGCCCACGGCCTGTCGGACGACAAAGGTGACCTTAAGCTGCTTGGCGGTGACACGGTCAAGTTTGTCGTCCGTCGGCTCGAGGACCACCACATGGTCGAGGCCTTCTTACAGGCTAATAACCTGCAATACCATACTTTTTCTCCCAGACGCATCAAGCCCTTGTCTGTAATTCTGCGTGGGCTTGACGCGCATACTGATCCACAGGAGATCCTCTTGGAACTCCGAGACCTCGGTTACCCGGTGCAGGCAATTTTCCGCCTGTTCACAAACTCTGAAAACCGAGTCCCACCGCCAATCGTTCGTCTCCACCTCGAGAAGGTCGAGGCCGCAGACAAGATCTTCCACCTGACGCGGCTGTTTGGCTTCCGCGTCAGGGTGGAATCCAGTTGCCCCCCGGGCCAACTAGCGCAGTGCCACTGGTGCCAGAGTTTCGGCCACAATACCGACGTCTTCCCCAGTGCCCCGGCCTGTTTACGTTGTTCCTTGGGACATCCCACCCAGGCCTGCACTGTGGCAGACAAGTCGCAATACCGCTGCATCAATTGTGGTGAAGGCCATGCAGCCAACTACAGTAACTGCCCGGTATATAGGGCGGAGCTCCTCAAGCGAAAGCCGCAGGGGCCCCTCCCAAAGCCGAGGCAGCCAGTAACGCAGCCCCCAACACAGAAAAAGCCTAAAGTTCAGGCTAAGCCGACACCAAAGGCACCACCGCCACGGCGCGTGCCCTCTCCGGCTCCACCTTCAGCCCCTACCAAGGCACATAAACGATCCGCGTCGCCTTCCGAAGCAGAGACACGCCCTGTAGCCACTATTTCGGTAATCGAGCCGGAGAATCAACCCTCCACCTCCGCGGAACCACCAACTCCCGCCTCTGAACCAGCGGTAGCCTCGCCACCACAGCCACCTGCGCGTTATCCGCGAGCAGGCTAAACTAAGCCAAAAATCAAAGGGATAACCACACCGGATGCTCGGCCCCTCTAGCTCCTGCCTCCCCGCAGCCCAAGGAATGTCCTGCTTCCCGGTACAAGTCCGACGTAGCGCAGCAGCGTACTTTTCCTGCCGAAAATTCAAATTCGACTGCCACTGGTCCTGCAGCTTCCACCAACACGACCCGATCTGCTGTTAAGCCTAGTCGTTCTTATGCGGCCACAGTTTCCAGGCAAACCGCTCAGTCCGTCACTTCCGATGACGCACAGTTCGTCCGCGACTTTCTGTCCGGCTACGACCTCATGAAAGTCGCATCCACCTTCAGGTCCATCCGTGACCGCCTGGAAACTGCTGACCCAACTGAGAGGTTCATGCTATTGGTGGAAGCTTGTACTGTCATAGGTCTTCTATGAACCGAGCCCATAGACGAGACCTGTCGTTCGTAGCCTGGAATGCTAACTCTATGGGTTCCAAGCATTCCGATCTTCTGGAATTCCTGGCTCGGTTCAAACCCGACGTACTTCTCCTCACAGAAATCCACCTGACCCCGGCGAACCGGTTTCGATTACCGAGTTACGTGGTCTATCGGGATGACCGAGCTGGCCGACAAGGAGGCGGCACGGTGATAGCAGTGAGGACCTCTATAGGTCATCATCGTGTCGTTTTGCTGCAGCGCACTAACCTAGAGGCCACCGCCATTGAGGTCCACGGAGCTCTTGGCGGCGTCCTCGTGGTTTCAGCATACAAGCCCCCTCGCGCTGAACTCCTTGTCGGCGACCTGGACGTCATCTTCGACTCCCACCGAAGGGTAATTTTGGCCGGCGATCTGAATTGCAAGCATCGCGTTTGGAATAATCGCTTGACTACTCCGAACGGAAAGAGCATGTTCAGATATGTAGAATCGCGGCGGGCGATGGTGATTGGTCCAGCGCAATCCACGTTCTTTCCGACGCTACCTAACGCGGCTTCCGATGTTGTGAATATTGCGGTTACCCAAGGAATTGTCTGTCCGGTCGAGGTATTCTCGCGGAGCTGACATCCGACCGCGAGAGGAATTACTTCCGGAAACGTTGGCAGAGGATCCGTGATCCGGCCGATAAGGCAGCATACAATCGGCTCACCGGACGACTGCGTGGCAGTCTGAAGGCGTTTTGACGTAGCTGTTGGGAGCTCGCTGTGGCCCGAACGGAGGATGTGGACCCGCAAAGTCACCCGTACAGAATATCTTCCTCTATGACGAGTCGGAGGCGACGACCTCCACTCCCCGCCATCGTTGGGCCGTCCGGACAACTCCTGGGTTGCCCGGAGGAGAAGGCCGAGTACTTGGGCTTGTGTTTCGAGCGCCAGTTCGCTCCCAACCCGCCCATGGACTGGGACTTCGACGAACAAGTCGAGATGGATGTGGAAGACTTTCTATTTCTTCCGATCACGGTGAAGCCCGAACCCATTTCTTTGGAAGAGGTCTCAGATCGGCTCGCTGAACTTCAGCCAAGGAAAGCTTCAGGGTGTCACGACTTCTCCCGGACCCTGGAGTTCAATTCTTGACTGATTTGTTCAACGCGTGTCTCAGACAGGCCTACTTTCCCAAGAAATGGCGAAAGGCGACGGTTATCGTGATCCCGAAGCAGGGAAAGGATGCTTCCCGCTCCGACAACCTCCAGGCCATCAGCCTAATTTCCGCTACGTCCAAGGTTTTTGAGCGACTCGTGCAGCGTCGTGTACGAGAACATCTAATTAACTTTGACGTGCTGGTCCCCGAATAGTTCGGCTTCCGTGTGGGGCATTCAACCACTCATCAACTGATGAGAATGGTTGAATACATCACGGACGCCGGGTGTCGGAGAGAACAGACCGTGGGCTGTTTATTAGATGTTGAAAAAGCCTTCGACAGCGTATGCCATGATGGCCTCTTATTCAAGATTAGGGAAGTCCAGCTCGTCTGAGCTTACTGTTTCCACTCCTGATCAGCTCAGCCATGACCAGGAAATTGGGCAAGATGATCGTCGGCGCGTACTTGCTGCCGGTCAATTACTTACGCTTGCCCAGTTTGGGGTTACCTCGCCGCAATGCATAAAAAGAGGTTGCAGAGCGTCCTCGACAGGGGTTTTCGGCTAGCGGCCAAAGTGCCCCGTCGCTTCTCATCACGCCTTCTAAGAAGAGGACTTGGCGTCCGCTCCTTAGACGAAACATTCAGGCGGCTTGCACGCAAATTTTATGCACGTGCGGCGAGGTTCCCAGACAATCTTCTTGTGGAAGACAATTGGCTGGGCAGGTACCGTATACGTCCAGGTGATTCATGGAAACGCCCTCGGTGTATACTGCGCTAGTGTAGGCTAGCACAACAGCCGAGAACGGCCTGCTACAGAGCACACGCCCTACTTGGGCAGGGCCACGAGGCAGGAGCTGCAGAAGATAGCTCGGAATTCAATTCGTCTCTGCGACGCACAACCGCACATCCCAGAGCGTCGTTTGCCTTGCTGCCGTCACAGTTTATAAGCCAAGCGCAAGCGAAGGCTGGCCCTAACTCGGGTGCCCGCGTCTCCTGCACAGCAGTCTCTCAGTCATGGTAACAACGGCACTCAGCGCGCGTCTGTTACAACAAAATCTGTGTCTTCCCCTCGCACAGGCCCTGCTCAGTGTTTTAACTGTCAGGGCTTCGGGCACTCTTCCCTTTTCTGCCACGCGCCCCCACGCTGCGTGCGGTGCGGGGGCCCTCACCGTGGCTGTAATAAGCCTCGTGTGCCGGGTTTTGTCCCGTACTGCTGCAACTGTAAGGGCGCCCATCCGGCTAGTTACCGGGGTTGTAATAAATATATCAAGGCCGAAAGACAGTGTCTTGTAGCTGGCCCTGCCCCTAATCGGCGAGAGGCCTTACCCCCTCTCTCCGGTTCATCTGTCAAGGCCCCGGCAGCGACTCCTGTCGCTCCCGCGGTCTCAGTCCCGCCTGCAGGCGTCGCTCCGGCGGCGCCTGTAACGGCTCCACTACCGGCGCCTGCGGAGCGCCCGGCCCTTCCTATGCAGCTGTCGCTGCCAAGCCATCATCATCAACTACTTCCGCCCGAAAGGGTTCCAAAAAGCGCTCTCGTCGCCGGACTCCCGGCCGACGTCATCTGCAGGCTCGACCTGCCCAAACTCAGCGGGACTCTCCCGCCCCTGTTATCACCCAACCTCCTCGTGAGCAGACCACAGTTCAGTCCGCTAGCCCAGCGCCATCTGTAGTCCTGGCCGAAGTTCCTCAGGAACGTCCGCGCGGGTCCCGGGAACTTTCTCGGGCCCCAGCGGACCCCCTGACGGCTTGGGCCACTACACTAGTAGAAAGCATCAGGTCTGCTCCTGATACCTCGACTGTGCTAATGTTAGTTTTCCAATCCTCTCCGCTCTCTTACCTCTCCTCCCCCTTAATGGCTAGATCCCTGCGGATTGTCGCTTGGAACGCCGATGGCGTTTCCTCTCGTTGATCTGAGCTGGCGGCTTTCGTCGTGGCGTACGACGCTGATGTCGTGCTTGTCTCCGAAACCCATCTAGCCCCCTACCATCGATTCTCACTTCCTGCCTACACTTGTTATCGTCAGGATCGTCCCCTACAGCCGCGTCTGGCGCCCATCCCCCGTCTGGGGGTACGGCGATTCTGGTCCACAGGCGGATATCCCATAGGCCACTAACCCCCCTCACTACTCGACTCATCGAAGGTTGTGCGGTGGCGGTGGACACCGGCGACTCGGAGTTGCGCATTGTTTCCGCGTATCTCCGGCTTCGCCTGAGCCCGCCGCCCTCGGCAGAGGAGTGGAACGCTCTCCTCGACCATCCAATCTGGACGATTGCAGCCGGCGACTTCAACGCCAAACATCCTTCTTGAAACAGTAGGGCTACCAACGCCTACGGCAACTCACTCCGCCGGTTCGTCCTAGACGACCCGGATACGCACGTCATCGGCCCTGATGATCCTACCCACTACCCCTATGGCGGTCACCGACCGGATGTTCTTGATGTAGTTCTATCAGGAACGTGGCCCATAACATCCAGGTCTCGTCAATGTTAGAGGTGAACAATCGCAAATCGACCCTTCATCCGGAAGCTATCTACGCTATCTGGCTTCGGCGCAAGCTCCGCCGCAGATGGCAACGAACCCGAGATCCCGCCATCAAACGACGGTTTCAGGCCCAGTCTCTTTACGTCCAGCAGCTCCTGCGGGACGTAAACTCTGATCAGTGGGACTCATATCTTGAGTCCCTTAAAGTCGACCACGCCTCCGTTTGGAGAGCGACGAGTCGCCTTACTCGCGAGAAGCGTACTCGCAACCCGTTGGATACCCCGAACGGCATTGTTTCTTCATCGGAAGGCGAGGCTGAGGTCTTCGCCGACTGCATGGAGACTCAATTCACCGTTTATAGAGGCGTCTCGGACCCTGCCCACTCGGTAGTGGTTCGGAACTTCCTATCTGGATATTTTTCCCGCCCTCCACCTGACCCTCCCGCTATCTTCGACAGGGACGAACTAGTTTCGTCTATCTGTCGTTTGAACCGCCGTCGCGCCCCTGGTCTTGATCTGATCGGGGCCGCAGCTTTGCAATATCTCCCGGCCTCAGGCGTTGAATTGGTCTTCGATCTGTTCAACTCTAGTCTCCGGCTGCACTACGTCCCCCGCCTGTGGAAAAATGCCAACATCTGCATGATTCCCAAGCCCGGCAAGCCTAGAATGCTTGCAGACAGCTATCGTCCCATATCGTTGTTGCCAGTACTCTCAAAGGTGTTTGAGCGTCTCCTACTCGCCCGCATCTGGCCGCTGTTGAATAATTTTATTCGGAGCGAACAGCTCGGGTTCCGTAGAGAGCACTCGACAACTTTACAACTCTTCCGAGTTGTCACAGCATTGTCCGACGCCTCCAACAAGAAAGAGTCTACGGGCGCTGTCTTGTTGGACGTGACTAAGGCCTTCGACAAAGTCTGGCACGAAGGTCTTCTCTACAAACTCACTCACTACCCCATCCCACCGTCCATTGTGCATTTCTTGCTGTCCTACCTCAGTGATCGCACCTTAAGGGTTAGCGTCGAAGGGTCCTGTTCATCAGTTCGACCCGTCGCCGCTGGCGTTCCGCAGGGATCTGTTCTCGGCCCCGTTCTGTACCTAGTGTACACGAACGACCTGCTTGTTATTCCTGGAGTCACGTTATCTCTATTCGCTGACGATCCAATGTATTACTTCAGCTCCCTGTCCCCGCATTTAGCGAGTACAAAGCTGCAGCGTCAGTTAAATTAGCTTCCGGACTGGCTACGGAAGTGGCGGGTGATGGATCAATGCGGAGAAATCCGAGGCGATCTGCTTCACCAGTAAGTCGACTTCCCGGTGCCAGTCCCTCTCCCTAGAAGGGAGGCCTATCGCCTGGCATAAGTCGGTGAAGTATTTGGGCGTTCGGATAAACCAGCGCCTTAGCTTCAACGGCCACGTGACTGATACCCTCAATAAAGCTCGAGGCGTCCGAGCCAAATATTTCCCATGCTCTCGTGCCGCAACCGCCTGGCTTTGCGCACTAAAGTCACCATCTATCTCTGGTCTCCGGTCAGTATTGACCTATGCCGCTCCCGCATGGTTTGTCGCTTTTGTCGACCACTAACAAGTGTAGGCTGGAAGCCTTCCAGGCCCGTGCCCTCCGATCCTTGTCGGGGTCTCCATGGTTTGTGAGAAATAATGTTATTCGTGGAGACCTTCGAGTTCCTACCACCGCTGATTTTGTCCGGTCGCTTGCCGAAACTCTTTTTGCTTCTGCAGCGACCTCGTCCTTTCCCTACCTACGTACTATTAGCACGTCAGTTCCACCTCCCTCTATACGAGTCAAACGTCCTCGGGCGATTTTAGACGACCCCCCCATAATTCTGTTCGCTGTAACTTAGGTTCCCAAGCAATTTGATCTCCTTGTTACCTTCCTCTTAAGTCTGTTACCTTCCCCAAATATGTTGGTTTGCACACTGCTTGGCGCTGTTACCGTTTGCCACCGACACGGAGGTCCCCTGCCTCGCGGAGAACGACCGGCGCTGCAAGGCGCCTGCCTGCCGGGCCGGGCGCGTGCGGCATCTGCCGTTCGCCCCGAGACCGGTGGCAGTGTTACCATGACCCGGTACCCATATATATATATACAACTGATAGAAAATATTCCGACGCTTTCTCAGTTAACTGGTTGGCGTGTCCCTCCTGATTTTTAGGCCACCTGCTTTGTGAATGTCCAGCACTGTTTCAATCTGACAGCCATCGGGCACGTCCCGGAAGCTGTAATACTGGTAATACAGCCATGGGTGCAAAGACGCCCCACTATTTAACGCATCGTATCATCTCCTGGCATTCCACCTATTGTAATTCCTGATAACAGGAATTACTCACAACTTCTTCGCTCTCTTACCCTGGCTCTCCCTTTCGTCAAGGTCGAGGCGAGGTGCCAAGGCGCCTCGCTGAAGCTGGCGACCAGTAAGGTTCCTGACTTCCGCGCTGTTCAGGCCTTCCTGACAGAGCGCAACATATTTTTCATACTTTTTCCCTCCCGTCAGAACGCGAATTAAGGTCGTTCTCTCGGGAATACCATCCTTTACTGCGCCTGATACCATCAGGCAGGAACTTGTTGCGCTCGGCTATGCGCTGACTGCGGTAAACGTCCTGAATGTTGGCAAGGGCGAAGACCGGAAACCTGTTAACAGCTTTCTCGTCAAACTTCAGAAAGTAGGCCTATTCGAGGAGATTTACAGTCTCCAGAGTCTTCTCCACCTTCGGGTGCAAGTCAGCACATTTGACCCGCGGCCCGGCCCTCGCAGTGTTTTAACTGCCAGAGGTTCGGCCACTTAGTCTTGTCTGCCACCAGCCACCGCGTTGTGGGCGTTGTGCTGAGCCTCATCGCGGCTGTGATAAGCCAACGACGGGGTTTACAGCTAAATGCTGCAATTGGCCGTGGAGTTCACCCGGTTAATTACCGAGGCTGCCCTAACTTTATCGCCGCCATGAAACTGCAGAGACCTCCTGCGCGCCCTGGCGCACAGGCTGGCCGTGTAGCTGGTCCTGGCCCTAACCGGCGAGAGACATTCCCACCTCTCACTGGTTCATCTGCCAAGGTCCCGGCAGCAACTCCAGTTGCTTCCGGTGCTGTTGTCCCGCCTGCAGTCGTCGCTTTGGCGCCGCCTGCAGCGGCCTCAACCCCGGCGCCTGCCGGAGCACCCGCACCTTCATACGCGGACATGGCCGCTAAACCTGTCCAGCCTCCAGCTCGTAAGGGCAAGTCCAAGCGCGTTCGTAGCCCCCGGAACTCCGCCGGCCAACCTACTTCACAGGTTCTACCTGTACCAACTCCGCGGGCTCAACCCGCCCCCAATCATCAACGTCAGCCTCCCAGCGAGCAGACTCAGTCCGTCAGCCCATCGCCATCTGCTACCCCTGCCGAGGCCAGTCAGGCTTGTCCTCCGGTGTCCCGGAAATCTTCTCGGGCATCGGCTGATCCCCTGACTGCCTGGGCAGACAATCTTGTTGCATCAATCAGGACTGCTCGTGACACGACCACAGTGCTTCCCTTGGTCTTCCAGTCTCTAGCTACCCTTTTTTCCCCTACTTCCCCTGAATGGCTAATAGGCTGAGGATCGTTGCGTGGAAAGCCTTTGGGTTGCTCCCCAGACGATCTGAACTGATGACTTTCGTGACTGAGTATGATGTTGATGTCATACTTTTTTCCGAGACTCATCTGGCTCATTACCACTCGTTTTCTCTTCCTGTCTATTTTTGTTATCGTCAGGATCGTCCCCTACGGCCTCACTGTCCCCCCTCGGGGGTACAGCTGTCTCAGTCCACAGGCGGATATCCCACGGGTTTTTGCCTCCTCTAGACACCTCCTCTTATTGAAGGCTGCGCGGTGGGGGTGGACGCCGGCGGATCGGAGTTGCGCGTTGTTTCTGCGTACCTCCGGCCTGGCCGGCGAACTCCGCCACCGCCTGAGGAGTGGGACGCCCTCCTCGACCACCGCCTCTCAACCATTGTAACCGGCGACTTAAACGCCAAACACCCATCATGGAACAGCCGCGTTGTCAACGCCTATGGAAATTCTCTGTACGGGTTCGTCTCTGACGACCCGGCACTTAATGTCATCGGCCCTGCAGACCGACCCTACCTACTACCGCTTTAACGGCCACCGACCGCACGTTCTTGACATAGTAGTTGTCAAGAACCTGGCCCGTCACATCGAGGTCTTGTCTGTGTCGGATCTCTCGTCCGATCACAATCCCCTTGTTATAACTGTTCGAGAGCTGTCGGCTTTACCCCGACCTCCCGCTCAGATTGTTAGGAGAGTCAACTGGCGTTCCTATCATGACAAGCTCTCTCGACGGTTACCATCTCTCCCTGCGGACCCTATCGTCACTCGTGATGATCTGGATCTCTTTGCGCCACAAATCTTCAGGAGTTGGTCCAAGGTGTCATGGGTCGGCACACCTACGCACTCGAGGTGAACCATCGTAAATCGGCCCTTCCTCCGGAAGTACTCCACGCCATCTGGCTTCGGCGCAAGCTCCGCCGCAGATGGCAAAGGACCCGTGACCCAGTTGTTAAGCAACGATTTCAACAACAGTTCCTTTACGTCCAGCAGCTTCTGCGGGACAAAAACTCTGATCGATGGGACTCATACCTTGAGTTCCATGAAGTCGATCACGCCTCCGTCTGGAGAGCGTTGAGTAGACTGACCAGCGAGAAGAGAACTCGCAACCCGCTGGAAACTTCGAACGGAATTGTATCTTCGGCAGAAGGCAAGGCTGAAGTCTTCGCAGACTGCATGGAGTCACAATTTTTCTCTTCATCGAGGCGTCTCGGACCCTGCCCCCTCGGCAGAAGTTCGGGACTTCCTATATAGATATTTCTCTCACCCTCCCGCTGGCCCAGACCTCCCGTTCGACAGGGACGAAATAGTTTCGTCTATCTACCGATTAAACTGCCGTCGCGCCCCCGGTCCTGACCGGATCGGGGCCGCTGCACTACAATATCTCCCGGCCTCAGGCGTTGACCTCGTGCTCGAGCTGTTCAACTTCTGTCTCCGGCTACAGTACTTTCCCCGCCTGTAGAAAACTGACAAAATCGTAATGATACCCAAACCCCGTAAGCCGCGCATGCTTCCTGAAAGCTATCGGCCTATCTCTCTCTTGCCAGTTATCTCGAAGGTGTTCGAGCGTCTCCTGCTGGCCCGCATCTCGCCGTTATTGGATAATTTTATCCGCAACGAACAGTTCGGGTTTGGCAGAGAGCACTCGACCACTCTTCAACTCGTCCGCGTGATTACGCAACTCTCTGACGCCACCAACAGGCGAGCGGCTACGACCGCCGTACTGTTGGACGTGAGCAAGGCCTTCGATAAAGTCTGGCACGGAGGTCTTCTCTTACAACTTGCCAATTTCCCCATACCATCGTCCATAGTGTTTTTCCTCCGGTCGTATCTTAGCGACCGAACCTTCAGTACCCATACTTTACCCATACCTCGCGTGCCGCAGCCCCCTGGCGCTGCGCACGAAAGTCACCCTCTATCTTTTGTTTCTTCGGTCTGTATTGACCTATGCGCACCTGCTTGGTGGTCACTTATCTCCGCCACCAACAGGCGTAGGCTGGAAAGTATCCCATCCAGAACCCTCCGTTCCTTGTCGGGATCTACTTGGTTTGTGAGAAATAGTATAATTCGAGGAGGTCTTCGATTTCCTACTCTCTCTGCCTTTGTCTGGTCGTTATCTGCGACTCTCTTTGCCGCAGCTGAGACCTCTTCCTTCCCTTACCTAAGGACCATCAGCACCACGCAACCGTCTCCCCATGTCCGGGTCAAACGCTCTCGGGCGATTCTCGATGACCCGCCAAAAATATAAATAAATTAATAGAAACAAACAACAACTTTAACATCTGACTCTGCCCCTGAGTTTACCTGCAAAGCTGTTTCCTTCTTCCCTTCCTAGTACGCCGACCGCGCTGATTGCCGCTGCTATGCGCTATCACTGGCACGGAGGCTCTCTGCCTCGCGGGGAGCGACCGACGCCTCATGGCGTCTGCACACTGGACTGGGGACGGGTGACATCTGTCATGTGAACCCGTTCATGTGGCAGTGTCCAACGATTGCAACAATTTTTAAAAATAAATAAAATGAAACCTTTCTCCCCCGCCTTCTCAGTTAACTGGTAGGCGGTTGTCCATTCCAATTTTAGGTATCTGTCGAATGAAACAGCACTATGTCAATCCACAGGCAGCCATTGGGCTCGACCCGGATGCTGCAGTCATGCACCGGGTGCAAAGACGCCCCGCTACCACAGTGCTACATGCTACATGCTACATGCTACAGTTTATAAACCTTGTATCATGAAGAATATATCCAGCTGCTTCAACACACAACACACTGAGATTACAGTAAATATTTCAGTAATTCTTTTGCCTGTTCGACATCCACGATCTAGACGCACAGGGATATCTATATAGACAGCGTTAGTTATACTACTTGTCAGATAATGTGATCTTTCCACATTCTTATTGGTTTGTTGTTGACCATCTGGCTACAGTTATTTATATTTTCGTAAGGACTTACCACGTTTTTAAACACATTACTACATCACTTAGGTAACATACTTTTATAATTTTGTAACAAGCAAGGTCCAAGTTACAGCGAGAGATTCCTTTCATACACTTACAAATAGAATAGTTTATGAAGCAAGTTGTAGCACGCCTAGAGTAGTTCACGTTCCACAAGAGTGGCTTAAAGTGTACTTAACACCAGTCTTAGCGCGGGCTTTTACTGGTAATTCGATTTTCCTCTAGACTGCGCCACCAAATAGTCAGTTACGAAAATGTTCTGATATTGACGCGAACAACTAGCACACAAAATTGGGTAATGGCGAAAGTCGCTTTAACAAATAAACAAATTAAACAAAAATAACAGAAACTAAAATGAATTAAAAACAAAGAAAACAAAACTTTAAAATCGGAATTTACATAAACGTGTGTATAATTGAAAAAGAGGTTAAACTTCTAATTACTTTCGGCAAAAAACAAAAATCTCTAGTTGAATGTGAGATTTAATTTCACTGTGCCCATCATTTAATTAATTTCTTCTAATTATTTCTGCGTAATAAAAGTATCAAAGTGCGTGTGACCTCTTGTAAAATTGATGACATCCTTCAGATTATGTCCTTCAGACATGTTGAAGCCTGAATTCAAATATTATTAACAACTAACCACTGTTCGCGGTCTTAACTGTTTCTCTCTTCTTCGTTACAAACATCTACTGCTCACAGGTCTTTACACATAACAATTATCAACCCCAAGTAATTATTTTTAACTTTGCAATATATAAATTCTTCCAACTTTGTCGTGTTTGCTTGCTGAACTGCTGCTTGTCATGTTCCCGACGAGGCTTTAGTGTTCCTACCATTTTCAATTCAATGGAAACACTGAAAGGCCTCGTACGGAACATGACAAGTAGCAGTTCAGCAAGCAAACACGACAAAGTTGGAACTACAGAGACTGCTAATTCAATTAACATGATTAATATAAATTCTTCTTAACTGGCGTTCATGTCGTGCAAATGAAAATAAATCTCACAGACCTACTCTACAGTCCAATCCTGAGTAAAGGTAAGAAGTTGGTGACATCATTACTGGTCAAATCAACCACTTAATAATAAACTGCGGAAAATCAAGACTAGCAGTACAGTTGTATGTACGTTTCATAGGTAGGTGTATTACAGCTGATAACTTTTACCTGTCCACAAAACACAGTCATCTAGCAAATCTACAGTCAAATATGCAGCAATTAATTTAGAGACACTTTGTGTTTTGTGAGATCTGTAGGTGCATTATAATACAACTAAGGTTCTATTTTCCTTCGTTTAAACAAAATAAGTATATTTCATAATTATGCGTCCTAACCATGTACCAAGAAATATAATATATAGAGTGTTTCAGCAAATTCCTGTATGAGTTCCCGTATAAGTTCCTGCATAAGTTAATTCCTGAAAACGAAGAAGCGAATAAAGTTTATATAAAAATAGGTCTAGAAACGCTTTGTTTTCTACTAATGGTTAATCAAAGATATCGCTTTTTTACTTTTAATGTGAAACAATGCAACACTGAACCTGCATGGGTAAAGTTGAGATCATAAAATTGATCATTTTAGATATAATTTCGCCCAAAGAATTTAAAAATTTGGTTGCAAGGCTGTAAATGTACCGGTTTTTACAAAAGTCCTTCAGCTTTCTTAAAAAAATTACTCAACGATTGTATTTTTATGCTTTTATTGTAAAAATCAACTATTAGATAGCTTCAAAATGAAATGTTTCCCCTGCTGGTAAGAAACTCAAGTCTGGACAATTTAGTGTAAGTAAGCTCTAAACGATTGAAACTAAACGGTTACAAGGATACATAATCAGAATTTTTCCGATATTATTTTCAATAAAAATAGCCACTTGTTTAGAATTGAATTCTTTTTAGTTCCATCGGACAGAACTAACAGAAAGAAAGAAGTCGTCCTTCGTCGGTTCAGAACCGGCCAAATGGCGATTATCCTTTATTACGTCTTGAAAAACTCCCAATCCAGAGTGTGCCCTCTTTATATCATTTCCCAATCATAACCATTCACATACTAGTTGACTGTCCCCGTTTTGCATCACAGGGAGGCCGTTACCAAATATCTACCGATGTGCGAGCAATCCTAGGCTACAACTCCGAAAACATCGACCGTGTACTACCTCTTCCCGAGAACAATTAACTGACGTCTTTAACAGGCTCTAACTTTACCAAATTCCATACCTACATCCACTGCAACTGCACACGGTACGTTAACCAAAAACAGTAATAAGTAAGTTTTCCAAGTGCTCCTTAGTTAACTGAATTCAATTGTTCAGAAGACAATATTAATAAAGGACTGTAAGACTGGTCAGTCGTCAGAAGAGTAGGACCAGGATCAACTAAACACTGAGAATGATATCGCAACAGTAGTCGAAACGTTTGAGATGTTTAACAGAGGACCGCGACGCAATAACCCGGTACAGAATATTAACAAAGGAACCTCAAGAAATGAGTTCAGTAAGAAACTCCTTAACGGATTGACATTATATGATTCGCGATATTAACTATTTTATTGCAACGTACATTTCAATTTAAAAATAATAATATATACAATAAGTATAAGAGATAATTCTAATTAAAACCTGATTTTTTCTAGTCAACATAAGCTCTCAGCAGTCCAAAATAAATGTCGAGTTAAGAATACTATAATACCGAAAAATGCCTTCCACCTCCTCTCGGAAATATCGCTTATCCTGGGTGTCGTGACTAAATAGTTTGAGAACCGCTGATCTATCTCGTATGAACATGGAAGAATATTAAATATTTTACTCAATTCAATTACATATTTATTTTTCAAGGGAATCAATCTGGCGTACACTAGCGTAAAATCAATTAGGATAAATTAATTCATATATGCGGATGATCTTGTGCTTTTGCAAATAATTAACTGGTTATAGAAAGGCGAATAGATAAATAAAAGGAAGCTTTAATGAGATATAAATTTAAGATCAGTTTAATGAAGACGAAAATCACGACTAGAAGCAGGTGAAGTTGGTGGTGGAGAGTAAGAAAATACAGGAGACGGGGCAAACAGTGAATGATACAGAAAAATTGGAGTTGAAGGTAGCGAAAAAATTGATAATATATCGACACTTTGTAGAATTCCTTATAATCCATTCCTTAATCATTAGAAAATGGCTAAAGTGACTGATATAAAAGTTCCTGAAAGGTGGTTTGAAGAAACTGGTCAAGGCACGTGAAACGAGAGTACTGCTAAAGATTGAATAAGTACAAAAATAGATAAGCTTAAGACTGAGACAATCAGACAAAGGCTGAGTGTACGAAAATATTGAGGTTCGACAGCTGAGATGGTCTGGTCATTGGTAAGAACAGGCGAAGAGGAAACAAGGATAACAGTTTGTAAATTAGTACGAGGAGCATAAGAATTCGATTTAACACATGACAGACGTTATTATTAATAACAGTTACCAAGTAAAGTCACTATACTCCACCACTAACTATGCTTTTGCAAACTACCTCATTGGAACAAGTACACACGTGAACAACAACATGGAAATCCTATATGTAGACACAAAATATAGAAAAATAGCCACACATAGTAAATCTAGTAATACAATACAAACACACAAAATCGTATGCAAACTATTAATTAAATAGACACAGTTTAGATTACGTCTTTGGACACATCTCACATACACGCGCGCGCGCGCGAGCAAGCAGCGCCCGTAGCGACCGCCTATGACAAAGCTGTCAATGAGCGAAAGCTAGTTCAACCACTTGAATATCAAAATTTTAATCTAAAAATTAGTATTTCGTAATCATAAATAATGTACTATGTATCATAAGAAGACCTGGACATCCAAGGAAAACATGGAATAGTGAGATGTTTGTGTCACCTGAAGAAGCAGGACGGGACAGGAGTTTGGACGCCGCAGGCTGAAGAAGCTACGAAATAATTGTGAATAAGTAAATCAGATAGTTCACGAGCAAGCCAGTTCAGAAAAAGACTAAGATATTTTCACTTCCGTAACAATTCAATGACCAAAAATAAACCAAAATATTTATTTTCAACTTAATGCCTTTCGTATACTATTGGGCTTTGGTAAAAGTAATTACTAACACACTTGTAAAGCAGTGTAACGTTAATTCACTGACCGAAGATATCTTAAATGCAAACACAAGTACGGACATAAGCCGTATAGTTAGTGTTTGTGTTACTAAATCCACCTCACAGTTACAAAATGACCGCCGACATGAAGAAGCTATCAACTGTTAGCAATGTCAATATGTGTTTTCGGTTTAACGACTGACTATAGAAACAGACATACGCTAATCTTCTAAACTCTATGTAAAGTAATAGACAAAATATGTTTTACCAATCGCTTACATCGTGTTAAACATGTCCTCAGGGAAGCTATATAAAGATAAAGACAATCTACACCGGAACCAACACTTAGTCGGACACTGTAAGTGTCGTAAAATCTCCTTCCGCTATGACTATCGCAGTCAGGATTATAGTACGGGGGGGGGGCATTCCGGGCCGAATACGTTGAGTATCCGTGGTATTCTCCATTAGCCCTTTATACAGTCCGTTTATACAAACTTTGTGTCAATATCTATACTCCACAGAAGCTATTGTTTTGAAATTGATTCCCACCACCAACAAATAGAGGGTCAAGGGAAAAAATGTGAATGACCAAAACTTTGAAAAAACTCAGAATTTCATGTGCGGTACAAAATTAATAAAAAAATAACCATAATCTAAGTAGGCCTAATGTTTGGTTTTTAAGTTTTAAATTTTTGAAAAAGCCAAAAAAGTTACCACATTCTTTAAACCTAACTCTCAGATCTAACCTTTCTGATAAGTTACCAAAACGTTGAAAAAAACTCAAAACTTCGTGTGAGGTACAGAATGTTAACCACAGTCTGAATATAGTGTTCAGATTTGGAAGTCTCAAAATTTGTGGAAACCTGAGCCCAAAAATTGAGACAAACTGAAACAATCGCAAAAATCCATTAACCTGAAAGACCACGGTAACCACAACGGACACCTCTTGGGGTGTTTCTCGGCTAATATTATTAGTAGTAGTAGTAATAGAGTAGTAGTATTATTATTAAGTATTAGTGTTATTCACCTAGTACCTGTTGCGGAAGATTAGAGACTACCTAAGTGATAAACCATTACTGTATGATACTGCAAAAAGATATCGAATGAAAAAGGGGTCACAACGGGGTCAGCTCAGAGATCGATTTTAGAACCAGATCTGTAGAATGCTCCATAAGATGCCATTCTTCAGATGGAATGCCTGAGAATACATTCTTAGTGGATTACGCTGTTAATATTGCAGCGGTTATTATAGCACAAGATGTAAAGCTGGCTGAGACGAGAGTAAGGCAAATTATGCGACGCGTCACTTCTTGGATGGCAGATCACGTCTTAAAACTGGCAGCCGAAAAAAAAAACAGAAATCTTGCTACTTACAAAGAGACATCTGCCCAGCATCTTGCCAATGCAAGTTCCGGAAGAAGCTGTGCAGACAAAAGCCGCGGTAAAGTATCTGGGGATGATGCTTGATAACAAAGCTCACCTTTTGGGTACCAATAAAAAGGCCGGCTGATAAGGCAGCAACTGTGACCACGGCGCTAAGTAAAATTACGGCTAACACCAGCGGCCCGAAAACTTCCAAGCGACGATTACCGATGTCAGTTACGCATTCAGTAGTACTTTATGGTGCGGAGATCTCGGCTGTTGCATTCAAAGCATTCACGCCATGTGTTTGTGGTTTTGGTGCGAGCGAGTCCCACACACGTAGAACTCCTGAGACGGACATTAATTTCCACAGTATACCTCGTAAAAAGAAAAATTAGTATTATTAAACAACAAAAACATTAAAATCTACAAAACTCCCATTTTGTGTTTTATATCGATTCAGAACTTTTTGGCTGTAACGAATTCAACGAACAAATAAAATATAAAGTACTCACAAGCGCTTCTGAGGTATAAATACGGCGTTTTCACTACCTGTTCCCCAAAGATCCGTTATGCTGTTTTTCTCAGTTTCGGGATTGTAAATAAAAGTAGATACATGTTCAGAATTGAATTCTATAACCGGTTTGAAAAAACTGATTTATTCTATATGACACTTTAATAGAGGGTTTCCTAAAAAAAATGTAAAAATATAACATTTTTTATACAGTACATATAATTTTCGTCCTTAGAACGAATTTTTTACATTCGTTAGGCAAATTATTATCGAACGCCATGAATTTTGTGTCTTTCCACGTAGATGAGCTATCGCGTTGTTTCGCCTTAGCAACAGAACAAAGGAAAAATCTTCAACTGGCCATAAGTGCTAAATCAAGCATTTCCACCAATGTGATGAGAGCGCAATATGCCTATGACGTACGGCAGGACGTCTTAAAATAGAGTACATTGTGTAGCTTTATCACCTGCCTGCCAAATATGAATTTGGTAGAATTTTAGGGGCAACCGGGGTTGGAACACTTGCCCGGAGTGACACTTGCACGGAGTGACATTTCCCCGGAGATCTCCCCTCTACATAATGGTATTTGGTGAGTCAGAAGTAAGACTGTGACACTTGCCCGGAACTAACATTAGTATCTTAATACTGTTCAAAACATACCCTCTTTCAATTTTGGAAGGGTTGCATTCAGTTTTATAGTGCAATATTACTTCATTTTATGAATTTTAAGAGAATTTTAACCAACTTTGCGTCGTTTCCAGGGAACACCACGGGGAGGTAGTCTCTTATCGTTCTTCATATATATTTTCACTTTATGTGAGTTAGTCATTTTTTTTTGTTTTAATGCTGAATTAGAATATATACATATTTACAATATTTACAAATCTTTCCTGGTGAGAGTCTACTTCTCTAACTTATAGGCATTGCCTTTACTTTAACTTCTGGACATAAGCAACAGAAACAAGGAAAGACCTTAGTTTGCCACATAGTTCCAGATTTTTCAAGGCCTTTGAAATGGTTTCATCACTCTTTACTGCTGCTTTTTCCTCTTCTTTCCGTCAATATTCAGGGCTATTCTATCAAAAAAGTGACCGTAATACTCTGCGTCCTCTCGTAGAGTCTTGAGCAGTGAATATACATTTGGATGAGACCTCGAAATTAAACTATTAATTCTTTGATTCCACCATTCAGAAACATTGTTGGTCTGGTGCCGTCTTCCGCAACAGTTCCACACTTTCCTTTGGATATGCTCATTCTCAAGCCACTGATCGACGACGTAGTCATAGAACACCCGCAGTTTCTCGTCTTCAGGTGTGCTTTCCTGTATACTTAGCCAAGCATCATCAATCAGTTCTAGCGGAACATGCGCCAGGGCAGAACACATTCGAATGTGAAGTCGAATCTCTTCATTTTCTTTGTACGCAGGAGCAAGGCCACAATCTTGTACTCTCCTCCATAAACATTGGTTAAAATGGTACTTACAACCAAAAATTTCAGCTTCAGGAAACATAGTTTTAGCTGACTGGATGATTTCCAGTTCAAAGTCCATTGTAAGTGTCACAGGATTCCATCCAGGTACGTTGTTTTTCACTGCTTTGAAAAAACGATCATATGTTTCTCGTTTCTTATTTGGCAACAACGCGTAGACTGCTGGAATAGTGTTGGTTTCTTTCCAAGAACTTCCCAGATCGGCGAAACTGTTTGCTTTAAACTCTTGAAGGTTCCGTCGACGAAGAATGAAGAACAACTTGTTAATGCAGATTTTCCTTTTTCGCTGGCAAACACCAACATTCTGTCTTTAGGCCCTCTGTTGTCGTCTTCAAGTAGAAAATTTTTACCGTCATTCATAAGTAGATCATTTTCCTCTAATCTTATTCCTTCACAGTCGACTGGGTCCTTTGTAGGCCCCACAGTTTTTCTTCGAATGCGATGTAATGATTGTTTGGCACTTCTGTGTGATTGTGTGATGGTAGTGAAGGCACAAGGTCATATCCTCGATTAAAGATCGGGCCTACTTCTTCGGCGTAAATTTTTGAAATCGTATTATCTGTTTCCCTTGCACGCTTCTTTGCATTAACAACACTTTTTTTCACTTCAGTTGCCGCTTCGTCCGGAATACAAACATGAGTTGCTTCGCCTACGATAGTATTATTTTTCGTTGATATTCTGCCTTTACATTTACTTTTCTTATAATCAACACATCGCCAATAAGTCGCATCTTCTTTGTTGGTATTGTCAACACCCCCTCCATTGCTCCTGCATTCCTATAACCAGTCCGACTCAACCCCTACCGGACTCCGTGCAAGTGTCACTGACAAAAATACACATAATTAGTCATTTCCTGGAATGCTTAGGGCTCTGGGCAAATGTCAACAAATTCCATCTCCGTGCAAATGTCACTCCGTGCAAGTGTCACAACTTAAGAATTTTAAGTCAAATGAACGAGGTATATATTTCAAACATTAAAAAGGAATAACAAAAGTATATGAGTAGAGTCGTTCAGAGAGAGAGAGAGAGTTAAATAGACAGATGGACTCCATTAATATTTTATTACTTTTGTTTAGAGATACAAATGGATTTGAAGAATTTATGAATGGAAGGTAAGACTAAGCCAAGTGATAGGATAGGGGTAAGAGGGAAAGAGGGAAGAGAGAGAGGGAAGTAATGTGTACTTCCCTTGTGTAGAAAAATGAGTAAAGTGAAATGAAAAGTTACGAAGAGAGGCGAGAGACGGGGCGAACAAATGGGTACACATACGTACATAGGAAATCCGCGGGGAGTCGTCCGTATTACAGTGTGTGTTATTCACATAAGTGAGCCACCACTGCAACCCTTAACAGCAATTGTATAGTATGTGCACGGACAACAATTCACAACTATGTATGAAGTTTCACACATATTGTAACATAATGTAGTTTCGTTTCTACCATCTTTATCTACTCCTCTTCCTCTCATTTTCTTTTGCCTCCAACCCATTAAAAACAAATGTTTATGTCTAATAACTCGATCTTCCCACTTTATGTTTGGTCTCCGTTTTACTCAACTTTCTTAGGCTTCTACTTCATAACCGTTTTTAAAATTCAATCTTCTCTCTTTCTATTTATATTGCTTCTTACTCTAGTTACATAGACAGCCGCGGGATCTGGGGATGATGCTTGATAACAAAGCTCACCTTTTGGGTACCAATAAAAAGGCCGGCTGATAAGGCAGCAACTGTGACCACGGCGCTAAGTAAAGTTACGGCTAACACCAGCGGCCCGAAAACTTCTAAGCGACGATTACCGATGTCAGTTACGCATTCAGTAGTACTTTATGGTGCGGAGATCTCGGCTGTTGCACTCAAAGCATTCACGCCATGTGTTTGTGGTTTTGGTGCGAGCGAGTCCCACACACGTAGAACTCCTGAGACGGACATTAGTTTCCACAGTATACCTCGTAAAAAGAAAAATTAGTATTTTTAAACAACAAAAACATTAAAATCTACAACACTCTCGTTTTGTGTTTTATATCGATTCAGAACTTTTTGGCTGTAACGAATTCAACGAACAAATAAAATATGAAGTACTCACAAGCGCTTCTGAGGTATAAATACGGCGTTTTCACTACCTGTTCCCCAAAGATCCGTTATGTTGTTTTTCTCAGTTTCGGGATTTTCCAAATAGGCCTACTGTATGTCTACTTAGTAATACAGTATTATATAAACGGCAAACGTATAAATAATCTTTGCGTGTCACGAATTAAATTTTAGGTGTTAGTAAGTCAGTAACAATGAATCAGTCTTTCACATGACGATTCATTCTTGCAAACGTTGTAACACTAACTGCGTTACAGACATTTTTAAGATCGCGTTCTGCACACTTCATGTATAACAGTGTACACTTGATAGGGTATTATAGCTAAAAACTTTCACATGTCCCCTAAACACAGTCATTTAGCAATCTACACTAATACTATGTAGCCACTAATATTATGCAATGCTCTGATTTTTGTGATATCTACAGTTCCTTTCTTTAAACAAAATAAATGTATTTCATAATTATGCGTCCCAACTATGCACCAAGAAAGCACTAAGTTAGAATACAATACCAAGAATACAATAGAATAACCAAGCATACAATACTTTGTAAGTGTATTCCTTTAATCGAAGTAATGAATAAAGTTTATATAAACATAGGTCCAAAAACGCTCTGATTTCTGCTAATAGCCAATCAATGATTTCCATTTTTATTTTACGTCAAATGTAAAACAGGGCAATTCTGCATCTGAGTAGGTAAAACTGAGGTACAGAATTGGTGAAATTAGATAAACGGTTGGCCCAATAATTTAAAACATTTTTGTAATGCTACACCTTGTACGGTTTTTACGAAATGACTTTGTTTTTCTAAAAAAACAACTAAAGAGTTGCACGTTTTACTTTGCTTATAGAAAACAACTATTAGATTGCTTCAAAGCTTCAAATGAAAAGTTTCCTCTAAAGCTGTAGGGAATTCAAATTTGGATAATTTAGTGTAAGCTTTGAACGATTGCAGATAAACGATTACAAGGTACCGATATTATTTTAAATAAAAGTAGATACATGTTCAGAATTGAATTCTATAACCGGTTTGAAAAAACTGATTTATTCTATATGACACTTTAATAGAGGGTTTCCTAAAAAAAGTGTAAAAATATAACTTTTTTTATACAGTACATATAATTTTCGTCCTTAGAACGAATTTTTTACATTCGTTAGGCAAATTATTATCGAACGCCATGAATTTTGTGTCTTTCCACGTAGATGAGCTATCGCGTTGTTTCGCCTTAGCAACAGAACAAAGGAAAAATCTTCAACTGGCCATAAGTGCTAAATCAAGCATTTCCACCAATGTGATGAGAGCGCAATATGCCTATGACGTACGGCAGGACGTCTTAAAATAGAGTACATTGTGTAGCTTTATCACCTGCCTGCCAAATATGAATTTGGTAGAATTTTAGGGGCAACCGGGGTTGGAACACTTGCCCGGAGTGACACTTGCACGGAGTGACATTTCCCCGGAGATCTCCCCTCTACATAATGGTATTTGGTGAGTCAGAAGTAAGACTGTGACACTTGCCCGGAACTAACATTAGTATCTTAATACTGTTCAAAACATACCCTCTTTCAATTTTGGAAGGGTTGCATTCAGTTTTATAGTGCAATATTACTTCATTTTATGAATTTTAAGAGAATTTTAACCAACTTTGCGTCGTTTCCAGGGAACACCACGGGGAGGTAGTCTCTTATCGTTCTTCATATATATTTTCACTTTATGTGAGTTAGTCATTTTTTTTTTTTTTAATGCTGAATTAGAATATATACATATTTACAATATTTACAAATCTTTCCTGGTGAGAGTCTACTTCTCTAACTTATAGGCATTGCCTTTACTTTAACTTCTGGACATAAGCAACAGAAACAAGAAAAGACCTTAGTTTGCCATATAGTTCCAGATTTTTCAAGGCCTTTGAAATGGTTTCATCACTCTTTACTGCTGCTTTTTTCCTCTTCTTTCCGTCAATATTCAGGGCTATTCTATCAAAAAAGTGACCGTAATACTCTGCGTCCTCTCGTAGAGTCTTGAGCAGTGAATATACATTTGGATGAGACCTCGAAATTAAACTATTAATTCTTTGATTCCAACATTCAGAAACATTGTTGGTGTGGTGCCGTCTTCCGCAACAGTTCCACACTTTCCTTTGGATATGCTCATTCTCAAGCTACTGATCGACGACGTAGTCATAGAACACCCGCAGTTTTTCGTCTTCAGGTGTGCTTTCCTGTATACTTAGCCAAGCATCATCAATCAGTTCTAGCGGAACATGCGCGAGGGCAGAACACATTCGAATGTGAAGTCGAATCTCTTCATTTTCTTTGTACGCAGGAGCAAGCCCACAATCTTGTACTCTCCTCCATAAACATTGGTTAAAATGGTACTTACAACCAAAAATTTCAGCTTCAGGAAACATAGTTTTAGCTGACTGGATGATTTCCAGTTCAAAGTCCATTGTAAGTGTCACAGGATTCCATCCAGGTACGTTGTTTTTCACTGCTTTGAAAAAACGATCATATGTTTCTCGTTTCTTATTTGGCAACAACGCGTAGACTGCTGGAATAGTGTTGGTTTCTTTCCAAGAACTTCCCAGATCGGCGAAACTGTTTGCTTTAAACTCTTGAAGGTTCCGTCGACGAAGAATGAAGAACAACTTGTTAATGCAGATTTTCCTTTTTCGCTGGCAAACACCAACATTCTGTCTTTAGGCCCTCTGTTGTCGTCTTCAAGTAGAAAATTTTTACCGTCATTCATAAGTAGATCATTTTCCTCTAATCTTATTCCTTCACAGTCGACTGGGTCCTTTGTAGGCCCCACAGTTTTTCTTCGAATGCGATGTAATGATTGTTTGGCACTTCTGTGTGATTGTGTGATGGTAGTGAAGGCACAAGGTCATATCCTCGATTAAAGATCGGGCCTACTTCTTCGGCGTAAATTTTTGAAATCGTATTATCTGTTTCCCTTGCACGCTTCTTTGCATTAACAACACTTTTTTTCACTTCAGTTGCCGCTTCGTCCGGAATACAAACATGAGTTGCTTCGCCTACGGTAGTATTATTTTTCGTTGATATTCTGCCTTTACATTTACTTTTCTTATAATCAACACATCGCCAATAAGTCGCATCTTCTTTGTTGGTATAGTCAACACCCCCTCCATTGCTCCTGCATTCCTATAACCAGTCCGACTCAACCCCTACCGGACTCCGTGCAAGTGTCACTGACAAAAATACACATAATTAGTCATTTCCTGGAATGCTTAGGGCTCTGGGCAAATGTCAACAAATTCCATCTCCGTGCAAATGTCACTCCGTGCAAGTGTCACAACTTAAGAATTTTAAGTCAAATGAACGAGGTATATATTTCAAACATTAAAAAGGAATAACAAAAGTATATGAGTAGAGTCGTTCAGAGAGAGAGAGAGAGTTAAATAGACAGATGGACTCCATTAATATTTTATTACTTTTGTTTAGAGATACAAATGGATTTGAAGAATTTATGAATGGAAGGTAAGACTAAGCCAAGTGATAGGATAGGGGTAAGAGGGAAAGAGGGAAGAGAGAGAGGGAAGTAATGTGTACTTCCCTTGTGTAGAAAAATGAGTAAAGTGAAATGAAAAGTTACGAAGAGAGGCGAGAGACGGGGCGAACAAATGGGTACACATACGTACATAGGAAATCCGCGGGGAGTCGTCCGTATTACAGTGTGTGTTATTCACATAAGTGAGCCACCACTGCAACCCTTAACAGCAATTGTATAGTATGTGCACGGACAACAATTCACAACTATGTATGAAGTTTCACACATATTGTAACATAATGTAGTTTCGTTTCTACCATCTTTATCTACTCCTCTTCCTCTCATTTTCTTTTGCCTCCAACCCATTAAAAACAAATGTTTATGTCTAATAACTCGATCTTCCCACTTTATGTTTGGTCTCCGTTTTACTCAACTTTCTTAGGCTTCTACTTCATAACCGTTTTTAAAATTCAATCTTCTCTCTTTCTATTTATATTGCTTCTTACTCTAGTTACATAGACAGCCGCGGGATCTGGGGATGATGCTTGATAACAAAGCTCACCTTTTGGGTACCAATAAAAAGGCCGGCTGATAAGGCAGCAACTGTGACCACGGCGCTAAGTAAAGTTACGGCTAACACCAGCGGCCCGAAAACTTCTAAGCGACGATTACCGATGTCAGTTACGCATTCAGTAGTACTTTATGGTGCGGAGATCTCGGCTGTTGCACTCAAAGCATTCACGCCATGTGTTTGTGGTTTTGGTGCGAGCGAGTCCCACACACGTAGAACTCCTGAGACGGACATTAGTTTCCACAGTATACCTCGTAAAAAGAAAAATTAGTATTTTTAAACAACAAAAACATTAAAATCTACAACACTCTCGTTTTGTGTTTTATATCGATTCAGAACTTTTTGGCTGTAACGAATTCAACGAACAAATAAAATATGAAGTACTCACAAGCGCTTCTGAGGTATAAATACGGCGTTTTCACTACCTGTTCCCCAAAGATCCGTTATGTTGTTTTTCTCAGTTTCGGGATTTTCCAAATAGGCCTACTGTATGTCTACTTAGTAATACAGTATTATATAAACGGCAAACGTATAAATAATCTTTGCGTGTCACGAATTAAATTTTAGGTGTTAGTAAGTCAGTAACAATGAATCAGTCTTTCACATGACGATTCATTCTTGCAAACGTTGTAACACTAACTGCGTTACAGACATTTTTAAGATCGCGTTCTGCACACTTCATGTATAACAGTGTACACTTGATAGGGTATTATAGCTAAAAACTTTCACATGTCCCCTAAACACAGTCATTTAGCAATCTACACTAATACTATGTAGCCACTAATATTATGCAATGCTCTGATTTTTGTGATATCTACAGTTCCTTTCTTTAAACAAAATAAATGTATTTCATAATTATGCGTCCCAACTATGCACCAAGAAAGCACTAAGTTAGAATACAATACCAAGAATACAATAGAATAACCAAGCATACAATACTTTGTAAGTGTATTCCTTTAATCGAAGTAATGAATAAAGTTTATATAAACATAGGTCCAAAAACGCTCTGATTTCTGCTAATAGCCAATCAATGATTTCCATTTTTATTTTACGTCAAATGTAAAACAGGGCAATTCTGCATCTGAGTAGGTAAAACTGAGGTACAGAATTGGTGAAATTAGATAAACGGTTGGCCCAATAATTTAAAACATTTTTGTAATGCTACACCTTGTACGGTTTTTACGAAATGACTTTGTTTTTCTAAAAAAACAACTAAAGAGTTGCACGTTTTACTTTGCTTATAGAAAACAACTATTAGATTGCTTCAAAGCTTCAAATGAAAAGTTTCCTCTAAAGCTGTAGGGAATTCAAATTTGGATAATTTAGTGTAAGCTTTGAACGATTGCAGATAAACGATTACAAGGTACCGATATTATTTTAAATAAAAGTAGATACATGTTCAGAATTGAATTCTATAACCGGTTTGAAAAAACTGATTTATTCTATATGACACTTTAATAGAGGGTTTCCTAAAAAAAGTGTAAAAATATAACTTTTTTTATACAGTACATATAATTTTCGTCCTTAGAACGAATTTTTTACATTCGTTAGGCAAATTATTATCGAACGCCATGAATTTTGTGTCTTTCCACGTAGATGAGCTATCGCGTTGTTTCGCCTTAGCAACAGAACAAAGGAAAAATCTTCAACTGGCCATAAGTGCTAAATCAAGCATTTCCACCAATGTGATGAGAGCGCAATATGCCTATGACGTACGGCAGGACGTCTTAAAATAGAGTACATTGTGTAGCTTTATCACCTGCCTGCCAAATATGAATTTGGTAGAATTTTAGGGGCAACCGGGGTTGGAACACTTGCCCGGAGTGACACTTGCACGGAGTGACATTTCCCCGGAGATCTCCCCTCTACATAATGGTATTTGGTGAGTCAGAAGTAAGACTGTGACACTTGCCCGGAACTAACATTAGTATCTTAATACTGTTCAAAACATACCCTCTTTCAATTTTGGAAGGGTTGCATTCAGTTTTATAGTGCAATATTACTTTCATTTTATGAATTTTAAGAGACTTTTAACCAAATTTGCGTCGTTTCCAGGGAACACCACGGGGAGGTAGTCTCTTATCGTTCCTCATATATTTTTTTCACTTTATGTGAGTTAGTCATTTTTTTTTTTTAATGCTGAATTAGAATATTTACATATTTACAATATTTACAAATCTTTCCTGGTGAGAGTCTACTTCTCTAACTTATAGGCATTGCCTTTACTTTAACTTCTGGACATAAGCAACAGAAACAAGAAAAGACCTTAGTTTGCCATATAGTTCCAGATTTTTCAAGGCCTTTGAAATGGTTTCATCACTCTTTACTGCTGCTTTTTTCCTCTTCTTTCCGTCAATATTCAGGGCTATTCTATCAAAAAAGTGACCGTAATACTCTGCGTCCTCTCGTAGAGTCTTGAGCAGTGAATATACATTTGGATGAGACCTCGAAATTAAACTATTAATTCTTTGATTCCAACATTCAGAAACATTGTTGGTGTGGTGCCGTCTTCCGCAACAGTTCCACACTTTCCTTTGGATATGCTCATTCTCAAGCTACTGATCGACGACGTAGTCATAGAACACCCGCAGTTTTTCGTCTTCAGGTGTGCTTTCCTGTATACTTAGCCAAGCATCATCAATCAGTTCTAGCGGAACATGCGCGAGGGCAGAACACATTCGAATGTGAAGTCGAATCTCTTCATTTTCTTTGTACGCAGGAGCAAGGCCACAATCTTGTACTCTCCTCCATAAACATTGGTTAAAATGGTACTTACAACCAAAAATTTCAGCTTCAGGAAACATAGTTTTAGCTGACTGGATGATTTCCAGTTCAAAGTCCATTGTAAGTGTCACAGGATTCCATCCAGGTACGTTGTTTTTCACTGCTTTGAAAAAACGATCATATGTTTCTCGTTTCTTATTTGGCAACAACGCGTAGACTGCTGGAATAGTGTTGGTTTCTTTCCAAGAACTTCCCAGATCGGCGAAACTGTTTGCTTTAAACTCTTGAAGGTTCCGTCGACGAAGAATGAAGAACAACTTGTTAATGCAGATTTTCCTTTTTCGCTGGCAAACACCAACATTCTGTCTTTAGGCCCTCTGTTGTCGTCTTCAAGTAGAAAATTTTTACCGTCATTCATAAGTAGATCATTTTCCTCTAATCTTATTCCTTCACAGTAGACTGGGTCCTTTGTAGGCCCCACAGTTTTTCTTCGAATGCGATGTAATGATTGTTTGGCACTTCTGTGTGATTGTGTGATGGTAGTGAAGGCACAAGGTCATATCCTCGATTAAAGATCGGGCCTACTTCTTCGGCGTAAATTTTTGAAATCGTATTATCTGTTTCCCTTGCACGCTTCTTTGCATTAACAACACTTTTTTTCACTTCAGTTGCCGCTTCGTCCGGAATACAAACATGAGTTGCTTCGCCTACGTTAGTATTATTTTTCGTTGATATTCTGCCTTTACATTTACTTTTCTTATAATCAACACATCGCCAATAAGTCGCATCTTCTTTGTTGGTATAGTCAACACCCCCTCCATTGCTCCTGCATTCCTATAACCAGTCCGACTCAACCCCTACCGGACTCCGTGCAAGTGTCACTGACAAAAATACACATAATTAGTCATTTCCTGGAATGCTTAGGGCTCTGAGCAAATGTCAACAAATTCCATCTCCGTGCAAATGTCACTCCGTGCAAGTGTCACAACTTAAGAATTTTAAGTCAAATGAACGAGGTATATATTTCAAACATTAAAAAGGAATAACAAAAGTATATGAGTAGAGTCGTTCAGAGAGAGAGAGAGAGTTAAATAGACAGATGGACTCCATTAATATTTTATTACTTTTGTTTAGAGATACAAATGGATTTGAAGAATTTATGAATGGAAGGTAAGACTAAGCCAAGTGATAGGATAGGGGTAAGAGGGAAAGAGGGAAGAGAGAGAGGGAAGTAATGTGTACTTCCCTTGTGTAGAAAAATGAGTAAAGTGAAATGAAAAGTTACGAAGAGAGGCGAGAGACGGGGCGAACAAATGGGTACACATACGTACATAGGAAATCCGCGGGGAGTCGTCCGTATTACAGTGTGTGTTATTCACATAAGTGAGCCACCACTGCAACCCTTAACAGCAATTGTATAGTATGTGCACGGACAACAATTCACAACTATGTATGAAGTTTCACACATATTGTAACATAATGTAGTTTCGTTTCTACCATCTTTATCTACTCCTCTTCCTCTCATTTTCTTTTGCCTCCAACCCATTAAAAACAAATGTTTATGTCTAATAACTCGATCTTCCCACTTTATGTTTGGTCTCCGTTTTACTCAACTTTCTTAGGCTTCTACTTCATAACCGTTTTTAAAATTCAATCTTCTCTCTTTCTATTTATATTGCTTCTTACTCTAGTTACATAGACAGCCGCGGGATCTGGGGATGATGCTTGATAACAAAGCTCACCTTTTGGGTACCAATAAAAAGGCCGGCTGATAAGGCAGCAACTGTGACCACGGCGCTAAGTAAAGTTACGGCTAACACCAGCGGCCCGAAAACTTCTAAGCGACGATTACCGATGTCAGTTACGCATTCAGTAGTACTTTATGGTGCGAAGATCTCGGCTGTTGCACTCAAAGCATTCACGCCATGTGTTTGTGGTTTTGGTGCGAGCGAGTCCCACACACGTAGAACTCCTGAGACGGACATTAGGTTCCACAGTATACCTCGTAAAAAGAAAAATTAGTATTTTTAAACAACAAAAACATTAAAATCTACAACACTCTCGTTTTGTGTTTTATATCGATTCAGAACTTTTTGGCTGTAACGAATTCAACGAACAAATAAAATATGAAGTACTCACAAGCGCTTCTGAGGTATAAATACGGCGTTTTCACTACCTGTTCCCCAAAGATCCGTTATGTTGTTTTTCTCAGTTTCGGGATTTTCCAAATAGGCCTACTGTATGTCTACTTAGTAATACAGTATTATATAAACGGCAAACGTATAAATAATCTTTGCGTGTCACGAATTAAATTTTAGGTGTTAGTAAGTCAGTAACAATGAATCAGTCTTTCACATGACGATTCATTCTTGCAAACGTTGTAACACTAACTGCGTTACAGACATTTTTAAGATCGCGTTCTGCACACTTCATGTATAACAGTGTACACTTGATAGGGTATTATAGCTAAAAACTTTCACATGTCCCCTAAACACAGTCATTTAGCAATCTACACTAATACTATGTAGCCACTAATATTATGCAATGCTCTGATTTTTGTGATATCTACAGTTCCTTTCTTTAAACAAAATAAATGTATTTCATAATTATGCGTCCCAACTATGCACCAAGAAAGCACTAAGTTAGAATACAATACCAAGAATACAATAGAATAACCAAGCATACAATACTTTGTAAGTGTATTCCTTTAATCGAAGTAATGAATAAAGTTTATATAAACATAGGTCCAAAAACGCTCTGATTTCTGCTAATAGCCAATCAATGATTTCCATTTTTATTTTACGTCAAATGTAAAACAGGGCAATTCTGCATCTGAGTAGGTAAAACTGAGGTACAGAATTGGTGAAATTAGATAAACGGTTGGCCCAATAATTTAAAACATTTTTGTAATGCTACACCTTGTACGGTTTTTACGAAATGACTTTGTTTTTCTAAAAAAACAACTAAAGAGTTGCACGTTTTACTTTGCTTATAGAAAACAACTATTAGATTGCTTCAAAGCTTCAAATGAAAAGTTTCCTCTAAAGCTGTAGGGAATTCAAATTTGGATAATTTAGTGTAAGCTTTGAACGATTGCAGATAAACGATTACAAGGTACCGATATTATTTTAAATAAAAGTAGATACATGTTCAGAATTGAATTCTATAACCGGTTTGAAAAAACTGATTTATTCTATATGACACTTTAATAGAGGGTTTCCTAAAAAAAGTGTAAAAATATAACTTTTTTTATACAGTACATATAATTTTCGTCCTTAGAACGAATTTTTTACATTCGTTAGGCAAATTATTATCGAACGCCATGAATTTTGTGTCTTTCCACGTAGATGAGATATCGCGTTGTTTCGCCTTAGCAACAGAACAAAGGAAAAATCTTCAACTGGCCATAAGTGCTAAATCAAGCATTTCCACCAATGTGATGAGAGCGCAATATGCCTATGACGTACGGCAGGACGTCTTAAAATAGAGTACATTGTGTAGCTTTATCACCTGCCTGCCAAATATGAATTTGGTAGAATTTTAGGGGCAACCGGGGTTGGAACACTTGCCCGGAGTGACACTTGCACGGAGTGACATTTCCCCGGAGATCTCCCCTCTACATAATGGTATTTGGTGAGTCAGAAGTAAGACTGTGACACTTGCCCGGAACTAACATTAGTATCTTAAAACTGTTCAAAACATACCCTCTTTCAATTTTGGAAGGGTTGAATTCAGTTTTATAGTGCAATATTACTTTCATTTTATGAATTTTAAGAGACTTTTAACCAACTTTGCGTCGTTTCCAGGGAACACCACGGGGAGGTAGTCTCTTATCGTTCCTCATATATTTTTTTCACTTTATGTGAGTTAGTCATTTTTTTTTTTAATGCTGAATTAGAATATTTACATATTTACAATATTTACAAATCTTTCCTGGTGAGAGTCTACTTCTCTAACTTATAGGCATTGCCTTTACTTTAACTTCTGGACATAAGCAACAGAAACAAGGAAAGACCTTAGTTTGCCATATAGTTCCAGATTTTTCAAGGCCTTTGAAATGGTTTCATCACTCTTTACTGCTGCTTTTTTCCTCTTCTTTCCGTCAATATTCAGGGCTATTCTATCAAAAAAGTGACCGTAATACTCTGCGTCCTCTCGTAGAGTCTTGAGCAGTGAATATACATTTGGATGAGACCTCGAAATTAAACTATTAATTCTTTGATTCCAACATTCAGAAACATTGTTGGTGTGGTGCCGTCTTCCGCAACAGTTCCACACTTTCCTTTGGATATGCTCATTCTCAAGCTACTGATCGACGACGTAGTCATAGAACACCCGCAGTTTTTCGTCTTCAGGTGTGCTTTCCTGTATACTTAGCCAAGCATCATCAATCAGTTCTAGCGGAACATGCGCGAGGGCAGACCACATTCGAATGTGAAGTCGAATCTCTTCATTTTCTTTGTACGCAGGAGCAAGGCCACAATCTTGTACTCTCCTCCATAAACATTGGTTAAAATGGTACTTACAACCAAAAATTTCAGCTTCAGGAAACATAGTTTTAGCTGACTGGATGATTTCCAGTTCAAAGTCCATTGTAAGTGTCACAGGATTCCATCCAGGTACGTTGTTTTTCACTGCTTTGAAAAAACGATCATATGTTTCTCGTTTCTTATTTGGCAACAACGCGTAGACTGCTGGAATAGTGTTGGTTTCTTTCCAAGAACTTCCCAGATCGGCGAAACTGTTTGCTTTAAACTCTTGAAGGTTCCGTCGACGAAGAATGAAGAACAACTTGTTAATGCAGATTTTCCTTTTTCGCTGGCAAACACCAACATTCTGTCTTTAGGCCCTCTGTTGTCGTCTTCAAGTAGAAAATTTTTACCGTCATTCATAAGTAGATCATTTTCCTCTAATCTTATTCCTTCACAGTCGACTGGGTCCTTTGTAGGCCCCACAGTTTTTCTTCGAATGCGATGTAATGATTGTTTGGCACTTCTGTGTGATTGTGTGATGGTAGTGAAGGCACAAGGTCATATCCTCGATTAAAGATCGGGCCTACTTCTTCGGCGTAAATTTTTGAAATCGTATTATCTGTTTCCCTTGCACGCTTCTTTGCATTAACAACACTTTTTTTCACTTCAGTTGCCGCTTCGTCCGGAATACAAACATGAGTTGCTTCGCCTACGATAGTATTATTTTTCGTTGATATTCTGCCTTTACATTTACTTTTCTTATAATCAACACATCGCCAATAAGTCGCATCTTCTTTGTTGGTATAGTCAACACCCCCTCCATTGCTCCTGCATTCCTATAACCAGTCCGACTCAACCCCTACCGGACTCCGTGCAAGTGTCACTGACAAAAATACACATAATTAGTCATTTCCTGGAATGCTTAGGGCTCTGGGCAAATGTCAACAAATTCCATCTCCGTGCAAATGTCACTCCGTGCAAGTGTCACAACTTAAGAATTTTAAGTCAAATGAACGAGGTATATATTTCAAACATTAAAAAGGAATAACAAAAGTATATGAGTAGAGTCGTTCAGAGAGAGAGAGAGAGAGTGTTAAATAGACAGATGGACTCCATTAATATTTTATTACTTTTGTTTAGAGATACAAATGGATTTGAAGAATTTATGAATGGAAGGTAAGACTAAGCCAAGTGATAGGATAGGGGTAAGAGGGAAAGAGGGAAGAGAGAGAGGGAAGTAATGTGTACTTCCCTTGTGTAGAAAAATGAGTAAAGTGAAATGAAAAGTTACGAAGAGAGGCGAGAGACGGGGCGAACAAATGGGTACACATACGTACATAGGAAATCCGCGGGGAGTCGTCCGTATTACAGTGTGTGTTATTCACATAAGTGAGCCACCACTGCAACCCTTAACAGCAATTGTATAGTATGTGCACGGACAACAATTCACAACTATGTATGAAGTTTCACACATATTGTAACATAATGTAGTTTCGTTTCTACCATCTTTATCTACTCCTCTTCCTCTCATTTTCTTTTGCCTCCAACCCATTAAAAACAAATGTTTATGTCTAATAACTCGATCTTCCCACTTTATGTTTGGTCTCCGTTTTACTCAACTTTCTTAGGCTTCTACTTCATAACCGTTTTTAAAATTCAATCTTCTCTCTTTCTATTTATATTGCTTCTTACTCTAGTTACATAGACAGCCGCGGGATCTGGGGATGATGCTTGATAACAAAGCTCACCTTTTGGGTACCAATAAAAAGGCCGGCTGATAAGGCAGCAACTGTGACCACGGCGCTAAGTAAAGTTACGGCTAACACCAGCGGCCCGAAAACTTCTAAGCGACGATTACCGATGTCAGTTACGCATTCAGTAGTACTTTATGGTGCGAAGATCTCGGCTGTTGCACTCAAAGCATTCACGCCATGTGTTTGTGGTTTTGGTGCGAGCGAGTCCCACACACGTAGAACTCCTGAGACGGACATTAGGTTCCACAGTATACCTCGTAAAAAGAAAAATTAGTATTTTTAAACAACAAAAACATTAAAATCTACAACACTCTCGTTTTGTGTTTTATATCGATTCAGAACTTTTTGGCTGTAACGAATTCAACGAACAAATAAAATATGAAGTACTCACAAGCGCTTCTGAGGTATAAATACGGCGTTTTCACTACCTGTTCCCCAAAGATCCGTTATGTTGTTTTTCTCAGTTTCGGGATTTTCCAAATAGGCCTACTGTATGTCTACTTAGTAATACAGTATTATATAAACGGCAAACGTATAAATAATCTTTGCGTGTCTCGAATTAAATTTTAGGTGTTAGTAAGTCAGTAACAATGAATCAGTCTTTCACATGACGATTCATTCTTGCAAACGTTGTAACACTAACTGCGTTACAGACATTTTTAAGATCGCGTTCTGCACACTTCATGTATAACAGTGTACACTTGATAGGGTATTATAGCTAAAAACTTTCACATGTCCCCTAAACACAGTCATTTAGCAATCTACACTAATACTATGTAGCCACTAATATTATGCAATGCTCTGATTTTTGTGATATCTACAGTTCCTTTCTTTAAACAAAATAAATGTATTTCATAATTATGCGTCCCAACTATGCACCAAGAAAGCACTAAGTTAGAATACAATACCAAGAATACAATAGAATAACCAAGCATACAATACTTTGTAAGTGTATTCCTTTAATCGAAGTAATGAATAAAGTTTATATAAACATAGGTCCAAAAACGCTCTGATTTCTGCTAATAGCCAATCAATGATTTCCATTTTTATTTTACGTCAAATGTAAAACAGGGCAATTCTGCATCTGAGTAGGTAAAACTGAGGTACAGAATTGGTGAAATTAGATAAACGGTTGGCCCAATAATTTAAAACATTTTTGTAATGCTACACCTTGTACGGTTTTTACGAAATGACTTTGTTTTTCTAAAAAAACAACTAAAGAGTTGCACGTTTTACTTTGCTTATAGAAAACAACTATTAGATTGCTTCAAAGCTTCAAATGAAAAGTTTCCTCTAAAGCTGTAGGGAATTCAAATTTGGATAATTTAGTGTAAGCTTTGAACGATTGCAGATAAACGATTACAAGGTACCGATATTATTTTAAATAAAAGTAGATACATGTTCAGAATTGAATTCTATAACCGGTTTGAAAAAACTGATTTATTCTATATGACACTTTAATAGAGGGTTTCCTAAAAAAAGTGTAAAAATATAACTTTTTTTATACAGTACATATAATTTTCGTCCTTAGAACGAATTTTTTACATTCGTTAGGCAAATTATTATCGAACGCCATGAATTTTGTGTCTTTCCACGTAGATGAGCTATCGCGTTGTTTCGCCTTAGCAACAGAACAAAGGAAAAATCTTCAACTGGTCATAAGTGCTAAATCAAGCATTTCCACCAATGTGATGAGAGCGCAATATGCCTATGACGTACGGCAGGACGTCTTAAAATAGAGTACATTGTGTAGCTTTATCACCTGCCTGCCAAATATGAATTTGGTAGAATTTTAGGGGCAACCGGGGTTGGAACACTTGCCCGGAGTGACACTTGCACGGAGTGACATTTCCCCGGAGATCTCCCCTCTACATAATGGTATTTGGTGAGTCAGAAGTAAGACTGTGACACTTGCCCGGAACTAACATTAGTATCTTAAAACTGTTCAAAACATACCCTCTTTCAATTTTGGAAGGGTTGAATTCAGTTTTATAGTGCAATATTACTTTCATTTTATGAATTTTAAGAGACTTTTAACCAACTTTGCGTCGTTTCCAGGGAACACCACGGGGAGGTAGTCTCTTATCGTTCCTCATATATTTTTTTCACTTTATGTGAGTTAGTCATTTTTTTTTTTAATGCTGAATTAGAATATTTACATATTTACAATATTTACAAATCTTTCCTGGTGAGAGTCTACTTCTCTAACTTATAGGCATTGCCTTTACTTTAACTTCTGGACATAAGCAACAGAAACAAGGAAAGACCTTAGTTTGCCATATAGTTCCAGATTTTTCAAGGCCTTTGAAATGGTTTCATCACTCTTTACTGCTGCTTTTTTCCTCTTCTTTCCGTCAATATTCAGGGCTATTCTATCAAAAAAGTGACCGTAATACTCTGCGTCCTCTCGTAGAGTCTTGAGCAGTGAATATACATTTGGATGAGACCTCGAAATTAAACTATTAATTCTTTGATTCCAACATTCAGAAACATTGTTGGTGTGGTGCCGTCTTCCGCAACAGTTCCACACTTTCCTTTGGATATGCTCATTCTCAAGCCACTGATCGACGACGTAGTCATAGAACACCCGCAGTTTTTCGTCTTCAGGTGTGCTTTCCTGTATACTTAGCCAAGCATCATCAATCAGTTCTAGCGGAACATGCGCGAGGGCAGACCACATTCGAATGTGAAGTCGAATCTCTTCATTTTCTTTGTACGCAGGAGCAAGGCCACAATCTTGTACTCTCCTCCATAAACATTGGTTAAAATGGTACTTACAACCAAAAATTTCAGCTTCAGGAAACATAGTTTTAGCTGACTGGATGATTTCCAGTTCAAAGTCCATTGTAAGTGTCACAGGATTCCATCCAGGTACGTTGTTTTTCACTGCTTTGAAAAAACGATCATATGTTTCTTGTTTCTTATTTGGCAACAACGCGTAGACTGCTGGAATAGTGTTGGTTTCTTTCCAAGAACTTCCCAGATCGGCGAAACTGTTTGCTTTAAACTCTTGAAGGTTCCGTCGACGAAGAATGAAGAACAACTTGTTAATGCAGATTTTCCTTTTTCGCTGGCAAACACCAACATTCTGTCTTTAGGCCCTCTGTTGTCGTCTTCAAGTAGAAAATTTTTACCGTCATTCATAAGTAGATCATTTTCCTCTAATCTTATTCCTTCACAGTCGACTGGGTCCTTTGTAGGCCCCACAGTTTTTCTTCGAATGCGATGTAATGATTGTTTGGCACTTCTGTGTGATTGTGTGATGGTAGTGAAGGCACAAGGTCATATCCTCGATTAAAGATCGGGCCTACTTCTTCGGCGTAAATTTTTGAAATCGTATTATCTGTTTCCCTTGCACGCTTCTTTGCATTAACAACACTTTTTTTCACTTCAGTTGCCGCTTCGTCCGGAATACAAACATGAGTTGCTTCGCCTACGATAGTATTATTTTTCGTTGATATTCTGCCTTTACATTTACTTTTCTTATAATCAACACATCGCCAATAAGTCGCATCTTCTTTGTTGGTATAGTCAACACCCCCTCCATTGCTCCTGCATTCCTATAACCAGTCCGACTCAACCCCTACCGGACTCCGTGCAAGTGTCACTGACAAAAATACACATAATTAGTCATTTCCTGGAATGCTTAGGGCTCTGGGCAAATGTCAACAAATTCCATCTCCGTGCAAATGTCACTCCGTGCAAGTGTCACAACTTAAGAATTTTAAGTCAAATGAACGAGGTATATATTTCAAACATTAAAAAGGAATAACAAAAGTATATGAGTAGAGTCGTTCAGAGAGAGAGAGAGAGAGTGTTAAATAGACAGATGGACTCCATTAATATTTTATTACTTTTGTTTAGAGATACAAATGGATTTGAAGAATTTATGAATGGAAGGTAAGACTAAGCCAAGTGATAGGATAGGGGTAAGAGGGAAAGAGGGAAGAGAGAGAGGGAAGTAATGTGTACTTCCCTTGTGTAGAAAAATGAGTAAAGTGAAATGAAAAGTTACGAAGAGAGGCGAGAGACGGGGCGAACAAATGGGTACACATACGTACATAGGAAATCCGCGGGGAGTCGTCCGTATTACAGTGTGTGTTATTCACATAAGTGAGCCACCACTGCAACCCTTAACAGCAATTGTATAGTATGTGCACGGACAACAATTCACAACTATGTATGAAGTTTCACACATATTGTAACATAATGTAGTTTCGTTTCTACCATCTTTATCTACTCCTCTTCCTCTCATTTTCTTTTGCCTCCAACCCATTAAAAACAAATGTTTATGTCTAATAACTCGATCTTCCCACTTTATTTTTGGTCTCCGTTTTACTCAACTTTCTTAGGCTTCTACTTCATAACCGTTTTTAAAATTCAATCTTCTCTCTTTCTATTTATATTGCTTCTTACTCTAGTTACATAGACAGCCGCGGGATCTGGGGATGATGCTTGATAACAAAGCTCACCTTTTGGGTACCAATAAAAAGGCCGGCTGATAAGGCAGCAACTGTGACCACGGCGCTAAGTAAAATTACGGCTAACACCAGCGGCCCGAAAACTTCCAAGCGACGATTACCGATGTCAGTTACGCATTCAGTAGTACTTTATGGTGCGGAGATCTCGGCTGTTGCACTCAAAGCATTCACGCCATGTGTTTGTGGTTTTGGTGCGAGCGAGTCCCACACACGTAGAACTCCTGAGACGGACATTAGTTTCCACAGTATACCTCGTAAAAAGGAAAATTAGTATTATTAAACAACAAAAACATTAAAATCTACAACACTCTCGTTTTGTGTTTTATATCGATTCAGAACTTTTTGGCTGTAACGAATTCAACGAACAAATAAAATATGAAGTACTCACAAGCGCTTCTGAGGTATAAATACGGCGTTTTCACTACCTGTTCCCCAAAGATCCGTTATGTTGTTTTTCTCAGTTTCGGGATTTTCCAAATAGGCCTACTGTATGTCTACTTAGTAATACAGTATTATATAAACGGCAAACGTATAAATAATCTTTGCGTGTCACGAATTAAATTTTAGGTGTTAGTAAGTCAGTAACAATGAATCAGTCTTTCACATGACGATTCATTCTTGCAAACGTTGTAACACTAACTGCGTTACAGACATTTTTAAGATCGCGTTCTGCACACTTCATGTATAACAGTGTACACTTGATAGGGTATTATAGCTAAAAACTTTCACATGTCCCCTAAACACAGTCATTTAGCAATCTACACTAATACTATGTAGCCACTAATATTATGCAATGCTCTGATTTTTGTGATATCTACAGTTCCTTTCTTTAAACAAAATAAATGTATTTCATAATTATGCGTCCCAACTATGCACCAAGAAAGCACTAAGTTAGAATACAATACCAAGAATACAATAGAATAACCAAGCATACAATACTTTGTAAGTGTATTCCTTTAATCGAAGTAATGAATAAAGTTTATATAAACATAGGTCCAAAAACGCTCTGATTTCTGCTAATAGCCAATCAATGATTTCCATTTTTATTTTACGTCAAATGTAAAACAGGGCAATTCTGCATCTGAGTAGGTAAAACTGAGGTACAGAATTGGTGAAATTAGATAAACGGTTGGCCCAATAATTTAAAACATTTTTGTAATGCTACACCTTGTACGGTTTTTACGAAATGACTTTGTTTTTCTAAAAAAACAACTAAAGAGTTGCACGTTTTACTTTGCTTATAGAAAACAACTATTAGATTGCTTCAAAGCTTCAAATGAAAAGTTTCCTCTAAAGCTGTAGGGAATTCAAATTTGGATAATTTAGTGTAAGCTTTGAACGATTGCAGATAAACGATTACAAGGTACCGATATTATTTTAAATAAAAGTAGATACATGTTCAGAATTGAATTCTATAACCGGTTTGAAAAAACTGATTTATTCTATATGACACTTTAATAGAGGGTTTCCTAAAAAAAGTGTAAAAATATAACTTTTTTTATACAGTACATATAATTTTCGTCCTTAGAACGAATTTTTTACATTCGTTAGGCAAATTATTATCGAACGCCATGAATTTTGTGTCTTTCCACGTAGATGAGCTATCGCGTTGTTTCGCCTTAGCAACAGAACAAAGGAAAAATCTTCAACTGGCCATAAGTGCTAAATCAAGCATTTCAACCAATGTGATGAGAGCGCAATATGCCTATGACGTACGGCAGGACGTCTTAAAATAGAGTACATTGTGTAGCTTTATCACCTGCCTGCCAAATATGAATTTGGTAGAATTTTAGGGGCAACCGGGGTTGGAACACTTGCCCGGAGTGACACTTGCACGGAGTGACATTTCCCCGGAGATCTCCCCTCTACATAATGGTATTTGGTGAGTCAGAAGTAAGACTGTGACACTTGCCCGGAACTAACATTAGTATCTTAAAACTGTTCAAAACATACCCTCTTTCAATTTTGGAAGGGTTGAATTCAGTTTTATAGTGCAATATTACTTTCATTTTATGAATTTTAAGAGACTTTTAACCAAATTTGCGTCGTTTCCAGGGAACACCACGGGGAGGTAGTCTCTTATCGTTCCTCATATATTTTTTTCACTTTATGTGAGTTAGTCATTTTTTTTTTTTAATGCTGAATTAGAATATTTACATATTTACAATATTTACAAATCTTTCCTGGTGAGAGTCTACTTCTCTAACTTATAGGCATTGCCTTTACTTTAACTTCTGGACATAAGCAACAGAAACAAGAAAAGACCTTAGTTTGCCATATAGTTCCAGATTTTTCAAGGCCTTTGAAATGGTTTCATCACTCTTTACTGCTGCTTTTTTCCTCTTCTTTCCGTCAATATTCAGGGCTATTCTATCAAAAAAGTGACCGTAATACTCTGCGTCCTCTCGTAGAGTCTTGAGCAGTGAATATACATTTGGATGAGACCTCGAAATTAAACTATTAATTCTTTGATTCCAACATTCAGAAACATTGTTGGTGTGGTGCCGTCTTCCGCAACAGTTCCACACTTTCCTTTGGATATGCTCATTCTCAAGCTACTGATCGACGACGTAGTCATAGAACACCCGCAGTTTTTCGTCTTCAGGTGTGCTTTCCTGTATACTTAGCCAAGCATCATCAATCAGTTCTAGCGGAACATGCGCGAGGGCAGAACACATTCGAATGTGAAGTCGAATCTCTTCATTTTCTTTGTACGCAGGAGCAAGGCCACAATCTTGTACTCTCCTCCATAAACATTGGTTAAAATGGTACTTACAACCAAAAATTTCAGCTTCAGGAAACATAGTTTTAGCTGACTGGATGATTTCCAGTTCAAAGTCCATTGTAAGTGTCACAGGATTCCATCCAGGTACGTTGTTTTTCACTGCTTTGAAAAAACGATCATATGTTTCTCGTTTCTTATTTGGCAACAACGCGTAGACTGCTGGAATAGTGTTGGTTTCTTTCCAAGAACTTCCCAGATCGGCGAAACTGTTTGCTTTAAACTCTTGAAGGTTCCGTCGACGAAGAATGAAGAACAACTTGTTAATGCAGATTTTCCTTTTTCGCTGGCAAACACCAACATTCTGTCTTTAGGCCCTCTGTTGTCGTCTTCAAGTAGAAAATTTTTACCGTCATTCATAAGTAGATCATTTTCCTCTAATCTTATTCCTTCACAGTCGACTGGGTCCTTTGTAGGCCCCACAGTTTTTCTTCGAATGCGATGTAATGATTGTTTGGCACTTCTGTGTGATTGTGTGATGGTAGTGAAGGCACAAGGTCATATCCTCGATTAAAGATCGGGCCTACTTCTTCGGCGTAAATTTTTGAAATCGTATTATCTGTTTCCCTTGCACGCTTCTTTGCATTAACAACACTTTTTTTCACTTCAGTTGCCGCTTCGTCCGGAATACAAACATGAGTTGCTTCGCCTACGTTAGTATTATTTTTCGTTGATATTCTGCCTTTATATTTACTTTTCTTATAATCAACACATCGCCAATAAGTCGCATCTTCTTTGTTGGTATAGTCAACACCCCCTCCATTGCTCCTGCATTCCTATAACCAGTCCGACTCAACCCCTACCGGACTCCGTGCAAGTGTCACTGACAAAAATACACATAATTAGTCATTTCCTGGAATGCTTAGGGCTCTGGGCAAATGTCAACAAATTCCATCTCCGTGCAAATGTCACTCCGTGCAAGTGTCACAACTTAAGAATTTTAAGTCAAATGAACGAGGTATATATTTCAAACATTAAAAAGGAATAACAAAAGTATATGAGTAGAGTCGTTCAGAGAGAGAGAGAGAGTTAAATAGACAGATGGACTCCATTAATATTTTATTACTTTTGTTTAGAGATACAAATGGATTTGAAGAATTTATGAATGGAAGGTAAGACTAAGCCAAGTGATAGGATAGGGGTAAGAGGGAAAGAGGGAAGAGAGAGAGGGAAGTAATGTGTACTTCCCTTGTGTAGAAAAATGAGTAAAGTGAAATGAAAAGTTACGAAGAGAGGCGAGAGACGGGGCGAACAAATGGGTACACATACGTACATAGGAAATCCGCGGGGAGTCGTCCGTATACAGTGTGTGTTATTCACATAAGTGAGCCACCACTGCAACCCTTAACAGCAATTGTATAGTATGTGCACGGACAACAATTCACAACTATGTATGAAGTTTCACACATATTGTAACATAATGTAGTTTCGTTTCTACCATCTTTATCTACTCCTCTTCCTCTCATTTTCTTTTGCCTCCAACCCATTAAAAACAAATGTTTATGTCTAATAACTCGATCTTCCCACTTTATTTTTGGTCTCCGTTTTACTCAACTTTCTTAGGCTTCTACTTCATAACCGTTTTTAAAATTCAATCTTCTCTCTTTCTATTTATATTGCTTCTTACTCTAGTTACATAGACAGCCGCGGGATCTGGGGATGATGCTTGATAACAAAGCTCACCTTTTGGGTACCAATAAAAAGGCCGGCTGATAAGGCAGCAACTGTGACCACGGCGCTAAGTAAAATTACGGCTAACACCAGCGGCCCGAAAACTTCCAAGCGACGATTACCGATGTCAGTTACGCATTCAGTAGTACTTTATGGTGCGGAGATCTCGGCTGTTGCACTCAAAGCATTCACGCCATGTGTTTGTGGTTTTGGTGCGAGCGAGTCCCACACACGTAGAACTCCTGAGACGGACATTAGTTTCCACAGTATACCTCGTAAAAAGAAAAATTAGTATTATTAAACAACAAAAACATTAAAATCTACAACACTCTCGTTTTGTGTTTTATATCGATTCAGAACTTTTTGGCTGTAACGAATTCAACGAACAAATAAAATATGAAGTACTCACAAGCGCTTCTGAGGTATAAATACGGCGTTTTCACTACCTGTTCCCCAAAGATCCGTTATGTTGTTTTTCTCAGTTTCGGGATTTTCCAAATAGGCCTACTGTATGTCTACTTAGTAATACAGTATTATATAAACGGCAAACGTATAAATAATCTTTGCGTGTCACGAATTAAATTTTAGGTGTTAGTAAGTCAGTAACAATGAATCAGTCTTTCACATGACGATTCATTCTTGCAAACGTTGTAACACTAACTGCGTTACAGACATTTTTAAGATCGCGTTCTGCACACTTCATGTATAACAGTGTACACTTGATAGGGTATTATAGCTAAAAACTTTCACATGTCCCCTAAACACAGTCATTTAGCAATCTACACTAATACTATGTAGCCACTAATATTATGCAATGCTCTGATTTTTGTGATATCTACAGTTCCTTTCTTTAAACAAAATAAATGTATTTCATAATTATGCGTCCCAACTATGCACCAAGAAAGCACTAAGTTAGAATACAATACCAAGAATACAATAGAATAACCAAGCATACAATACTTTGTAAGTGTATTCCTTTAATCGAAGTAATGAATAAAGTTTATATAAACATAGGTCCAAAAACGCTCTGATTTCTGCTAATAGCCAATCAATGATTTCCATTTTTATTTTACGTCAAATGTAAAACAGGGCAATTCTGCATCTGAGTAGGTAAAACTGAGGTACAGAATTGGTGAAATTAGATAAACGGTTGGCCCAATAATTTAAAACATTTTTGTAATGCTACACCTTGTACGGTTTTTACGAAATGACTTTGTTTTTCTAAAAAAACAACTAAAGAGTTGCACGTTTTACTTTGCTTATAGAAAACAACTATTAGATTGCTTCAAAGCTTCAAATGAAAAGTTTCCTCTAAAGCTGTAGGGAATTCAAATTTGGATAATTTAGTGTAAGCTTTGAACGATTGCAGATAAACGATTACAAGGTACCGATATTATTTTAAATAAAAGTAGATACATGTTCAGAATTGAATTCTATAACCGGTTTGAAAAAACTGATTTATTCTATATGACACTTTAATAGAGGGTTTCCTAAAAAAAGTGTAAAAATATAACTTTTTTTATACAGTACATATAATTTTCGTCCTTAGAACGAATTTTTTACATTCGTTAGGCAAATTATTATCGAACGCCATGAATTTTGTGTCTTTCCACGTAGATGAGCTATCGCGTTGTTTCGCCTTAGCAACAGAACAAAGGAAAAATCTTCAACTGGCCATAAGTGCTAAATCAAGCATTTCCACCAATGTGATGAGAGCGCAATATGCCTATGACGTACGGCAGGACGTCTTAAAATAGAGTACATTGTGTAGCTTTATCACCTGCCTGCCAAATATGAATTTGGTAGAATTTTAGGGGCAACCGGGGTTGGAACACTTGCCCGGAGTGACACTTGCACGGAGTGACATTTCCCCGGAGATCTCCCCTCTACATAATGGTATTTGGTGAGTCAGAAGTAAGACTGTGACACTTGCCCGGAACTAACATTAGTATCTTAAAACTGTTCAAAACATACCCTCTTTCAATTTTGGAAGGGTTGAATTCAGTTTTATAGTGCAATATTACTTTCATTTTATGAATTTTAAGAGACTTTTAACCAACTTTGCGTCGTTTCCAGGGAACACCACGGGGAGGTAGTCTCTTATCGTTCCTCATATATTTTTTTCACTTTATGTGAGTTAGTCATTTTTTTTTTTAATGCTGAATTAGAATATTTACATATTTACAATATTTACAAATCTTTCCTGGTGAGAGTCTACTTCTCTAACTTATAGGCATTGCCTTTACTTTAACTTCTGGACATAAGCAACAGAAACAAGGAAAGACCTTAGTTTGCCATATAGTTCCAGATTTTTCAAGGCCTTTGAAATGGTTTCATCACTCTTTACTGCTGCTTTTTTCCTCTTCTTTCCGTCAATATTCAGGGCTATTCTATCAAAAAAGTGACCGTAATACTCTGCGTCCTCTCGTAGAGTCTTGAGCAGTGAATATACATTTGGATGAGACCTCGAAATTAAACTATTAATTCTTTGATTCCAACATTCAGAAACATTGTTGGTCTGGTGCCGTCTTCCGCAACAGTTCCACACTTTCCTTTGGATATGCTCATTCTCAAGCCACTGATCGACGACGTAGTCATAGAACACCCGCAGTTTTTCGTCTTCAGGTGTGCTTTCCTGTATACTTAGCCAAGCATCATCAATCAGTTCTAGCGGAACATGCGCGAGGGCAGACCACATTCGAATGTGAAGTCGAATCTCTTCATTTTCTTTGTACGCAGGAGCAAGGCCACAATCTTGTACTCTCCTCCATAAACATTGGTTAAAATGGTACTTACAACCAAAAATTTCAGCTTCAGGAAACATAGTTTTAGCTGACTGGATGATTTCCAGTTCAAAGTCCATTGTAAGTGTCACAGGATTCCATCCAGGTACGTTGTTTTTCACTGCTTTGAAAAAACGATCATATGTTTCTCGTTTCTTATTTGGCAACAACGCGTAGACTGCTGGAATAGTGTTGGTTTCTTTCCAAGAACTTCCCAGATCGGCGAAACTGTTTGCTTTAAACTCTTGAAGGTTCCGTCGACGAAGAATGAAGAACAACTTGTTAATGCAGATTTTCCTTTTTCGCTGGCAAACACCAACATTCTGTCTTTAGGCCCTCTGTTGTCGTCTTCAAGTAGAAAATTTTTACCGTCATTCATAAGTAGATCATTTTCCTCTAATCTTATTCCTTCACAGTCGACTGGGTCCTTTGTAGGCCCCACAGTTTTTCTTCGAATGCGATGTAATGATTGTTTGGCACTTCTGTGTGATTGTGTGATGGTAGTGAAGGCACAAGGTCATATCCTCGATTAAAGATCGGGCCTACTTCTTCGGCGTAAATTTTTGAAATCGTATTATCTGTTTCCCTTGCACGCTTCTTTGCATTAACAACACTTTTTTTCACTTCAGTTGCCGCTTCGTCCGGAATACAAACATGAGTTGCTTCGCCCACGATAGTATTATTTTTCGTTGATATTCTGCCTTTACATTTACTTTTCTTATAATCAACACATCGCCAATAAGTCGCATCTTCTTTGTTGGTATAGTCAACACCCCCTCCATTGCTCCTGCATTCCTATAACCAGTCCGACTCAACCCCTACCGGACTCCGTGCAAGTGTCACTGACAAAAATACACATAATTAGTCATTTCCTGGAATGCTTAGGGCTCTGGGCAAATGTCAACAAATTCCATCTCCGTGCAAATGTCACTCCGTGCAAGTGTCACAACTTAAGAATTTTAAGTCAAATGAACGAGGTATATATTTCAAACATTAAAAAGGAATAACAAAAGTATATGAGTAGAGTCGTTCAGAGAGAGAGAGAGAGAGTGTTAAATAGACAGATGGACTCCATTAATATTTTATTACTTTTGTTTAGAGATACAAATGGATTTGAAGAATTTATGAATGGAAGGTAAGACTAAGCCAAGTGATAGGATAGGGGTAAGAGGGAAAGAGGGAAGAGAGAGAGGGAAGTAATGTGTACTTCCCTTGTGTAGAAAAATGAGTAAAGTGAAATGAAAAGTTACGAAGAGAGGCGAGAGACGGGGCGAACAAATGGGTACACATACGTACATAGGAAATCCGCGGGGAGTCGTCCGTATTACAGTGTGTGTTATTCACATAAGTGAGCCACCACTGCAACCCTTAACAGCAATTGTATAGTATGTGCACGGACAACAATTCACAACTATGTATGAAGTTTCACACATATTGTAACATAATGTAGTTTCGTTTCTACCATCTTTATCTACTCCTCTTCCTCTCATTTTCTTTTGCCTCCAACCCATTAAAAACAAATGTTTATGTCTAATAACTCGATCTTCCCACTTTATGTTTGGTCTCCGTTTTACTCAACTTTCTTAGGCTTCTACTTCATAACCGTTTTTAAAATTCAATCTTCTCTCTTTCTATTTATATTGCTTCTTACTCTAGTTACATAGACAGCCGCGGGATCTGGGGATGATGCTTGATAACAAAGCTCACCTTTTGGGTACCAATAAAAAGGCCGGCTGATAAGGCAGCAACTGTGACCACGGCGCTAAGTAAAGTTACGGCTAACACCAGCGGCCCGAAAACTTCTAAGCGACGATTACCGATGTCAGTTACGCATTCAGTAGTACTTTATGGTGCGGAGATCTCGGCTGTTGCACTCAAAGCATTCACGCCATGTGTTTGTGGTTTTGGTGCGAGCGAGTCCCACACACGTAGAACTCCTGAGACGGACATTAGGTTCCACAGTATACCTCGTAAAAAGAAAAATTAGTATTTTTAAACAACAAAAACATTAAAATCTACAACACTCTCGTTTTGTGTTTTATATCGATTCAGAACTTTTTGGCTGTAACGAATTCAACGAACAAATAAAATATGAAGTACTCACAAGCGCTTCTGAGGTATAAATACGGCGTTTTCACTACCTGTTCCCCAAAGATCCGTTATGTTGTTTTTCTCAGTTTCGGGATTTTCCAAATAGGCCTACTGTATGTCTACTTAGTAATACAGTATTATATAAACGGCAAACGTATAAATAATCTTTGCGTGTCACGAATTAAATTTTAGGTGTTAGTAAGTCAGTAACAATGAATCAGTCTTTCACATGACGATTCATTCTTGCAAACGTTGTAACACTAACTGCGTTACAGACATTTTTAAGATCGCGTTCTGCACACTTCATGTATAACAGTGTACACTTGATAGGGTATTATAGCTAAAAACTTTCACATGTCCCCTAAACACAGTCATTTAGCAATCTACACTAATACTATGTAGCCACTAATATTATGCAATGCTCTGATTTTTGTGATATCTACAGTTCCTTTCTTTAAACAAAATAAATGTATTTCATAATTATGCGTCCCAACTATGCACCAAGAAAGCACTAAGTTAGAATACAATACCAAGAATACAATAGAATAACCAAGCATACAATACTTTGTAAGTGTATTCCTTTAATCGAAGTAATGAATAAAGTTTATATAAACATAGGTCCAAAAACGCTCTGATTTCTGCTAATAGCCAATCAATGATTTCCATTTTTATTTTACGTCAAATGTAAAACAGGGCAATTCTGCATCTGAGTAGGTAAAACTGAGGTACAGAATTGGTGAAATTAGATAAACGGTTGGCCCAATAATTTAAAACATTTTTGTAATGCTACACCTTGTACGGTTTTTACGAAATGACTTTGTTTTTCTAAAAAAACAACTAAAGAGTTGCACGTTTTACTTTGCTTATAGAAAACAACTATTAGATTGCTTCAAAGCTTCAAATGAAAAGTTTCCTCTAAAGCTGTAGGGAATTCAAATTTGGATAATTTAGTGTAAGCTTTGAACGATTGCAGATAAACGATTACAAGGTACCGATATTATTTTAAATAAAAGTAGATACATGTTCAGAATTGAATTCTATAACCGGTTTGAAAAAACTGATTTATTCTATATGACACTTTAATAGAGGGTTTCCTAAAAAAAGTGTAAAAATATAACTTTTTTTATACAGTACATATAATTTTCGTCCTTAGAACGAATTTTTTACATTCGTTAGGCAAATTATTATCGAACGCCATGAATTTTGTGTCTTTCCACGTAGATGAGCTATCGCGTTGTTTCGCCTTAGCAACAGAACAAAGGAAAAATCTTCAACTGGCCATAAGTGCTAAATCAAGCATTTCCACCAATGTGATGAGAGCGCAATATGCCTATGACGTACGGCAGGACGTCTTAAAATAGAGTACATTGTGTAGCTTTATCACCTGCCTGCCAAATATGAATTTGGTAGAATTTTAGGGGCAACCGGGGTTGGAACACTTGCCCGGAGTGACACTTGCACGGAGTGACATTTCCCCGGAGATCTCCCCTCTACATAATGGTATTTGGTGAGTCAGAAGTAAGACTGTGACACTTGCCCGGAACTAACATTAGTATCTTAAAACTGTTCAAAACATACCCTCTTTCAATTTTGGAAGGGTTGAATTCAGTTTTATAGTGCAATATTACTTTCATTTTATGAATTTTAAGAGACTTTTAACCAACTTTGCGTCGTTTCCAGGGAACACCACGGGGAGGTAGTCTCTTATCGTTCCTCATATATTTTTTTCACTTTATGTGAGTTAGTCATTTTTTTTTTTAATGCTGAATTAGAATATTTACATATTTACAATATTTACAAATCTTTCCTGGTGAGAGTCTACTTCTCTAACTTATAGGCATTGCCTTTACTTTAACTTCTGGACATAAGCAACAGAAACAAGGAAAGACCTTAGTTTGCCATATAGTTCCAGATTTTTCAAGGCCTTTGAAATGGTTTCATCACTCTTTACTGCTGCTTTTTTCCTCTTCTTTCCGTCAATATTCAGGGCTATTCTATCAAAAAAGTGACCGTAATACTCTGCGTCCTCTCGTAGAGTCTTGAGCAGTGAATATACATTTGGATGAGACCTCGAAATTAAACTATTAATTCTTTGATTCCAACATTCAGAAACATTGTTGGTCTGGTGCCGTCTTCCGCAACAGTTCCACACTTTCCTTTGGATATGCTCATTCTCAAGCCACTGATCGACGACGTAGTCATAGAACACCCGCAGTTTTTCGTCTTCAGGTGTGCTTTCCTGTATACTTAGCCAAGCATCATCAATCAGTTCTAGCGGAACATGCGCGAGGGCAGACCACATTCGAATGTGAAGTCGAATCTCTTCATTTTCTTTGTACGCAGGAGCAAGGCCACAATCTTGTACTCTCCTCCATAAACATTGGTTAAAATGGTACTTACAACCAAAAATTTCAGCTTCAGGAAACATAGTTTTAGCTGACTGGATGATTTCCAGTTCAAAGTCCATTGTAAGTGTCACAGGATTCCATCCAGGTACGTTGTTTTTCACTGCTTTGAAAAAACGATCATATGTTTCTCGTTTCTTATTTGGCAACAACGCGTAGACTGCTGGAATAGTGTTGGTTTCTTTCCAAGAACTTCCCAGATCGGCGAAACTGTTTGCTTTAAACTCTTGAAGGTTCCGTCGACGAAGAATGAAGAACAACTTGTTAATGCAGATTTTCCTTTTTCGCTGGCAAACACCAACATTCTGTCTTTAGGCCCTCTGTTGTCGTCTTCAAGTAGAAAATTTTTACCGTCATTCATAAGTAGATCATTTTCCTCTAATCTTATTCCTTCACAGTCGACTGGGTCCTTTGTAGGCCCCACAGTTTTTCTTCGAATGCGATGTAATGATTGTTTGGCACTTCTGTGTGATTGTGTGATGGTAGTGAAGGCACAAGGTCATATCCTCGATTAAAGATCGGGCCTACTTCTTCGGCGTAAATTTTTGAAATCGTATTATCTGTTTCCCTTGCACGCTTCTTTGCATTAACAACACTTTTTTTCACTTCAGTTGCCGCTTCGTCCGGAATACAAACATGAGTTGCTTCGCCTACGATAGTATTATTTTTCGTTGATATTCTGCCTTTACATATACTTTTCTTATAATCAACACATCGCCAATAAGTCGCATCTTCTTTGTTGGTATAGTCAACACCCCCTCCATTGCTCCTGCATTCCTATAACCAGTCCGACTCAACCCCTACCGGACTCCGTGCAAGTGTCACTGACAAAAATACACATAATTAGTCATTTCCTGGAATGCTTAGGGCTCTGGGCAAATGTCAACAAATTCCATCTCCGTGCAAATGTCACTCCGTGCAAGTGTCACAACTTAAGAATTTTAAGTCAAATGAACGAGGTATATATTTCAAACATTAAAAAGGAATAACAAAAATATATGAGTAGAGTCGTTCAGAGAGAGAGAGAGAGTGTTAAATAGACAGATGGACTCCATTAATATTTTATTACTTTTGTTTAGAGATACAAATGGATTTGAAGAATTTATGAATGGAAGGTAAGACTAAGCCAAGTGATAGGATAGGGGTAAGAGGGAAAGAGGGAAGAGAGAGAGGGAAGTAATGTGTACTTCCCTTGTGTAGAAAAATGAGTAAAGTGAAATGAAAAGTTACGAAGAGAGGCGAGAGACGGGGCGAACAAATGGGTACACATACGTACATAGGAAATCCGCGGGGAGTCGTCCGTATACAGTGTGTGTTATTCACATAAGTGAGCCACCACTGCAACCCTTAACAGCAATTGTATAGTATGTGCACGGACAACAATTCACAACTATGTATGAAGTTTCACACATATTGTAACATAATGTAGTTTCGTTTCTACCATCTTTATCTACTCCTCTTCCTCTCATTTTCTTTTGCCTCCAACCCATTAAAAACAAATGTTTATGTCTAATAACTCGATCTTCCCACTTTATTTTTGGTCTCCGTTTTACTCAACTTTCTTAGGCTTCTACTTCATAACCGTTTTTAAAATTCAATCTTCTCTCTTTCTATTTATATTGCTTCTTACTCTAGTTACATAGACAGCCGCGGGATCTGGGGATGATGCTTGATAACAAAGCTCACCTTTTGGGTACCAATAAAAAGGCCGGCTGATAAGGCAGCAACTGTGACCACGGCGCTAAGTAAAATTACGGCTAACACCAGCGGCCCGAAAACTTCCAAGCGACGATTACCGATGTCAGTTACGCATTCAGTAGTACTTTATGGTGCGGAGATCTCGGCTGTTGCACTCAAAGCATTCACGCCATGTGTTTGTGGTTTTGGTGCGAGCGAGTCCCACACACGTAGAACTCCTGAGACGGACATTAGTTTCCACAGTATACCTCGTAAAAAGAAAAATTAGTATTATTAAACAACAAAAACATTAAAATCTACAACACTCTCGTTTTGTGTTTTATATCGATTCAGAACTTTTTGGCTGTAACGAATTCAACGAACAAATAAAATATGAAGTACTCACAAGCGCTTCTGAGGTATAAATACGGCGTTTTCACTACCTGTTCCCCAAAGATCCGTTATGTTCTTTTTCTCAGTTTCGGGATTTTCCAAATAGGCCTACTGTATGTCTACTTAGTAATACAGTATTATATAAACGGCAAACGTATAAATAATCTTTGCGTGTCACGAATTAAATTTTAGGTGTTAGTAAGTCAGTAACAATGAATCAGTCTTTCACATGACGATTCATTCTTGCAAACGTTGTAACACTAACTGCGTTACAGACATTTTTAAGATCGCGTTCTGCACACTTCATGTATAACAGTGTACACTTGATAGGGTATTATAGCTAAAAACTTTCACATGTCCCCTAAACACAGTCATTTAGCAATCTACACTAATACTATGTAGCCACTAATATTATGCAATGCTCTGATTTTTGTGATATCTACAGTTCCTTTCTTTAAACAAAATAAATGTATTTCATAATTATGCGTCCCAACTATGCACCAAGAAAGCACTAAGTTAGAATACAATACCAAGAATACAATAGAATAACCAAGCATACAATACTTTGTAAGTGTATTCCTTTAATCGAAGTAATGAATAAAGTTTATATAAACATAGGTCCAAAAACGCTCTGATTTCTGCTAATAGCCAATCAATGATTTCCATTTTTATTTTACGTCAAATGTAAAACAGGGCAATTCTGCATCTGAGTAGGTAAAACTGAGGTACAGAATTGGTGAAATTAGATAAACGGTTGGCCCAATAATTTAAAACATTTTTGTAATGCTACACCTTGTACGGTTTTTACGAAATGACTTTGTTTTTCTAAAAAAACAACTAAAGAGTTGCACGTTTTACTTTGCTTATAGAAAACAACTATTAGATTGCTTCAAAGCTTCAAATGAAAAGTTTCCTCTAAAGCTGTAGGGAATTCAAATTTGGATAATTTAGTGTAAGCTTTGAACGATTGCAGATAAACGATTACAAGGTACCGATATTATTTTAAATAAAAGTAGATACATGTTCAGAATTGAATTCTATAACCGGTTTGAAAAAACTGATTTATTCTATATGACACTTTAATAGAGGGTTTCCTAAAAAAAGTGTAAAAATATAACTTTTTTTATACAGTACATATAATTTTCGTCCTTAGAACGAATTTTTTACATTCGTTAGGCAAATTATTATCGAACGCCATGAATTTTGTGTCTTTCCACGTAGATGAGCTATCGCGTTGTTTCGCCTTAGCAACAGAACAAAGGAAAAATCTTCAACTGGCCATAAGTGCTAAATCAAGCATTTCCACCAATGTGATGAGAGCGCAATATGCCTATGACGTACGGCAGGACGTCTTAAAATAGAGTACATTGTGTAGCTTTATCACCTGCCTGCCAAATATGAATTTGGTAGAATTTTAGGGGCAACCGGGGTTGGAACACTTGCCCGGAGTGACACTTGCACGGAGTGACATTTCCCCGGAGATCTCCCCTCTACATAATGGTATTTGGTGAGTCAGAAGTAAGACTGTGACACTTGCCCGGAACTAACATTAGTATCTTAAAACTGTTCAAAACATACCCTCTTTCAATTTTGGAAGGGTTGAATTCAGTTTTATAGTGCAATATTACTTTCATTTTATGAATTTTAAGAGACTTTTAACCAACTTTGCGTCGTTTCCAGGGAACACCACGGGGAGGTAGTCTCTTATCGTTCCTCATATATTTTTTTCACTTTATGTGAGTTAGTCATTTTTTTTTTTAATGCTGAATTAGAATATTTACATATTTACAATATTTACAAATCTTTCCTGGTGAGAGTCTACTTCTCTAACTTATAGGCATTGCCTTTACTTTAACTTCTGGACATAAGCAACAGAAACAAGGAAAGACCTTAGTTTGCCATATAGTTCCAGATTTTTCAAGGCCTTTGAAATGGTTTCATCACTCTTTACTGCTGCTTTTTTCCTCTTCTTTCCGTCAATATTCAGGGCTATTCTATCAAAAAAGTGACCGTAATACTCTGCGTCCTCTCGTAGAGTCTTGAGCAGTGAATATACATTTGGATGAGACCTCGAAATTAAACTATTAATTCTTTGATTCCAACATTCAGAAACATTGTTGGTCTGGTGCCGTCTTCCGCAACAGTTCCACACTTTCCTTTGGATATGCTCATTCTCAAGCCACTGATCGACGACGTAGTCATAGAACACCCGCAGTTTTTCGTCTTCAGGTGTGCTTTCCTGTATACTTAGCCAAGCATCATCAATCAGTTCTAGCGGAACATGCGCGAGGGCAGACCACATTCGAATGTGAAGTCGAATCTCTTCATTTTCTTTGTACGCAGGAGCAAGGCCACAATCTTGTACTCTCCTCCATAAACATTGGTTAAAATGGTACTTACAACCAAAAATTTCAGCTTCAGGAAACATAGTTTTAGCTGACTGGATGATTTCCAGTTCAAAGTCCATTGTAAGTGTCACAGGATTCCATCCAGGTACGTTGTTTTTCACTGCTTTGAAAAAACGATCATATGTTTCTCGTTTCTTATTTGGCAACAACGCGTAGACTGCTGGAATAGTGTTGGTTTCTTTCCAAGAACTTCCCAGATCGGCGAAACTGTTTGCTTTAAACTCTTGAAGGTTCCGTCGACGAAGAATGAAGAACAACTTGTTAATGCAGATTTTCCTTTTTCGCTGGCAAACACCAACATTCTGTCTTTAGGCCCTCTGTTGTCGTCTTCAAGTAGAAAATTTTTACCGTCATTCATAAGTAGATCATTTTCCTCTAATCTTATTCCTTCACAGTCGACTGGGTCCTTTGTAGGCCCCACAGTTTTTCTTCGAATGCGATGTAATGATTGTTTGGCACTTCTGTGTGATTGTGTGATGGTAGTGAAGGCACAAGGTCATATCCTCGATTAAAGATCGGGCCTACTTCTTCGGCGTAAATTTTTGAAATCGTATTATCTGTTTCCCTTGCACGCTTCTTTGCATTAACAACACTTTTTTTCACTTCAGTTGCCGCTTCGTCCGGAATACAAACATGAGTTGCTTCGCCTACGATAGTATTATTTTTCGTTGATATTCTGCCTTTACATATACTTTTCTTATAATCAACACATCGCCAATAAGTCGCATCTTCTTTGTTGGTATAGTCAACACCCCCTCCATTGCTCCTGCATTCCTATAACCAGTCCGACTCAACCCCTACCGGACTCCGTGCAAGTGTCACTGACAAAAATACACATAATTAGTCATTTCCTGGAATGCTTAGGGCTCTGGGCAAATGTCAACAAATTCCATCTCCGTGCAAATGTCACTCCGTGCAAGTGTCACAACTTAAGAATTTTAAGTCAAATGAACGAGGTATATATTTCAAACATTAAAAAGGAATAACAAAAATATATGAGTAGAGTCGTTCAGAGAGAGAGAGAGAGTGTTAAATAGACAGATGGACTCCATTAATATTTTATTACTTTTGTTTAGAGATACAAATGGATTTGAAGAATTTATGAATGGAAGGTAAGACTAAGCCAAGTGATAGGATAGGGGTAAGAGGGAAAGAGGGAAGAGAGAGAGGGAAGTAATGTGTACTTCCCTTGTGTAGAAAAATGAGTAAAGTGAAATGAAAAGTTACGAAGAGAGGCGAGAGACGGGGCGAACAAATGGGTACACATACGTACATAGGAAATCCGCGGGGAGTCGTCCGTATACAGTGTGTGTTATTCACATAAGTGAGCCACCACTGCAACCCTTAACAGCAATTGTATAGTATGTGCACGGACAACAATTCACAACTATGTATGAAGTTTCACACATATTGTAACATAATGTAGTTTCGTTTCTACCATCTTTATCTACTCCTCTTCCTCTCATTTTCTTTTGCCTCCAACCCATTAAAAACAAATGTTTATGTCTAATAACTCGATCTTCCCACTTTATTTTTGGTCTCCGTTTTACTCAACTTTCTTAGGCTTCTACTTCATAACCGTTTTTAAAATTCAATCTTCTCTCTTTCTATTTATATTGCTTCTTACTCTAGTTACATAGACAGCCGCGGGATCTGGGGATGATGCTTGATAACAAAGCTCACCTTTTGGGTACCAATAAAAAGGCCGGCTGATAAGGCAGCAACTGTGACCACGGCGCTAAGTAAAATTACGGATAACACCAGCGGCCCGAAAACTTCCAAGCGACGATTACCGATGTCAGTTACGCATTCAGTAGTACTTTATGGTGCGGAGATCTCGGCTGTTGCACTCAAAGCATTCACGCCATGTGTTTGTGGTTTTGGTGCGAGCGAGTCCCACACACGTAGAACTCCTGAGACGGACATTAGTTTCCACAGTATACCTCGTAAAAAGGAAAATTAGTATTATTAAACAACAAAAACATTAAAATCTACAACACTCTCGTTTTGTGTTTTATATCGATTCAGAACTTTTTGGCTGTAACGAATTCAACGAACAAATAAAATATGAAGTACTCACAAGCGCTTCTGAGGTATAAATACGGCGTTTTCACTACCTGTTCCCCAAAGATCCGTTATGTTGTTTTTCTCAGTTTCGGGATTTTCCAAATAGGCCTACTGTATGTCTACTTAGTAATACAGTATTATATAAACGGCAAACGTATAAATAATTTTTGCGTGTCACGAATTAAATTTTAGGTGTTAGTAAGTCAGTAACAATGAATCAGTCTTTCACATGACGATTCATTCTTGCAAACGTTGTAACACTAACTGCGTTACAGACATTTTTAAGATCGCGTTCTGCACACTTCATGTATAACAGTGTACACTCGATAGGGTATTATAGCTAAAAACTTTCACATGTCCCCTAAACACAGTCATTTAGCAATCTACACTAATACTATGTAGCCACTAATATTATGCAATGCTCTGATTTTTGTGATATCTACAGTTCCTTTCTTTAAACAAAATAAATGTATTTCATAATTATGCGTCCCAACTATGCACCAAGAAAGCACTAAGTTAGAATACAATACCAAGAATACAATAGAATAACCAAGCATACAATACTTTGTAAGTGTATTCCTTTAATCGAAGTAATGAATAAAGTTTATATAAACATAGGTCCAAAAACGCTCTGATTTCTGCTAATAGCCAATCAATGATTTCCATTTTTATTTTACGTCAAATGTAAAACAGGGCAATTCTGCATCTGAGTAGGTAAAACTGAGGTACAGAATTGGTGAAATTAGATAAACGGTTGGCCCAATAATTTAAAACATTTTTGTAATGCTACACCTTGTACGGTTTTTACGAAATGACTTTGTTTTTCTAAAAAAACAACTAAAGAGTTGCACGTTTTACTTTGCTTATAGAAAACAACTATTAGATTGCTTCAAAGCTTCAAATGAAAAGTTTCCTCTAAAGCTGTAGGGAATTCAAATTTGGATAATTTAGTGTAAGCTTTGAACGATTGCAGATAAACGATTACAAGGTACCGATATTATTTTAAATAAAAGTAGATACATGTTCAGAATTGAATTCTATAACCGGTTTGAAAAAACTGATTTATTCTATATGACACTTTAATAGAGGGTTTCCTAAAAAAAGTGTAAAAATATAACTTTTTTTATACAGTACATATAATTTTCGTCCTTAGAACGAATTTTTTACATTCGTTAGGCAAATTATTATCGAACGCCATGAATTTTGTGTCTTTCCACGTAGATGAGCTATCGCGTTGTTTCGCCTTAGCAACAGAACAAAGGAAAAATCTTCAACTGGCCATAAGTGCTAAATCAAGCATTTCCACCAATGTGATGAGAGCGCAATATGCCTATGACGTACGGCAGGACGTCTTAAAATAGAGTACATTGTGTAGCTTTATCACCTGCCTGCCAAATATGAATTTGGTAGAATTTTAGGGGCAACCGGGGTTGGAACACTTGCCCGGAGTGACACTTGCACGGAGTGACATTTCCCCGGAGATCTCCCCTCTACATAATGGTATTTGGTGAGTCAGAAGTAAGACTGTGACACTTGCCCGGAACTAACATTAGTATCTTAAAACTGTTCAAAACATACCCTCTTTCAATTTTGGAAGGGTTGAATTCAGTTTTATAGTGCAATATTACTTTCATTTTATGAATTTTAAGAGACTTTTAACCAACTTTGCGTCGTTTCCAGGGAACACCACGGGGAGGTAGTCTCTTATCGTTCCTCATATATTTTTTTCACTTTATGTGAGTTAGTCATTTTTTTTTTTAATGCTGAATTAGAATATTTACATATTTACAATATTTACAAATCTTTCCTGGTGAGAGTCTACTTCTCTAACTTATAGGCATTGCCTTTACTTTAACTTCTGGACATAAGCAACAGAAACAAGGAAAGACCTTAGTTTGCCATATAGTTCCAGATTTTTCAAGGCCTTTGAAATGGTTTCATCACTCTTTACTGCTGCTTTTTTCCTCTTCTTTCCGTCAATATTCAGGGCTATTCTATCAAAAAAGTGACCGTAATACTCTGCGTCCTCTCGTAGAGTCTTGAGCAGTGAATATACATTTGGATGAGACCTCGAAATTAAACTATTAATTCTTTGATTCCAACATTCAGAAACATTGTTGGTGTGGTGCCGTCTTCCGCAACAGTTCCACACTTTCCTTTGGATATGCTCATTCTCAAGCCACTGATCGACGACGTAGTCATAGAACACCCGCAGTTTTTCGTCTTCAGGTGTGCTTTCCTGTATACTTAGCCAAGCATCATCAATCAGTTCTAGCGGAACATGCGCGAGGGCAGACCACATTCGAATGTGAAGTCGAATCTCTTCATTTTCTTTGTACGCAGGAGCAAGGCCACAATCTTGTACTCTCCTCCATAAACATTGGTTAAAATGGTACTTACAACCAAAAATTTCAGCTTCAGGAAACATAGTTTTAGCTGACTGGATGATTTCCAGTTCAAAGTCCATTGTAAGTGTCACAGGATTCCATCCAGGTACGTTGTTTTTCACTGCTTTGAAAAAACGATCATATGTTTCTCGTTTCTTATTTGGCAACAACGCGTAGACTGCTGGAATAGTGTTGGTTTCTTTCCAAGAACTTCCCAGATCGGCGAAACTGTTTGCTTTAAACTCTTGAAGGTTCCGTCGACGAAGAATGAAGAACAACTTGTTAATGTAGATTTTCCTTTTTCGCTGGCAAACACCAACATTCTGTCTTTAGGCCCTCTGTTGTCGTCTTCAAGTAGAAAATTTTTACCGTCATTCATAAGTAGATCATTTTCCTCTAATCTTATTCCTTCACAGTCGACTGGGTCCTTTGTAGGCCCCACAGTTTTTCTTCGAATGCGATGTAATGATTGTTTGGCACTTCTGTGTGATTGTGTGATGGTAGTGAAGGCACAAGGTCATATCCTCGATTAAAGATCGGGCCTACTTCTTCGGCGTAAATTTTTGAAATCGTATTATCTGTTTCCCTTGCACGCTTCTTTGCATTAACAACACTTTTTTTCACTTCAGTTGCCGCTTCGTCCGGAATACAAACATGAGTTGCTTCGCCTACGATAGTATTATTTTTCGTTGATATTCTGCCTTTACATATACTTTTCTTATAATCAACACATCGCCAATAAGTCGCATCTTCTTTGTTGGTATAGTCAACACCCCCTCCATTGCTCCTGCATTCCTATAACCAGTCCGACTCAACCCCTACCGGACTCCGTGCAAGTGTCACTGACAAAAATACACATAATTAGTCATTTCCTGGAATGCTTAGGGCTCTGGGCAAATGTCAACAAATTCCATCTCCGTGCAAATGTCACTCCGTGCAAGTGTCACAACTTAAGAATTTTAAGTCAAATGAACGAGGTATATATTTCAAACATTAAAAAGGAATAACAAAAATATATGAGTAGAGTCGTTCAGAGAGAGAGAGAGAGTGTTAAATAGACAGATGGACTCCATTAATATTTTATTACTTTTGTTTAGAGATACAAATGGATTTGAAGAATTTATGAATGGAAGGTAAGACTAAGCCAAGTGATAGGATAGGGGTAAGAGGGAAAGAGGGAAGAGAGAGAGGGAAGTAATGTGTACTTCCCTTGTGTAGAAAAATGAGTAAAGTGAAATGAAAAGTTACGAAGAGAGGCGAGAGACGGGGCGAACAAATGGGTACACATACGTAAATAGGAAATCCGCGGGGAGTCGTCCGTATACAGTGTGTGTTATTCACATAAGTGAGCCACCACTGCAACCCTTAACAGCAATTGTATAGTATGTGCACGGACAACAATTCACAACTATGTATGAAGTTTCACACATATTGTAACATAATGTAGTTTCGTTTCTACCATCTTTATCTACTCCTCTTCCTCTCATTTTCTTTTGCCTCCAACCCATTAAAAACAAATGTTTATGTCTAATAACTCGATCTTCCCACTTTATTTTTGGTCTCCGTTTTACTCAACTTTCTTAGGCTTCTACTTCATAACCGTTTTTAAAATTCAATCTTCTCTCTTTCTATTTATATTGCTTCTTACTCTAGTTACATAGACAGCCGCGGGATCTGGGGATGATGCTTGATAACAAAGCTCACCTTTTGGGTACCAATAAAAAGGCCGGCTGATAAGGCAGCAACTGTGACCACGGCGCTAAGTAAAATTACGGCTAACACCAGCGGCCCGAAAACTTCCAAGCGACGATTACCGATGTCAGTTACGCATTCAGTAGTACTTTATGGTGCGGAGATCTCGGCTGTTGCACTCAAAGCATTCACGCCATGTGTTTGTGGTTTTGGTTCGAGCGAGTCCCACACACGTAGAACTCCTGAGACGGACATTAGTTTCCACAGTATACCTCGTAAAAAGAAAAATTAGTATTATTAAACAACAAAAACATTAAAATCTACAACACTCTCGTTTTGTGTTTTATATCGATTCAGAACTTTTTGGCTGTAACGAATTCAACGAACAAATAAAATATGAAGTACTCACAAGCGCTTCTGAGGTATAAATACGGCGTTTTCACTACCTGTTCCCCAAAGATCCGTTATGTTGTTTTTCTCAGTTTCGGGATTTTCCAAATAGGCCTACTGTATGTCTACTTAGTAATACAGTATTATATAAACGGCAAACGTATAAATAATCTTTGCGTGTCACGAATTAAATTTTAGGTGTTAGTAAGTCAGTAACAATGAATCAGTCTTTCACATGACGATTCATTCTTGCAAACGTTGTAACACTAACTGCGTTACAGACATTTTTAAGATCGCGTTCTGCACACTTCATGTATAACAGTGTACACTCGATAGGGTATTATAGCTAAAAACTTTCACATGTCCCCTAAACACAGTCATTTAGCAATCTACACTAATACTATGTAGCCACTAATATTATGCAATGCTCTGATTTTTGTGATATCTACAGTTCCTTTCTTTAAACAAAATAAATGTATTTCATAATTATGCGTCCCAACTATGCACCAAGAAAGCACTAAGTTAGAATACAATACCAAGAATACAATAGAATAACCAAGCATACAATACTTTGTAAGTGTATTCCTTTAATCGAAGTAATGAATAAAGTTTATATAAACATAGGTCCAAAAACGCTCTGATTTCTGCTAATAGCCAATCAATGATTTCCATTTTTATTTTACGTCAAATGTAAAACAGGGCAATTCTGCATCTGAGTAGGTAAAACTGAGGTACAGAATTGGTGAAATTAGATAAACGGTTGGCCCAATAATTTAAAACATTTTTGTAATGCTACACCTTGTACGGTTTTTACGAAATGACTTTGTTTTTCTAAAAAAACAACTAAAGAGTTGCACGTTTTACTTTGCTTATAGAAAACAACTATTAGATTGCTTCAAAGCTTCAAATGAAAAGTTTCCTCTAAAGCTGTAGGGAATTCAAATTTGGATAATTTAGTGTAAGCTTTGAACGATTGCAGATAAACGATTACAAGGTACCGATATTATTTTAAATAAAAGTAGATACATGTTCAGAATTGAATTCTATAACCGGTTTGAAAAAACTGATTTATTCTATATGACACTTTAATAGAGGGTTTCCTAAAAAAAGTGTAAAAATATAACTTTTTTTATACAGTACATATAATTTTCGTCCTTAGAACGAATTTTTTACATTCGTTAGGCAAATTATTATCGAACGCCATGAATTTTGTGTCTTTCCACGTAGATGAGCTATCGCGTTGTTTCGCCTTAGCAACAGAACAAAGGAAAAATCTTCAACTGGCCATAAGTGCTAAATCAAGCATTTCCACCAATGTGATGAGAGCGCAATATGCCTATGACGTACGGCAGGACGTCTTAAAATAGAGTACATTGTGTAGCTTTATCACCTGCCTGCCAAATATGAATTTGGTAGAATTTTAGGGGCAACCGGGGTTGGAACACTTGCCCGGAGTGACACTTGCACGGAGTGACATTTCCCCGGAGATCTCCCCTCTACATAATGGTATTTGGTGAGTCAGAAGTAAGACTGTGACACTTGCCCGGAACTAACATTAGTATCTTAAAACTGTTCAAAACATACCCTCTTTCAATTTTGGAAGGGTTGAATTCAGTTTTATAGTGCAATATTACTTTCATTTTATGAATTTTAAGAGACTTTTAACCAACTTTGCGTCGTTTCCAGGGAACACCACGGGGAGGTAGTCTCTTATCGTTCCTCATATATTTTTTTCACTTTATGTGAGTTAGTCATTTTTTTTTTTTAATGCTGAATTAGAATATTTACATATTTACAATATTTACAAATCTTTCCTGGTGAGAGTCTACTTCTCTAACTTATAGGCATTGCCTTTACTTTAACTTCTGGACATAAGCAACAGAAACAAGGAAAGACCTTAGTTTGCCATATAGTTCCAGATTTTTCAAGGCCTTTGAAATGGTTTCATCACTCTTTACTGCTGCTTTTTTCCTCTTATTTCCGTCAATATTCAGGGCTATTCTATCAAAAAAGTGACCGTAATACTCTGCGTCCTCTCGTAGAGTCTTGAGCAGTGAATATACATTTGGATGAGACCTCGAAATTAAACTATTAATTCTTTGATTCCAACATTCAGAAACATTGTTGGTGTGGTGCCGTCTTCCGCAACAGTTCCACACTTTCCTTTGGATATGCTCATTCTCAAGCCACTGATCGACGACGTAGTCATAGAACACCCGCAGTTTTTCGTCTTCAGGTGTGCTTTCCTGTATACTTAGCCAAGCATCATCAATCAGTTCTAGCGGAACATGCGCGAGGGCAGACCACATTCGAATGTGAAGTCGAATCTCTTCATTTTCTTTGTACGCAGGAGCAAGGCCACAATCTTGTACTCTCCTCCATAAACATTGGTTAAAATGGTACTTACAACCAAAAATTTCAGCTTCAGGAAACATAGTTTTAGCTGACTGGATGATTTCCAGTTCGAAGTCCATTGTAAGTGTCACAGGATTCCATCCAGGTACGTTGTTTTTCACTGCTTTGAAAAAACGATCATATGTTTCTCGTTTCTTATTTGGCAACAACGCGTAGACTGCTGGAATAGTGTTGGTTTCTTTCCAAGAACTTCCCAGATCGGCGAAACTGTTTGCTTTAAACTCTTGAAGGTTCCGTCGACGAAGAATGAAGAACAACTTGTTAATGCAGATTTTCCTTTTTCGCTGGCAAACACCAACATTCTGTCTTTAGGCCCTCTGTTGTCGTCTTCAAGTAGAAAATTTTTACCGTCATTCATAAGTAGATCATTTTCCTCTAATCTTATTCCTTCACAGTCGACTGGGTCCTTTGTAGGCCCCACAGTTTTTCTTCGAATGCGATGTAATGATTGTTTGGCACTTCTGTGTGATTGTGTGATGGTAGTGAAGGCACAAGGTCATATCCTCGATTAAAGATCGGGCCTACTTCTTCGGCGTAAATTTTTGAAATCGTATTATCTGTTTCCCTTGCACGCTTCTTTGCATTAACAACACTTTTTTTCACTTCAGTTGCCGCTTCGTCCGGAATACAAACATGAGTTGCTTCGCCTACGATAGTATTATTTTTCGTTGATATTCTGCCTTTACATATACTTTTCTTATAATCAACACATCGCCAATAAGTCGCATCTTCTTTGTTGGTATAGTCAACACCCCCTCCATTGCTCCTGCATTCCTATAACCAGTCCGACTCAACCCCTACCGGACTCCGTGCAAGTGTCACTGACAAAAATACACATAATTAGTCATTTCCTGGAATGCTTAGGGCTCTGGGCAAATGTCAACAAATTCCATCTCCGTGCAAATGTCACTCCGTGCAAGTGTCACAACTTAAGAATTTTAAGTCAAATGAACGAGGTATATATTTCAAACATTAAAAAGGAATAACAAAAATATATGAGTAGAGTCGTTCAGAGAGAGAGAGAGAGTGTTAAATAGACAGATGGACTCCATTAATATTTTATTACTTTTGTTTAGAGATACAAATGGATTTGAAGAATTTATGAATGGAAGGTAAGACTAAGCCAAGTGATAGGATAGGGGTAAGAGGGAAAGAGGGAAGAGAGAGAGGGAAGTAATGTGTACTTCCCTTGTGTAGAAAAATGAGTAAAGTGAAATGAAAAGTTACGAAGAGAGGCGAGAGACGGGGCGAACAAATGGGTACACATACGTACATAGGAAATCCGCGGGGAGTCGTCCGTATTACAGTGTGTGTTATTCACATAAGTGAGCCACCACTGCAACCCTTAACAGCAATTGTATAGTATGTGCACGGACAACAATTCACAACTATGTATGAAGTTTCACACATATTGTAACATAATGTAGTTTCGTTTCTACCATCTTTATCTACTCCTCTTCCTCTCATTTTCTTTTGCCTCCAACCCATTAAAAACAAATGTTTATGTCTAATAACTCGATCTTCCCACTTTATTTTTGGTCTCCGTTTTACTCAACTTTCTTAAGCTTCTACTTCATAACCGTTTTTAAAATTCAATCTTCTCTCTTTCTATTTATATTGCTTCTTACTTTAGTTACATCCTATCGTTCCAATGTTTCGTTTCATAACGTATTATTTTTCTGTACAGTCCTTCGTTTATTTTTCTAAAGTTATACACCTTTCTGTTCATTTTTCTCGTCTTGTATTGCCAATTCTTCGTATATTTTTCTAGAGTTATATACCTTTTGGTTCATTTTTCTCGTCTTGTATTGCTATTTCCAATATTTTCTAACTTTGCCAGACAGACCACATTTGTCTCTCCTGCGTATGTTACCGTTGATTTTATTCGTGTTTTATATTTTTAGTATTGTAGTTTTACTTAAGCTTTTACCAGTATTTATTTATACATTAATTGCCATTTTAATCTAGTTTTGTGTGTATGTGTGTAAGTGTTTGTGGGGGTGCGCGTAAGAGAGAGGGAGAGAGAGAGAGAGAGAGAGAGAGAGAGAGAGAGAGAGACAGACAGAGAGAGAGAGGAATTCTACAGATATCGCTGCAGCATGTTCCAATCTATAATTGTTGCTATCCATCCATTATAGACGCCTCTTCTAACCATACAATGTAAATCATTTCTCTTCAGTGTAGCTCAATGTACACTTTTGTATCCCTCTCCGCTATTCTAATGGAACACGAAGAAGTAGAACTTCATATACGGCACTATGGTGCTCGGCTCACTCCCGTACACTTCGCGCTCCTAGGGTAATAAACTGATTCAACGCGTCACGAAATAGCTGAAACGAAAATTCAGTGTTGTCAGATCAATCAAACCTGTTTTCCTTACACAGCAACAAAAAATGTCACCACCACTACAAAATGTGAGTGCTTTAGCGAAGCGTTATGTTTTAGAGATTGTTAGCATATTCTAAATGTTTTAATACCATTACAAGAATAACGTAAATATTAAAAATAATTTTAGTTGTCATAAAAGAAAATGTAGTTACATACTGAGGGATTGAGCTGATTACTTTTAAAATAATTTTCTTTTAATCAGTTTATTGTTAGCCTAATATATTTACAGAAATTTCCAATTGTTTAAAACATACAAACAATTTAAAATCAGTAACTTTTTATAATAATATATATAATATCGTTAATGAAAGTGTTTGGGTACATGTTTGAAATGTTGAAAGAGTATAATTTTACTTTGTGCGTTTTTTAGTTGCTCCGTGAATTCGATTCTGCTTTTTATATTGTATTTGGCTGGAAGTATTTTATTTTTAAAAATTCGATTTAGTAATTTATCTATTTTATAAATAAATTCAAACATTAAATTGCGCATACCACATCCTACTTTTCAACTAAATATTGCGTAAATCATATGGTTACATTTAAAAAATTATTTGTTACATATTGTTTTTCATATTATACTCGTATATGGTAAAATTAATGCGAGTGATGTGTTCTATTTATGTTCATTGTAAATATCGATTTCTTAGAATAAAATACATATAAACACTGCTATGCCATCGTCTCATTTAATTATCCGTTCTTTTTTATTTTAATCTTAATTCTTTTTATCAAAATCTATCTTACTCCATACACATACGAGTAACCTTGCAAACGTTGAACCAGTTCACGCGTCATTCGACACTGAAGTTCTCACTTCTGGCGTGTGTCCCTCGACACACCCATTTGTTCATTTAGTCGATTGACACTTGATCATTTTGCAAGGATGCTTTTCTGCCGGAAGCTTTGTATCAATATTAGGCTTTGATTTTCATTGCAATTAGAATAAAAATTAATTCTATCACACTTCAGAAAACAGCTTATCAAACGAAGTGTTGGCCGGCTGGAACAAAGCATAGCCAATCTGTCACAACCAATAGCCGTTCTAAATTTACCGCATTATTTTAACTGCACAAAAACCCATAAAATTTTACTTTCATATCACAAACTGTAAGAAGAAGTATTGCTCAAGTTACATTATCAACTTTACACCCCCTAACAGGGTTGGTCAAACTACACTCTTCGGCCCTACATACGACATGTTCATAGGGAGACGAAAGCTAAGAGTAATTATAGGAGTACCCAAGAGTCTAAACAAAGTGGCAGGAAAGGCAGAAAATTCGAGTGCAAAAAGCAAGGCCTTTTCAATGAGAATAACAGATAGTAATCGACAAAATATTCCAAAAATAAAAGAAGTCACCAAGGATGTTGTGTATGTACGGAGTGGCTGATGAATTTTCATGACCGTGTACGTATGACATGCAGAAATTTCACGTATACCATAAGATCATCAAGTCCAAGTTAATCCAGCGCAAAACAAAGCTTACACTATAAAAATAAGACCAATAAATTCTGCGAATATAAAACCTAAACCATTATATGAAAGACTGAGGAAATGTTTGAGTTTTTCAAAAGAAAGGTTCTTTAAAAGATATATGGCCCAGCGACAGATACCTGGAGATTACGTTTTAATCACAAATTGAAACAGTTGTACAAGGAAAGCGGCCAGGTGAGCAGATGGGCGTACATTGGCAGGCCACATAGTAAGGAAGGAAGAGAAAAGTATACCTCGGTTACAGGGATAAGAGAAGACTTGTAATAGTATTTAAACATTTAGAATATCCTCACGTTCTTTAAATCATTTTGCTTAAACCACACATATTTGTGGCAGTGGAGAAATTTTTGATATCTGTGGGAGGAACAGACTCTTGATTGGCCTGGCAAAACTGCTTTTCGTTTCAGCTATTCCGTGACGCGTTGAATCATCTTACTTTCCGAGCAGCGCGAACTGACGGGAGTGCCGTATATTAAGTTTTCACTTCTCAAAGCCTGAGTTCAGTAAAGAAATTCCTCGACAGATGAAGTCGAAGAACAAACAATGCTTTTCATGCCTACACGAATCTGCACAAATAGTTTCCTCGAAATACTATTATTTTATAGTCAGTTGCTTGTTAATGTTAAAATATTACTAATATATGACGCAAAATTTCGTTTCCTATCAACAGTAAAATTATTTGTATTTACCCTCTATTTGATTCTATATCTATCTTGTTGTACTTCACTTCTAAACGCAGAATTAACGTTGTCTCTTAATTACTATCAGACTTCCATTACTTAGGGTCATAACTGAATAAATAGTGTGACAAATGAAGCGAACACCAGAATTCAAAGAGGAAATGCATGCTCTTATGCGCATAAACTCTTAACAACATATTCCTGTTCAGTAAAATTTTTAAATTTTAAAAATGTAAGTGCCTAATCAGCCTGTGGTAACTCATGATAGAGAAACCTGAACCTTGACGAACTCTGCTCAGTAGCTTTTGAGGACACTCCTATGAAAATTCTAAGAAAAGTATATGGGTCAGTCCGAGAGGCAGAGTGGACGGTAAACCATGAGTTAAGCCAGATCTCAGGGAATGAAAGACTTATTACGATTATTAATGGACACAGACGGCATGGTTGGATCATGTCTAAAAATTCATGCGTGATAAATATGATATTAAATTTGGAACCCATTTGAGAAGATAGGCCGAGGAACACCAAGAGCAAGATGGATCGATGAAGATGGACGAATTGGAAAATACTGGCATGGGAGAGAGTAAAATGGAAGAGCCCCTATCCGTGTTGTAGAGCTAGAATATAATGAATGGAGTTGAATGAAATTGTTCCTACTTTTGTTTTACAAAATTAATTATTGTGATATAATTTCCTGAGAATAATGATGTAACAGTATTGAATCATCGATTATATTGGCACCTGCTTCGTTGGATACTCTTATAAAATAAATATATACATTTCTACAGGAAGGGAGGTTGAGTTAAAACTCAAAGATAATGTTGAAACAAAATTATAATTACGTCGCTTGAGAGAATGTCGTTACCGCGCTCTACACTAATTTGTAGAACTACCACTTCATTACTTCATTATTACATCTTTACACTAGATCTGTTCTCTCTCTCTCTCTCTCTCTCTCTCTCTCTCTCTCTCTCTCTCTCTCTCTCTCTCTCTCTCTCTCTCTCTCTCTCTCTCTCTCTCTCTCTCTCTCTCTCTATGTCTCTCTCTCTCTCTCTCACACACACACACACACACACACATCCTTTGATATATATTCAATGTGCACACCAAAACGCAGCAGCGCCTGCCTTTGATTTTGTCTGCCTTTCTATTCAGTTTCCTCTCGCTAATACCACACAAAAACAGAGTTCCTTGTACTGCTGCGCGCGTGCAGTATTAGCATACGAATTACGTTATACCTTTACAAGCGTATAGCACAATTTTATCAAACATCTGTGTAGACTACATTGTAGGTTGAATACAAGGCCATTCAAACGAGAGAAGAAGAAGCACTGGCTCCGACGAATGCCATAAATTTGTGGGAACGCCAAAACTGTGACAAATCCGATCAGACTGCTGAATTCTTTTAGGTATAAATTACAAGAAAAAATACTACTTTAAATGAAAATTGAATAGTTGCATTTACAAATCCAAATATGGAAACGAATACTCTATCATTAACTAAATTAGCTCACGGCTACATGAATATTAAATTTTGTATCTTAAAATGTTTGCTCCTTTATTAAATTTATTAAAATAACAATAAATTCAATAATCACATTGATTATAATTAGTACAAGGAAGTAGTCCCTTACTACATACGATATGTATTGCTGACGTACCAATAACTTCGCTTATTCATATAAGAACATTTGCAGCAACACAGTAATAATCACTAGACAAGTAAATTCACAAATAACTTCTACACAAATGTATGCTCACATGGACATCCTAAAGGAATTGTTAAATAAATACAGAATAAAAGTCAATGAAACAAAAAGCTCTCTTGTCACGTTCAGTTTAAAACGTGCTTAAAGCCCTCCAACTCAATTAATTAATATAGAGATTCCCTAGTGCAACACAAGCTAGATATTTACGACTTTACTTTGACAACAGACTAACTTGGAAAACGCATAATAAAAGTAAACAAATAAATTGGATCGATAAGTAAAAAAAAATTTACTTGCTGCCCGAGAAGTATCTTGTCACTGGGGATCAAACTACAAGTGTAAACAAAGCCGTTATCAAATGAAATGTAGACGATGGCATTCAGTTATGGGGTTGTTCGAAAAATCAAATATTAGTATAGATCAAAGCTTTTAACCACAGACATTACGATAAATAATCGTAAGCCAGCGCTCCATGGTTTGTATACGATGACATTTGTATGATGATTTTAACACGCCCTTAGTCAGAGTGCAGATCAAGAATTACAAACAAAACGAAATAAACGGCTTGATAGCTATCCCAATAATTTAGCTTCAAGCCTCATCCACGTAGTGAATCCAAAACGTCTGAAAAGATTACAGCCCAGTGACTTTAGTGACTCTTGCGGAATCATTAGATACCCACTACTCCTGAGATATTCAGTATCATTGGATATATTTTCGCTCACATCATGAACGTCCAGAATCTTATAGAAGCATGCTTTTTTATAGAAAATTAGTAATTTATTTAAGCTTAATAATTTAATTACTTGTCTTTGTTAAAAATAAACTAAATGAAAGTAAAGAACATAAACAATTAGTTTGAATTATAGAATTATATAAAATATAAGAATTTATTTCAAAACAATTTTTGTCAAGTACGAGGATTTAGGCAGTATTTTTTGCCAATTCAAGTTGAACGACTAAATATTGTTACCAGTGATAGCTTGAGCTTGCTGATTTTATTCATTCCGCTGGAAAGCTGGTGCTGATCAGGCATTCCCTTATTGTCAAATGCATCAAACAGATACATTTTACGATTCAATCGGCCTTCTCAACAGTTCCGTCTTCATTAGATTCTTTTACTACCCAAACACGGTTATTTTTTTTAAACGTCACGTCAACTCTACAAGGCTAAATTATATGTAACAGCAGGGTGCATACAGCAGTACAGTGGCATACGTCCTCCGTGACCATTGGTGTCTGGTACATCCGAAACAGACTACAGAGTTAGTCTGTTTAAGGTCTAGTCATATCGGATTCCGCGCCTTCTGTATTTGTAGCCTAATCCGTCTTCAGTTGTCAAAATCGATTTATCTTTTCAACTATACTCTTTCTGAAGATGAAGTAATATACTGTAAATAGTGGTGTAATAATAGGCTTATTTAGTTTATAAAGGGTTGTTGTTAACATAAAAAAAAATAATAAAAATCGGTTAACCATGTGTAGATTACGCAGTTCCGAATTACTGGGTGGTTTAATTACCTCTATTTATTGTATATGATTTTGTTGAAAAAGCTGTTCTGAAATCTTTTGGTATGTAACCTAAAACAAACGTGCAGGCTAAAATAAGGCTTTTCTGTTCACTAACCTGAAACTTACAAGATACCAGGTAGACCGATATTACCATTTGCGATGAAGACTAGAACAGATACGATGCAAGCGAAATAAGAAGTTTGAGAACTGTACAGAATAGACAGTTCTGTATTGTTCTGTTAAACAACAGAGAACGTAAAAGTCAGAAATATGTGCAAACTCAAAACTTAGTCAATTGGATTAGGAGAGAAGAACAATGAGGAACAAAACATATCGAGATGATGGATGTAAAAACTATAGGAAATTTTTGTCTCACGACCAACAGAAGAGCAATTTAGTGTGGCAACCGGCGATAAATACAATTACAAAGCCACTGATATACCGTATAATGTTGTTACGACTGTCAAACCGGATCATCGTGGGTACAGTAGAAACAGAATAACAGACACCAATGAAGTCACTAATTACAAACTTTAATTAGACACAAAGCAGCAAATCAACAAAAGATAAATCAGCAGAGCACTCTTATAGAATATATCAAGTTAAATTTGTCCAACTCAAATAATAGTGTAGTCGAACCAGTGAAAACGACTTATCGTACGTAGTATGTGCAAATCATTTTATACTGGATAAAACTTAAAAAGCGTGTATTAAACCGTAAACAGAGGTGTTCCGTAATTCATGACTTTCAAAGCCCAAATGTGTGTGTGTGTGTGTGTGTGTGTGTGTGCGCGCGCGTGCGTGCGTGCGTGTGCATGTGTGTGCGTGTGTTTGCGCATGCGGGCGTGCATGCGAGTAGAAAAAGCGATAGGCTAGAACCTTTGGAAGATGATCGTAAATTAAATTTTCTTTCAACATTATGAAGGGAAAATACCTGCTAAATTCAATTTTAGTCTAATGAGAAGTTCAAGAGAAATCTGTTATAAACTCCTAATGCGCCGTCAACTATAAAAAAGAAAGCACTCGAAATAACGCACAAAAATTCTATGTAAATGTACACATTCGTTACAGAATTAAATTTAAACCCCTCTTTACAGTTCAGCGGGTTTTAATCTAACTTAACTTTTCCGTTAGTTTTAACTTCGTTGGTCACAGAATTTTCTCCCGAAAAAACGCGGCGTTCAGGCGCACCCACAACTGTTGTCTGAGTGTATTGTAGCCGCGGCGAAAACAAAGAAAGGAATTTAAATTAAATTATGTTGCTCTGTCAAAGGAGCGGGCGGCGCGATCCTAATTGTATTTCAACTTTATCGTTCCGACAGATCCAGAAACAACAAACTGCAAAACCATTACTGCTGCACAGGAACAGAAACCAACCTTTTGCAACTTTAAATCCGTGTCAGTTTACGGAATTTAGAAAACAGATGACTGAAACGACCATAGCAGTAGATTACTGTGTAAATGTGGAGACAACGAAGGGCTTTGTAAATGATGTCACATTATAATTATCGTAATGTGTAAAAGATGTGTCCCGTGTTTTTTTCATAACGTTTTTCTTTTCCGAGATAATTACGAAAAATTAATTTTTGTACCTTCCCCCTCCCTTTTTTTCGAACACCCGTGACGGAATTCTGACAAACTTTTTTTTTAATTCGTTCCTCCCTTTTCACGAAGTCCTATGAAAAAATCTCACAGATTCCACTTAATTTGATCGTTTCCCTAATTTTTTACTTAGCGACTGTATTAATTGAGAAATTACCTGCAATAAGCGCCTCTAGGAGGTTAGTCCCTTTCTACGTTAAACGGTTTATTCAATTCTCCATTCCGTAATTAGTACGTATATGAAGTTTGATATCAATATTCTATCACCAGAGTTCAGGACAGGGAACAATGTGATTGCCTTCATGCAGTTTTTGGTAAGCTGAACCCTCAGGCAAAACCTTGACTTTCAAAATTCAGTCATATTGCTGAATAATGTTCACAACTTCCGCAGTTTTGGCATCTACTATACACAAGACTTCTTACCTTATCTTATTATCCTTTCTAATGTGCAAAGAAACAATGCCTTCCTGATATATTACCTTTATCACTATGTACAGCTGTTGGCATTAAACCAGAAAAAAAGAATTCAAAATTTGTTTCACTTCTTAGACGAGTCCTCTCAGGAATGGTATGAACATTTTCATACAAAGACTCCACACTTACAAAATATTCATACAGAGTATGATTTGAGAACTGACGACGATAAAGAAAACTAAGACATTTAAAAGTGCAGTGGAAGTACAGGCAAACACTGTGTGGAAACTTTTTCAACCAAAAATTGTTTTATATAAGTTAAATAAATGTTTCATGTTCTGATATTAGTTTGGTATGTTTATTTAAGCTTTTAATGAAGCTGTGAAGATAATTTAAAAGACAATAATTGTGACAAATATTTCAACTCGTTGAAAGCAAAAAGAACCTATAAAACTGTTTTTATTTTTATTTTTATTTTTATTTTTCAAAAAGTTAATTACATTCTTGATCTAACCTAAATCTAATCCAATACAAAACAAATTTATATTAAATTTATATTTTGATTTATATTAAATTATATATTTAAAATAACGTGCTCACTGAATAGAAATGCTGTAAATCACGTCGTAATATTTCTATATTAGTTTAAAAACTTTAAAACTCATTATCACAAAATGTCATTTTGTTACTTACGCCCTTAGTGCATGCAACTGCTGAATTTAAGTAGATGTTAGATAGCGAGTTTTACATAGATTTACGGACAGCTTCTCTTAGGAAATGTAATTTACATTGTAGTCAGTCTTACACTGTCTGTGTATGTGTGTGTGTGTGCAGTGCGTTCCATTTTTCTGTTCTAACAGAGAAAGCAGCTTCCAGTTCTTTTGCTTTCCCCCAGTCTTCTCTACCCACTGGTAGTTTTGCAGCGTGTACTTACTTACCCCTTTCCCAGAAACTTTTCGGTCGCTCTGTTTTTGTCCAAGTCCAATTACGTATGTTTTATAAAGGCCGCTTTTCTTTCGCCATTCGTTTTATGCGACCATAGAAATTCAGATATTTTGATTCTGTTGTCACGATTACAGCTACAGGAAACTATTTTTAATGGAACACTAACGGAAGCGCAAAAGCGAATGAGGTGTAAGCATCCGGCGATCCTGGAATTCAAAAGGTCTTTGAACGGGAGAAATGGCCTCCTAAATTCTCACAATTATTCAGCAAAAAGTAAGAATAAACTCGAATAAAAATTTCTCGGTCTCTGAGACTGCAGGTTCCGGGAGTGGGGCTATCATCCAGAAGCCCCTACGTTGTTAAAATGCCTAACAAAATCGCTAATCTGATGCAAACGATGAGTCGATAGAAGGCGGTGAACAAACGCGCGTCATCGTTTAAAAACGACGTTAACCGAGAATTTTATCATTTGAATATTTTAATTTCGTAAAATTGAGTAGGCCTGTATTAAAACAGGTTAGAACTGAACAAGCAGAATGCCCCAATTTTAAACAAAACACGGAATTAGCTAATCGTTTCCATGGAAATGAATTCATTTATTGTACTTGTAATCTAACAGTACAGAATTGAGGCAATTGGTTAAACACAACAATGTACTAATCTGTTGTCTTTTCTTAGAACAGTGCGAGTGCACATTTTTGGAGTTACTGATTATTGGCTTTAATGTTTGTCATCCAGTATCCTTTCTCACCGCAGTCACTGGAATGGTCAATGACACTACGGAGAACAGTTAACACCCAGAAAATCAAAACAAAGCAAAGTGATAATTAATTCCAATTAAAAGTAGCCTAGCACACAGCCATTTATAAATATAATTTAATACAAATACAAATGTTGCCATCGTAGATTGGCAACTTCCGGTTGTTTTCCCAAAAATTGACTTTAGGTTTCGAGTGAAATTAGGTTCCGATAGTTAGTCTTTATACTAGTAATTTTAATTGTAAAATTATATTGTTGGAGTCAAACTGTTGTAAAGTTGTTGGCTGTCAAAACCCGAGCTGCAATAATTCCGATCCTGAAAAACTTGCAACGGATATGAAAAGAAGAAATCGTGAAAACCAAACGGAAAATTTCTACTTAGCTAATAAGGAGATACAATAAACATGAGAAATAAAAATGAAAAGTAATAATTTAAAAATGTCAATTTGAAATGAGGGATATTCCATGGATTATAAACACTTGAACAGACTAGAACGTTAAATTAAAATCCATGAGAAGGTATTAATCTGTAGCCTACTTCTGTAGCCAATTAAAAATATACTTCCATGTTAACGTAAACCTAAGGAAAATATTACGAACGATCACCAACGTAATAATTGAACGAGCGAAGCGAGTTCTCAGTTTTAACTCGATCGTTTGGCAATTGTCTCTCTGACTACCTGTTTGTGTTATGTCTCACGATATCTTTAGAGGGCATCAACCCTCGTCAACCTTAGCATGTGTGTCCATAATTTTACCCTACCGAACCCTATTGATTTTGAAAATTATCTCTCAAAAATAAGGGGCGGGAGGAAAAAATGTGAGGGAGTCCAAATTTTAAAAAAATTGGCAAAATCCATGTAGGGTATCATATTAAAATACATTTCAACTAAAATCTAAATGTAATGTTAATGCTTGGAGTTTTGGGGACGCCAGAACCCCAAAATTGGGCAAAAGATTGATAAAGTTCCAAATTATTGGGGAATTTCAAATTACATATAATTTTAACCAAAATCTGAATATAATGTACAGTTTTGGAAATTTCAAAATTGTTTGACCCTAATGGCCAAAAGTGGGAATAAAAATTTGAAAAAACTGTAAAAATCCAGCGGCGTGTCAGACCAAAGAGAGTTTTAACACAACTTCGATTGTTTTGAATCTTTATTGCATGATTGCTCTACAATAATTGTTACTTTACTAAACACAAAATAGTAGGGTAATCGGTATTTTTGTAATTTTTCTGACAATTAAAAAATTATCTAAAATAAAAATTTGTCCAATAATGAGTGTACTTTAGAAATGTATTCAATGAAATAACACCTTTTATAATTTAAATGGTGTATATAAAGTTGAATTGTAATAAATCTAATCTGTGAATGTTATAAGACAATATAGTTCTTTGAATAATTACTTCATGTTTACGTAGTTTAAGTAGCTTACATATTTCACAAGGAGGTACAGCTTCTGGCATATGCCGATGACATTGACGTCATAAGTAGGTCTGAATCTGGCTTAAAGGAAACCTTTCAAGAACTGGAGTTGTCCGCTAAGGCTATGGGCTTGGTTATAAACCAAAGCAAAACTAAATATATGGCTGTAGGTGCCAACACTCGTGCCCTGTCCCTGCGCATTAATGATTACGAATTTGAAAAAGTTCAAGGTTTTCAATATCTCGGGTCATATGTGGACTCTGGAAATGACTCCTCTAGAGACGAATATTATCTGCTAATAAGTGTTACTACGGACTAGTGAAACATTTTAAATCAAAATTAATAAGTAAAGAGACAAAAGCCACGCTCTACAAGACCTTGATCAGACTAGTTCTGATGTATGGCTCGGACTGCTGAGTACTAAAAAAACTATATGAGCAGAAACTAGCCGTGTTTGAGGGGAATTTACTGAGGAGAATCTATGGCCCTGTGAAGGAAAACGAGATTTGGAGGCGACTGCATAATCGAGAGTTGTACGAAAGGTTTAAAGATCTTCCGATCGTGCAATTCATACAAATTAACAGATTGCGTTGGGCCGGACATGTGCAGAGAATGGCGGAAGATAGAATCAAAAAAAAAAAATCATGAATTATATGCCGATGGGAAGGGGAAGGAGGGGAAGACCGCGTACAAGATGGCTGGACCAGGTTGGTAAGGAGACAGTGAGGCTGGGTGCAGCGAACTGGTGGACATTGGCCGGGAGTAGAGACCAGTGGGGACGATTTCTTTTAGATCCCGAACTGGGCTGTAGCGCCGAGGATGTATGTATGTACGTAGTTTAAGATGATAATAAACAATAAAATCAACAGCAGTGCAGTGTGGTGTGGAAGTGAATAAGTGTTGTGCGCGTAACAAAGTGTGCGAAGATAAGTAACAGTATGCCAATTAACAGACACACTATAAGTCATTATATTTGCAATTTTAATAGTATTCATTAAACTGATAAAGTAATTAATTGTCTTACTTGTCTTACTTGACGCGCACACACATTCTTACTTGTGGGCGCATCGATAAACATCACTACATCACGTAATTCCTCGAGTCCCATTTAGGTGATGCACAAGTTGGTCAATACATATATCCCATTAAGACGAGAAAATTAATATTATTCAAAGTCATCAACGTTAGCCTAATCTGATACCCGTCGGCTAGTTTCAACTCTTTCACGTAACGCAACAAATATCTTGTGATAAAGTCAGCTGTTGGTCTCTGTACAATGGCGGCGTTCACATTTCAGTCATCTGTTTGTAAAACCTAATAAATTACATGAATTTAAAATCGTGGAACTTACAAGTTTTCACTGCGTTCCGCAGAATTAACTGTTTCCAGTTTTGCTGTTTGCCGATCTGTCGGAACGACAAAGTTGAAATACAATACAATTAGGATTGCGCCGCCCGCTCTTTTGACAGACCAGAATAAACTTAATTTAAATTCCTTTCTTTGTTTCGGCCGCGCTGTTGGCTACAGTACACCCACACAGCTGTATGTCTGAACGCGTTTTTTTTGTAGAAAATTCTGTGACAAACGAAGTTAAAACCAACGCTAAAGTTGAGTTAGATTAAAACCCACTGAACTGTGATGCAACGTTTAAATTTACTTTCATTACAGATGTGGATTTTTTAATAAATAAGTTAAAAATCAAATGTGTGTGTGTGTGTGTGTGGGTGTGTGTGTGGGTGTGTGTGCGCGCGCGCGCCTGTAATTCTTGGTTCGGCAGGCTCGGGCACGTCTGCAGGACCCATAAAAACCGGATAGTGGTTGTTTTGAGTTGCATGTTTTATGCGTTACCGGTTCAAGTCAATTTAGCGTTATCATAGAAATCGGCGTTGCCTACCTTTGACGCATTTAAACACAGCTTCAGTTTCAAAGGCTTTGAGTTAATCAGTTAGTTCTAGAAAGAGGAGACCTGAGTAAGCGGATTCCTGGATGTTTGTGCTAGCTCGTGCAGACTTTCCGTTGTTATTATGTTATATGTTATTACGTTGTTATTACATACTGTTATATGTTAGTATACGTTAACAACACAAATATTATATGATTGTAACAGTAGAACCAAATAGAACAGCTAGTAGGCTGTGTATATTGGAATGCACTCCTGGTCTACTTGTGTATAATTAATTAAAGAAGAACTAAACTTAATTTAGTACTGACCGTGAGTCAATAAATGACTAAAAGTTTTTTGACTTTTGTGATTGTCGGTCAATGAATAGGCACAATTTTTAAACATTTATCGATGATAATTCTTATTGCCTTACACAGGACCTGTGTACGGGGAATACAGAAATAATTAAACACGTTATTATCACTTGTTAAGTGAGTGAATGTGTGTGTGTGTGTGTGTGTGTGTGTGTGTGTGTGTGTGTGTGTGTGTGTGTGTGTGTGTGTGTGTGTGTGTGTGTGTGTGCTCGCGCGTATATGTGTTACAGTAAGATCAATAATGACAATTACACATATATTGATATATATACTTAGAAAAATGAGTATAAGTATAAATATAATATGCTGAAAACATACATAATATATTATTATAAATCAATACATTGATTTGATTTAATGCATACTCATTGTCGTTTGTGACACTGATATTTACTTATTACTTCCGGTGTTGAAATCTTTTGTCTGTAAATTGTAGAATTTATACAATTGTGGAAAAGTCCAATCTAAATAATTCTTTTTGCATGGTAACCCTAGTCTTTTTTTGTTTAATCGTATTATTAGGCTCTTTTAATTAATTAAAAAGATACCAAACTCAAACTCAATAGGTTGCCACATTCACTTCCTCCTCCTGGCAATTTCTGATTCCCATCCTTTCCAAATCAGCTTCCAACTCTTGCAGCCTTCTCGGTCTTCCTACCCGTCTCACACCTCCCATTTCACTATACAGGATTCTCTTCGGTTACAGATGCGCAGTGTACAAACACCTCGTGCGAGGCTAACCAAATTTTCATTCATTTCGCCCATGCGCACAACAGTCTTGTACAGTGTTTCATAGCGTGAACATCAGATGCAACAAGGCTGGCGAGAACAACGGAAGCATGTGTGTGACAGAGAGGGAGATAATGTGGAAGCGAGACATTGAACGTTGTAGCGTCGTCTCCCCTCTCTTCTCTTTAGATAACTTAGCTTTACTTACTTGAGAGTGGAGGTAATTTATCCATTTGGTCAGCGCAGGTTACTGTTCAGGAAAGGCTGGCGGGCCTATATCTCAACAGATGTTATGTAATATTATATTTTCTACTTAATTTTTGTTTTCAAGATCTTCTATAATAATCGTTACAAAATGGGTGGAAAATTTTCCTAACAAATCACAATGTTAGTTCAGCGCCACAGGAAGATAAGCATTTAATTTTAACAAAAGCTTGTGGAATACGGGATGAGTTTAATATAGGGAGTATTCTAAAGTCGCGAACAACGTCTGTGTCTACCATCAATCATATGACAGGCTGTCAATATGTAATATGGCAGACAGGCTTGACTGGACACTGGAGTACTGGAGTAGCATTTGTAAAGAGTTAACGAATCAGAAAACTGAGAAAATTTATGGGTTCAACGAATAGGCTACCATCATTCTTAATGGATCTGCCATAAATGAGAGTGACAAAAGTAACGTAGAAAAGGCAAAACGATGTAAGACGAAAAGATAAAACGTAACGAATTAAGTAAGGTAGTCGTTACTAAAACTGAATTGTCTTAACTAAATATCACTATAGTATTGACGACTCGGAACACTAAGTTTTTTATAAGTAAAAACGTAAAGTTTTACCTTACAGCCTAAACCGGCTTTCACCTTTAGAAGGCTTCATCAGAGGCTGCCATAGGTAGCGTTGTCCGTCTTGTTGTTGGCGACGGGATAGTTATTCGAAAGATTGAAGCTGTGTGTGTGTGGTGAGATGTGTTCGAATAATGCGTGCGATTTGAATTGTGTCTGTTCGTTTAGGATGTCGTTTTTATTTGTTTTTGTGTGTTTGTACATTTCTAATTGTTCTAGAGTGTCTAGTTTTCGGCCTTTTGTGTGTACGTGTAGAATGTTCATGTTATTGTCGATGTTTTTATATGTGTGGTTTGCTTCGATGAGGTGGTTTGCAAAGGTAGATTCTGTAGTGGTGTGGAGTGCTTTTGTGTGTTCAATGTATCTCTGTTTGAAGCTACGTCCTGTCTGGCCTATGTAGAATTTATTGCAATTTGAGAAATCCAAGAATGAAATGTCTTATTTTTGCTAACAAAACATAATGTACGGGTAGCTTCTGACGGTTACACTATTCGCCAGCGGAGAAATCTGTTGAGGTGGAGCTGCACGCGTCTTTCCCTGTCACTAACCGTCGTTTTTCCACGGTCGCCTAAATGCAGTATTCATGCCTATATTTCAAGGCTTCCAGCAAAACACAGTTTATCTCTACAAAAAAAGTCTTTTTCCGATTTTAAACAAGTTATTGTACTGAACACGCATAACGTTTTGCGTAACGAAAGCGCTTTGTAATTATTAAGTGATTTCTTGTAAAATCACCACATCTGCGTCGCAGAGAAAAAAAACTATTAAACTGAAACGTGAATAGCGTAAAATCAAAAATGTTTCATGACGAAATTACGCTATTTTATGATATGATACGAGAACTAAAATTAAGGAAAATAATTCAAATAAACATGGGTTTGCAATGCTTTTCTCTCATTATGATGTGTTGAAAATTATGCCCATATTTTTGTGCCAAGGATGATGCACTTAAAACACGAGTTACGGGAAAATTTAGTAGTGCCATATGTTTTTTGGTCTGAAATATACAAAAATACATAGATATAAATTAACATTTCCTGCCAAATAGTAACAATGTTTGCCACGTTTTGTTTTTAATTCAATTAAGTTTTCTCAGTTTCCTGTATTTGTTTTTAATTAGTATTATTTACATTAATTTTCTCATAATTAAATTGCCTAAAAATTTTCTTTCTAAATTTGCAATTTAATACAGACACCGAACAGAAAAATTTTCTGACTCCAATTTTCTGCAATTTTAACAACTTTTAAAAATATTTTAGGCTAAACATCATATGGTACTATTAATTTTGCCCCATAATTTGTGTTCTAGGTATTTTTTTATTGCATTATTTTAATTTCAAAACAAAAACATGGGAAAAATTGCAACAGGTCATAACTTGAGAATGAAGCAATTTCGGACAAATGTTTAGAACCTATATGACAATTTTGTTTCTTATTTTATCTCTTTGTAATCACATTGTGAAATAGTGTTCTTTTCTCCCGGAACACTCTGTATGGGTAGTACTTATGCAGATGATGTAACAGTTTCGAACCATAAATGTCCTATTGTAAACAAGTGTGGCTAATTTTGCTATTTCTTACTTGTAAACTCTCACACGTGTTTTGTTTATATTCTTTGCCTTTCGCCAGATGAATAGCCGTTCCCCCCAGAATAATTGAGGATTCGAAGAAAAGTAAAGGCACAGTAGGGCTACTATGTTTTATAAAAAACGTACTCTTCCATACTATTTAAACAATGGAATAAAGCAGGATACAGGACGAACTGATTTCATAATAGCAGCATTAAGCGGTAGATGCAATACATTGTGCGTGTGTATGAACGCTTTAGTTCCAACGGACTTCTCCGATAGCAGGTCACAGACAAGCACTCGTAATTCGTCCGAATGATGTCAATTTGGGGGAAAATCTAGGGGATTTAAGATCACATTAGCGACAAAAAGTTTATATTTAGGATAACCAAATTTTGGGGGGCTAGTTTAACAAACTTAAGGGAAAACCTGTGGGATTTTGATATACCAGACTCAAATAAAATTAGTTACAAACATTATGGCCTGCTAACTTAATCACTAAATGTGATCTGCACTTAAGTTAATATTGTCTGCAATCATAATTTGACTAATCTCTGAAGTGTCACCGTAGCTTATAAACCTGATGATCGTTTTGTAAACTAAGGTCTTAAAAACCTAGTGAAAGACTAATTCCCATTTTATTAGTATTGTATGCGGTGAGTAGAGAGAGATCACATGGATAATTGTTTGCTGTCTCATCACACACACCCACGACCAATGTACACGTTGCGGATCCCTGTGCAAGACTTCTCCGTTCATGTGCAAAATAAAAAATAATTTTATTAGCCTCTCAAGGAGTAGTTTTTAAGTTTTATATTTTGTAACATGTACGAATTATAATAGGGACATGATTCAAACGCAAGTTTTTCATAATTATGTTTATATGGTTTGTAATAAGCAAGAGTCATAGGCTACTAGTTGAAGTAATCGAAATAGTCGATTATGGTAATACTCAAAATAATCATAACACAAAATAATATCATACTAGGAAAATAATTGTTACTGGTATACGTCTATAAATTTAGTTCCACAATATTTAAAATCGTTAGTATGGATGTAGTTGTTGAAAAGTTAATATTTCTTTAATAGGCCTATCTATATGCCAGAGGTTCTAAAAAAAAAATAATTAATTGTAGTAAAACGATTCAGAATATTAAATAATATACTTTTTAAAGTGTAGGTGATTTTTACTTGAAAATGCTGTCTTTTCGGTTGGCATTTAGCAACTTTTATCGTGACCGAGTTAGCAACACTAATTCGTTCATGCAGTGCATAACTTTAACGCGACTAAATTTAATGACATGTTTATCGCAGCTGTTAACTTCACACTTAATGAGAAAGCAGGCAAAACTGAAGCCAGACTAGTGCCCCATCTAACGGATATTTAACGAGCTGTAGAAATTAACGAAGCAATACGACAGTAAATGTTACCGAACAGCAGCCTATTTCCTGTCATGATTACAAGTTGTCAGATCCAAACGGACTGGTTATGATCTTCCCAGCGACTGTGAATTACTGAAAATGAGATAGCCTACCGCCAGGAAATATAAATTCAGTAATCTAGGACAGGTCATACTATTAGAGACAATACGAGTTTTATTTAATAATTCGCACAGTTTTTGTTTATTTATAACATTATGTCTTCATTAATCTTATTTATATTTCCCCTTCAAAGCAATCTTTAGCGGATATATCACAGTCACGTCAACGTTTTTTAGTATTCAAATGCACTTTCTGGCAGTGGCGGCTCGTGTTATGGTTGCAGCGTTGCCCCTAAACTGTAAAATAATATGCAAAAACATTAAGCAATTAAAACTGTCATAAATTTAAACGGGAAATGTCTTAGTTTCTATGCGACAAAGTTCACATACAATTCAAACATGGCGCGCAGGCTGGTGGTTGTAGCCCAATTGCAACTTGTAAATGATAGAGCTTACCTACAAACATATGACAGGAAGTCTGTTTTCTTCATAATGCCCCAGTGCTTCATATGTGAGCTTGGCGTTTGCAAAGCTTTCGCAACGTTCCAGTATTAGCGTTGTAGCGCATCCATAGCTGTCATGACATCAGCTACAGCCTTCTTGATTTGTAAGCTGTGTCCGTCCGGTTTAGTGTTTACGTAAGTTGAAGGTAAAAGTTACCCGTTGTTTCATGTTATAAAATAGGAATAATTTTGCATAACTCTTAATTAATAGTAATACAAATTAATTATCACTTTATTTTAATTATGATAGGAAAGTGTCAATCTACAGTGTATTAATTAATGTGTGTTGAGTTTTATTTTTATTAGTTTTTCTTTGTTTAGTGCTGGTCTGTGCTTTTTGGAGTTAGTGATTCTGTGTGTTTGCAAACCACGTGTAGGTTGTAAAAAGCACGATACTGTTAACTTCCGTTGCATATTTAGTATCAAATTCAGTTAGTGATGCTTCTAACAACCATTCATGAGTACGTGGGAACATAGAATCTGGCATAGGTAGTGAAACGCCCCCTTGGTCCCAGAATATTTTTTACACCCTTTTTCTAATCACCAAAAAAAAATTTTTTTTTCTGGGAAGGCTTAACTTAATATTTAAGACTAGGCACATGGCCTAGATGGAAATAAAATGTGCTGAGCCATAGTGACAGGTCTTGCAAGAAAACAGCTGATCAACAATAACAAGATTTTATTTAAGTTTTTTTTTTGAACAATTAGTTTTACAATCATTTTGTTTGAGTTTTCTTAATTCTTGATATCCCTTCAAATCTCTCTTTAAATTCACATGGTGGTTTAATTACACAAAATATGTCAAAGTATTTAAAGTCACCTGGTGGTTTAATTACAACAAGAATATGTGAAAGTATTTTCAACAATTGAATAATGGAATGCCAACCTATTGAATTTATTATTTTTATTATAAACTTTTACTTCTTATATTTTACTTTCAAAAATAAAGTTTCTATTGCATTAGTAATGCAGGAACCATTTATGAACACATGATAATTATAAGTATCTGGAGCAGACAATCCATTGACAATACATAATACAATAATAATTAAATTAATAATTAATAATTAAATTCAAAGAACGATTACTTACGTGTACGGCAGTACTTTCATCTACCTGTTCCCCATCACTAGGATTAATCACATTAAATTGAAAGCAGTGATCACAGTAAACGGAGGTTTAAGAAAGTTACCTAAATATTAAAATTGTAGAAAATCAGTAGTTAATTTAAAAAAAAATTAAAAGGGTCGCCTTTTAAGTTAAGTGTTAAGTTAACTTAAATTGAGTTAAAGATGTTAACTTAGTTAAGTATAGGAATCGTACAGTATAATTATAATAATTTGAATAGTTAAACTGAACCAACAACTAACCAAATAAGAGAAATTTAAATTTAGAAAAATCAGAAAATAAATAGAAACGTGGAGAATCACCGGTCATATGGCAGGCAGATGCAAGCACTCTCCGAGTATTACATTTTCTTAAGTTCTGAGTATTGTCAAAAAGAGTTTTAAACTGTTTTGTCTCTCACAGGAATAGAATTAAATATTTAAATAATACAAAGGTAACCCCTGACTCAATGCAAATCAAAACACAAATACTTATAAATTACTTATAACCCAGTCAGTAATGTCCATACTTTAGCATGTCCTCACAAAACAAGTTCAGTACTGTTAAACATGAGTCTAATATCTAGGCATAGATTTTAGGGTGTGTCTTACCCAATAACCTGCGGAGCACTTCGAGTGTGAAGTTTATTAAATAATGGAAATTTCCCACCTGATCTTTCGGAGGGCACTAAATACGTTCCTGCATTTTCGGTGGTGTGTGAAGGACGATGTCAGATGGCGTGACGGCGTTGGGGTGTCTTACGCAGGCTCTGCGGATGGGCGAAGATGTAGCGTGCCCATCACGTGGACCCCTTTCCTCTCGACTAAGCGGAGAAACCTGCGAAAATTTTTACTTGCATATTCGATTCAGATATCTATATACACATACCACCCCAACATTCCTTCGTCCAAGCACTCAGATCACACACGTCACTATAACTTCAATACTGCAATAGCCGGTCAGTAACTCCAGTCAAAATCACCCTTCGGGCTTTTAATTTGAATTCTAAATTTCACCATGTTACACAGGAATCATACATATTAAGCTTAAACAATTTTCTGGGTTATCTTGCATGTTTAAGTTCACAAAAGATTGACTGACCACGTGGTCTCTGCTAAAACATTTATAAATACTTCAAAAAATAATCAGACTTCATGGAACCACAATTATAAATTCATACTTGCTCTAACTCTTAAGTTTTTAAATTTTGAACTGTCTGTAACATTATTTCCTTATCTTGAGCGTAAAATAATTTTACCACGTGCTTGTATATTTACCGGCACAAACATGGACCGCCTGAGCCACACGCACACACGATCGTTACATTTCACACACACAAACCCCAAATAAATTAATATTACATATAAACTCGCAATACTGGCTCACCTGAAGCTCTTTAAGAAAATTTATCTAGGCATAGTGGTGTCACAATTTACGCCGTCACAATCCAGCCGCACCAAGGTTGAACGAGAAAAGAGGCCGACGAACGGCTCGGCGCTAACTTATAGAAAATCAGACATTGCTGACTAAATTTCATTGACAAGCGAAAGCCACAGCCTGCCAAATGACGTCACCACTCAAGGTCGCAGCGAACGACAAGAATCTCGATATCAACGAGGGCATCGTAACAAGCAGCGATAGTGCGCCGAACGCACGGAAAATAAAATTAAAGTGGCCGTGGTGTTTACCTTTCAATATAACCACGGCACAGTAGACATACCTACAGAAGTGAGGTCCATTCTCTACACATGGCCACACACCCCAAATTCTTGAACTCTGTGGTTTCAAGTATATGTTACGACGGTCTACTTGATAGTCGTAGGTACAGTGGAAACAAAATACAAGACACCAATTAAGTCACTAATCACCAGCTTTAATTTTTCACAATTAAACAGTTCGTAATTAACAACACAGTCTCTTACAACAAATCAAATAAAAATTGTTCACACGCAATCAAACGTCAACTAATATTAAAACACAATTGTATTACAATATACTGCCCGATTATAAAACACAGCACTTCACTAATATCCACTTGAACGCACACAGTAATATCGCTTGTAATCGCCCGACAATAACAGAACTGAGCGTCCCTGAGTAATTGTGTTTATAGCCGCCGAAAACCTAAACGATTCCACATACTACGTATTACCTCTAAACTACGACGTAATTGATTGCGGCTTTGACACAGTGCGAGCGGCCGCGTGAATTCTGGAACCGTCTAGCAAGTGCGTCGAGAACTATGTACACCACACGCATTACATTCCGGATCCCTCTGGAACATTCGATAAACACTTAGATTGTTCTGTGATGTCGTATCAATATCAATATTGATTCACATGCGCCTTCTTATTTCTGAATTCCTTATTCTGTCAACTGGCAACATCTACGCCACTAGTTCATTTCCATAGTTTCTATTTTAATTGCATCTTTTATATTATTTACACATAATTTAACACCGTATGTACAATTTTGTTGTAAACAACCTTTGTACAATGGTTTTTGTAGCTCATTATCTTGGTGTTCGAGTAATTGTACTCCAAAGAATCCCATTTAATTAACGTAGCATCAATTCCTTGAATGACTACTAGCAATTTCCTCCATACTGTGACCATCATTTTTTATCTTTACACCAAGATATTTATAATAATCTATATGCTTATTCTCAATGTCTCTAAGCAATAAGATGTTTTCTGCGTTTTTTACTACCAGATATTGTGACTTATATAAACTTATGATCAGTCCCCTACTGTTGCATTATTCATACATTTTTCGTAGCAGCCAACAGATATCACTTTCATCCTCTACGTGTATTTCATCCACTTTTTGTGTATTAAAAATGTCTTAATATTGTATAATAACTGGATTCCTCATCTATTTTCTTTAGAAAAATCTCTCTCTCACCGTCGTGTTATCTTGTACTGTAATCTTACCCTTTCTCTATAAATTCTTATGTTAAAATAAATAGTCAAACTCCTTATTCTCGTTTTTTCTCAAACTCAATTATTTCTTTATTTTAATCCTTTTATTTTGACATTGATTAATCATATGGACATTCAAAATCCTCTTTTAACAGTGGTGGCTCATTAGGTTGTAGAACATGAACAACCTGAATCTCAGGGTTAACGTAAAAGTATAGTTAAAGTATGGTACAAGTTATAAATATAACATAAAATATAATACTTGTAAATAAGATTTTGTAATTATGTGTTGTGAATATCTGTTAATGGTAGATTCTTTGAATCATACAAAATGACAATTAAAAAGAGAATTCTTAATACTAATAATTATCGTATACAAGTGTATAAATAAACATTCACTTTTATGGTGTTTATATTGTTTTGGTCATATTATTTAGTTGTAAGTTGATCATTAATGTAGTAATGTAGTTCAAATATCTGGCTTAGCATTGAAGCAATCTCACCAATCTGGTAGTTCTCTTGTGCATTTATTGCTTAATTCATCACTCCTGGACTTCAAATTTTTTGTACCTTCGATTATAACATTATTCTTCTAGTTTTTTGAATGGTTTTCCTGGATCATCTCATCTTTCATTGGTCATTAATTTGTATCAACGTTCAGTAGTAATATTATTATGTTTTGCCTTGTTTTTAGATTTTTTCAACAATATCCCTTCTTTTTACCAAAACACTAATTACTTCAGTGAAGACTTTGGCTATCATATGTTATGGGTTCACAGGTTCGGTTTCACAATTTCTAATTCACATGATTCTGTTGACCTTTATTTTTTCTTCGTCACTATTTTATTATAAGTTGTTTTTTTAACGTAAGATTTTCCATTTTTTAACTTTTTACTTTGTTTGATTTCACTATATGGGTTATATAACTGGTTCATATAGATTATATATCCCCTTCAATGGTCATTATAATTATGTTTTCATCACTTTCATTATACACACTTTTTCCGTTTTACCGTATTTCACTGTTATTCTCACTTTCACGCACTGTCACACTATACAACTTTTATAATTATAGTTTGATCTTATTATATTTGTAAAATTTTATATCATTCACTTTCTGTAGTTCCATGATACAAAATAACTGTCTGAGGTGCGCAGACCTCCTCATAGTTAAATAGGTTTATTCACAATGTCTTATTTCTTACATTCTAGTTTTACACATTTATGTATTATATTTCTATTTATAATTTACTATGTACATTTTTTTTGTCATTTGATCTCCACTTCTGGGTATTTTGGTCATCGTCAGTCATTGTTTGTCACTGTCATTAATTTATTTACTCCCTGAGTTTTCATTCTCTATTTCCCAATTATTTAGTTATTATACTATTTCTCTTTTTGTTTTGATTACTTAAATGGATTGCGTTTATGCATATTTTACCGTAAATTTTGATGGTAGGCCTACATTTGTTTTTTATTTGAGGTGTATTTCAACAATATAATTGTGTTCAAAGTAGTAAAAAATGATTGTTTAATAAATGTTAAAAAATACAGAAATAGAATCTGCAAAGTGTAGCAGAAGTCATTTGGAACAAAACAATATTTAAGATAGGCTATCATTAAGATGTAGTTTATTAATGAAAAGTGTATCCAAACTGGCCGCTATTCATCTCAAAATAACCATCAAGGAACGAGCAATACTATGCTAGTAATAGATCAAAATTTGTAATTAGAATAAGTGAGAAACAAGCATAAATATGATAAATTTTGTGAATTTTGGAAGGGTACAGGTAATGCCATCAACAACGTGGACCCACGCTTAAAACAATTATGTAAGAGTTATTTTTAGAATCACCGCATCATGACGACATTTTTAACCAATCAGGAAATTAGCTGAGAAATTAATTGTCGCTGCCAAGCGTCATCTGAGAGGACTATATATACAGAAGTATGAAGGAACAGACACATATTTTTTGAATTCCATTCCGGCAGATACTACAAAGACCCCATATCAAAATTTTAATCAAATATAATTCAACAAGAAGAGAGAAGAAGTTATCTACTTAGTAAAGTGCATCGTGACAAGCAGTTTTCCTTTAACTAATAGTGCGAAACAAAAAGAACGAGGTTAGAAGAGTTACCTAACCGAATATTTACTCACAAGAAGTTTTAATCGTTCATTCGCGGAAAAGTGAAGTGTACGATCAGTGTATTGAGATCGTAAAGTGAAAATAATAATCCAAAGAGATTATCAATCAGGGAGTACAGTGCCAAATATAATTACAGTGTTCAAATATTATGTCACTAGTATAAGATATAATACAGAAATAATACACTTATGTACTGAACTCCAAACACTAATACTATAAGAATTAAACTTTGTCCATACTTTTTTCAAGAGGAATTATACAATTCCAATACAAGAATTAACGATTTAGGCTAACCGTAGTTAACCTCAAAACCTGTAGAGGTCAGACGAACATTTCGTTAATAAGTCTGAATTTTTAAAGGTGTCTAACCTACTAAACTAAACCTTTGTAAAGCATCGTAACTCGAGGCATAATTATTTTATTCTGTAGTTCCAAAGGATTCATACTTGAGGTATAAAAACTTTGTAAATAAATAAATAGTTAATTAGAGTCATCATTGCCAACCTTCTGGGTTAGGAGAGAATTAATCCAGGTATATTGTAATCGATAAATCATTGATGAGTTGAATGTATAGAGATAAAATAAGCACTCAGTGAGCAATAAAAGAAAGTAAAATATTAATTAACAAACGTTGTAAGAAATTATTGAAGCAATTTTTAGTTATTTTTCTTATTTAAAAGAGTTGCAAATTCAAGGCACTCGAACAGTTAAGTTGGCGGCTTGGACGTGTGAAGCGCCAACCGTTCAAATATATAAACAAAACAAAAGAAAATGAATTAATTAAATTCATTTAATCGTACAACCAAAGAAATAATTTAACGAAATTAATTAAATTTATTTAATTTATTCATCGAATAGCTGTATTTTATGGAATAAGAACCAGAGATTCCATATGGCGCCCAAATAACACAAATTTATCTCACTTACTTATAAACAGTGCTGATATACTGTTTTGACAAATTAATAGTTTTATAGCACACTAAGACCATCAGAACAACCAGTACAAACAGACATAAGCTACCAGTTCTACACTAAAGGTACGTGAAAGTTATAATTACTTTATAATCCAGTCAAAACAACACTACTACTGTACAACAACAATTTAAGTCCACGGAATTACGACGGGACGTCAAGAGGATTCTGAAGTGAACAAAATTCAATTAAATGAGATTACAATATTCAATCAATTAAACAATAAAAATTAATTATACCAAGGAACAAGATTAAATACAAATTAAATAATAAAATAAAATTATTTAATAACAATATAATTAAAGAAAATATAATCAAAACGAGGTACGCACTCGAGGTACATTATAAATTGACGCAATCAACGTGTGGCTTTCTAACACGTACGCACCAGTTATATTATAATATATATATATATATATATACATATTGTAATAATGCTTTTTGTGTATCGTGTAATTTTTGTATTGGAGTTGTTGCTTGGGTTTAGGTTATTTTATTTTTTTATTATTATTAATTTATTTATTATTTTTCGTTGGTTCTTTTCTTCTAATTTCAGGCCTCTTAAATTGGTGGCCAATTGGTAATAAAAATTCGGAGATCGTACGTGTTAAAATGTCACACGTGTTTTCAGTTATTTAAATATTATTTAGCTAAATGGTTTAAAATGGTTTAATAATGTTTAATAAAAAATATTTAATATCTCTTCTTTGCATTATGTGGTTTGTTTAAAATGAAGTTCAGATACGAATTGGTTGGGTTGACTCCCTCGCAGACGCCTGTGGATAGTGTAGTTCACCGTAGATTCAATTATTGCTGGAATAAACACAAGTTATTTACTCATCTGGTACTTACTGACTTTGAAGGTCTAATTTGTTAACAACCATGTTAACATGCGAGTAGACAACTCAATTCAAAGTGTTTGAGTCAATTCGTACCACCTGTAGGAGTACTCATAGTTACCTAACATGTATTCGTACTGTCTAGTAAATAAAAATTCGTCAACTCTTTTACTGTTTATAAGGTGATTTATTAACCATTTTAATAAATTAAAAATATTGATTGATAAATAACTGGCTGTTTACCTCAGTAATAATTAACATTAGTTATTACTGACTCTAACTCTCAGGGTAGTTAAACTATTTCTTTTTTAGAATATAACATAGAAACTTTGTTAATTACTTTTACAGTTTTCGTAGTTTCTTTGAGACTGCAAGATACACAACAGAAAACATATACACTACTGTTTAAACTGAGTAGTTGGAAATGAGTTACATAAATAAAAATAACAACAAACAAATTTAAATTATTAACATAGATTTGAAAGTTCGACTATCGTCAACATTGAGGTTAATTCAGGCATGCTGAGCTGATACAAAGTTGCATCTATCTTAAAACAAGGTAACTTCTTAACCTATACATAACAAATACATAAATAATTAAAGTCATAAGTTCATCTATTGTTTATTATTAATCACCAAGTCCATTGCTTACTGATCTCTCGTCAGTTAATTAACTACAGTATATCCCTTAGTTTAATTTCATTAAAATATTTAATGATTGTTTAAGTAGCGAAAAAATAATAATCACAAGGTTAGATAACCCCTCTTGAGTTCATATTAATTTAGTGTCTATATCACTGGTTGGATAACCTTTACAAGGTAAGTACAAAATATTTACTTTTGTTTAAAATTCAAATAATATTCAATAAAATTCATGAATCAAAGTCACTTAGTTATGGATTCATGTTTCAAAAAAGCTATAATAGTTTATGTTTATTTTCATTACTCATTAGCAATTCATAAAATTACTGTTATTCATGTTAAAATTTTGTAAGTACAATTAATCACTATACTCCCTGAAATTTACTTAATTGCAGCCTATTACATATTCTGCAATGTTGTTTCACTATTGCATTTGCATTTATGCATTAAGCTCGACACTTAAAAAGTTTTGGTTTTGTGACCAATTGTTTACATTGAAACCCCAACAACTGATTCAATTCCGCACTCTACTTTTCTCGCGCACAGAAATGGCTGTCGTTACTGCTTCGCTCGTCAGATATGAAGTGTGAAGAAATTGGCGTCTCTCTCGCTGTTCCAATTTTGGGATTACATACACTCCCCTGTTGATTTTAATCGATTTCATTGGATTAGATATTGCTGCCATTCCTTCGAGCGAGGTCACTCCCTCGGCGAATACAATTAATTTTTATAAAATGTTAATGACTTTGGTGTTGAGGCTATAGAAATGATGCTTTCGTTTTTGTCCAAAATAAAAGAAATATTTTTAAATTGGTTTAACGTCCTTGCGTTACTAGTAATACTTTATATAGCCACACCAAGTTATTACAATTGATTTGCTCGTTAAAACAAGTCCTCACAAGACATATGTTGGTGCTTTAATTAAAAAGTTAATGTTTTTCCCTTACGATAATGACCTATTTCTTATGATTTTACATGTTTATTCATGGAAATTGAACAAATGGTGATTACATTTCATCCATATGTTTCTTTACAAGTCCTTTTATGATAAATATTTTTACAATATTTGGTCTATGCTTTCTTTGGCCTAGAGTTAATTTGATTCACTCTTTTTATTTTAATAATTGGCTCTGTTCATTTTTTACTGTGATATAATCATTCTGAGATGTCCATTACAACTTCTGGATATCTCAGCTCTTATTCAAATATAGTTAATTTCTGGTGTTTAGTTTTATTAGTTATTCATAGTTTTGGTATGCCATGGGTCATTATGATTTGGTTCATGGTTAATAATATACTCAATTTTAAGTGGTTCTTTTTTGTACACATGGTCTTTATAGTCTAAAGAAGGTTTTATAATGGTTAGTCTCCCATTATTATATGTGAGATTGTGAATAATTCACTAACACTTCTTGCATCTAGTGTGGTCAGACAGTTACATTAATTTTTCATAATTATGGTTTAATTAATGGTTCATTATCATTAGTCTACCTTATCATAGCGGTATTAGACATTGCAGTACACATTTATGTCACTGTTTTTCTCTGATTGACAATATTGTGGAAATTCTGAGTGTGTTTAATGGGTACATCTTTCTGTCCATTCAGTCTGTGTAATTACATTAAACACAACACAGATCACTCTTAATTACTAAATCGTAGCACTAGGTTTGTCTTTATTATGTCTAGTTTCATAATTGCATAACATAAACTAGTTTTACAACGTTTTACTATAAAATTATTCTTGTTATATGTGAATTTGTACCCGGAGTAAGGTTATCTGAGACCCCTTGGGTAACAACAATGGTCTTACATTGTGTTTTCTTTCTATGCATTTTATCCCCTGTTCTCAATGTTTTAAGGTTATTATTTTACACCCATGTTCTTGTTAATCATTATTTATTATTTTTTCACACTATATTTACATGTTTGCTGGTGATCACCAGGTTTTGTTTAATATTTCTTAATTGGATTTACTTGCATTAAAAGCAGTCATGGTACGCTGTTATTGCTATGACAACTAACTTATTCTTATATTGCCAATATTTTATTTCATTGTTTCTGTTGTTTATTAATTATATTTTCACCTTAAAATAAAGAGTTTTAGTCACGGTCAAGTCTTTAGTAATAGTTTGTACATGTCTGTGTGTCTTTACTGGTTTTTTAACTCTGAAGACTCCTTGTTTTATTTGTTTCATTATATCTTGGTACTCATATTGCCACATTGTAGAGTAGAGTTGTTATCTCTTCCTCGCTTATCAATTTATTTGCGTATATTCATATTACCTCCTGTATCTTGTTAGTGTTCGTTGTTAGTATATTTGGTTTTGCCTCTCACTCACCATATCTATTGGGTTATTGGTTAATCACATTACTATGTTGTTTTCTATTTGTCTTCTTCATTATTGTTTATTATTCTTCATTTGTTTTCTTAATTAGTTCGCGGACCGGATATAATATTTAGTACACAATTATTCATCTCTTGGTTGGGTGTTCTAGTGTTAAATAATGAGTGTTTTATTTCTTATAGTTGTTTTCAAATGTACGGTGAAGATATGTACCGTTACAATATATATATATATATATATTACTTTAATATTTATAACTAAATTTACCTCAAGATATACTTTTTTCCTATTAGGAACATGTTTCGAGAGTTCCTGTACTCTCATGTTCAGCCTTCGCCATCTTGTTTCTGGTGAAGTATTTGTGTGTTGGCTTCTGGATGTTATTAAGGTAGTTTGTTGGTCTTTGGTCTTTTAAAGTTGCATTATTTTGTGTGGTTGTGGTATCTGTTTTTGTATTTTGTGTATTTTCGATGTTGAGTGCTTTGAATATTGTGTCATGTTTTGTATTGATTTGTATTTGTTCTGGTATTAGTTTGTTTTGTGTTTTATGTTTGTAAATCTGTAAATTTTCCCAAATGTTCATTATGGTGCCTTTGTGTGGTATATGTTTTATTAGTGTTACATTGGTTATGTCTGGGAATTCATGTCCTGTGTTTATTGCATGTGTGGCTAAATTGGATTTATATATATTTGGTTTTTTGTATGCATTTAGGTGTTCAAAATAACGTTTTTTCAGCTGTTTTTTTGTTTGTCCTATATATGCAAATGGATACAATAAAAATACTATGATCAAAATAGAAAATAAAATCAAATACAAAATAAAAACTGAACAATTAAGAATTAATCAAACTGAACAACACATAAATAATAACAACAACAAAAAATGGGCCACATTCACATATATAAATAATAAAATCACAAAACTAACAAAACTATTTAAAAACACAGATATAAAAATAGCATACAAAACTAATAAAAATAAATTACTAAATCTAAATAGCTCACACAACAAAGATAATACAACAACCAACGGTATATACAAAATCGAATGCCAAGATTGCAATAAATGTTATATAGGACAAACAAAAAAACAGCTGAAAAAACGTTATTTTGTACACCTAAATGCATACAAAAAACCAAATATATATAAATCCAATTTAGCCACACATGCAATAAACACAGGACATGAATTCCCAGATATAACCAATGTAACACTAATAAAACATATACCACACAAAGGCACCATAATGAACATTTGGGAAAATTTACAGATTTACAAACATAAAACACAAAACAAACTAATACCAGAACAAATACAAATCAATACAAAACACGACACAATATTCAAAGCACTCAACATCGAAAATACACAAAATACAAAAACAGATACCACAACCACACACAATAATGCAACTTTAAAAGACCAAAGACCAACAAACTACCTTAATAACATCCAGAAGCCAACACACAAATACTTCACCAGAAACAAGATGGCGAAGGCTGAAGATGAGAGTACAGGAACTCTCGAAACATGTTCCTAATAGGAAAAAAGTATATCTTGAGGTAAATTTAGGTATAAATATTAAAGTATTATATACATCAAGAAACGGACTGTAGCAGAAAGTGATTGAAATATATATATATATATATATATATATATATATATATAATATTGCATTATATTAAAAATGGAATATATAAAATACAATGTCCAGATTGCAATAAATTTTACGTAAGCCAGACAAAAAAAAACTATTAGATAGATTCCTTCAACACCACAATGCATATTTAAAACCAAATATTTATAAACCTAATTTAGCCACACTTTGTCTAAATAATAACCACCAATTTCCAAACATTGAAAATATAAAATTAATTTAAAACATACAAAATGGTCGAAAAATAAATATTTGGGAAAATATTAATATTTACAAACACGGTAACAATAATTTATTAATTAAAGAACAAACCCAAATAAAAACAAAACAAGACGATATATTTAAAATTATAAATTTATTAAAAAATAAAAATGAATAAAATATAAACTTTAAATATTTCAAATATAACTGAGGAAACAGCTGCTGAAGAAAATAAATATTAAAACAATCGTTAACTAATCGACCTAAATCGATTATCAGTTATTTTACATTAAAATCGATATAAATTCGATTATTCGTTAATTTCTATATTAACATAGAATTATCTCGATTGTTATTCATTTACTTACAAACCTCTGATGATACTGATATTTTTCAGTGAAACGTGCGTCAGGTGTTAAAAAGAAAATATATGATATTACACTACTTGCAGAAGAAACAAATTGAAATGAAAACATCACAACATTATATATACCTTTATGTATTCTTTATGTGTGTGTGTGTGTGTGTGTGTGTGTGTGTGTGTGTGTGTGTGTGTGTGTGTGTGTGTGTGTGTGTGTGTGTGTGTGTGTGTGTGTGTGTGTGTGTGTGTGTGTGTGTGTGTGTGTGTGTGTGTGTGTGTGTGTGTGTGTGTGTGTGTGTGTGTGTGTGTGTGTGTGTGTTGCAGTGGACATTCTAATTGCATATGTAATGCAGTAGAGAGTAAAAGCATATGGTAGCATAGAAAAACACTGTGTGAATAAGTAGAGATTCCAAGTTTAAACATTATAAATTAATTGACAAGGAACATTAATACAAATTTTAGTTTTAAGTATATTTAATCTTATGAAACAATTTTAAGTGCTGTGAAATGGTGCGAAATGATGCGCAGCCGCGTGTGCAAGAGTACGTAATTATTTTACGGATACTCATAAGAAAACACGTTAATTTAAATAACTTTCATGATACGGGAAATTTTTAGATGGGAATTATGTCACAATGTTCGTAATAAAAAGACCTAACTGATAACTACAGTTATTTAAACAAATCAGTAACTTAATTTATGCATATTTTAAGTATAAACGTTGTATGTCATGTTCACTATCAAACCAGAATCAATAAATGTCAAAGTGTTAGCCATTGTATCAAAGTTAGTTTAACAAAAGTTTATGAATTCTGTGTGTGAAAATTCCTGAGCCCTCAGAGGATTTACGACAGGTAAATATTTGTATAAATCATAGACATGGCCTCCTCTAGAGCTCACAGTAGCCTAAAGCAGTACGCCCGTTTTATAAACTTTCAGTAAGACATACATGTGAATGGAGATTCTGAATAATGGAGATGTAACCTTAAATCTAAACAAATTTTATACACTCTACGTTCTATACTATTAGTCGGATTCTTAGTCAAAATTTTAGATTTATTAGAATTTAAAATCTCTCCCATTTTTTACCTTAGTCTTGACAGTTCATGAAAACAACAGCCCCTCCCTTATCAGCTTTGCTTATTATAAGCATTTTACAAGCTTATAGTATTTAGCTCTATCCTATCTAAGTTAAGTTTATGAACAAATTTTTTGTCCATACCAGATTTCATTCGGCAAAGAAAGTCACCAACAGTTGTTAGTTATGACTTTGTTTCAAATGAAGTAACGTTATAATTCTCCTCCCCGCACATTTGAGAGACAAAAAATAATTCCAATTTAAATTCTTTCTTTTGTTTGGGCGTTGTATGGTTGGCGACATCCGTTTTAAAACAAACCCACGAACAAGAGCAGAAACTCTTCTCTGTTTAGTGCGGGCGTACACAGAGAAGTGTATAGCCAACAAACCCAAACAAAAGACTAGCTTAAGTTAAAAATCACTGAATAAAGAAAACACATCGGAAGTTACTGTGAATTACAACGTCTATTTTTAAATCACTTGGCTGCATTACTTCATAAAACGTAATAAAACTATATTTAACAAGAACAACTCATGGTTCAGGTTATACGATTAGCAACAGCATACATTTCAACATTACAACATTACGCGGCACGTTGTCAACACAAGCATTAGAGAATTTCAGTAGCCCTTGAGACATGTCATTATCTATGTCATCTTCACCTCCCTAATAGCCTTGGGTGCAAAAACACGTTCATAAAGGTTAATTAACTTTGGTCGTTTTTCCTCTAGCATGACAATTGTTTACTGGACCCCAGATCCTTCAACATCGGCCTCCAAACACCTCTCTCCCTCTCTCTCTCTCTCTATCCCTCTGGCTGCACCTAGCAAATCTCATGCATCATTTCTTATCATAAGTACTATATCCAACTAATTCTCTCTCACCAGACAATGATCGCCAGTATATCACGAGTATACGAAGACAATGCCTTCGTATAGCTTGCGACTAAAGCGTATACTCCAGGTAATTGGACTACTTATTTTTACTGTAACATATTTGAATTAATTACTCATACAGGTCCCACAAGTTCTGTGTTGTACCTCTAGAATTAACTTTAAGTCTACTACCTTCGAAGCTCTTAAATTCTTAGATTTAATATACCTATCCTGCCGTACATCCTAACTAAATAGTTTGAGAGAAGCGCAAAAGGAAGCTAAATACTTAAGGCTTAGATACAGGTATAACGCTAATTCACAAAAAGTATTCGAAAAACAACTGCTACAGTTATCGTTACATTCGTGTAACTAGTGCGAGTACATGGGAAATTAAAAATAAAACTAATAACCCTGCGCTCCGTAAAAACTGGACAAGTAAGCAATGTTTAGAAGCAGACGGTTTAACTGGCTTCAGATTAATGGGACACAACTGCACAAACACTTAAATAAAGAACCCTATGTCTTGGTCATCCACCTACTATAAATGCCTATGATATAGTTTAGGAGACTGCGGAAAAGTATCCCTAAGAGAAAAAAACGCCAAACGATGAGTCTGAAATAAAGTCCGTGTAATAGTTATATACAAAATCGGTTCCAAAGATCCAGCTAGAAAATGATCTGTTATAAAGTATTTATTGTTAATAAGAAAATACTCCAGCCTGTCCAATCTCCAGTTCTTTTCAAAATCTACCTGGAAATCGTGGTCGAGAAACTAGAGAGAATCGTCCCAGGACAATTGGAATCCCAGATGGGATTTCAACATCCGATGATACAACGCCGTACACTTTACACTTTACAGACGATCGCGCATTGCTCTCTTAGAGAAAATAAAATCTTAAGTTTATGGCCGAGAAATGGATTATGAGAAAGAGTGCGCAGTTGTGAATATGATGAAGACAAATAAATTAGCGTTTGAGGAGAAAACAAACAATTTGATAATGGAAAATGATATAAAAAGTTTATCATGTGATGTATATAATTAGCTAGAAACAAAATTTAATAACTACAAACAAATAAAAAGTAAACAGAAAGATTTGAAAACTAGGAAAGAAGGTAATATAAGCCTATGGTCAAAATCAGAATGAAAAGAAAGGAAACGAGACCTATGTAATGTGGTATTTAAAAATGATTTATGTGGTCGTAAACTCTGGCAACTGATTAATCTATCTGAAGAGAGGACAAAAGCGTTAGAAATGAACAAATTACCTACGTTGTGTATGCAAATACCATAATACCATAAACTGAAAAGTCCATATACTTACAAACCACAAGACAGGACTGATAAGATAGGAACGGATAAGGGAGCACGTCTTCGTAATACCGTATTATTATCAGCAGGTACCAATTCAGTCTTTACAGGGATTACCCAGTAGCATCCAAGAAGACAAGACTTTGCAAGATCTGATTTATATGTTCGTTCTGTGCGTTTCTTCACTTAGTAACGTTTTTTCTTCCTTAACTTTAACGCGTGCCGCACATATTGAATTTTTAAAATGTTTTTCCTTCACTACAATGCAGAACATGATGCAAACATTTCACGAAAGCCACACCAAGCAACTCTTGTTAAACAAAATATTTTAACTATTGCTATATACAGAGTGTTTCGTGACAAAAGGATAATAAGACTACTTTAAGAGTAGATTATAAACTAAAAATATAAACAATTATCGCATAAACATATGTTCGGAAATCCTTTGATCTCGAGTTTTGGTCTGTTGAAATGTTTGAACATGTTTTTGTTGCGAAGGTAAAATAACGTAGTACAAATCGTCAATGTACACAAATTGTGTGTCAAAATTAAGGTTTCCTTATGCTCATCGACCTGAAATATATATATTTAGTATCACTAGAAACGTTCAGGTGTCTGTGTTTAAACTTTGTATTTGTTTATCAGCTGTACGCGGTGTACCGCCGCAATGCGGCACGAGCGGATGACGTCACGCGCTTATCAAACGCTGCCGCCGGTCATCACGGCCGGCTGCAGGCAAGTTTAGTTTAGTTTCTAACAAGGCTCCGAGCGGATCTCTCGTAAAACACTTCTCTTCCAGCCGCGGCTTCTGGACATTTTTAATATCCATTCATAAGATTCAATTTAATTCAGATTACCTGCGTCCATCTACAATGGACCACGATTTCGTTCAAACTTAATTTTCGGGCGTTATTGCCTCAAATGCATCCGCACGTGCCGATCGTAACTAATAATTAAAATTTTCAATAAACCCATGTCAAATATTCGCAATACAGTCCACTTCTTTCTAATACAATCCAGCCTTTCCTGCTTAGCGTCTTTGGAATAACTCGCGATTCATCAAGAGCTTCCAAACCGCAACATTTTTGGTCCTCCGGGCCGGATTTCATATTTTTGGGCCCAAAAACAACATCATTTTTTGTCCCACCGGGCAGGATTTCTTATTTTTGGCCCAAAAACGGAAACGTTTTTGGTCACCACGGGACGGATTTCTCATGTTTGGGTCCACAAGCGACAGCATTTCTTTATACGCATCATTTCTGGACCAACCGATCTGAATTTAATCACGCCCTACGAGCATCATTCTCGTCCTGAGCGACACCATTGTTGTGAATCACATCGCAGTCATCTCGACAAGATTCGGCCAAGCAGTAGACCAGAGACGACGGGACACGGCAGGACAGCATTTGCGAGGTCATCAAAAAAGATTCCACAGCTTTAATTCATGGAGGGTACAACATGAGGCGTCATCTGACCAGCAGAGACAGGAGGTGTAACAGCTCCTAACAGGATCGAACAACGGGATCGAAGCCAGCTTCATCACGAATGGATCAACGGCCACGTGACTATAAACTTTTACTTGTATTTGATGTTTAATAATATTTCACTTTAGTGGTTATTTCTTAACACATTTGTATAAACAAACACCGTCATTACACAATACAACTTAATAAATGGTTGGCAGCTCATTGTCAGTTAAAACTTTAAACATAAAGATATACTTTGTTACCATTTAGATTCATAATTTTAATCACTTAATTGCCAACAAAGCTTGATTAGTAAGAGAGAGTAAGTTTATGTTCTAAACAACGATCGCTAGCTACCGAAACGTATTTAAATTCATTCAAACTTAAGTTTGTGGTTCATATGCTCTATGCTCAATTTCTTTCTAAATATTTTTCCTTTTTTCTCTTAAATTGTAATAATGGCCGATGTAAGGGCTCTAATAAAAAAACGAGGCACAATTAAAGCCTCAATATCCCGAGTAAATACTTTCGCGGATAACTTCGATTTGTTAAACAACGATCCTCATGCGCTGAAAATAAAACTGCGTCATTTGATGGAATTATCCACCAAATATGACGAGATTCAGTCTCAAATCGAAGCTGAGGAAGCGGACGTTGCTTTAACGAGTGATAGAGTACAAACGGAGGACGATCTTTGTAATATAGAATGTAAATTGCAACACCTGCTGTAGCAAGCTGAGCATATGAACCAAAAACCAGTAATTAATGCTGAAAGTAAACAGCCTAAAACACCCCCCATTCAATTGGAACCAATAAAATTACCACGGTTTGCGGGTAGTATTGTTGAGTGGCAACATTATTACCATATTTTTCTTGAATTAATTCACGTCAGAGCAGATCTCACGGATATACAGAAACTTCACTATTTGCACTCGTCATTACATGGCGAGGCGCTTAACGTAATAAAATCGTTGCCAATCACTCATGAGAATTACGCGGTGGCTATCGATCTGTTGAGGAATAGATATGACAGTAAGCTAATTGTTTCCGCCCATCATATAGGGAGTGTCCTGGACGTACCATTAGTTCAACAAGAATCCCAAGTTAGCATATCGAAATTTATTGATGAAATCTATGCCAATATAAACGCTTTAAATAATCTCAAACTGCCAGTCAACACGTTCGAAATTATTGTCGTAAATTATTTAGCCACAAAATTTTGATAATTACACTTTCCGTTTGTGGAAAGAGAGTTTGTCGGAGCATAAGTTCCCCGATTTTAATAATTTTATGAATTTTCTAAATTCACGAAGAAAATTACTGCAAAATCTCGATAACGCGACTACCCCAAAGAGCAGGTTGAACAAAAGCGATAAGTCTCCTTATCGCAAGGCAGTTAAACAGATAAGCGCTCCAAAGGGCGCATTCCATTCTCATATCAGAAACAATTTATGTAGGCTGTGTAACGGTGAACATAGAACCATCGACTGCCTACAATTTACATCGCTGTCTATCCCTGACAGAAAAAACGTGTTAATAAAAAACAAACTTTGCCTAAACTGCCTCCGTTCGGGACACGAAAGCTCAAAATGTCCCTCAAAATTCTCATGCAAAAAATGTTCTAGGCGTCACCACACCACGATTCATGTCCCCAACAGGGACGTAACTTCTGTTAACAACCAATATTCACTGAAATCACAGACCAATAAATCGGTATTGTTATCTACCGCCGTCTGTATGACCGCCAATAAGGTCGGTAAAAAATTTCCCGTTAGGGTATTACTGGATTCCGGTTCTCAAGCGAACTTTTGCACAATGGATTTCGCCCGCAGAATGGGTCTCCAATTGGTTAAATCGCAACTACCCATCACGGGTATAAACAACTCGCTTTCCCAGGCTGACTTCAGTACTAATGTAAGGCTACATTCACGCTATAAACCCTTCACGTTAAACGTGCATTGTGCCGTATTACCCAGTATAACTAATAATCTACCGGCGGAGTCGTTCAATCTTGCCTCTTTGAATTTACCCAAGCGCATATTCTTGGCGGATCCTCACCTACATTGCTCGGCGCAAGTCGATATATTAATCGGCGCTCAACATTTTCTCCAACTAATTGAACCTATGAAATTTACGCGCGGACCACACTTTCCTATAATTCAGGAAACCAAATTAGGATTTATTTTGCCCGGTGACTTACGCTTCAACGTCGATATAACTAAAACAGTTTCTTCCTTTATGGTGTGCAAGGATGACAATCAGATTTCCTCGCAACTAAAAGAATTTTGGAAGTTGGAGGAGATCTCTAGTCGCGAAGCCCGATCTGAGGACTCGCCGTGTGAAAAACATTTCGTGGAAAACACTAGCCGCAATCGCGATGGGAGATTCGTGGTATCCCTGCCCCGCAGATCTGATAAATTTCATTTGGGAGATTCTCTCCGCGGAGCCATCCGCAGATTCCAATCGTTAGAGTTCAAGTTCAAGCAGAACCCTATCCTTTATAAGGATTATAGCGAGTTCATGAGTGACTACTAAAAACTTGGCCACATGTCGCCGCTTAATGACTACGATCTGTCGCTTGACAGGTCAGAGATTTTTTATCTGCCCCATCACGCAGTTTTCAAGGACTTTAGCTTAACCACTAAATTGCGCGTGGTATTTGACGCCTCCGCTAAAACCACAAATAATTTGTCCCTCAACGATACTTTAATGGTAGGTCCTACGATCCAGCAGGATCTGTTTTCGATAATGGTTCGGTTCCGTACCCACCGATACGTACTTATTGCGGACATAGAAAAGATGTATCGCCAGATCATTGTTAACCCTAAGGATTCAAACCTGCAACGCATCTTTTGGCGTGATGCGCCGCATAAGGAATTGCGACATTACGCTTTAAGGACGGTTACATATGGCACTGCTAGTGCCTCCTCCATTGCTACACGTTGTCTGGCTCAGATAGCATACGAAAATAAATCCGACTACCCTACAGCTTCTAGGGCCATAGCAAATGACTTTTACGTAGACGATCTCATAACGGGTTCGGATGATCCGAACGGCTTAGCTGAAATGAAATGCGAGATCGTGAAGTTGTTGAGTAGGTATGGTTTTACGTTACATAAGTGGTTCTCTAACCACCATAAGATTATGATCCTTCGCGCCCAAGTAACCCGTGACTTCAGCAAAGGTCAAAACGTGCGTACATTGGGTATCCAATGGAACGTTGAAAGGGATAACTTTTTATACACCGTTAGGGGTGATAATAATTTAACCGTGTTCAACAAGAGAAGCGTGTTGTCGGTCATCGCCGGGATCTATGATCCATTAGGTTTGATCGCTCCCATCACATTTTACTGCAAGCATTTCGTACTACAGTTGTGGTTAGCGGGCACAGATTGGGACGAACCCCTATCTGGGTCATTAGCCAATCAATCGTTGGAATTATACGCTCAATTAGTCTCCGACACTCATTTTGAGATTACGAGGTCGGTTAAGAGTTCGAACAATTACCCAATTAGTTCACTACAGCTGCACGGATTCGCCGACGCTTCGGCTAAAGGTTACGCGTGTTGCATTTATGTGCGGGCGGTCTATTCGAACGGCGCCATATCATCAAACTTGTTGTGTGCTAAATCTAGGGTCGCTCCGCTGAAACAGATAACGCTACCACGACTTGAGCTTTGTGCTTGTTTATTGCTGGCGCAATTAACGTCCAAGGTTTTAAACGCCATCAATTACAATTTTGACGGACTATATTTCTATTCGGACTCGATGATACCGTTGTATTGGATACATCAACAATCTTCCCGCTGGAAGGTATTTGTGGCCAACCGTGTCGCGGAAATACAGCGTCTTGTTAGCAGCAGGGGAACTTGGTGTCATGTAGTGTCAAATGACAACCCTGCCGACATTTTATCGCGCGGTTGCCTCCCTCGTAGTTTGCACTGTCATACTCAATGGTGGAATGGTCCCTCCTGGTTAGCGCATGAGTCGGCTTCATGGCCGGTCAGCGCGTTCGACATTAATACTCCCTGTACTTTTCCCGACATTGAGGAGGAACGTCGCAAGCAGGTTCAAACCTCACTAATTGCCGCGTCCTCAACACATAGTTATGTTGAAAATTATTTATCACTTACGAGGCTTATTCGCGTCTTCGCATATTGCCGTCGATTTTTTCACAATTCTAGGCTCGCGGTTGTTGATAGAGACACGTCCTTTTTGTCGTCTCAAGAATTGTCAGACACGCTCTTGATTTTTGTCCGGCAATTTCAGCAGTTGCATTTCGGCGTAGAAGTTATGGAACTTGAGGCACACCGGTGCCTTCCTCGCAGTAGTAAAATTCTTGCTCTCAACCCATTCCTGGATGAATCGGGCATTTTAAGAGTGGGTGGACGCTTGCAATTCTCCCCACTTAGCTGCGAGAGTAAACACCAAATAATTTTGCACCCGCACTCTCATCTCACGAGATTAATAATTGAATACGAACACATCCGTTTGTTACACGCTGGGGTGCAATCAACTCAAGCTTCGCTTAGGCGAAAGTATTGGATCATACACGACAAATCCTATATCCGCTCAGTGATACATAAGTGTGTCACTTGTTTTCGTTTCCGGGCCAAAGGCGCGAATCAACTACTAGGTCAGTTACCCCCTTCTAAGGTCACGCCTTCTAGGCCATTTTCACAGTCGGCCGTGAACTACGCCGGTCCTGTACTTTTGCGCCATGGCGGGCAGCGCTCTAAGTCCACGACCAAGGCTTACATCACGTTATTCACATGCATGTGTGTGTGTGTGTCTAGGGATTATCTGCACCAGCTGCAGCAGCGCAATAAATGGCGCACCCCGTTAAGGAATTTGAATGTCGGACAGCTTGTCCTCATTTTGGATAACAATCCCCCCCTCTAGAATGGAAGCGTGGGGTAATTACCAATGTTTTTCCGGGTCAAGATTCCTTAGTACGCGTCGCAGAAGTTCGCACCGCGCTAGGTATCTTACGCCGACCCATCCACAAATTATGCCCCCTTCCGGTGGCAACAAGCTAATCGTATGCGTGCCATACGAGATGTGTGTGTGTGTGTGTGTGTGGGTGGGTGTGAGTGCGTGCGTGTCACATTGCCTGGATTACGCCCGGGACATTTCCCGGGCGAGCATACAAGTCAATTGTATCATAAACATTGTAAGTATCATAATCATTGTAATATTGTTTACGTGCCGCTAGCTATTACTGCAATAGTGACTGTGTTTCATATGTACTATCAATTATTTATGGATGTTGTGTATTGTCAATATGTTTATGTAATTCAAATTCTGAGAACTACAAGTGTTACTTATAGTGTCAATCATTCTACGTGTGTATTGTATTTTTCAATGTCATGTACCATTGAACTTTGATATGATTATGATAACATTATGTTTCTATTATTTCTATTACTATATATGAAGCAGTGATCAAGATGGTTTCTCTTATATAATTTAAGGTTATTATTTACGTTTGTCAAGGTTTAAATATATGTATTTTTTATCCACATGTTATGCTTCAAGAGAGATCATGTTTAGTTATGTAAAGGTTCGTTTTTATCATGATTTTTTATTTGTTGTACCTTTTCTAGCACAGAAATTGTTTTGTTTTGACTTAAGCTTGTGCTAGCTTAATGAATTTTGTTTTCTACAAATTTTATGTATAAGCCTTTAAGTGTATTATGTATTGTTTATATATATATACATTGATAATGTTTGTAATATACTGTTCCCAGTTAACGTTTAATGTACAAAATCGTCCCGATTTTGGCGGGCAGTATGTTTAAACTTTGTACTTGTTTATCAGCTGTACGCGGTGTACCGCCGCAATGCGGCACGAGCGGATGACGTCACGCGCTTATCAAACGCTGCCGCCGGTCATCACGGCCGGCTGCAGGCAAGTTTAGTTTAATTTCTAACAAGGCTTCGAGCGGATCTCTCGTAAAACACTTCTCTTCCAGCCGCGGCTTCTGGACATTCTTTAATATGCATTCATAAGATTCAATTTAATTCAGATTACCTGCGTCCATCTACAATGGACCACGATTTCGTTCAAACTTAATTTTCGGGCGTTATTGCCTCAAATGCATCCGCACGTGCCGATCGTAACTAATAATTAAAATTTTCAATAAACGCATGTCAAATATTCGCAATACAGTCCACTTCTTTCTAATACAATCCAGCCTTTCCTGCTTAGCGTCTTTGGAATAACTCGCGATTCATCAAGAGCTTCCAAACCGCAACAGTCTGGTTTGGAATCATCCAGCAATTTGTTCACTAGACCAAATCACAGAATCTACTATATCGTCAAATGATTAACCATTTACTTTAATTTATTTGTATCAAATACATGTAGTCTTCCTCTAGTGACATAGCAACTACAGTGATTAAATGTAAAATGTTATACAAAAATACTCATATTTACAATCTGAACTCAAATTCTAATAATAATCTAAAACGTCAACGATACGTCATTACGTCAATTACTTACGCTATTTTATTACAGAAAATACAATTTTCCCAAACTTTGCATATTTTAATAATTACATATAACAGGTAGCTTATATAAGACTATTGATAAGACTCACAATGGCAACCTCAATGTACAGCATACTCTGAACTGGGGACAAGTATACGCCACTAACAATAACTGAGTTTGGAAGGCGAAGAATAGTTTGAAACCGGCACCCACGCGTCTTTCTGTATATACATGTCAGTGAAATAATGAAGATATTATGTATTCTTGTAAAGACGTTCTGGTTTAACAGCAGTAAAATGGAAATCAATTACTATTTAATGACGGCTTAACGAAACATCATCATTGTGTTCTAAGGATCTGTAGGGTTGCTCATGCTACAGTACTGCGAGTACATTAATGTAGTTTTATACTGTTACGTAAAAAATATTCTAGATATTTTATTTTTGCAGTTTTTAAAACATAAGTACATACATTATAACTAACATCCGATCTTTCTCCTGGTCAAGGGATTTCACATTATCACACCTTTTCTTTACGTTTAGTGGTTTTAATTAACTCAGCCTTTACTTTAACTTTGTCGGTCACATACTAACTAGCTCTCTCTCTCTCTCTCTCTCTCTCTCTCTCTTTCTCTCTCTCTTCCGTTCCTCTACCTCTTTCTCTTTGTGTCTAAAATCTCACATTAAACATACGCAAGTGTTTGAGCTTTTGTGTACAGCGAAACGAAACAAACCATGCACAATATAAACAAAGAAAAGAGTTTAAATGGAATTAGATCTCGTTTGTCGAGAGTGCGGCGTGGAGAATTCTAATTCGATTTTGATTCAAACAAAGCGCCAAGACTAAACCTAATGCCACTGCAAGGGAACAAGGTATCACTCAAAGGATACCTCAGTGAGCTGCTCACTGTAACCTTCACACGGTAACCTTTCTAAGAAATCCGACCACAGGCTAGACAGTACTACAGAAACCTGTTCTAGCATATAATAATTATTTAGACTTTATATTTTATATACAAAAATCATCATCGTCATTATCTACACTCCAAAGAAAACGCTTGAGTTAGCGTATTCCGAAACCCATCCTTTTCTCGGTCTACCGAAGTCTCTCTTTCCATACAGCTTCTACATATTAAATCTGCTACTGATAACCTATCAGGTGATCATCGGCTCAAATGTTCACACCACATTGTACACACGTCCTTAATTATCCAACGTCTCAATCTCGATATTTCCAATCATATTACAGTCAAATGAGATGTTACATCCCAGATAATTAAAATAACGATTCTAGTCCAAAGTCTTGTGCCAACAGTTATTTCTTCTTCTTCTTCTTCTTCTTCTTCTTCTTCTTCTTCTTCACTTCAAGGATTAGAAGCCTGTTCCATCTTCACAGCTACCGCTTTCTTGGTCTGCCCCTATCTCGTTCTCCAAGAGGCTTGTACTGGATTACAATTATTTGTAAAACAATTGTAGAATAATGAAATTTTCTGTGACTCCACACCATGAAGGTTTGTAGAATAGTAATACTCGTAAAGATGTTAAAAAAAATATATTTCGTAATAGAACTGGAAGTTGAAATTTCGCCTCGTAACAACGGACGTTACAGATTGAATGAGGATAGCGTGGATAAACTACACGCAAAGATGTCTACAGCTGACACGAAGAGACCATACGGAAAGAAGATATTTGGACTCAGTTATAAAATCCTAGAGAACAGTATAGTTTCGAGCTAGAAAGTAGGATGACCCAAGATACTGTTACAGTGCAAACTGTCCAGAAACATGAGAAAAGGAAGGACGCCACTAGAATGAGGAATACACACGAGACTAGTAATAAGGAAAACAGTAGAAAACTGGCGACTGGACGATCGCGCGTTGTGGAATTGTAAATGTCCTCCTAAAGGTAAAGTTGCCGAGGAAGAAGAAGAGGGCAAAAATTAATTTCGATTTAAATTTAAATATTATCCATTATAATCGTCGTCGTCTGCACTGTATAGTTTAGTTATTGCCAGCTCCATCTTCCAGTGATTCCCGCTACCGTTGCCGTGGCAGTCCGTCTACCATACAAGTCTACTTCCACTTGCACACAGATTTAAACTCTGTAACAAGTGCAAAATTTCGGTTTTCAAATTGGTACTAATTACCTTACGTAATTACCATTAAAAATTAATACTTATTCATTAATTATTGTAAATAGTGGTGTTCTCTGTCACAGTGATTTCGTTGGCGACTTACAATCCCAACAGAAGTGCTGCGGTCGTGGGATCGAGTAGGGTTACGACTCAGTCTGCCTGCCCACACTGATCGCTGGTGTCGTAAAACAGCGATCTTGTCTGGTATGCATGGACTAGATAAGTTACAAAAGCACGCGCGCGCGCGTCTACATACACACACAACCCTGTCTCTATCCTGCGGATTGCACCACACGTGGTTCACAGATGGCGATTTCTCTCTGACAGTGGTGGAACGTGAGTTATACCATTACCGTTGGGGGGGGGGGGGAAGCAACACGCCGCAAGCCCAGTGCATAAAGGGAGAAGAAGAAGTGATTGTTGAATACATTAATGTATTAATTACTGTACACATTAATATACTGGAGAACTTGACTTTTAAACCACGTTGTATATAAATAAGCTTATAAGCAAATTTTTTTTGTCCGCGAAGGGTCCATTCTTAAGACACCTTCCATCCACCATGTCGTAGTTTTTGTTTTCCTGTAGTCTGTCGTTCACCTCATCTCTCATATACAGAGTGATTCAAAATTGCACGGAAATCTCTCGGAAGCTGATTCTATAGCTAAAAATAAGAAAAACGTTCGTATAAACATAGGTCCTAAAACGGTTCGTTAACGAGTTACGGCTCGCGAACCAGTTCGCCCTCAAAATGACGCCCTACTGAAATTCTTGGGGCGTAAAGTGAAGGATAAATATGGTGGTATCTTATGGTTTTTGATCAGAACAATTGAATAAAAGAGGTCCCAGAGTTTTATCTCAATTAGTTTCTAAGAAAAACTTTATAAAACCCAAAACATTGGAGTCGAAAAACACACATTTTTAGATTTGGGATACAATAACTTCGTTAATTTGCCAATAAGCAAATAAAAATTTCTAACTAACCTTCTAGAGAATATAATTACAAAGAAATTGATGTGTATAATATCTATTAAAAATAAGTGCAAATTTGAGAAATTTGACTTTAATTGAAAACAAAACATACCAAAATGTGTCAGAAAAGTGTTAGGCCTACATTTTAAACAAAACAAAGATTTTCGTAAACGTGTTCACAACAAAAGTAATTGAAAACAAATTAAAAACTTACATTATTGATTTTTTCTTTAAATAATTAAATATCAATATTTTTAAATTGCAGAAAACTGCAAACGTTCATTCAAAGCAGTTGTTTACTGTGGCCTCCATTCTGTTGAATGCAGAATTCAGGCAAACCGTGCACGTCTTATAGCATCAGAATTATTCTTAACAGTAGCTCCAGCTTCTATTATGCGAAGTCTCAGTTCTTCTTGTGTGTCAATACGAGCGGAATAAACTAACGACTTCATCCAACCCCAAAGGAAAAAGTCTGCTGACGTCAGATCAGGAGATCGAAGTGGCCATTTTACTGGTCCGTTTCGACCAATCCATCGCTTAACGAATATATTATTTAAATGGTTCATCACATCACGATAGTAATGAGCAGATGCTCCGTCATTCAATAAACCCATCTGCATTCTATCTGTAAGTGGAATATTTTCCAAGAGTTCCATCAGTTTCGTTTGCAAAAAAATGTAAGTATTGTCTTCCATTAAGCCTTGGTGGTAAGAAAAAAAGGCCTAAGAGATTATCACCAAGAAGACCGCACCACACATTAAATGAAAAAGCATATTTGTCATGTCTTGTAGCAGTCTCATGTGGGTTTTCGTCTGCCCAAGTGTGGGTGTTTCGAAAGGTTAAAATGCCATTTCTTGTAAATTGTAACACTTTTCTGGCACATATTGGGCTGTTTTGTTTTTCATTAAAGTCAAATTTCTAAAAATTGTACTTATTTTTAATAAAGATTATACACATCATTTTTCATAAATAAATTCTTTACAAATATAAATAGTACTTTAATATTTATAACTAAATTTACCTCAAGATATACTTTTTTCCTTTAGGAACATGTTTCGGGAGTTGTTATTATGGTGCCTTTGTGTGGTATATGTTTTATTATACCACACAAAGGCACCATAATGAACATTTGGGAAAATTTACAGAGTTACAAACATAAAACACAAAACAAATTAATACCAGAACAAATACAAATCAATACAAAACATGACACAATATTCAAAGCACTCAACATCGAAAATACACAAGATACAAAAACAGATACCACAACCACACACAATAATGCAACTTTGAAGGACCAAAGACCAACAAACTACCTTAATAACATCCAGAAGCCAACACACAAATACTTCACCAGAAACAAGATGGCGAAGGCTGAAGATGGGAGAACAAGAACTCCCGAAACATGTTCCTAAAGGAAAAAAGTATATCTTGAGGTAAATTTAGTTATAAATATTAAAGTATTATATACATCAAGAAACGGACTGTAGCAGAAAGTGATTGAAAAAAAAATATATAAATAGAAATTTTTATTTCTTTATTAGCAAATTAACGAAGTTACTTTATACCAAATCTAAAAATGTGTGTTTTTCGACTCCAATGTTTTGTGTTTAACACAGTTTTTCATAGAAACTAATTAAGATATAGCTCTGGAACCTCTTTTATTCAATTTTTCAGATCAAAAGCCATAAGAAACCACCATATTTACCCTTCACTTTATACCCCAAGATTTTCAGTATGGCGTCATTTTACCCTGGGAACAGAAATCAGGGCGAACTGGTTCGCAAGTCGTAACTCGTTAACGAACCGTTTTAGGACTTATGTTTATATGAACTTTTTTCTAATTTTTAGCTATAGAATCAATTTCCGAAAGATTGCCCTGCAATTTTGAATCACCCTATATATAATATACACAAATTTATAATTCATATTGTAATAAATTTTATTACAAACAAATAATTTATGTTGATAAACAAAAAATTTTATAGTTTAAGTTCTTAAAAAAAAATTTTATTAATGTTTTTATTTATTTTTTATTTTATTTTTATTTTTTTGATTTAATTATTTTTATTATTTATTTTTATTATTGTTTAGTTAATTAAACTATGAATTAATATTTGTGTAATACTTCGTGACGAAATATTTGTTTCACAGAGTTAATCGGATTATGTCAATCTGGGTCGAAGTGTATTCTCTTCTAGCTCAGTTTTTTCTTCTTCTTCCTGATTGCTTTCGTTAAAACTCCTAAATTGAATTATAAATGAAATATACTAATTTAATTAACTCAAATAATCATGACAACGAGTATTTGGATATAATTCTGATGTTTATTTTTAAAAGCGGTGCGACAATTTTACGCACATCATTATGCTGCGGCTAAGACTCAACTCACATGTCGATTGTGTCACTAGACAAATACATGAAATTACAAAAATTAATTAATAGAGTTCTTTGAACTGTCGAAATGGTCAGAGAAGGGCAAGTCACAAGATACAATACTTACAATTAATAAAAATTTAAATACTATTACGTAAAAGTAACATATCTCAGAAAATAATGTCATTTAATAAAGAAATTTTTCGAACCAGACAGCAGTGTATGACGTCACGTCGTCGGTGATTCCAAGTGGCCGTGTACGTCTCGCTATGCAAACTAGAAATATGGCGGCCATCAACTTCGGATTTCGCCAACCACGCCGACTCCTCGTTCTTTCTTCTCCATAAAATATACTGGCGGATATCTTCCTCTGCGATGATGTAGTCCCTCTGGATAATTGGTTGTAGTGTTCTCTTCTACTCGGCGATGTAGTTCGGTGCAGGATTATTTGTGTCGTATTCAATGTTCCAAAATTTGTTTGAGTACGTTATTCATTGAAATTGGTGTTAAATTTGATAATTTCAATATGGCGGATGATTCTTAGTGCACTGGTGTCAGATCGTATTATATCTGGAATTCGTTTTCACTTTGTTATTGTTCAAGTTCGTTTTATATTAAAATTCGGTTTATGACCTCTGTAGTAAATTTTTATGTTACACTTTCATTTTTCTTCAAATAATCTGTACTTCTTGGATCTTCCTTCTGTACGTCTCATCCGTTCAGGGTCACGTTTAACAATCAACTGATGCCTTAAATCGTCGTTTAATGTAGTAATTTCCGAAATATCTTATTCTCCTTCCCCATTGTCTGGAATCAGCTGTTCGCCTTGGCTTAGATCTGATCTTATAAAAATATATGACATTTTTTTCTGTTTTATTGCTATAGCTTAATTATTTGTTAATTTTATGAAAATTTAAATACCTAGCAATATTCCCGTTCTAATTTTACATAATTCAATATACAACTTGACCTAATTTGGTTTCAAATAAGCTTAAAATTTACATTTTTTGACATTTTTTATAGGTCTTAATATTTTTCACCTAATTATATATTAAATGGTTTACAATTCATTTTGAGTTAACATTTTCCTTAAATAATTTTACTTCTTTCATCATTAATCTTTGTTTTTAACAATTTTTTTTTATAACACTCTAATACTGATTAATTCACATTTTATTTGTACTGAGTCCCTGGTTAGGCATTATAAAGTTAACATTTCCAATAAAGTTAATTTTATCTTCTGATCATTGCATTTACTGTTATGTATTTCAGTGATGATTATATTTAAATATCTTTATTTTAAATTGATTAATCTCTGCTAAATTTATACAGTTTTATTTATTATATTCTCTTGGATTTGATTATATGATAAAAGTTGATTTTGGCCTAAAATACGGTTTTGCCTTGCTATTGGTTTTTTAACTATTTTGTTTTCTTATTATGTCTACGGTTTACAATTCAAAAATATATCAATATTACCTTCTTGCCTTCCCTACCTTAACAAAATTTTAACATTAATTTAAATCATTTAATTATAACATAACATCTTATAATCTATCACTTTCATTTATATTATTTAATTATAATAAAACATCTTATATTTATTATTTTTAACTACCTTATTTAAACATAACAAAACATTCTATATCTAGCATCTTCCACTACATTATTTATTTATGATAAAAACATCTTATGTCTAACCTTTTTAACTATATTATTTAATCATAACAAAACATTCTATATTTAACATATTCCATTACATCTATGGTAAGTTCATGGTTTCCTATCTATATTACTATTCAACAATCCTTATATATATATATATATATATTATATTTAAACACTCTTATAATTAATATATTTGCAGTCATTTGCTGTCTTTTTCTCTTATGGTTTAATACTGTAAAACACTGTTTATTTTCTACACTAATGGTAGTCTTTAATGCTCATTATGTTTTATTATATTATTTCACTTTTTATTATTTACTCTTAATAGTAGTCTTTGACTCCTTCTATCTAAACACTTTTATTACCTACTCTAATGGTAGTCTTTATTCTGATTATATTTATCAGGGTATGTCACTTTCTATTCTCTACACTAATGGTAGATTTTAATTCCTATTTACACTATGGTAGTCTTTTACTCCTTCTAGCTAACATGCTATTCTTTATTCTTAAGTTATTTTTATATTTACTTTACAATCTTTACTTTTTTAATGTATCCTGTAACTTGGGTTACTGGGTTTAAGTTTTGTCATTGTTCTAAAGTTACCTAATTGGTATGTGTCCTTCATGGGATTTTTGGGAATAGCCTTTCCTCATTCGGCATTCTTTGTATGAAGCTTGAAATAGTCTGTTCCTTATTTCTTATTCTATGAGTATTTTATGATTTTTTGTAATTTAGGTCCTCTGATGTCATTAATTTAATGAGTTGTCCTTGATTATTTTTTCATTTACTGCTCCATATCCTACTGGGTATACTGATGATGTACTGGGGTTTTATATAGATGGTTTCTTTTATTTGGACCAAGAGTTTTCTTTGTTATAGAGTTTATTTTTTAACATTTTATTGACTATAATGATCAGCTTATTTAATTCATTTTTAACCATTTAGTTATCACTCACTACTGATAGTTTCTTCTTTTTTCCTTTTTTCCTTTTTTAATGTTGCATTAAGTTAGTTTTAAGGTGAAAATTCTGTTATGCTACATATGCTCTCCTGTAAAAGTGATTAATTCAGATCATACTCTTAGTATGGATGAAATAATTACTACTGATTCTTTTTATTTACCATATTGTTATTCGTGATCTCACTTTATATACCTTCTTTTCCACTAATGCTCTCTCAGTTGATATGTATATCTTTCATTAGCTTCTTTATTCATTAATAACTAATCCTTAATCTTATGTATACCATTATTATTATATATTTTTTCTTTTCTTATTCGGTGCTTCATCACCGGTATGTTTACTCCCTAACATTCCCTAACATGTGAGTTCGAACAGTTCAGAGTGGCACATTTCGGCTACATTCTCTGCTGACCAATACTTCACTTAGCTGAGCTCAGAGGAATTATCATCTCTGTTCTATATATATATATAAGACTGATGGAATTTCTCTAAATCCAGTCATAAAAATTAAAAATCATTAAAAGTAGTCTCTTTCGACTAATAATAAACATCCTTGGATTCTTCACTTCATAATGTTTCAAATTAATTAATACTTGTATACACTTGATTCTTCTTCTACTTTAAAGCTAATTCCATATTATGTGGCTTAGGTATAGGGTATAAGATTCATTTCATCCTTTCTTTGCACTCTTTTTCTTGGTTGGTTGTTGGTATAATCTGTCTCTTGTTTACACAGTAATTAGCATTTATATAGGTTTTTTTCTTCTTTGGTATTCACTGAGTCATTCTATTGCTCATGGCATAACATTAATACCTTCCATTAATTATCACTCTAATAGTGGTTCTTACAACAATATTATCATTATGGTATCAGGTTTTCGGTTTCTGGTCTTAATACTTGGTTCTTATTTAGTTGGTTCTTTTTCCTTGTTGCTTCTTCATCAAATTATTTTCATTGTGAGTTTGATTAAATTATTTTGGTTAAATCATAAAAATACTCTGGTCTCCTCTTCCTTTCTTCATTTAAAAGTTCTGTATCATCTTTGTCTTAATTTATCTCATTTACATAGTTTGTATTAGTGGTTACTGTTATCATATGGTCACTATTACAATACAAACTGTAGTATAGTCTTTATAGCTGTGATAGTTTATTAGCGGTTTTTCTTTTTCAACACTGGTTCTTATGAATTCTTGCTACACTTTCTACTTAACACATTTAATATTCATGGATATATTTTTCCTGTAACATTAATTTACTCAATCTATTGACATAGGTTTTTCTCCTTATCTACTGGAACATGTTCTTATTTGCTTGTCCCTGGAGAGTTTGAGAAAGTTTACATATTTGTACTCCATTTATTCTCAAATTCTTTTATGTAAGAGTTCATTCAAATTATTTGTGTAATTTGTTCTTATATTTTTTCTTTGTTTGTTTTTCTTCCTTCTCAATTATTTTGTTTAAATTATTTTTTTTGCAATTTGTTAAGAATCATTTTCTTTTATAATTTGTTCCATGCGAGTTTATTCAAATATCTGGTATAAGTTGTCCTTATAGTTTTTATGAGTTTAGTTATTTCTTTTTCTTGTAAAATTCCTTTTATATAATAGTTCCTTCAAATAATTCTTGTAAGTTGTTCTTACGGTTTTTAGAATTTAGTAGTTTCAATAATTACTTTTCTTCATAATTATTTCCTTAAGAGTTTATTCAAATTTTTGGTATAAGTTGTCCTTATAGTTTTTAGAATTTTGGTATTTTATTTTCTTGTAAAATTCCTTTCATAAGAGTTTGTTCAAATAATTCGTGTAAGTTGTCCTTACGATTTTTAGCATTTTGTTATTTTAATAATCCTCTAAATATTTTTTTATTGACAATTGATTATAGGTGCCCTTTGTCTTGTTTGAATTAATATCCTTTAATACATAAGTGTTGTTGTAATTTTTAATAATCATATATGCTCCGGTATACAGCAGTAATAACTTTTTGGTAATGCCTTCTAAGGTACTGGGTAGTTCCCGATTTTTCAATAATACTTTTTCTCCGACTTCGTAGTTTATCACTTTCTTATTTGCTTTTTGATACTTTTTATGTCGCCTTTCCTGGTCTTCAGCCAATTTATTGTAGAACTTCATTCTATTAAATTTATATTCATGTTTCACGGGAAACTCTATGATTTCTTGTATTTCTCTAGGAGGTTGTTTCTCATACATTGCTGTATATGGTGTGGTCCCTATAGCGGGGTGATGGGCTAAATTAAGGAATTCCTCGGTGGCTGATAAGTATTCGTCCCATCTTCTTTGTTGATGGTGACAGAATGTTCGCAATATCCTCCCGACCTTCGCAGCACCCTTTCCGCAGGATTACTACTGGGGTGGTAAACAGATGTTTTGTGCGTCCTGATACCTAATGTGATTAAAGTATTTTTCCACCTCCTTCCCTTAAATTGCGTTCCATGGTCAGTAATTATTGATGCGGGTTTTCCTACCTCTGGAATGTAGTAAGTGGTGATCACTCCTAAAATCTTCAAAGTGGTAGCTCGGTTCATCGGGTATAATTTTATATATTTGGTGAAATGATCCATCATTATGATGATGTATTTATAACGATGGCGTCCGCCACTACGGGGAAATGGCCCACAGATATCTAGGAAAACCTTTTCCAGCTTTTCTTGTGAAGTAATCTGTATCATTATACCCTCTTTTCTTTCGTTGTTCGTTTTTACCAATTGACAAATAAGGCAGGTCTTAGTATAGTTTCTTACCTTTCGATTTATATTCCTTATGTGGCAATTTTCTTCCAACGCCTTTATCACTTTCATCGCCACCATGTGACCGTATCGGAGATGATTATCTAAGGTGATATCCTTCTCAACTGTAGCAGGGATTATGATTTTCCATACCTCTTCATCAATAGATGTTTTAATGAATAGTACTTCATTATGCACGCAATAAAATCTGGTTATGGTATCATCTTGGTTGGATAGGCGAAGTTTTATACTGTTTAGTTTCGGATCAGACTGCTGGTGTATGCTAATGTCCCGTACCACCTTTTCTAAACCAGATCTGTCCTTGATATTATTGTATATCTTCAGTATGCTCTCCTTCTCGCCCTCGAAGGTCTGTTCTTCCAAATTCACTCGTGACAACACGTCTGCTACAACATTCTAACTCCCGGGAATATACTCCCACTGTAGATCGTATTCCTGCAGGGCAAGTACCCACCTGGATAGTCTACCGTGGCTCAACTTGCATCTTCGTAAAAATGATATAGACTTATGATCAGTGCGCACTGTCACCGGATATCCCAGAATGTAGGTCCGAAACTTCCCACAGGCAAAGACTACACTTAGCAGTTCTTTTTCTGTCACGTTATAGTTCTTCTCGCATTGGTTAAGTGTTCTGCTAGCGAAGTTAATGACTAGATGGTTGCCATTTTCATCTTCTTGGTACAACGTTAATCCCAGGCTAATATTACTAGCGTCGCAGTTCAGGAAGAAAGGTCGGTTGAAATTGGGATGATTAAGCATTACTACCACTAAAAACTTCTCTTTAATTGACTTTAATGTCTTGTCCTGCTCTTGACCCCATCGCCATTTATTTTTGGATGATAATTGATACTGAAACCTGGCCGTCAGCTCTGAATAATTATTTTGAAATGCCCTGTAGTAATTACACAGGCCTAAAAATGATTGTAGTTGCCTTCTGTTTTTTGGTGTAGGGAACCTCTGCATGGCGTCTACTTTCTCTGATGAAGGTGATATTCCTTGATTATTCAGCTGGAAACCCAAAAACTGAACCTCTTTTGCAATAAGTTTTGATTTATCTAGCTTTGAGGTGACATTATTATCAGCTAGTTTCTTTAAGACATGCTCCACACGGTAACAATGTTCCTCCCAATGGGTTGATGTGATCAATAGATCATCAACATATACAGTTGTGAATTGGAGCGCTTCTGGTCCGAGTATTTGGTCCATACAGGCTACAAAAACGGCTACTGAGTTTACTAGCCCGAAGGGCAACCTCTTAAATTGATAGTTCCGTCCTTCGAAAATGAACGCCATGTATTGACGGCTTTGTGGGTGCAACTCCACTTGCCAATACCCACACACGGTATCCCATGTAGTAATAAATTTGGTTCCGTGGAATCTCTTTATTATTTCGTCAGTTTCACCAGGTGATGTGCGATCATTAATTATCATCTTGTTGATTTCGCGTGCGTCAAGGCAAAGTCTACCTTACCACTTTTCTTTTGGATAGCCACAATAGGACTGGTGTACGGCGACTGGCTGCTTTCGATTATGTCCTTCTTGATCATATTTTGTATTTCCGCTCGTACAGCTTCCTTCAACGATTGTGCTATTGGGTAGGATTTGCGGTTGAATTCCACCGGTTCTCTGAATCGGATAGTACACTGGTAGTTTCTGATCTTTCCTGGCTTGTCAGAAAACGCGGCCCGATATTTTTCATATATCCCAATTAATTGATTTAATTGGTTCTCAGTTAATTGCTCAGTTGTATTATTGCACTGGAAATCCCGTATCTCTTGAATCTTTTGGGCCCATAGTTTATTTTCGGTATCTTGGCCTACCAATTGGTTGTCTGGTGACTAATCTGACAAGTAATTCACCTCAATCGCGCGGTTGAGAGTTTGTTGGGAGTCTACCATCTGGCTGTTTATTAAATTGGCTACCCAGGTCGAACCTTCTGAAAAAAGTGATACCTTCTCTCGGCAAAAGTCAATAACTGCAGATTTCCTTCTTAATATGTCACACCCTATCAGGATATTGAATGGTAATCCGGCTGCAATAAGAAATACCATATCTAAACTTACACCCTGACTGTTTAACACTTTAACACCTGTTTCCGTATCGTCTTGTTTTGTTGACCAGTAGCTCCTACGAGTACTATGTTATTGATGGGTAACACTGGTAGTGTTTTGTGGCATTCTTGCTGTATCCGGTCCAATTCAATGTGATTAAGTATCGAGACATTGGCTCCAGTGTCCATCATAATAGGAACAGAAATACCTTCGATTTCTGCAACTATGTAAATGATTTCATTATTATGGTTATTAATGTTTGTCTCGTTTTCTTCTAATAAGTCCTTGCGAATATCCTTTAAATAATTATTATAGATGATTGTGAATTTTTTATCTTGTTTTTTAAAGCTTGACTCTTGTCCATACCCAGTAGATAGGAGCAGTAAAGGGTTGTAACTGTTTATTACTGCCTCCTTTCGTTTAAATTTTCCGTATCGTTACGGACATGGCTGATAGCAGCATCAATCTGGAGTCCTGGAACTGCTTCGTTTTGTTCAATTCGGTCATCTTGCTGGGCTTCAGTTACAGGTGGTCTTCTTTGATTATCCAGGCTCGAACTGCGTCTGGGTTCATATCTTCTATGACTGTTACCTCCCCGGTTCACTGGAAGTGTTTCGTACTCATAGAATCGACTCCTTCGTTGAGGCTGGTATCTCCGCTGGCCACTACCTTCTGCTCTGATGTAATTTACATGGGGTCTATATGTTCTATGATTATTATTACCTCCGGCTGGGTAATTTGTATTATTGTTATGATAATAGTTGTTATTGGGTGGGTTTGGGTTTCTCTGACCATTTGAACCATAATTATTATTACTATAATAACCGTTTCTATTTGGTTGACGGTTATTATTATTATCATTATTATTATTCCGATGGAAATTATTATTACTATTATTATTATTGTTGTACCCTGCATTATTCCGGCTCGCGGAGTTATAATTATTTTGATTATTTCCATTCTGATTAGTATTATTATTCGCATAGTTGGGGTTATTTCTCAGCTCAGGTTTCTCGTACCTCTTTCGACTTTGGCGGTAATAGTCCTCGTGTTCGTACATTTCGAGCAGCTCTGTCATCGCTTGTACTGTTTTAATCTGACTGTTGCGGCGAGCTCTGATTATGTCCTCCTCATAATGGTAAGATAGTTTGCTGACCAAGCATTCTTCGGGTATTCTGGGCTCTAAATGTTTGGCCACACACACACACCTTTCCCAAGAAATATGCGGTCAATGTTTGACCCAAATATGGGTTATACTTCCCACGACATATTCCGTCTCTTGCGATGTTCTGAGTAGACTCAGACCAATATTTGGCCTTAAACAATCTCCTGAATTGTTGATAGTCTGTAACTTCGTCCCTGATCGCCATCCACCAATTGTCGGCTATCTCCTTGAATGATCCATCCAGCACTTCTTTATTCGCGCTCCAACGGTTCCCTCGGTGTTTTGCGAAGTACTCTTCAATTCTGGCTAGGAATTCCATGGGCTTGTTTTTGTATAGCCTGAAGTTAATTCCTTCTCGATTTTCAGTAATGGGAAAATTGGTTATGCCAGTTGGTCGACTATGAACAAGATCTATGTCGGTTTGATTTTGTCGAACCTGACCATTTATACTGGTCACAGCAGCTTCCATGCCGTCACATTTTTCTGTGAATCTGTCCTGCACTCTTTCCCATTCTTCGCAAGTTTCTTTTAGTTTTTCTTCTAAATTCTTCCTATTCGTTTCTTCTATGTTTGTAACTTTGGTGTTTATTTCCGTCTTAATACTCTGTACTTCTCGTTCAGTCCGACTCCATCTTTCGTCAGCCTTTTTAATCTTTTGTTCGATTACCGTTATTTCCTCTTCTACCTTCTTGCTGATGGTTTCATTGTTCTCTGCTAACTTCTGACTCAACTCTTCCTTTAATGCTTCCATTTTCCATCTAACCGGTTCATATTCTCTTGGTTAGTCTCCCTTAATTCTTCTCTTAACTGTTGATTATTATTTTCCATTTTCATACTGGTTTCTTCCATTCTCTGATTGGTCTCTTCCAGTTTCTGGCTTATCTGAATTAATTCCTCTTTCGACTGTTTATTGTCAGTCTTTATTTCCTCCATTTTCTCCTCTATTTTCTTAATATTTTCCTCCATTAACAATTTATTGTTATTTTTTATTTCGTCCATCTTCTCTTCCATCTTCTTACTGTTTTGTTCCGCCTTCTTACTATTTTCATCCATTTTCTCCCCCATCTTCCTACTGTTCTCCCTTAACTCTTCCTTCAATTGTTGGTTATCACTTTCCATCTTCTTACTATTTTCATCAATCTTCTCCTTCATCTTCTTACTTGTATCTCCAATTTTATTACCCAATTCTTCCTTCATTCCCTTACTATTTTCTTCCATTTTCTCCTCCATCTTCTTACTGTTTTCTTCCGCCTTCTTACTATTTTCTTCCATTTTCTCCTCCATCTTCTTACTGTTCTCATCCATCCTCTCCATCATTAGCCTGAACATTTCTTGCATTGCCACATTCTCTGTTCGTGTCGGCTTGTCGGGTTGTTTCCCTTGGGATACTGTTTCGGTTGGTTCTGCTGGAGGCAATATCGACTCCACATCTTCCACGGGGGTCGCCACCTTATCCTCCATATCTATTTCTTTCTCGGCCTCCGCCGCTCTTTTCTTGGATGTTGCCCTCCTGTGCATCTTGCTTCTTCTCCTGACCTGTTAACAGCTGCCAAGCTAAAATAGGAAATTGGCAAATTGTCTTTATTTTATAAGCCTATCAATTCCTATTTTAAGCCCCTAAAGTTGAAAGCCAATTTGTAATAAATTGTATTACAAACAAATAATTTATGTTGATAAAAAAAAATTTGTATAGTTTATTAAGTTCTTAAACAAAAATTTTTATTAAGGTTTCTATTTATTTTTTATTTTATTTTAATTTTTTAATTATTTAATTATATTTTATTATTTATTTTTATTATTATTCAGTTAATTAAACTATGAATTAATATTTGTGTAATACTTCGTGACGAAATATTTGTTTCACAGAGTTAATTGGATTATGTCAATCTGGGTCGAAGTGTATTCTCTTCTAGCTCAGTTCTTTTTCTTCTTCTTCTTCGTGATTGCTTTCGTTAAAACTCCTAAATTGAATTATAAATGAAATATACTAATTTAATTAACTCAAATAATCATGACAACGAGTATTTGGATATAATTCTGATGTTTATTTTTAAAAGCGGTGCGACAATTTTACGCACATCATTATGCTGCGGCTAAGACTCAACACACAGGTCGATTGTGTCACTAGACAAATACATGAAATTACAAAAATTAATTAATAGAGTTCTTTGAACTGTCGAAATGGTCAGAGAAGGGCAAGTCACAAGATACAATACTTACAATTAATAAAAATATAAATACTATTACGTAAAAGTAACATATCTCAGAAAATAATGTCATTTAATAAAGAAATTTTTCGAACCAGACAGCAGTGTATGACGTCACGTCGTCGGTGATTCCAAGTGGCCGTGTACGTCTCGCTATGCAAACTAGAAATATGGCGGCCATCAACTTCGGATTTCGCCAACCACGCCGACTCCTCGTTCTTTCTTCTCCATAAAATATACTGGCGGATATCTTCCTCTGCGATTATGTAGTCCCTCTGGATAATTGGTTGTAGTGTTCTCTTCTACTCAGCGATGTAGTTCGGTGCAGGATTATTTGTGTCGTATTCAGTGTTCCAAAATTTGTTTGAGTACGTTATTCATTGAAATTGGTGTTAAATTTGATAATTTCAATATGGCGGATGATTCTTAGTGCACTGGTGTCAGATCGTATTATATCTGGAATTCGTTTTCACTTTGTTATTGTTCAAGTTCGTTTTATATTAAAATTCGGTTTATGACCTCTGTAGTAAATTTTTATGTTACACTTTCATTTTTCTTCAAATAATCTGTACTTCTTGGATCTTCCTTCTGTACGTCTCATCCGTTCAGGTTCACGTTTAACAATCAACTGGTGCCTTAAATCGTCGTTTAATGTAGTAATTTCCGAAATATCTTATTCTCCTTCCCCATTGTCTGGAATCAGCTGTTCGCCTTGGCTTAGATCTGATCTTATAAAAATATATGACATTTTTTCCTATTTTATTGCTATAGCTTAATTATTTGTTAATTTTATGAAAATTTAAATAGCTAGCAATATTCCCGTTCTAATTTTACATAATTCAATATACAACTTGACCTAATTTGGTTTCAAATAAGCTTAAAATTTACATTTTTTGACATTTCTTATAGGCCTTAATATTTTTCACCTAATTATATATTAAATGGTTTACAATTCATTTTGAGTTAACATTTTCCTTAAATAATTTTACTTCTTTCATCATTATTCTTTGTTTTTAACAATTTGTTGTTATAACACTCTAATACTGATTAATTCACATTTTATTTGTACTGAGTCCCTGGTTAGGCATTATAAAGTTATCATTTCCAATAAAGTTAATTTTATCTTCTGATCATTGCATTTACTGTTATGTATTTCAGTGATGATTATATTTAAATATCTTTATTTTAAATTGACTAATCTCTGCTAAATTTATACAGTTTTATTTATTATATTCTCTTGAATTTGATTATATGATAAAAGTTGATTTTGGCCTAAAATACGATTTTGCCTTGCTATTGGTTTTTTAACTATTTTGTTTCCTTATTATGTCTATGGTTTGCAATTCAAAACTCTATCAATATTACCTTCTTGCCTTCCCTACCTTGACAAAATTTTAACATTAATTAACATCATTTAATTATAACATAACATCTTATAATCTATCATTTTCATTTATATTATTTAATTATAATAAAACATCTTATATTTATTATTTTTAACTACCTTATTTAATCATAACAAATATTCTATATCTAGCATCTTCCACTACATTATTTATTTATGATAAAAACATCTTATGTCTATCCTTTTTAACTATATTATTTAATTATAACAAAACATTCTATATTTAACATATTCCATTACATCTATGGTAAGTTCATGGTTTCCTATCTATATTACTATTCAACAATCCTTATATATATTATATTTAAACACTCTGATAATTAATATATTTCCAGTCATTTGCTATCTTTTATTCTTATGTTTATTATTGTAAAACACTTTTTATTTTCTACACTAATGGTAGTCTTTAATTCTTTTGTGTATATCTAACACATTCCATTACATCTATGGTAAGTTCATGGTTTCCTATCTATATTACTATTCAACAATCCTTATATATATATTATATTTAAACACTCTTATAATTAATATATTTGCAATAATTTGCTGTCTTTTTCTCTTATGGTTTAATACTGTAAAACACTGTTTATTTTCTACACTAATGGTAGTCTTTAATGCTCATTATGTTTTATTATATTATTTCACTTTTTATTATTTACTCTTAATAGTAGTCTTTGACTCCTTCTATCTAAACACTTTTATTACCTACTCTAACGGTAGTCTTTATTCTGATTATATTTATCAGGGTATGTCACTTTCTATTCTCTACACTAATGGTAGTTTTTAATTCCTATTTACACTATGGTAGTCTTTTACTCCTTCTAGCTAACATGCTATTCTTTATTCTTAAGTTATTTTTATATTTACTTTACAATCTTTACTTTTTTAATGTATCCTGTAACTTGGGTTACTGGGTTTAAGTTTTGTCATTGTTCTAAAGTTACCTAATTGGTATGTGTCCTTCATGGGATTTTTGGGAATAGCCTTTCCTCATTCGGCATTCTTTGTATGAAGCTTGAAATAGTCTGTTCCTTATTTCTTATTCTATGAGTATTTTATGATTTTTTGTAATTTAGGTCCTCTGATGTCATTAATTTAATGAGTTGTCCTTGATTATTTTTTCATTTACTGCTCCATATCCTACTGGGTATACTGATGATGTACTGGGGTTTTATATAGATGGTTTCTTTTATTTGGACCAAGAGTTTTCTTTGTTATAGAGTTTATTTTTTAACATTTTATTGACTATAATGATCAGCTTATTTAATTCATTTTTAACCATTTAGTTATCACTCACTACTGATAGTTTCTTCTTTTTTCCTTTTTTCCTTTTTTAATGTTGCATTAAGTTAGTTTTAAGGTGAAAATTCTGTTATGCTACAATATCTATAATACTTAATTCTCGTGAAATACGATCTATATTCGTACACAGTTTGTATAGGCCTATGTTGTGCTCATACCATGCTCTTGGTTATGTTCATCAGCTTTCGAGAGTAGAGCTTTTCTATGGTTTACGCATTTTTATAGTTTTAGGTTGCTCTTATTTTGTACTTTGGTTTTGCTTCTTACAGTATTTATTTTCGACGATTCGCGCTGAAGGTCTTGTTACACCTGAAGACGACCACAAATTATTAGTGATCGAAAGGTGCAGCATTTAACATTTTAACAACAGTAATAGTTACTAAAAACTGTTTAGGTTATCGTTACATACTATAAAATATTATATTTAAAGGTCATATCTCTTCTCACCCGCCTCATTTGTACTGATTGTATGATTGTATTTTGTTGATATCTTTATGCATGGTCGTCCAGATCTCGCTTCTATACGTAACTGTAGGTGTTGCCATTAACCTGCAGTCCTTTACTCCGTTTCTTTATAAGCCTTTATCTTAGATGTCCTGCCTATGGTACCACAAATGTGCTTCTTCTCAATTTTTTTACCTTTATTGTAGGTAATTATCCATGCTTAAATAAGGTAAATTTTAAGGTTTACTTCAACGTTTCTTCTGACAACACAATCAGAAGCCCTAGTTTGCCCTAGTTGGATCTGTTCACTGAAAAGCCGTTAACTCTCGTTTACTCTGCAGGTATTTTGATTTTATAATCTATGCGTATGTTCTCTAGACAGACAAGGAATTCTACAGGATATTCTGTTCAGGGATCATTATTACCCTGGTTAACAGTCTTTATCATCAGTGAACAAAACGCAGTTTGACGTTATCCGGTCAAATGAATGCCGTAGTATGCAATTGTAAAATAAAATAAAATTTTGTATATACAGTGGTGTGGTTGTAGCATCGTAGCTCCACTTGGAAAGTCAAGCGTGAGTACAGAACCTGGATAGACGACCACACGGTGTTTCGGACCTGTACACATTAATAATGTAGCCTGAGAGAGACGATTACTACAGCACACTAAGTCGTAGGTTTCAGTTATTAATGACACTGCAGATCAGTGGAGAAATGAAAAGGTAAAACTGAAAATTATATCCAAGACACGGAATTAAAGGACGCACAGAAGAAGTGTAACTCTAAGTCATAAACCTGAACGAACCAAATTTGTGGAACAACAAAATTATTCAGTAAGATTTACAATGCCGTCTCGGGAAAATGTATTTCCCCTCAGGGTAACGCCGTTTTGTCAGACCCGACAGCACTATTTATTATGTTGATAGCGCCTGAATTTAAAACATTATAAAACTTCGTACAACTTGTTAAGTCGGAACGGCGCTTAAAACGTTTTATATCTGTAGTAGAACTTTTTTGTTTTCTCCAAAGTAAACAACTGTATTACTTCTCTTTATCATTTTAGTAATAGTCCAATCATTAAACGTTTGATAATGATAAGAAAATGTTATATTTCCATGTACAGGCTATATATATTTGCCTTTTGCAGTTGAGATATTTCCGATAAAAGCAGTGTAAATAGAGATTACAATTTAAATTATCAAAAATAATATTTATAATTGCTACTGTTGTTCAAACAAATGACGCATAATAGTAAATAATTTAGAAGTCATTTTGTATTGCTCATACGAACATGAATATTACGTGTAATTTACAGGTTGTTTATAACCTTCCCCCACTCTGTACACACTCTAATAGTTGTCTTGTAGACTCATGCAGGGCAACACTCGTTGACTTCAGTTTGTCCACGGTGCCAGTTTCTTCTTCTTCTTCTTCTTCTTCTTCTTCTTCTTCTTCTTCTTCTTCTTCTTCTTCAGTCCTCAATCTCAGAACTTCCTCTACTACGGACATCTTCGTCGTTCTGCTATAGGCCTAACTTCCTGCTACCACACTCTCACTTACTTGTTCCGTGAATTTTTTCCTTGGCCGTCCTCTGTACTTCTTTTCTTTTACTTTACCTCCTATAATGTTTACCAGGTATGTTCATGTCTTATTAGACGTCTAGTCAGTTTATTTTTTCTGTTACTCGTTTTTTCAGGAACTCTTCATTCGAGGCTTTCTCTTTCAAGAGAAGTATCCTAAGCTAAATCCAACAACAAATCTCTAAAGCTTTCAGTTCGTTCTTCTATGTGTTAAAAACTGTCCACGTCTCCGATCTGTACAAAGCGATACTCCGTACAAAACTTTTCACAAACGTTTTCCTTGTTGCAATACTGACATTGTTTGATGTGAGTAACCTTTTCTTCCTTCCATCTTTAGCTCGCGCTACTCTACATTTAATGTCTTGTTAACATATTTATATTCATACAGGGAATATTTACGGTAAACTACACGTTATGCCATTGTTGTTTTGTTTTTTTACGTAAATTAGCTTCTGAGCAGCCTTTTATTGGTTGTTTAGTCAGGGACTGCGTTGTTTTGATTCATGCATTTGTTTGTAAAATTGGCGTTCAGGTTTACTGTACAAATGGGTGAGTCAGACAGAGTGGGTAATCTCATTCGAACTACTGAGCAGCGGCGGCTCATCAGGGGAGGCAAGGGAGGCTAAGCCTCCCAATAAAATTTAGAAAAATATTTAAAAATAACAACAAGTAATAGGCTCTGTTTTTCATTATAAGTGAACCTGTAGTCACACTTTGGCATTTTAAATTATCTGATTACTTAAATAAACACTTAAACGCGCGTTATGAATAATAGTTTGGAACAGCAGAAGACTGAAGCGGGGATCTGAGTAGCCGCCGTAGTACACATATGGTATGTGAGGACTATCCCCGGCAAGTGGTGGGGGACGCTAGTGCATTTGTAACCCGTGCCTGGGAGGCAATGAGTGATTTAGCCTCTCGGCACGGTTTAATGTGGTTTTTGCTACTTTTTTGCAGTCTTTACGTTCTCTATCTCCTTCTGCGTGTGTATTATTATCAATTATCTCTTCTTGGCCATTATCAAGATCGTCTTAGCTCCATTGATTTAGTTTCAATTGAAAAGAGAATCAATTGAAAAATCGACCGACATGGTATGATGATGTTATCGACAATTTTGCCAATAAGAAGGCCCGCTAACTGAATTCGCTGTAGGTGTACAAGTTAATTCATCGCAGCTTACAAAATATATTTCTACTCAACAGTTTACTTCTTTGCTAGAACAAAAGTAAGTTAATCTTCTGTTTGTCTTGTTAAACATACGTATATATTTCTAATAAGACATGTATGCTGTAAAAATCGATTATATCTACCAAACTTACAAGTGAAATACGAGTGCTGGCTGCTATGATTGAGTGCGGCTCAGGTGACTGTCTCGTAGCCTCCCCTTCCTCAGAACTCACTGGCCGCCACTGCTACTGAGAATGAATCGTCGTAGAACGAACGAGACCTTTGTTAATCAGAAGCAATGTCTATTAAACCGGAAACAGAGTTGATATTAATATTGTTACGACGGTCTAACTGATCGCCGTATATACAGTGTATATGTATATGGTGCTTAGTGACTTAATTGGAGTTTTGTATTATACAAAGTACAAAACACCAATTAAGTCACTAATCACCAGCTTTATCACAATTAAACAGTTTATAATCAACAAGATAGTCTCTTACAACAAATCAAATAAAAATTGGTCACACGCAATAATTATGTTCACGAGTCTCACACAATTATAAAACACATAACACTTCGCCAAAATACTACGAACCGCACTCCAATAAATCACAACTCAAACTGAACTGAGCGTCCTGAGTACTTGTATTTATATCCCGCTGAGGTTCCAGAATATTCCCTAATAGCCGTCTACTAGAAAACGCTAGAACGTAATTGATTGCGGCCTTGAACACAGCGCGCGGACTGGTATGGTCTGGAAAAGTCTCGTTGTGGACGCGTGACAAGTGTCACGTAATTGTCTTTCATCTCAAAGTAGCAGCAATACGTATGCACACACACACATTACAGCTGGACTCCGCTGGAATAGCCGAGAACCACGTAGCATGTTCTGTAATGTCGTAACAATATCTTACGATCTTGATTAAGAATGTTCAGCCTAAACGAAACGTTTGGCCATAAATTCGTCCTCCACCAAGCTAGTCTACAACACTCGCATGCTCTAAATTATTGTAACCACTTAGGCCTATTATCAAAAATAGTAATTTACCATTTTCAGATTAATTAATCTAATTCTGTTTCATTGTATAAATGTCTGAATTTTTTAAGTACTCTGTTAAATTAGTTGAAGAAACAAAATAAAATGAATTTAAACATACAATTAAAAATTATTAAAAACAAAATTAATTTAAATAAAGTGTCTCTAAGTTTTAAAATAAAACACCGAGTTTCAAGTTCTGGTGTAGAAGCAGACCCGCAGAACAATTTATTATGATCCATTGTACTTACCCACAGGAATACCCCACTTTGTCGAATCTGACAAGGCTATTTATTATATTGATAGCGTACGAATTAAACAAGTTTTACTACGTCTACAACTTTGTTCAGACTGTTTCATCTCTCAACCATTCTTATTAATGTGTTGTCTTTTCCTACAAGTTTGACCAGATTTACAGGTCTAAGAATTGATTGGTTCTATCCGATCCTCCAGCTCCCCTCCTCTCGCGAACCAATCTCTTACCCCGTGTACCTATAACATTCCACATCTTCAGCAGTCTGCCTCAGATATATTAAGGGTATTTACATTTATATTGCTACGTTAAGATGAAATACAATTAGGCCCACGAGACTCTTGGCACGCGGCAGCACACGAAGCTGTTTCCAGTCATAGAAGTATTATGTAACGCTCCAGATTATTCGCGATGCCTCTTCCTGACGTTCCTCGACTACTCTACCGGCATCCAGCCCCGCTGTGTCACTGCATTGAAAGGCGGCCGAAGTATAAATACCTGATTTCGAAGCGTCCAATTCACTTACACCTGGCGATATTACTAGTGGGGTTCAGAGTTATTGTTGCGGTTTAATTGAAAGTGATTGTTGTGTTGATCAGTACAAAACGGTGACAAGGTGTCATTTATTATTGTGTATTGGACAAATTTAAATTGAATTATTGTATAAGAGTGCTTTTGTTGATTTCTAACTGTTGTTTGTGTCTAATTAAAGTTTGTAATTAGTAACTTCATTGGTATCAGTTATTCTGTTTCCACTGTACAACACGACGATGAGAGTCGTAACAGTATTGTACTGTGGGTATGCTAAGCATATGCCAGTGACGTGTCGTGTCTTTGATTTGTGATTTCCAGAGAGTCCTACGGGAATCTCAACGCATCTCACAGCTTTCAGTCTGTCTTACGCATTTTCAGCACCCAGTCTCGGTACTTTCTGTCCAAGCGAAACAGAAATAAACATATACGAGTTTTTTACAAAGAAAATTTTATGACTCTAAAGAAAAGTAATAAAATTATACAGGTTTTATTTGCAAGTTTAGTTATGTCAGTAGACAGTCTTTTACAAGAAGAACGTTATCTGGACTGAAGCCAATGAAATTGGTTAAAATCTTCGTTGATTTTATTCTTCGTATGATACAATTCAGTCTCGCTCTAAACTCAATAACGCGTGGTCGTGCTGCTGGTTTATGACGATAGGTCTACCAAAAGCATACGAGCACAAGTCAGAATGTTTGCGAGTAAATTAGACATTCAGTGCTAATTCGGTAGAGTACAAGATTGTCCGCATAGGAGGTATTGAAAAGAACACTTCAAGTTAGCTGGAGTAGTGTGTAGTTTTATACACAGTATAAGTCACTATTCAATATTAATTCACTACAGTTTGTAGAAGTACCCAACCCGAGAACGACCCTGAACGCCGGAGAGCAGGAGGAGATCCCGACGGTATCCTGAATATCTATCCAGAAGGAACAACAGTAGCTGCATCCCAGGACCGGAGCATTGTCATTGTATCGTCCATCGTAAAGGGAAGTGAAATCATTTATATAAACTTTCCTCAAACAGTCATAAACTTAAAGACAAAATGAACTTGTATAAAGCACAATTTTATGTAATTTGAATATATGAGAAAATTATTTAAGCTTGTAAAAAGTAGGTCAACCGAAACAGTTAAGTAATTTTATTTGTTATCAGAAACAATAGTAAAGTATTACTTCAATTTAAAAATAAAAGAAATCTTTAATAAATCCGAAGCATTTCAGTATCTGAGTACCGACTACTTATTCTATGCGACCTTCGTACATCGCAATTAATGTAATATATAACAGAGAGAGAGAGAGAGAGAGACTAATTTATAGACAGTTGTGCATTAGTTTTCGTTGTAACAAGATTGTTTTCACAATAGTTGACTTTCTCAATATAAGTATGCAAAACGTGATTTTGCTAAACCCTGGAAAACCCGATGAAGTCTTGAGGATTTTTTAAACTGCGTAAGAGAACAGCCCGTGGCAGAGACGTTTAACCACGATGTATATGAAACGCATAACAAGCCACAGTTTATAACATTGTAGGGGTTTTGAGTCGGCTGGACATGTTGAAGAGCAAACCAGTATATGGGGAACCCAGGTGGGCAAAGGAAAAGAGGCAAACAAAATTAAGGTGGTAAGTGGTGGTTGCAACGAAGCTGGGTGCTCGAAACGCTGGATAGCGCTGTTACGGAAAACGTGATGTAGAGGAGGCAACGTCAAACACATCCAAAACGTAGCAGTTTTAAACAATTTTGTTAACTACAACCGTTTTGAATTTAACCTTTAGCTCACTTCTTTTGAAACATTAATCCTCTCTATCATATTGAAAATTCATGTGACCCATAAATTATTAGCCGAAACGTTATTCGCCCCATTCCATTCTATTGTAGCAATATTAACAGGGGTAGATATTGCTTCTGTTAACATTTTCTTCCATTTTGCTCTCTTCCATAGCAACCTCATCTAACTACTCAATCCCATTACACTCAAGCCATTCCCCAAATCGTTGATCCACCTTTTCTTTGGACTTATTCGCCTTCTATTTCCTAATGGTTTCCAATTTGAGATCCTACAATTTCAGTTGATCCAGTCTCTCAATATGACTGAACTACGCGAGTCTTTGCCCTTTAATAAATCGCACGATGTTTTCATTTCCTGTGGTGCGACTTAAATCATGGTCCATCATCATTCTCCAAGAACAATCTCCCTCGTGCACTACATTTTTCTTAAAATTTTCCTTTCGAATATCTCCTTCAGCCGTTCATCAACATTTGTCAAAATCCAGATTTTAGCACCATAAGCTAACACACGGCTAATTAGGTGCTTATATATTTTAATACTTTTATTAAGCAGGTACGATTGCAATCTATCGCATATAAGCATTTATTTCCACAATGAACAGATTTTACTTCATTTTCCACCATCTTTGTTTTATTCAGTTGTGACTCATCAAGTAATGAAAGTTGTATCCATATTCGAAAGTATAATTTTCTGTTGTAAAATTTTCATTTCTGTTGTAAAGGCAAAGTTTCAGATTTTCTCTCACATACGTCATTTGAATGTTAATTTTCTCAACACTTCAAAAACTAAACCTTTTAAAGCTGTTTTGTTATGCCTACCACATATATATTATTTTCCTAGAAACTCCTGACGGTACATGTAATTCTTTATCTTTGTACATGTATACAATTTAAAATCTTTTAATATACAGATACGCCTTCCATTACATTTACTCAACACCGAGTTGGGCTTCACAAAGTATATTGTCGAATATATTCGCCAAATATATTGTCAGCAATTGCCACGACAGACTTCAATCGATTAATCAAATGTTTGTGAATGTAGGAAAATTTTTTATCTCTTTTCCAATCCCTCCCGGGAACCGGGAAACGTGGGAGAGATTTTGCTAAAAACCCATTTAAACCTCTCTCTCCGAACGTATAGACGAGCGTCAAATATGAATTCGCATATGTTCATAAAAAAAAAGTTTTCAAATATATTTTTACAAAAATATTGACGCGTTCGAAACCATTTTAGATAATACATAATTTTATTACACTTACCGAAGCACAATAATAACTGATGTTTGTAATTCAGGAAAAATACTTCTCCGAGGATATTTAATTTTGCTATTTTAAACTTACCACACATATATCTATGGAAAAAATGGAAGAATGTACATACATTCTGTCGTAGATAGTAACGTACATGTTACCTTTGGGGGGGGGGGAGTGGAAAGTCAATTGAACATCAGACAGAATAAAACAATCGAAAATTTTGTTCATCACTTTTATCAATTTCACATTTAAAGTTTTGAGTTTACTAAACTGTAAACCTACCGGATATTACTTACAGTTATAACGTTCTAAGTCTGGCGTCTTCTAATGGCGCTGCACCTCATATCCAACTCTGCCTCCTAGGTTGACCTCTTCCAGACATCCCGCTTCAATTCATCTCTGTTCCAACCTCAAAACATGTGACATCCTTCTAGCATCGTTTGTTACTCTCTCTCTCTCTCTCTCTCTCTCTCTCTCTCTCTCTCTCTCTCTCTCTCTCTCTCTCTCTCTTTCTCTCTCTCCACCATAACTTCTTCTTGTTTATAGTTTCGTGACAGAAGATTTCCTACGCAGGTCCTCGGCCTTCATTTACACACCGCTTGGGGGAAAAGTGTGTTAGACGATCTCGAAAGGAATGACCACATGGGTTTTCATGAGTCCAGAACAGGCTATTGGCTTAATTCCTATAGGAGGAGGAGGAGTACTAGGTGGTGTAGACAAAGTAGAAGATGAAGAAACTTATTATGATGACGAGACGGAGATAACGACGATGACGATGATGATTCTGACCAAAGTACGTTTTGCCAGAGTACGGTTAAATACAAACAGTGTTTATACAGTTAGTCAATATATAGACGAATGTTTATATTCATTATTAGTATTAACGCCTGCATTAATTTAAACATCTGATATGAAATTGTATGGTTTAATACTGGATCAAACAGTACCTTGCAGTATCTCTTTGTATACAACATAGTTTTATTACGTGTATCGTAAAAAACATTTCAGTTTTTCAGCTCCATTCAAATGTGTGGAAGGAGAAGTATTCAATTCAAACTGTATGCCTCACGAAACTTGAATGCACCGTTGCATTAAAATATTGTGAATTTAGAAATAAGCAACTGTATCGCAGCGTAAACAAAGTTCGTTAGTTACACGTAATTCTCTGGTATGAAATATAACCGATTTTACTTTTCCCTTTACAAAGGCGGCATTAGAGCGAATACATTTTAGTGGAAACACAAGACAAGGTCTCCGGCTATGTTTCTGTACAAATTTATTTACTGAGGCTTGGAAAGAGAGATTATAAAAGAAATTCATATATTTACTGTTTTGAGGCTGAACATTGAAAGTTACGATTAGAGAAACTAACTAACATGTCTTCACATGTCACTAACAACATTAATGCCATTTGAAATATTAACAAACAGAGCATAAACAGACCTAATAGCTATCACTAGCAATTATAGCTTATTTTTTCTGCCACCAAAATTCGAGTACCTAGATATGCCGTATATCGTGAGCATACGATATATAAGAAAGGTAAAAAAGTGACCAGTACTATGCTTTAGCCTTACACTATTAATGGAGATAAACATGGTCATTAAGAAAAAATAGTGAAAAATATTAGAGGACTATGAGAGAAAGGTGTTAAGGTACCTCTATAGGGGGGAGTTTGAGGGTGGCGATTAGCGCAGCCTCCATAAAGCAGTATTCTACCATGTCTACGCACATTCATATTGTAAAATTTATTAAAATTAATTGACTCAGGTAAGTCGGCCGTATAGAAAGCATGGAAGAAACACGGTCGATAAAAAGCAAAGTTCACCGCAGGCTCATGCGTAATAAGGCCACAGAAAGACCAGGAATTAGATTGAAAGATCATGTGGAGCAGGATCTGGGAAGTCTTAATGTTAGAAAGTACTGTAGAAGGTTAGAGCAAAAACAGGACGAATGGAATCGATCCCTGAAACAGACCAGGGCCCATGAAGGGTGTGAACCGAAGATGATGATGATATTCATCTGAATCAAACAGAAGGGAGTGTAAGATTATATCTTATGCACCCATATGTGAGTGCATACTGCCGTGTCTCGCACCCTGTTCGCCAGAGGCTACTGTTTTCCCATACTCCTTGCAGTAAAACTATTTTTTAACCAATTTTTCATGAACTTAGAAAAAATAAGGAAATATAAAAATATAAATATCCAAAAATATATAAAATACTATTTCTAAAATATAGGTTACAGTAAAGATAAGGTAGATAAGGTAGATAAGGTATTGATAAAATGAAAGTTAGACAACAAAGTAGACACAGTATGTGAAATGGACGGAAGGCAGCAGAATTTTGAGAAGACTTTCTGAATGTAGATGAAACGAAAATAGATCTACAACCATACAACAAAAGTCAGTCTAATGAGAAATTTTTAGAAAGCTAATTTAAAATATCTGAATGAAATGAAATGAATAACTACAATTTACTTGATAAACTAAATGAGAACAAAGCTTTCCCGTTAAAAATTTACAAGTATGACCGCTGATTTGAATGCATTGCAAAGCCATGAGGGCAGATTTGTGACAAAATATGATTAGAGTTTAAGTTCTGCTTTATTTATTTTGAAAAAAAGAACAAGGTAACGGCTGTGACAGTATTGCTGTATGGTTCTGTAACTTCTGTTACAAAACTACTAACAAAACAGAACACACACTATCAAAACACACACACAAAGCACAAAATAAATTCGATCTACCCGGTGTTTACAAGCTAAATTGCTCAAATTGCAATAAATTCTACATAGGCCAGACAGGACGTAGCTTCAAACAGAGATACATTGAACACACAAAGGCACTCCACTCCACTACAGAATCCACCTTTGCAAACCACCTAATTGAAGTAAACCACACATATAAAAACAGCGACAATAACATGAACATTCTACACGTACACACAAAAGGCCGAAAACTAGACACTCTAGAACAATTGGAAATATACAAACACACGAAAACAAATACAAACGACATCCTAAACGAACAGACACAATTCAAATCGCACGCATTATTCGAACATATCTCACCCCACACACACAGCATCGATCTTTCGAAATTTGATTCCGTCGCCCACAACAGGACGGACAGCGCTACCAGAGGCAGCCTCTGAAGAAGCCTTTTAAGGGCGAAAACCGGTTCAGGCTGTAAGGTAAAACTTTATGCTTTTACTTATAAAAAACTTAGTGTTCCGAGTCGTTAATACAATAGTGGTATTTAGATAAAATAACGTTATGCGAAAACGACGCTATTTGTTTTGTAAAGCGTTTAGCTTGTTAATATTCTAATATTATTTCATGTCAAATTACATTAAAATATTGTTACGTAATGCGGAAAAAGTGTTACGTAATACGGAACGTTCTACAAGTTTCTCGAATATTTCAGCTGTAATGTGTCTGTGCGTACATAATGCTGCTACTTTGCAGTGAAAGACAATTACGCGTCAAATATCGGGTCTGTACCAGACCATACCGGTCAGAGCAGTGTGTTCAAGGACACTGTTTCTAGTGGATTCTCGAGAGCACCTGTTTGTTTAACAAGTCATCCAAAGTTGCAGATTATTCTGGAAATCAGCGGGGTATAAATACAGCCACTCAGCGACGGTCGAGTTAGTTATTGTCGGGCGATTACTCTCTGCGTTCAAGTGGTTATTAGTGAAAAGTAGTTATTGTAGCGAAGTGTAATGTATTTTATAATCGTGCGGGACAATTGTAATACATATTATTATGTATAATAATATACATATTTGGTGTCTTGTATTTTGTTTTCCACTGTACCATATGATTATCAGTTAGACCGTCGTAACAATATTATCGTCATCATCATCATAATATAAAATTGTCTCTACATATTACGTTACGTAAGACTGAATCTGGTGTACATTGATTATTATGTCACAATGTAAGTTAATGAAGTTGTTTTCCTCAGCGTTTTTATTAGCAATCAGAATGTTAATGCACTCTATGAGCTAATGGTACACTAGCCATAACCCAGAGCTTTCGTCTTAACCTATAGGAGTTACTTCAAGATTATGCTGCTTCTTATTCTAGTTTAATGTTACGTTAACTAATAATTAACTCTTTAGTTCTAATTTTACAATTACTTGTGTGTCCAATGCGTGGCTTTCACAGAGATAATTATGCGACCGGAAGAACTATGCAAAAGGTTGATTTAAATCAAAGGTCACTACACTAACATTAAAATGTGGAAATGTATCATGGATATTATCAGGGTTTGTTGTAAAATTGATTACAGTACAAATCTTCTAAGACTCTCCATCATATAACAATATATAAACCATTAGACTGGTCGTTAAAGTAAAGATACAACACTGACATCTTCAGGTCTTAAACAACGACCTGAGGTTGTTTAAGACCGGAAGATGTCAGTGATGACGAAAAGCTTAGTCGAACAATAAAAATTATAGCAATTAGCAAATTCATAAAATAAATAGTAAGGATGGCTGTTAATTTAAACAATACGAAGAATAAAAGATACAACAGATTTAATATTTTTCATAAATATCTGTTTAAACATCTTTAACTGGCAAATACATATATCTTTAACGTTCGGTATAATGACGGCCATTGTCCAAGCACGTATTCAGCCAGTAAACCAGATTTTCCATTCCTGAATCATAGAAGTCTTTCGAAACACATCTTTCGCCTCGTCGTTGTCGTCGAACTATTCCCGACCAGATATTTCTTCAGGTGAAGAAACAAACGAAATCACTGGGTGCAAGTACCAAATAATATGTGAGAAACTGTGCACGGAACCCATCCGTTTTTTCCTTGTGCTCGTCGTTAACATTTTGGACACTCAAGGTGCACACAATGTTAATATCTAATCTTCATAATTTCGTATATCAGTTTTAGAAACACTTCATGAAATTTTCGTACCTTCAAACACCAATTTGTATGAATGCGTCCTTCAATTTTTGTGAACAAGATCGCTAGAGATCAAAGACCACCTACTGCTTTGTTCTTCGTCGTGTACATCAGTAATTTCTTCAGAGAATCCATGGCATCAACTAAAGGCACTTTGTTAAGTCAAAATGTGTCGTTAGACACAGCTGTAATTTGTCAACGGATTTTCGCCGGGCTTTCACCAACTCCGTCTATTCAATTCACTAACCTTCGGGGATTCATCGAGCAAAGTCTATTCTATAACTGAATACGAGGAATCGTCACCGAGCAAGAATCTCAGCAGTGTTACTACCAACCTCACCCCCCCCCCCACAGTGTCAAAAAATCCCCTCCCAGCCTTGATGAATATCTTTACTTTCCGGAACTACCTTGTACTATGCGAACATTACTTACTTAACATTATATTACGTCAAATGGAATTATGTTTGGTTTACATCAATTACTTGATCTTACTAAAGAACGCGGTGGATTTTTCCATGTAGGAAGGGTTAATGGTCTAGATTTCTCCATGTGTATGGGTATAATACAAGTACTCAGTGATGCTCAGTTTCAGTTTTGAGTTGCGATATATTCGAGTACGGGTACTACCTACGAGAAGATAGGGTCTTCTCGTAGGTAGTGGTGCGGTTCGTAATATTGTGGCGAAGTGTTATGTGTTTTATAATCGTGCGGGAAAATTGTAATACAATTGTGTTTTAAATTGATTGTTTTAAATTGATTGTGTGAACAATTTTTATTAGATTTGTTGTAAGAGACTATCCTGTTGATTACACACTGTTTAATTGTGATAATTAAAGCTGGTGATTAGTGACGTAATTGGTGCCTTGTATTTTGTTTTCCACTGTATTATACGACGATCAGTAGACCGTCGTAACAATATTTATTACGCTAAATAATAACAAAACCTTTTTGGTTGACAAGCACGTTCTATTAATATAGATACACCGATGCACTACTCAACATGTTTAGTAACCTTTCGATAGCGGTCACGCACTATGTAAGCAGAAGGATAACGGAATGGCCTCGAACTGTGGTACAAATTCTGGATCTCGTTGCGCCTTCCGAGATATTGCTCGATTATTCTACCGGTCACTGGAACCTTCTCGTAAACATAGAGGAAACGGCACAAAAACTCGCGGTGTCGTCATCGACGCAGAACTCGATAATTGTCATATTAGTGGTGGAGAGCAACTTAAAAATCAGTCTACATCCATCATTGTAGAAGTAAACTACGTTGCGTTCTTTAGTATTGTGCGTTGTGAAAACATCTGTCCGTACTATAACATCGTTGTAAATAATTACCGTACTATTATAGTTAATACTTTTCTTATAATATTAACTTTCTAATAATAATAATAAATAATAGTCTATTATATATAAATATTAATGACAACTTATAATATGGTTTTAGGTAAATAGTAACGCTATAGCAAGTACTATATAATCGGACAAGAGAATGTTTTTCGAAATTAGAGAAGGAATCAGAGGAATTTCACACGACGCTACTACTAACCGAATATGCCCGAATCTTGCGCAGCTCAGAACTGCAACTCTTCTGCCGTTACCTCGACTATGCAACAGGTGACCCGGGTAACATACCAACGTCGTGCGTCGACAATTCCTTCAGTTATATCAGTTGTGAGTTTGAGTTCGGCAAATTATACCAATGATTCTAGTGAACGGGTTGATTCAGAAAGTGTTGTTACAGAGAAAAGCAGCGAAAGTGAACAGTATTTATTTTTTTATGTTGACTATTGCAATAATTTAACTTGGTGACTAGAATTATTGCTTGTAGAATAGCCTACGTACTGAATAATTTTATAACTACAACTGGTCTAGTAAGACTGTGTCTTTCTTTATAAAAGTTAAGTATAAAACTATGTTTGTTGTAAAGCGTGTGTGTGAGCGCGTGCGCAAGAGAGAGAAGAGAGAGCGTTTAACGGAATTTTGTGACTATCGATTTCCCTGCCCTTCAATCATTTATTCCACTGTGATTAAGAACACGATCCATGCACCACCGTAAAAATGTTATTAACAGGAAACGTTTCGCCTACTCTATAGCGTAGATGGGTGCCAACTTCATCACTAAGGATGATACGTCATAAAATTGGTGAAATGTATTTTTCTAAATAATACTTTTCAAATATTTTGGAAAATAACAATTTCTGATCTTTTTTTATCGCTCAACAACTTTTAATTTAACTAGAACTTTTAACTTTGTCGGTCACACATACTTCTCTCTGCAAAACACTCGCATTAAACACTGGAGTGCCGCTGGTTTTGTCTGCGAATTTGTTTTAGAACAAACGTAGCGAACCGTACACAGCGTAAACAAAGGAAAGAATTTAAATTGGAATTACTCTTGTTTGTCAAAAACGCGCAGAGAATTCTAATTTAACTTGACTTCGAACAAAGCGCCAAAACTATCAGCACTGCAATGGGATAAAGCTTTTATTAGATTGGTCCTCTAATCAGTAATTTACATTGCATTCTGGAGCTTTTTAGATGAAAGAAACAATAGATTTTATATTTTTATATTGATTCAGATGATACTACGTACCTACTAGTCTTGTAAACCAAGGTACTTTACGTTTTACTATTAGATGTATCAATTAGCCTATACTACTGTTAGGAATTCTTCTTCTTCTCCTCCTCCTTCTTCTTCTTCTTCTTCTTCTTCTTCTTCTTCTTCTTCTTCTTCTTCTTCTTCTTCTTCTTCTTCTTCTTCTTTCATGCATTCGGCCTGCAGCCTGTTGCGTCTCCTGGCCATGTGTACCACCAGAGAGAAATGAGCCGTGTAGCACCCATGTGCGGTGGCTAACCATATGGTGGAGAGGGTGCGTGCGTGCGCGCGCGCGCGTGTGTGTGTGTGTGTGTGTGTGTGAGCGAGCGAGCGAACTTATATACTGTATGTGTCTTTGTTACTCATTTAGCCCAGGTATGCCAGATAATATCATTGTATTATTTGCCCTCCAGCAATAGGTGTTCTGCAACAAAGTTACACATTTCCAAGACCAATGTCAAAGCTGTTTTGTTGTATGGGATTGAGACTTGGAAAGTCACAACAGAAATTACCAAGTGTCTGCAGGTCTTCATCAATAGGTGCCTGAGGAAAACACTTCAAATTTTCTGGCACATTGTTTTAAATGAAGATCTCTGGAGGAGGACAAACGAGGAACCCATTGCCACCCAGATTAAAATGATAAAATGGATGTGGATTAGGTAAATCTTGCGGAAGAACCTAAATGCAATTGAGCGACAAGCCCTCTTTTGGAATCCACAGGGAAGAAGAAGACGAGGAAGACCAAGAATCTCATGGAAGAGAACTGTCGAGATGGAAGCAGAAGAGGAGGGGAAGTCCTCTGGAGAGCTCAGAGTCCTCGCCCAAAATAGAGTCCATTGGTGTAGTTTCGTCGAGGCCCTATGCTCCGACCAACCGAGACCAACTGGAATTAGTAAACAGGTAAACAGGCCGAATGCTTACATTTATGTTTTGTGCCTAATTCATTTTACCTTTTGTAATGGGAAATATTATTTTCCTGAAAGCAAACAATTTTAATCACATGGAATGTCATATATCTTACCATTATGATGAAATAAATAATAAGTTGGCGAAATTTAGGAACATCTGTGAACTATTGATGTTTTAAGTGGTGGATATTCTGGTAACAGTCTACACCAATGGGACATGGTCAGTTGTAAGCCAATATAAGAATGCCAGTTGTAAGCCAGTCATCAGAGGATGAGATTCTTAAGAAATGCCTTAGGCTGTATACTCTTAGACAGGAAAAAAAACATTGATATAAGGAAAGAATTAAATTATTATCTCTCAATAAATCAATAAAAATAAATGAAGAGAACTGCTGAGCTATCTGCAAAGAATGCTGCAGAATACCAGTTGCAGCACTAGAGTATATAGACTTGCAGGATGAAGAGATGTGGGTAGGCTGAGGAACCAGTGGGTACTGGAACAGGCCTGTTGAGGCGAATCCTTAGAAGTAAAGAAGGAGAAGCAAATCTTTTCCCCTTAATACTAAGGCATTTTTGTTACTGCTTTGCCGACTACCCTAAAGATTTTGCTACAGGTAGATTGAGCCTAGTATAGCCAATATTGCAAGATACAGGTGTGTCACACAACACTTGACATTTTTAAGTAATTTATGTGTACAGAACGTAGCCTATGCACATGTTGACTTTTCAGTATATAGGCTACCACAAATGTAGGAAGCAATCAGGACTAGGACGAAGGTGTGTCAATAGGGTACAGGAAAATATCCAGCAAGCAAATACCAAAGAAGAAATAGCAGTGTTTCTTAAATAAATTGAACATTACAGCGAATAGCAGGTCTTAACCTCAACAAAAGTAAATCCCCAGGTGGTCTCTGACAGAACAGGAGTTGTACAGAAATTTTCATTGATATTAGACCTTGCATTACAAATTAAGGAGTAGTGAGGAGGAAGTCAGGGGACAGATTGCCAAGTGTGGATAGGGATTATGCATAGTGGCATGGAACTTCACTTTTGAAATGACCAGATTCTTAAAAATATTATCGATACTGTGAAATGCATTTAAAATAATGATTTGGTTCCATGGTAACTGAAATTAGATTAAAGACTGGCACTACCAACTGTACAAAGACAAGTTCTGCAGTTATTTAACTTAAGATTGTATGGGATTGAAAGGCTGGTCATTCAAGACAAAGCAGATGGAAAGAGGAACAGAGGCTGAACACCAGACCAATTAATCAACAATGTTAAAACATTGCAATAATGAGCCACCCATCCCACATGGCAATACTATATGAGGCTCCTTGTATTTGTGATGTCTAAAACACTGAGATACGAAAAAAATAAGAAAAAACGTGTCCACCACTATGGTTTTGTAGGTTAACTCATCCACCATAGAAGTTGGGGAATGCAATTTGAGAGTAACTTTTTATATAAAATTTTTGGAGTCACAGAAAAACAAAACTTTTCAACTTACCACCATATCTTTTCAGGTATACAGTTGTACTGAATTCCTGCATTGGAAACTATCACTAAGATAGTCACAAATTGTGTAAGTAATTGAGTTTAGTGGCGTAGTCAAGTCTTTGTAATTTTGAGTAAATTAATCTTTCTCGCATTATTGTTTGTTTATTTATTCATTACTATATTAATTATAACATCTATTTGACATCCTGATTTAGATGTATAATACCAAATATTAATCCTCATCATCATCAGCAGCAGCATCAACATTGGCTCAACAGCAATTTCTGGGCCCTGGCCTTCTTCAGAACATTTTGCCATTCTTTTCTATCCATAGCCATATTCTTCCAGTTTCTAATTCCAAGAGTACTGATCTCCTGACTCACTCTGTCCCTCCCAAATAGTAATCACCAATACAAAAATGTATATATTACACACAAACTTTCAAAAATTCAAACAAAACATTCAACATTAAACATTTAATATTCAAAATTTAACACTTAATACATGCATTTTACTTCCATGTTCCATAAGGAAATGGAAGTATGGTGATGGCAAAAAAATCGTGTTCGAGATAATTGCAGATTCTGATTGTACTACCCTCAAAACATGAAAAAAAATCATTTTTCGAAAAGTGTGTGTGTGTGTGTGTGTGTGTGTGTGTGTGTGTGTGTGTGTGTGTGTGTGTGTGTGTGTGTGTGTGTGTGTGTGTGTGTGTGTGTGTGTGTGTGTGTGTGTGTGTGTGTGTGTGTGTGTGTGTGTGTGTGTGTGTGTGTGTGTGTGTGTGTGTGGATTTTTTTTTATATGGCAAACGATAACAGTCGCAAATTCCAACAGAATCAAATAATTTTTTGCATACAGCCCTGAATTGTAGAGTACTCAAGGTATGTAGATATTGGTGAAGATCGGTTAAGAGAAAGGGGTAGTTTACCTGCAACGTTTTATGTTTTAACAAGGGTAATTTTTCCTATGACGAACGATAACTGCCGTAAATTCAAACAGAATCAAATAATGTTTGCATACGTTCCTGAATTGTAAAGAACTGAAGGTTTATTGATTTTGGTGAAGATCGGTTAAGGAAAAGGGGTAGTTTACCGGCCACCTTTAATGTTTTAACAAGAGTAATTGTTTCTATGATGAACGATAACTGCCGCACATTAAAACAGAATCAAATAATGTTTTGCATGCATCCCTGAATTGTAGAGGACTCAAGGCCTGTTGATTTTGGTGAAGATCGGTTACGGGAAAGGGCAGTTTACCTGAAACAAACAAGTCATATAAAAATTCACCTTACATTGTACAAATGAAATCCTTCTGGTTTCATTATGTACGTAATGAAAAACATTCCAATTCGTCAACTACATTGAAAGCGTGGAAGAAGTATTCTACTTATATTTGATGAAACTTGAATGCAATGTCGTATTAAGATATTGTGAACGTCAAAATTAATAGTTCCTACATAGCAATAAAAGAATGCAATGATTACAAACAGTATTATTGCAAGAAGAATAAGATTTTTCATTTTCTATTGTAAAATCAGGCTACGCTCATAGTGACAACTGAGTGAGTGTTTTTTACAGACATTCCTTAACCATCTTACATGTTATCATACAATTTTATTATCTAAGGCCTTCAAAACAAAGTTAAAAAGAAATAGGCGATTTCTACCCACAATACTTATAGTTTTATACGTGAAACAGAAAAGAAAGTAACCAGCATAAGAACTGCAACAACATATAGTATTCCCTTAATATTGTTAGGACGGTCTCCATCGTCATACGGTACAGTGGAAAACAAAATACAGACACCAATGATGTCACTAATCATCAGCTTTAATTAATCACAAATAACAGTTTGTATTTGACAAGTTATTCAAAAAGATTATACTCGTACAATAATTCAAGATAAATTTGCACACATGCAATAATAATGTCAACTATTAGAATTCCACACTAACTATAACACGATAACACTTCGCCGCACTTGAATAAATCGCCACTCGATCCGCACTAAGGGAAATCGCTCAACACAACTGATTGACTAAGGCAGACGCTCTGCTTTTATAGGTCGCACAGAGTTCCATAATAAACGTTCCATTCTTAACTGCATGCTACTTAAGTGCACGTGTAATTCAAGTGTTCTCCAGAGCACTCTGGAACGTACTTGAGCACGGCTTTGACTGAGGCTACACCTATTCGACTAGTAGGAGGACGGGTGGAGGACGATCTCGGCTGTTCAAGATGGGTTCCTGTGTTTCAATATTTTAAAAATTCATAATTTAATAAACATACAAGATTTTAAAAAATGAATACAAGAGTTGTTCAGAAAATAAAGAATGTTTTATTATAAAAAATCAAAAGTCTTAATTAAACAAAATTTATTTGACACTTAAACAAGATGTACGCTACTTTGCTACAGTCTCTACACAAATTCAAACACATGTCATAGCGTGGTAGAAGGTTTCTGTTCCTCCATTACATAAGAGATGTTTGATAAGTCAGTCCAAGAATAAAGAAGACACAATTTTGGGGGAAAAAATATTTTTTATTTCACAAACTAACCTCCTTTCAGGACTATACACTTAATCCAATGATGCTCAAGCTTTACGATCCCATCTTTATAGTATGATTTATCCAAGTCTTCAAAATACACAGATGTTTCGACAATAACTTTACAATTTCATGTAAATCTCTTTCCACCAAGCCACTTCTTTAAATATGAAAACAGATAATAGTCTGAAGGTGCTAGGTCTGGTAAATGAGGAGGGTGGAAGAATTTAATAATGTAATTCAAACAACTTTGCCATCACAATCATAGAAGAGTAAGCTGGTGCATCATCTTGGTGGATGCACATCATCTTAATGGAAAAGAGCCTTCTTTTTCACTAAATGTGGTTGTTTTTCTTTATTTCCTTATTTAGACAGTCCAGCAGAGATGCATCATATTTCCCAGTTATTCTTTTACCCTCTTCAAGAAAGTCAATAAGATTACGCCACAAGAATCCCAAAAGACAGTGGCCATCACCTTACCTGCTGATGGAAGAGCTTTCGCTTTTTTGGAGCAAGTTCTCCTACTACAACCCACCATTTTGACTATCTCTTTACCTACCAACTGTTTCAGATTGGTAGTGATGTATCCAAGTGTCATCAACTGTTATGAAACGGTGCAAAAATTCTTCTCAATTACATTGAAATAGCTCCAAATCGTGCATAAAAATGTTTATTCCTTCAAATGTTTTTAAATATATATATATATATATATATATAAACACCTGGTACATTTCACAGTTTTCATTTAACTCTGACAGCTGTTTCAGCTTATGAAGCTATTCTCAAAGAGATCAGTGAACAACTAACAAAGATGTTAGGGTGGTGAACATATGTTTAGGGCGTGTGTATCCGGACAGGTGTGGGTTGTGATGAAGGAGGGGGGAGGGGTTGGAGAAGCTAAGGGAAGGTCAAGTGTCTGTAAAAACTAAATATAATCTGAATGCAAAATATAAAACTTAACTAAACTGTGCCGGGGTTTGAATTTTCCCGGCGTAATTTAACCGTGGAAGGCCGCCAAAGCGTGTCGCAGTTGGGTGACAAAGTTAACTTGATTAGTAAGGCTGTGTCCGCGCTACTGCGATCGATGCGATCTAGTAAGCCAGTCAACCTTGTCAGCTGGTTCCTGGACGCAGCTGTTAGAAAATAGTTTGCCAAAGGTTATGGACGGCAATTCCCAACATGTTGAGTTTCTGTGGCATTATGGGTTCGCAGAATGCGTGGTTCTTTCTCATTTCGTCTTCAATCTTCCAACAGGGTGTTAATGGTCTGATGTCCCAGGGGACGTACCTAGTTGATATGTACCTAATTGACATCTTAATATGACGCCGTAGTCTATTAAATTGTTTCAGGTGAGCTCAATTATTTTGTTCGATGTTAATTTAATGATGGGTATGTGTGTTATATTTGTGTATGTGTGTGTGTGATCCTTTTCTATTGTAAATTAAATTACACGTTAATTCCGGTCTGGGAGCACGTGGCGACTTTGCATTGATAAATTTAAAAGTAAATGTTACAAAAATAGTAAACGTGATGTTCAAACAGTATGTGGAATTTTCAAGTTCTTTATTACACAGAACAGTATAATGTATTGGTAATAACAGAGTAGTAGTGTTGGTGCTATTCAATGAGAAATTATGTTCCATCATGTTGGCCACATGTATTCTAGTAAATTCAGCTAATATGTGTAGTTCATTGGATCTCTTAAAATGTATTTTGCAGTTACTAGTCATTTTGAATCTTTTTGCTATTGCTTTTGTGATCCGTCTAAATAAAAGTTTGATATGCCAAGACAACCAAATCTTGGTGAGTAGGGTAAAACAGATATATATATTTCTCAAACAAAAGTAAACTTATATTTAAGGTAATGTAATAAAACAAATTGCTAGATTATGATGTGTATTAGTATAATAAGAGCAACTAGAGTGTTGATAAAAATAGTGACAGTGTGTGTGTGGTGTCTGTGTTCCAAGGCGAGAGAGTGTAGGGGTAGCTGTATTCTCTGACGGCTAATCTGCAAAAATGTTATACGGTCCCCGTACAGCTGGGAGAGAGGAGAATGCGAAGATGGTGACACCTACATCAATCACCATCTGCAGAGCAGTGTAGCACGAAGCTCCACGAAGCCGTCAGGCCAAGAAATACTACTCATACAGAACATCAAAGACATCTGCCCGGAGTGACACTAGCCGGACCTTCTGCACCCTTCAAGCACCACAACCAACACTACTCGCAGACTGGTCTACAGGGTATCATTTCAGTTCTTCAAAAGTACAGGTGGGAGCATTCCAACTACCAAACCAGTCAACAACAACTCCATCCGGTTTTATATCAAGTGTAACTAACATTTTATATCAATATAAAGACATGCTCTTAAGGGTAACAGAAGCCCAGCTTTTTCAAATATCACATTGTAACTAAACTTTTGACATAATTTAAATGGATATTGTAATGTAAATCAAAATAGAATTAAATCGTTTGAAGGCTGTAACTAAAATAGCACTTGTTAAACCTTTGTATCTGTTTACATACTCGCGCGCAATCAGCCCACGCACTTACGTCATTCGCTTAAAGTACAGTTCGCTGCGGCGAGCTGCGGCAATAGTTAGTTAAACTCAGCCTTTCATCCGATCAGTACTCTCTTCAATTTTGCTAGCCGCGGCAATGTGAATTTTAATAATGTAACTTCTTTATACAATTTTTCGTTCTTCTATCGTTATGTATCTTGGCAATGTACGCCTCACGTAATTGCATGGACCTGCGATTCATTATATAACTCTTTAATAAATGGCTAGTTAACTCATATTATACTATATTATACAGATTATAGTCCACTTCTTCATTTAAAAAACACATTTCCGATTCCTATACCAGCAGCACTTCGCATCGCAAATACTAACTCTAGAAATAGAAGAGAGCGTTGAGCATGCAACATATGGTCCTCCGGGCCGGATATGATTCATTTCATGGATTATTCATTCAACATACAATTTATTTCACGGATAATTCATTTCATGGATTCAGTTCAATAAGCAGGCCCTATCAGCATTTAACAACATGATTTAAATCAGCAGTTCTTTAATCATCAACCATAACTGGAGCACGCATTGCACGACTTTGGGGACGTCATACTTCGCCGACCGGATCGTTCGAAGCATTATTTCAGCAGTTGAACACCATCACCACGTGGCATTCATCATTTGGGAAAATCAAAAGCAGCCAGCCTATGCAGAATTCGACCACTTCAGACATCACCTGACAGGCATCGACCGTGTCTACATCATCAATTCATGGGTGCCGGATGGGACTGCCAAGGATTCGACACGCTCTGAGACCTTCTTGAACATGTCGATAAGCACCACATGCCAAGTGACTATAAATTCATGTTTCCTATGATCTTTCAATTTTGCATAATTTTGTATATCTTTCAAGGGCATTCAACTAAAAGAAGCAGTATTAAAAAAAAATAATATAACTTTTTCTTATATCAGTTTCATTTGACTATGAACTTGGAAGTTTTTTGCGAACTTAACAAGCTTATAAATTTTTTCAGTGAATCAATCACAAATTAAATAACTTAACAAGCTTTTTTAATTGTAAATCATATTTGTAAATAGTGTTCATAGCAATAGGGATTATACTGCTATATTGTATACGCTGTCTATATCAGTATTTATTACAACATAGAATTAGTCTGAGATGTGTTAATCAATGGTTACCGCGTTGTAGCGTGACTTTATAAATTAGATAACCTGCATAGTCTTGTTCATCTCTCTGCATTCACTCAGTTTTTTCTTATTATCGTTCAAATCTTCAGTGATACACAATCATGACTGATATGAAAGCGCTGATCAAAAAGCGGGGCACGATCAAGGCCTCTATATCGCGAATAAACACCTACGCGGATAATTTTGATCACGATACGCATGACCACCATGCGCTAAAAATAAAGCTTCGTCATCTGATGGAGCTATCCGTCAAATATGACGAGATTCAAACGCACATTGAGTCTGAGGACTCTGACTTTGAATCCGTTAGTGATAGAGTTCAGACGGAAGATGATTTGTGCAACATAGAATGCAAGTTGCAAAATTTATTAGATCATGCCGAAGAGATGAGCAAGAAAATACTAAATCAGTCCGAACTCGTCACATTCAGTACGCCTCCTATTCAATTACAACCAATTAAACTACCCTGCTTCGCATGTAACATAATTGACTGGCAACATTTTTACCATATGTTTGTGGAGTTGGTTCATGTCCGAACAGACCTGACCAGCATCCAAAAATTTCACTACTTTCACTCATCACTAAGGTATGAGGCGCTGAATATTATAAAATCACTCCCAATCACGCACGAAAACTACACGGTGGCCATTGAGTTGTTAAAAGCCAGGTATGACAGTAGATTGATTGTTACGGCGTATTATGTGGCTAATGTCTTGGGCATGAAGCACATGCAGCAGGACTCTATGGTTAGCATTTCCAAATTTATAGATGATCTCACCGCTAACATAAATGCTCTGAACTCATTAACTTTACCAGTGAACACATTCGAAATTATTTTTGTGCATTTTCTCGCCCAAAAACTTGACGATCGCACATGTAGATTATGGAAGGAAGGTTTAACTGACGAACAGCTTCCCAATTATAATAACTTTATTAAATTCCTAAATACTAGACGCCAGCTGTTGCAAAATGTTAATGCACCGACTGGTTCGTCTTGCGGTAGGCAAGTTAGCGATAAAACTTCTTATCGCAAATCGGCTAAACGCGCTGAGTTCACTGGGTCACTGATACATACTCAAACAAGCAATAGACTTTGCCAGCTGTGTCGCGGCAATCACAAATTGTCCGAATGCCCACAATTCGTGGCTTTACATCCGAGTCAACGGAAAGATGTTTTAATAAGTCGCAAGCTCTGCCTAAATTGCACACGCACGGGCCATGAAACCTCGCGTTGCCCTTCCAAATTTTCGTGCAGAGCATGTTCGAGAAGGCATCACACCATGATCCACGCTTCAACAAATAATTCTTCGAACAGGAACAACAATCAATGTTCCCTAAAATTACAAACCAACAAATCAATTTTATTGTCTACCGCCGTATGTACCACAACCGATCGTGCCGGTAACAAATACCCGGTAAGAATCCTGTTGGATTCAGGGTCGCAAGCAAACTTTCGTACCATGGGCTTCGCTCGCCGCATGGGCTTAAAATTAAACAAGTCCGAACTGCCTATCACGGGCATAAATAACTCTCTATGCCAAGCCAATTTCAGTACAAGGGTGAGCCTAAACTCACGCTACAGGGATTTCAGTTTGAATGTACACTGCGCTGTTCTGCCCAGAATTACAAATAACCTCCCTACATAATCTTTTAATATGGCATCATTAACCATTCCAAAAACATATTTTTAGCTGACCCGCAACTTAATTTTTCGTCACAGATCGACATATTACTCGAGGCAGAGTATTTTTTGCAATTGATTGAGCCGACTAAATTCATTCGCAGTCCGCACTTTCCGATAATACAGGAAACAAAACTAGGTTTTATCCTCGCCGGAAATTTACCCTTTAACGTCGACATGACAAAACCGGTTTCTTCGTTTATGGCTTGTGTCGACAATAATGCCATCTCGTCGCAGTTGAGGAACTTCTGGCAGTTGGAGGACGTTTCTTTTCGTACTCCCTCAGCTGAGGACTCGGAGTGTGAAAATCGTTTCCTCACAAACACCTATCGTAACACTAGTGGTAGGTTTGTTGTGTCACTACCCCGTAGGACAGAGCATCTCGGCGATTCACTCCCCGGAGCAGTTCGCAGATTTCAGACACTCGAACTCAAATTTAAGCAAAACCAGTCTTTGTACAAAGACTATACTAAATTTATGCAGGAATATTTAAGCCTGGGTCATATGTCTCCACTCAATTCATATGATTTATCAATTAACAAGTCAAATATTTTTTACTTACCACACCATGCTGTCGTCAAGTCCACTAGCGCAACCACCAAACTTCCCGTGGTTTTCGATGGCTCAGCCAAAACATCAAATGATTTATCGTTAAACGACACACTCATGGTTGGTCCTACGTCAAAGGAGCCTTCAGCATGGCCCACCAGTCCTTTCGAATCCAACTCTTCCTGTACTCATCCAGATCTGGACAAATAAAAACGTAAACAAGGTCAACTCGCTCTGGTTACAACTTCATCCACTCCGAATTACATTGAGAATTACTCCTCGCTTTCAAGACTTATTCGTGTGTTTGCTTACTGCCTGCGATTCATTCGGAACGCTAAGTCTCCCGTCGCTAACAGAAACACTTCTTTCTTAACTTCACAAGAGCTACAGAGCACTCTTTTGATTTTTATACGTCAATCCCAGCTATCGCATTTCAACATCGAAATTAAAGAACTTCAGGCACAACGCCCTGTACCTAATACTAGTAAAACATTTTCGCTTAATCCCTTTATAGGCAACTCGGGGATATTACACGTGGGCGAACGCCTTCAACAGTCTCAGCTCAACTATAATAGTAAACACCAGATCATACTCCACCCGCAGTCTCATCTTACTAGACTAATTATAGAAAACGAGCATATTGGACTACTCCATGCCGGAGTACAATTAACGCAGTGATCTCTACGTCAAAGATATTGGATCATCAATGACAAATCTTACATACGCTCCGTAATACATAAATGCATCACTTGTTTTCGATTTCGCGCAACTGGCTCAAGCCAACTTTTAGGACAATTACCCTCTTCCAGAGTCACTCCTTCTAAGCCATTTTCACAATGTGCCGTCGACTATGCCGGTCCCATATTTCTGCGTCAGGGCGGGCAGCGGTCCAAATCATTCACAAAGGCTTACATTTCACTCTTCATTTGCATGGCCACTAAGGCAATTCACCTTGAATTGGTATCAGATTTGACTGCGGACGCCTTTATAGCTGCTATAAAACGCTTCATAGCTCGCAGGGGCATCCCTGCACAAATATTCTCTGATAACGGTACAAATTTTACGTCGTGCTGGCACTACATGATTTCTACAAACTTTTTCAACAAGACGAATTTCAACAATCCACACAGGACTTCGCCAGTTCACAGGGTGTCAAGTGGTCTTTCATACCTCCGTCAGCACCTCATTTCGGTGGTCTATGGGAGAGCGGAGTCAAAAGCGTTAAATTTCATTTACGGCGAATTATAGGCAGTACGCTTCTCAACTTTGAAGAGCATTACACTGTTTTGACTGAAGTAGAGGCATGTCTGAATTCGCGTCCCTTGTTCGCTATTTCAAATGATTCAGGGGATCCCGAGCCTTTGACTCCAGCACATTTCTTAGTTGGTTCTCCACTTACTGCGCTCCCGGAACCCGACTATTCGGATGTAAAAATGGGTGGCTTGGGGAGATGGCAACTTTTGCTGAGATTTACCCACTCTATATGGAAGAGATGGTCAAGAGATTATCTGCATCAGCTGCAACAACGAAATAAATGGAGAAAACTTTCAAAAAATTTGTCTCCAGGACAACTCGTCCTCATTTTAGAAGACAATACCCCAGCTCTGCAGTGGAAACGTGGTATTGTCACCCAAATCTATGTAGGTCAGGATTCGTTAGTACGCGTAGCGGATGTCCGCACCGCAAACGGCATCCTACGTAGGCCTATCCACAAACTGTGTCCACTTCCCGAGGCATCAGACTAATTGGTTTTTCAGTGCTTCATGCCCGGGACATTTCCGGATGAGCACATGCTCTACGTACCACTAAGTACAATGTTAAATGTACTTATTTATACATTTGTATTTATGTTTATGCCAAATTAATGTTCGCTATTTATATGTGAATTAGTAAACATTTTAAGCGTTTTTTCGTCAGTGTGATGTCAGTTATTGTGTACTGTTTGGTGCAGTGTTTATAATTATCATGAATTTTTTTGATATATTTCTATTGTGCTATTATTATAATGAATTTTTTGGGTATATTTCTATTGTGCTATTATTATAATGAATTTTTTGGGTATACTTCTATTGGGCGATTATTATCATGAATTGTTTGTATATATTACCATTGTATTATTATGTAATATTGCTTATTATGCACTTATTGTCATGCTATTATTACTGAATTTGTTGGATTTCTATTAATTATTGTGTAGTGCTACTTACTATGTGTTATTCATTGCCATGCATCATTGTTATTGAATTTGGGTATATTGTCATTATTATTATTATGTGTTATCACACATTCTAGCATTTGTATTTTATTATATTATTCGATGAGTATTGATCAATATTGTATTATTTTTATTTATATTGTATTTAATATTGTTTGTACGTATGCTATCTAATGGGCCATCTATCGATGCGCCAATATTCATTATACAATGTATTATCACACATTTCAGGTTTGCAACTTCTTAATGTATACTTGTATGTTTTCAAGCAACCTTTTATACTGTAACCTATGTCAAAATCGCCCGATTTTGGGCGGGCAGTGTGCCGTAACTTGTGCCGAGTCTGGCAGAATCGGCGATTGCCCAGAAAATAACGTCCCTGTAAACGTTAAAAGCAGTGTGCCGAACTCTAGTGGAGAGACGGCGCAAAACCAGTATATATACAGCCTGTAGTTAAACGCAGTACAGAATTTAATGCGGTAATTAGTGCTGCACCCTAACCGTGGATATAAGAAATACTACCGGGGAATAGAAAAAGCTCGATTGGTGCTGCACCCTGGCGCCTGGCTCCGTAGGCAAACGAGGACGAAGCCTGTGATACTATTTAACTTCGTCTCACGTACAACCTCGTGGCTGATGGTCGCGTCTTTTTGGTTCTCCGGTAAGATGAAGATTTAAAAACACCTTCAAGCCTTCTCACTATGATAGGCTAAACAGATACACGACTGCGGTAAGTGTCGTTTATACTTTCATATTAATAGAATATAATGTGTCACTAAAGATGAACTTGTTTTATAGGCCTAAGTAAGTGGATTTCTGTTCACCTTGATGCAACCTCATGGCGGTTGTGCAATACGCAATTTGAAGGTAAAATTTTTAAAAACCAATAAAATTATATTACATTCACGTGTCCGAACTTCGGCACTGAAAGTCAAAGATATTTAAATACAAAAATCTAAGTTTAAAATATACCTAACATGGATGTAACCAAATTCATGTTACGTACCTTGGTTATTGCACAATGCGTAGTTGGTTTAGATGGCATACAAGTTTTACTAGAATTAATAGTAAAACTTTATTAATATCTGGAAACTTACTGAGGCACGTTTTGAAAGTAATATAATCACCAATTCGTATTAATTACTATAGTAAAGACTATGTAATCTGAATTAACCTCTCAACCACGTGGTAACTACATATTCACACTATGTATAAAGTTTATGAAATGGTACAAAGCCATAATTAATTGTCAAATTGCAAACATGGTAACCCGCATTGGGTGAAGTTATTATTATGAAGGTTTACTGTTCTAAAGATTTTCAACTAGGGCATGTGGCCATATAACTTTGTCAAGTTTTACATTTAAGTAGCTCTAAAGCTATGTTAACTTTATATATGTATTTTGGGGGGTGTGCAAACTTCTCGGGGCAGTGTGTTTAGTAGTCTGGCTAATATATATAATGTTGTGTAATCAGGGTCCATCGAACAAGTCGAGAAAACCGCCCTACAACATGGCCTGAAGCTGTAACATCTCAAAGCTCTCCTCTTCACTACCGGAGGAATAGCCAGAAAGCCACACCAACACCTATAATGTAGACCACGAGATTGCCACCTTAAAACCCCCTATGGACAAAATCAGGTGATACAAAACCAATATATTATGTACACACAGAGTCAGCACTCAATAATACCCAGTGAACCAGTTCTCTCTATCAACTACAACACTTTCAAGTTTTTAAACATTTAATTGGATCCCCAATTGATGGGACAGTTTAGTGTGTGAACTGGGTGTAAAATTATTTGTAAATTTTATTAAATTTCTTGTAAAATTGTCAGCTCAGAGACTGGCATGTGTCTTAAACAGTTCAACATTCGACGTATAATTTCCTCTTATTTCAGTATATGTGTTTCTTTACAGATTTAAGTCATTCATTTAATTGGTAATTTCTCGAGTTCAATTTAGGGTTCATTATATATATATATATATTCTAAATTTTAAATTCAGTTTGGTTCTTATTGTATAGAAATTTCTGGGGTAGGTAGGTGCATTTCCACAAGTTTCATCCTGAACGAATGCATGTTCATACAGAATTGAACTTGTTGTTGAGACAGGTTAAATTTTGCATCAACTGGCAACTAACATGTCGGTCTCTGGGCCAAAATTATTTTTCATAGGGTTATAATATTATGCCATATTTCTATTTTCACTACTTAGCAATGTTTCTGTATATATAAATTCTTTAAATTATTTATGATAACTGGGGGGTGTTTATTGTTTTAAATATTTTTTATTTCTCACAGTAATACAGCCCAGTGGGGCAGAATTGTATAACAGTATTAGGCACTTAGCCAAAAATTTTGAAAGTTATTAGGTCCTGGGGACTACTGAAGGCTTAAGCATTATCTAATACACGTGATGTGTAATCAACCAAGTAAATTGTAATCCTAACAGGGATATTTATAAAAGAAGTTATAATATATATATATATATATATATATATATCATGGGGGTAAAAAAAGGGCGTGGCAAGAGATCTTTATATATTGTATTGTATGGTATTGTATAGTGTATTTGTATTGTGGAACATGTGATGTTTTGTATATTTAGGTGTATTTTTGGTGGGGACTTTAGATATAGGGTTTGTCTTTTTATAAAAGAAAGTTGATACAGTGAATTATGTATATATCCTTTTAATTTTTTTTATAACAAACTTTATTCTATCTCAATTAATATTTGCTGATTATTTCTTTAAGAAAATAATTTACTTTAATTGACTTTAATAACAAGTATATGAATTGTCACCCTTTAAAATTTATTTAATTTGTTTGAGAATTTATTATTATAATTAATGTTAGCAAGGACTTGTGTTTCACTGTTCCGCGGTGAGGGGCCGGGCTGGTTGTTGCCTTGTACACGTGTTGTGCTTTTTCCTGTTTCAGCCTTCGAAGCGGCGAGATGTTGCTCGCTCGGCTTCTGAAAAATTTTTGAATTCTTTTTTTAAATACCGGGCGATTTATTTTTATTATGGCCGGCTGAGTAAAGAGGTGTGTTCTGGGGTGTCTGCGGCCCGTTCACCCGTTTCCCGAGCATCAGACCAAGATTAAATTTGAGAAGATTAAGGAACTATATGGGGCTAATGCCAATCTCTACAGGTATGTCTGGAGAACCATGTTTCTCGTGTGCAGTGGAGGTGAATTTTTGCAAAGAAAATTATTAACTTATTCCTATGTGTGCATGTGGCACTAATTGAGTATCTCGTCAAGTGAGTTATCTTAACACAACAACAAAAAACCTTTGCTTTAATTCTTGATGTTTTTTTTACTTTGCTTAATATCTGGTATACCCAGGCTATTTTAATAATTGCTAATTCATTTCTGAACTCAAGTTTTCTTTTCAAATTCGGTTGAACTGGACTGGCTTCTTATATCTCTTTTAATCGTGAGGTCAGCTTCTTGTGCTGTTAGTGAAGTGATAGTAATACCTTCTATGCAAAGTTTTTTTAAGATATAAAATGGAAAAAGAAAAAAAAAAAAAAAAAAAATTCTTATAAAACGAAATGTGTTAAGATACTACTGGCGATTTGGCATCTATTTAAACCTTGCAGTGGGAAGGCACTTCCCAGCGCTACCAGAGTGAAGAATACCTGGTTCCTTTATTTTCTCGGAGATAGTCTCTCAATATTTATCTGTGTTCTCCATGTAACTATGTAACTGTTTTGTGTGAAAATTGTTAAGTGGATGTACGTTAAAAGAAAATGATCAAATCATATGTATTGTGTGCACTCTTTGGCATGACAGGTTGTGAACGGTCCATCACATTGGTTCAAACCATGTTATATCCCTACACGTGTTGGGATTTAGAATTTATTGTAATTCTCTGTGAATTTCAAATTAATGTTAAAATTTTTTTTTGTATATTTATATGTTCATAAATCTAATGGAACTTAATAATGTTGGCTCAGTTTAAAACATGTTGAATTGTTTAAATATTAATTAATTGTTGAGTGATGAGTATATATAAGTAGTGTCATGGATCTAGTCATTTGTATACACACATGTGTATGTATAAAACATGTTACATTTTGAGAGACCTGGTTATTTAATATTTTTTTTTAATAATGGTGTGCACTATGAAATCAGTACTAACTATTGAGCTATACAAGTTTTGTAAAAAATTGAGCACACACATTGTGAATTTCATATTAAGGAACATAATTACCAAATTATATTCAACATTATAACTTTACTAATTATATTGTTGTTGTTCTTAATTTTTGTTTATTGAGATTTTAGATGGTGCATGTCGTTTGTGTTAATTAATTAAAATAGTACAACCAGAGGTGTCCTGTAAAAAAAAAAAAAAAAAAAAAAAAGCTTATTGTTATTAGATGTATTGAATTTTAAAAACCTCTCGATTTTTTTTATTTATTAAGGTTAATAATAAATCAAACAGTATTAAATTATTAATAAATTATTGTTATTAGACGTATTCTAGATTTATTTCTTTTTATTTATTATTGTTACTAATAATTTATTGCCAAAATATATCGAAATTATATTTTTGTAAAGGTTTTAAAATTTACCGGAGAGGTTTTGTTGCTTGATTATTGTTATTTCAAGTGAATTCTTCTATATTCTGGGTACTATGAAGTACACGCCTTGTATATAAAATTGTAATGCTTTTTGAAAAGGAATTAGAGAACCAATAAATTTGTTGTTGTTGAGTTTGGAAATTGAGGTCACCTCATTAATTCAATTGCCTAATTGCGATTAGGCACGTTGATGATCACGGATATTTTCGCGAATATTTGGGAACACGTTGTTAATTAATAATTCTTTCGTATCCATAATGTTACAGAAGCCATTCGGCAAATTAATTGTACGAGTATTTTGATCCATAACAATTGTTCCATTTCCAATATTGAGTAGTTGTTTAGAAAATGAGTCAGCCAAAGGATCATTATGAAGCATTACACGCATGTTAGTTGTTAATTTTAATGTGTGCACGTTTCGCCATAAATTTGAAGATTTTAGGCATGCATTTATTTCGTCTGCATATGTCGAACGTGGTATAACTGGCAACGTTTGTCGGAAATCGCCTGATAACAAAATGAGTGCACCTCCGAATAGCCTGTCAGTTCCTCTTAAATCCTTGAGCGTTCTGTCCAAGGCTTCCAATGAATGCTTATGGGCCATTGTGCATTCATTCCAGATGATGATACAGCATCTTTGGAGGACTTTAGCCATACTGGAATGTTTTTTAATATTGCAAACAGCGTTTTCGTTTGTTCGTATATTAATTGGCAGTTTAAGGGCGGAATGTGCTGTCCTGCCACCGTTTAATAAAGTAGCAGCAATTCCAGATGATGCAATTCCAAGGGCAATGTGACATTGTGCACGTATTTTGGCCAAAATTAGTGATATCAGAAATGTCTTACCAGTTCCTCCTGGTGCATCAAGGAAAAAGAAGCCGCCTTGTTGAGCATCAACAGCATGCATAATTTAATTGTATCGTAAACCGTTTTTTGTTGTCGTGTCAATTTTGGTTCATTAATGTTAACATATGCAATCAATTCTTCTGTATTGTATGACTGCTCTCGTTGCATATCACGATTAAACAGATCGCTTGCTGTCCGATTCGGTGCAGGCATTCCTAAATTTGCAAGTGCTTCATTAGCAATTTGCAAACAAATGTCCTCAATTAGAACCAGTGATTCATTATAAATCTCTGGCATGAAATTTAAATCGGTATTTTGCTGTATTGTACGCAATCGGTGCAAAATGTCTTCGCTCATTGCATCTTTGTATTTATCCCATAAAGCGTCCGGTTTTGTTGGGAAGCATGTGGTTAATAAAAGTGCGAACAAACTGCGTATTTGGTGTGCTGATGAAGTAAGCGAACCATCAGCCAATGTTAAATCCCAATGTGTATTGTCTTCAAGCAGTTGCAATCCTCGGAATGCGTCATGATTTGTTGCATATAATTGGCCATTAACGGTCCTTAATTATTCAAACGATGTTGGGCCACGGACATTAATTAACAGCAAGCGCAAATAAAAACATTCTCGTTGTTTTGGATGTACAGTGAATAATCTTCCTAATGCATTTGTTGAAAAAATACCGGGATAACCATCGACTGGCGTGCCTCTTTTCCTGGGTTCCTATTTCTTTGATGTTTTATTGAATGTGAAATATGTTGGAACTTGATCATAAAGTAACGTACGTGCAAATGCACCAAAAATGTTTTCCTGTTTACATAATTCAAAAAACTCAGTTAATGTTGTTTTTGGTGCTGTTAATGCTCTCCCCAATACATTTTGTTCATTGAAGAATACACGTTGTCCATTTTCAAGATGTATAGCCAAGGGAATAACTGCTGGATCTCGTTCATGTATGGGAAATGATAGAATACGCCAAATGGCTTCATTGCTGCTTATGTATCTGCCCATTTGATAGTGCGTAATCTCGTCATTTTCATTAACATTTTGAACAGTAAATACGGCCATATCACTGCCTTCATTTACGTATTTACATATATACTTTATTGATTTCACTGAACTGCAGAATTCAACATTTATGTGCGCTTTGTACGTCTTAGATAATAAAGGCGAATATGGAACCACCCACCTATTGTCGATTTCAACCTCATCTGCATTATTTCTCAAGTTCAACATAAACAATTGTCCACCATTTTCTCTGGATCTTCGACGATACAAAGGATAACCATCTATACCAGTTAGTTACCAGTTTCCGTGACAAATTTTTTTGGAAATTTCTTTGTACATCTACCATTATCCATACACGGAGAATTCATATTTTTCGAACCACATGGACCATGAATCATATTTCTTGTTACGATATCAAATAATTCTGGATCAACATTTGCATTGGGTATTTCAGCAGAGATAATTGTATCAATTTCTTCTGGTCCAATTTTTTTCAATTAACCAAATTAAAATGTGTGCATGCGGTAACCGACGTTTCTGCCACTCAACTGAAAACATCAATCAGCGTGTTTTTCCAAATACATGATGCTTTACAATAAAATCGATAAGAGTATCACGGAAAATTGTATTCTTAACAATTTTACGGGGACAAAGTCATATGGTACCCAGGGAGAAAGATAAATTTATAGAAAGCGGTGGTTTTCTTTAGAAGTAAGAAAACATTAAAATATGTAGTAAAGAGCGATAGATATTCAAAAGACGACCTTGCGTTGACGCCAGTAACTCGGCTAAGAATTTATATTTTGTCACGGACGGGTCGGACCGTCATAAAACTGTATTGTTTGCTAGGATGTAAGAAACATTTACTAAGGTTGTAAAGGTTAAGTGCGCCTAACAATAGGGAGCTATATTTTAGAAAGAGAGCGTATGTGTGAAATGGAAGGTGACGCGAAGTTTCATACCACGTGTTCACGCGCATTTTGTGGGCGAATAGCGGATAGCGTCATTTTTTGCGCGGGCTGTTCCGTTAAACAGATTGGGTAGTTTTGAATTTAGCGGTAAGTCAGACAAATAGGCGTGTAGTTTGTCGATAGTGAGTGAGGGTAGTTTTAGCGAAATATAAAAATACGGAGTGTAAGAAGTTAGGGCAGTCAACGGAGAGATTACAGATATTAGACTCGTATTAGTTGCAATAATAATTTCTCAGTAATTTGATTAAGTATATTTCAATCGCCACGTAAGTCAGTCACGGTAACGCGATATTAAGTATTGTGAAAGCTACATATTATAAACATTTAATAATCGTTTACAAGAATAACGTGCAGAGAAATTAGAGAAGATAAGTTAAAATCGGGTAACATATCCAAGTTTTACTTAACACAGCATCAATCGTTAAATCGAAATACATTGCGATTTAAATGTGTGAAACGGCATGGTGCGGGACAGTCGATCAATAAGCAGTTATTAATCTGGTGTTAGACGCACTTAGCTTTGTAAAAGAATATACTGTGTATTCAACAAGTGTATTAGCATACGGCACATGTGTAGTTATCACTAAGTTGTCAAAGTGAATGGTGTTTAATACCTGTGAAACAAGTGTATCAATTAGTGCAAAACTAACAAGGATAAGGGCTCAACGATTAACGTCGGCTACCCGCCTGGAACGTGTAGAATTGATTACATCGCGGCGCAGAGTGGATTCAACATGCAAGTAAATAATAAAATGAACACTTATTGTACTATTGTCTATTAAATTTAAATGTATGTAACTCATATTTGGTGACTCAATTAGTCAAAGAATTCATAGCCAAGAAATAAACACAAACAAATTTTATAGCAAACTTATTAAAGGTAATGATCTACAAATTTTGTAATATGTAAATACAAATTAGTTATTAAAAACTTAATTAATAACAGTCAAATTGTGTTTATTTATTACTGGCGCCCTGGGATAAATTTTAAGAGTCGGTACACTAAAGTAATTGTTACATTCTGTTGCTGATAATTAGTATGTTATAAATATTAATATTGTCATTGGGTAAATTAGCTTGATAAACTCTTACTTTGCACATGCTCGTAGGCCGAGTGTAGTATGTATAATAGTAACGTGAACTTTTATTAAGGCCTATTTAAAAGTGTATTACATTCTGGCGCCCAACGTGGGGCTATTGAGTCACTAATAGAATAGTAAAATAAGAATAAAATAGAATTAAGAATAACGATAATATAAGATATAGTTGTATGATTACGCGGAGTAAGAGTAGGAAAAACATTAACACACAGAACAACACGCACGGAGAAAACAATAACATGAATACAGAAACAACATCCCACGGTAACGAAATGGACTTTGATATAAACAATCAGCTAGGAGATTCGCAGACGATCGCACACATTTCAATGGGGAATGAAGAGTCAAGGACGCGGGGACTGAACGAAGAAAATGCAGAAACGCAACATATTACACAAGAAACACTAGTAGAGGTTAGAGAGAGACCAGTATATCAGACATTACCAGAGAAAAACAAAGACACCGATATATGTACAATACTCCAACAACTAGTACAACAAACACAACGAATTGAACAACAATCGAAAGAAACAAAAGAACAACTATTACAACAAACACAACGACTTGAACAACAATCGAAAGAAACAAAAGAACAAATAAAAGAACTGGCGGAAAAAACAACACAACAGCTAACACAACAAGCGACACAACACAAACAACAAATGCAACAATTATCAGAGCAGATGCACAAACAAAATATGGAACTAAGAAACGAAGTATTCACGCAACTCAATCAAGAAAGAGCAAATAACCAAAAAGTTCTCCAGGAGTTTAGAGTAGATATTGATAATAAGATCGAAGAAAATTGTGATAAGATTAGTACCGAAATTAGTGCCAATACAAAACAACAAATTAAAGAACTTGACGAAAAATACAATAATAATTTGGAAATAATTATTGAAACAGTAAGTGTAAACAATCAAAGATGTGCAGATAACACGGCAGCTATAAATGAATTAAAGGTCGAAAAACTGAAAGAGTTGGAAACTAAAATCAACAGCAAGTCTGACGAGACACACCTTAAATTACAACAAATACAACAGGAAGTACGAACTAAACTAGCGTCAATAAGCAATACACCATGTAATCGGAGCATGACAAACGAACAGGTGAAGGACATAAAATATAATGGCACGGGTGATTTCCCGATGGAATTTATTAAAGAATTGAATGAAATATTCAGAGAACATTATCAAGAGGCCGGAAACATCAAGTGGATAGCAAGACATCTTGAAGGAGAGGCAGCAGTGTGGTGGAGGTTAGTAAAAGATAACATTAATAATTTTGTGGACTTCACTGACGCATTTATAAGTAAATATTGGAATGACGTCATCCAAGAGAGAGTACGCAATGAACTGGAATTCGGAAGGTATCACGCCGAGAATGGGATGAACATGATCCAATACTTAGAGCGTAAACTGTTAGAAAACCGACAATTAATTCCGCCAATACCTGATAAGTATTTAATTAGAAAAATTACTAAACATTATCCGCATGAAATAAGAGTTGCGATAATTACTCGTGGTGTAGTGACAATCAATGAATTCGAGCAGGTCTTGTTAGAATTTAGGAGTCTGAGAAGTGACACCAGAGAGGCGAGCCGAGGGTACTATGACGGACGGCGAGATCGTAAATCATGGACGAGGGTTGAAGAGGAGAGAGAGCGACCAGCTGAGCACGGGCGCGCAAATGAAAGTGAAAGTAGGCCAGTTACTTCTCACTACCCCAAACGAACAAACAAGTTTAAAAATGAGAACGAACCTATTCCATCGACCAGCGGTGCGAACGGTAACAAAATTAATACCGTTATGCCAAAAAACTAGCTAAGTTTTGTAAATATGAAGTAGACTTAAGTAATATTAGTAAATATATTAACACTACTTTTCTAGATTTAAGAGATGATTTAATGGATGATGATGATGTCAACATAATATGTAAAGTTAATAAATGTCCGGAAGTAAGTGTCTCGTTGAACGGTGTGTCTACATGCGCCTTATTGGACACCGGGAGCCAATTAAACGCTGTCTCAGAACAGTGGTTTAAAGACAATAAAAAGGAATTGGGTGATCTAGAAATGTTAAAATTGTCGAATACCGTAATTAAGGGTGCAACCGGCAATAAGTCAAAAGGGGTTACACAACAAATCCTATTAACTGTCCAAATCGAAAGTTTAAGAGTCGATAGTGTCTTCGTAGTTGTCCCAGAATTAATAAAAGATTGTATCTTAGGCATAGGGTTATTGGAAGAAAATGGGTGTGTGATCGACCTGAACAACAAACGATTAATCATTCAGGGAGACCAAAACCAGGAAGGAACTACAGCGGAGATACTACGAGTAGAACTCGCATCTGCCGATGAAGAGATCGAAGAATTGATTGGACAGAAGGTACAAACTATCACAGACATAACCGAAGCTGAACGGAGCGAGCTAAAGCATATTTTAATGGATAATAAAATGGTATTCCGGGATACGCCAGGTAGGATTAACTCGTATCAACATAAATTCGAAGTCACCGATCGGACACCCTACTGTCAGAAAGATTGGCCGATTCCGATAAGATACAAGGAAGCAGTGAAGGCAGAAATCCAGAAAATGGAGGCGCATGGTGTTATTGAAAGGGCCCAGAGTCCATACGTCAACCCTATGGTTACTGTCGTAAAGAAAGACCAGACGGTTAGATTATGTTTGGACGCCCGTAAGCTGAATTCAGTAACAGTTCCAGACCATGAGGGAGCCATTCCAATTAACGAGATACTGGCAAAATGTGGTAATATTAAAGTCATGTCCACAATTGACCTCCGTAGCTCATTTTGGCAGATCCCATTGCATCAGGAATGTAGAGATTTTACTGGGTTTTTGTACGAAGGCAAGTGCTATCGGTACACAGTGACGCCGTTCGGATTGAAGACTAGCCTAGCAAGTTTAACACGTGGTTTGGACCGAGTATTGTCGGAAGAAGTGAAGGCATTTACGATCTTATATGTAGATGACTGCTTATGTATCTCGGATAGCGTGGAAGAGCACCTACGCCACTTAAAATTATTATTACGTGACATCAAACAAGCTAATTTAACTGTCAACTTTAAAAAATCGCAGCTGTTTCGTAAAGAGATTGATTACCTGGGATATCGCTTAACAACAGAGGGTATTACCGCCGCACCAGATAAGATTAGAGCCATTCAGGAATTTCGGAAGCCAAAGAATCAAAAACAACTTAAAGGATTTCTGGGCTTAACCAATTTTTACAACCGATTCACCAATAAATACGCCGAAGCGACGCAACCGTTGTTAAACTTATTAAAAAAGAATACCACGTTTAAATGGACAAAGGAAATGGATCAGCATTTTGAGAGAGTCAAGGAATTATTCATCGAATCAGTGGTTCTTAAGCATCCTGACCCCAACAAGCGTTTCTACCTACAGACGGATGCGAGTCGTTATGCGTTGGGAGGCCAGCTTTACCAGCTAGACGAGAATAACGACATTGGAGTAGTCGCATACACAAGCCGCGTGGTACGGGGAGCTGAGCGTAATTACTTCACCACAGAATTAGAGCTACTGAGTGTTGTATACTGTTTGCAAAAATTTAGGACCTACGTACTGGGTAAGCCTTTTACAATCATTACTGACAATAAGGTGTTAATATTCATAAAAAAGTGCCACCTAAATAACTCCCGCATAACGCGATGGATTCTCGCTATACAGGAGTATGATTTCGACATCATTCACTGCAAAGGGCGAGATAACATCGTAGCGGACATCCTGAGCAGGCATCCTGAAGACATGGACGAGGAACAACCAATCGATCGAACCGAGGAGTTAGAGATCAATTTTATCAACATCCGCATCAGTAAGGAGGCTAAGGAGCAGCTCAAGAATATAAGAAGTTATCAACTAGCCGACATGAAATTGAAGCGAATTATCGACGTAATACGAGCCAATAAACAACATAAACTTGCCCAAAAATACAGTTGGCACAATGACAAATTATACCGAAGCGAAAAAGGGATATGGAAACTTATGTTGACCAGTGAACTTTGCCACAATATGATTGCTGAACTACATCAGGCATACAGTCATGTGGGAAATCGTCGTACATATCAACTGTTCAAAGAAAATTTCACGGGGAACTCAGTTAATAAGATTACCAAATTAATTACGAAAACTTGTCAAATATGCCAGAAAAGCAAGGACCATTTTAAACGAATGGTAGGCGAAACGCAGCCTGTCATACCCCAAAACAAGAGTGAACTAGTTAGTATTGACTACTATGGACCATTACCGGTATCCACGGGCAAGGTCAGGTACATACTCACTGTGATTGACAACTTCACCAAATATGTAAAATTATATAAATTAAGGCAAGCCACCACAACCGCCACTATAAATAAAATTAAATTGTATTGTGAAGAAATGGGAAGGCCATCAGCAGTACTGACTGACAACGGTACCCAGTTCACCAGTCAACGATGGTTCACAGCATTGACGGAGATGGGTATTAAACCAAAATATACCGCTATTCGCAATCCGTGCACTAATTTGGCCGAAAGGATCAATCGACAATTAGGCAACATGTTTAGGGCATTGACCTCCGAAAGACACACAAAGTGGGCACAATTTCTTAATCTAGTTGAAGCATGTATAAATCAAACATACCATGAGACAATTGAAACCACCCCGTACGAGGCACAGTGGGGAAGAAAACCGGAGCGGGACTGGACCAAATATCTTGACAAGGAAATGATGCCGACAAGCCAACCAATTACTTATCATAATATTTACTTACGCATAAAAGAAAAGGGAGAAAAAAGGACAAATCGAATCAACGCTGCTCATCAGATTTCAAAATTCCAAATAGGAGATAAGGTGTTGATACGCGCGTATCCAATCTCAAATATTAACAAGAAGATAATAGGGAAATTTTGCAATTTATTTGAAGGACCATATAAAATAACAAAGGAACTCGGAACAGCAACCTACCAGCTAGAAGACGCACGACGACCAGGATGTATCAGAGGAAATTTTAATATACGACAATTAAAACCGTATTATGAGCAAGGACCCATTACTACACACATGAACACTGATACTACATAGATACTAAACAGATTGTAATAGCACACAACGTCTACATCTGTAATAATTGTAAGATTCGAATACTGTTGTAATAAATAAGATAATCATTGTTAATTATTAAATTGCATAAGGATTCCAAAAGATATTAGCGTAGTTATTATGAATGTACTACATTGTAAGAGTAAGTTAAGGGAAGTAGAACGTAAACAGATGTTAGGGCAAAATGTCATTGTAACATGTGTTGAGATGAAAGGGAGAGTAAAGCAAAATATTTTAAAAGTAGTTGTTTGACCAGTTTGTCAAGGGTGGGACGGAGAGTCTGTATGTAAACAAACCTTGAAATGCCGTTGACACTTAGGGTATAACAACAGATCGTAAACTAACTAATATTACCATGTTATGTTAAATAAATTAAGAGTAATTAATATAATGTGATGTACAAACAAATCTAGATTATAGCAAGGGTTAAACAAATTATTGTTAGTAATATAAAATTTTAGCAGGGGATTAGGGACGCATCAATAGAATCAATCCCAAATTCTATTAAAATTTTGATATGATTCTATCGGGGGACGATATCACGGAAAATTGTATTCTTAACAATTTTACGGGGACAAAGTCATATGGTACCCAGGGAGAAAGATAAATTTATAGAAAGCGGTGGTTTTCTTTAGAAGTAAGAAAACATTAAAATATGTAGTAAAGAGCGATAGATATTCAAAAGACGACCTTGCGTTGACGCCAGTAACTCGGCTAAGAATTTATATTTTGTCACGGACGGGTCGGACCGTCATAAAACTGTATTGTTTGCTAGGATGTAAGAAACATTTACTAAGGTTGTAAAGGTTAAGTGCGCCTAACAATAGGGAGCTATATTTTAGAAAGAGAGCGTATGTGTGAAATGGAAGGTGACGCGAAGTTTCATACCACGTGTTCACGCGCATTTTGTGGGCGAATAGCGGATAGCGTCATTTTTTGCGCGGGCTGTTCCGTTAAACAGATTGGGTAGTTTTGAATTTAGCGGTAAGTCAGACCAATAGGCGTATAGTTTGTCGATAGTGAGTGAGGGTAGTTTTAGCGAAATATAAAAATACGGAGTGTAAGAAGTTAGGGCAGTCAACGGAGAGATTACAGATATTAGACTCGTATTAGTTGCAATAATAATTTCTCAGTAATTTGATTAAGTATATTTCAATCGCCACGTAAGTCAGTCACGGTAACGCGATATTAAGTATTGTGAAAGCTACATATTATAAACATTTAATAATCGTTTACAAGAATAACGTGCAGAGAAATTAGAGAAGATAAGTTAAAATCGGGTAACATATCCAAGTTTTACTTAACACAGCATCAATCGTTAAATCGAAATACATTGCGATTTAAATGTGTGAAACGGCATGGTGCGGGACAGTCGATCAATAAGCAGTTATTAATCTGGTGTTAGACGCACTTAGCTTTGTAAAAGAATATACTGTGTATTCAACAAGTGTATTAGCATACGGCACATGTGTAGTTATCACTAAGTTGTCAAAGTGAATGGTGTTTAATACCTGTGAAACAAGTGTATCAATTAGTGCAAAACTAACAAGGATAAGGGCTCAACGATTAACGTCGGCTACCCGCCTGGAACGTGTAGAATTGATTACATCGCGGCGCAGAGTGGATTCAACATGCAAGTAAATAATAAAATGAACACTTATTGTACTATTGTCTATTAAATTTAAATGTATGTAACTCATATTTGGTGACTCAATTAGTCAAAGAATTCATAGCCAAGAAATAAGCACAAACAAATTTTATAGCAAACTTATTAAAGGTAATGATCTACAAATTTTGTAATATGTAAATACAAATTAGTTATTAAAAACTTATTTAATAACAGTCAAATTGTGTTTATTTATTACTGGCGCCCTGGGATAAATTTTAAGAGTCGGTACACTAAAGTAATTGTTACATTCTGTTGCTGATAATTAGTATGTTATAAATATTAATATTGTCATTGGGTAAATTAGCTTGATAAACTCTTACTTTGCACATGCTCGTAGGCCGAGTGTAGTATGTATAATAGTAACGTGAACTTTTATTAAGGCCTATTTAAAAGTGTATTACAAGAGATTTTAGTTTTTGTTTGAACACTCTTGCAGTTACATCATGACGATCAATTGGTTTTTGTCCAGGTAGTAACAGTTTAGTAATTTCTTCCCATTTTGGATCGCTTGCAATCCAATTTGAAGAAATTACGTTATGAACAGATCAGGGCGACCATAAGCACGAACATAAGCCATAGCGTCTTGTATGTACTCTTGCATATGACGTGGACTACCTGTATATGAAGATGGTAGTATGTACATATTTCCCAGATCATTGATATTAATATTTGCATCATTGTTATTGTTAATAGCGTCACGTAAATGTATATATTCATCCGTGCGCAATCGTGCTTGATTAAAACGAATGTATCGCAAACGTTCGCTTTCTATTTTTGCGTACATGTCCACTACATACTGATGAAATAAGTGTCGACATTTGAGTATTTGGTTATCTGCCTGTTCCCGTATCATCAATCGATATGCGTAATAGTTCATGCAGCTAACTTTTTTTATTAGTTTCTTCACCTGTAAATAAAAAACAATTAGTTACACAGAATTACTTACATGTTGTAAACATTGTAGATATTGTAATGTTGTAAATAATGTAAATCTTGGTTGTACCTGTTAAAGGATTACGTTGTTGGATATTAATATGATAGCCATCCTCTCCTTCCCAGAAAATAAGTGGATATTGCAGAGCATCATATGAACGATGAATATCGTGTATGGTTTGTACGGTATTATCGCGACGCATAATTTTGATATCTCGCTGGCCAAATTGATCACCAACAATAACAATGGCCACTTCAAAAGGGGGGGTAAAAATTGGAAAAAATGAAAATACCGCATATGGGGTATAAAATTAAAGGGAATTTCCATGCAAGTAACAATTTTACATGCATGTATGCACTATTGAAAATTTTTGGGCGGTTGGGGGTGTCAGTTTGGCCAGGGGGTGGTAAAAATTGGAAAAAATGAAAATACATTTCAATGCAGCCCTCTTCTTGGCATTTCTATTACAAATGAAAATAAAACGTTTTATTGTAACAATTTTATAAATACATCACGTAGCATTGCGGTTATATTGAATTTCCTTTAATTCATTTTTTTTTTGCAACACATTCCTAAACAAAATGTAAATATAACCTACCATTGAGTTTATATTGAATTGCCGGTAATTGATTTGTTGTTTGCAGCACATTTCTAAGCAAAATGTAAATAGATTACTATATTCACCACCAAACCAAAATGTAAATACAGTAGGCCTATTATATTTACCACTGTGTTTTTTAATCACTGTGTTTTTCACCCCACCTCCCAACGTGGACCAAAACACCTATCCTATGTTGCTTCTCCCGTTGCATAAAATATTTTTGGCAAGTTGGTTGAAATCGGTCCTGCCGTTTTTCATATTTTCCATTTTTGACAACCCCCCTCAAACTGCCCATTTATTAAGCCCAAGGCCCCAAAAATTTTCAATAGTGCATACATGCATGTAAAATTGTTACTTCCATCGAAATTCCCTTTAATTCGATACCCCATATGCTGTACCATTAAAGGAAAGTAAATATTTCGACAATAATTAAATACTGGCTTTTCACAAAATTTTACAAGTTAAGCTCAACAAAACCTAAAAGTATGGAAGTGTGTATGATTGTGTGAATGAAGAATATAAAAATAATAAGTGTTGAGTTTGCGTAATCTTTAATATACGTATTCGTATTGTGATGTAATAGTTATTGGTGATCAGTTTTGTGCCTTAAGGCGGAATAAGTGTTTTCATAACCTGTTTCATGTTGTCAAAAGAAAATAAATAATGTTATATTTTTCTTGATATACGCATTTTGTTATTTGTATTTGACTATTGTTCTCTGCCGAAGTACACTAAACGACGTCCTGGATCAACCTTTACACATAAAATCAATATTAAATTAATAACTAATTACTGATAATACTTCAGTTGTTTCGCCCGAACAGGGACAATTTTAATTATTAATTACTGAACACATTTCAGTTGGCGCCCGGTAACAGTGACATTGTAAATTAAAGTTGAAAATTTACAATTTAGTCGAAATGGCATAGAAGAATGCAAATGCAAATTTATGCGAGAATATAGATCTGGGGGCCATCTTGGACATTACACAAGATGATTTAGTAACAACAAATGAAAATGTTAGTGAGAGTGTAGTCGAAATAGCGAATGTAATTGAAACGGCTGGAGCCGAGAGTAGTAAAAGCGATAATGTAGATATATTTAATCAATTATCAATGATTATGGAAAGTTTGAAGGAATTTATAAATGAAATGTCAGAGAATATAAAAATGATGCGTGAGATAAATTCATATAGCGTAGAGTTAAAGTCAGATATAAATGCAAGTAGCATAGAGTTAAATGATAATTTGAGAACAAGTTTGAATGAATTTAAAACTGAACTCAAGTCAGCGATAAATGCACGTAACATTGAAATCAAGTCAGCGATAAATGCACGTAACGTAGAGCTGAAAACTAAAATAAAAGCAGAGATAAATGAAATAAATAATAGATTTAACAAACAAGACGAGAATTTAGGAGACATAAATAACGAATTGGTGAATATAAGAAGCGAAATAGAAATGAATAATTTAAGTATGAATAACCAATTAAAAGTATAAGTGAGAATTTTAATGGAGTGAGTGAGAAGTTCGTTGCAATAAATAATAAACTAGAAAATATAGAAGTTGAATTAAAACAGATAAGTGGGTGCAGTGGTGACAAAAATAATGACGACACGGGTGAGTGTGACGAAAATGAAAACAGACGACCATGGTGTCAATACAGGTGAGAATAATGGTGGTAAAATAACGAAAAATTACGAAGAAATAATTAACGAGGTAAGTGTTAGTTATAAAAATGAATTAACAAGTAATAGTGGTACGATAGTTGAAAATGAGATATATAAAAGTAATACAGTGAAAATAAATAGTGATGATGATAATATAGAAACAGTAAGAGAAAGTGAGAGAATAATGAGAGTCGGGGGTAGTGAGAGAGTAGAAATCAGTGTTTATAAGTTAGAGAGAGAATATGAAGAGAATTATTTTGTGAACATAGGGCAGAGGGTAAATTTTCCCCAGGTTTATTGTGAACCAAGATGTTTACAAATGTTTTTGAAGGGCGAGAGTCCCTTATTAGAAAACTGTGTTTTCAAGTAGTCCCTTAATTTTTTTTAGTTGTCCTGGAAAAGCCAGGAGGTGTTTTTATGATTTAGTGCCCTCTGCATGGAATGATAGCAAAAGTATGAAATGGTGTTATGATGGAAGGTATTTTGATAGGAAGATAGAGATATTTAAGGTTAATAGAGGTTATAACGAATTAGTAGAGAGGTTAGATATTGAGAGAGTTAGTGATATTAAGTACTTACCTTGTGACGTAATTAGTGCAGCAAATGATGATAAGGTTGATGATATTGATTACTTACCTTGTGATGAAACTGGTATAGCAGCAGATGATAATAATGGTGAAATTATAATTGACCTAATTGCGACTTGACTATACTCGATGGTGACAAGTTATATGATGTAATAATTTGGAATAATCCTGTTAATTATTATGGTAGTGTAGAAAAGTATGAGAATTTAAATAGTCGTTATATTGATAGAGATAATATAATGTATTTAATAAAAAATGAATTGTGTAGACGTAAGACCAGGTTATTATACGATGATGGGGGGGTAAACAATTAGTGTTTATGAACATTTAACTATGTGAGTAGTGGTTTTGAATTGGACTGTTTTATGAAATGATTTGTGGTAAACGATACCAGTTAATAAAGTGGATTGTATATACTTTTGTGTTAATGTTAAATGTAATGATTAGCAAGGTGAAGTGTAATCAACTTTGTGAATTTTGTTAAAGTAATGAAATATGTTTGACAAAATAATTGAATTAATTTGAAAGGAGATAATAAATGAAATATTGTATAAGATGAATGTTGATAACAAATTAAAAAATTTTTGAGAATTTAATGGTATAGTAAATGCTAAATAATTGAGGATTGATTAGTAAAAAGTTCAACTGAAATTAAAGTGTAATGTTTATAATTTTATATGCAAGTTTAAAGATGAATTGTTTATCTTGAGGTAATAATCGCAATGTTAATTATGAGTGTTTAATATGTTTTGTTATGTTGTATTATGTAAGTGTAGGGATTTTAAACATATAAGATATATGGTAAATGCGATTCCCCATTTTCTGCCGATCACGGCTTCACCGAACCCTGACGGTGGATTTGGATTAATATTCTAAATTGGTAAACTTAGAAATACAACTGGGGGTTAGATCAGGGGAATCTAAGATGATATAACTTTGGAACACGGCTATATACCTAAGTATGGGTGATAGTCCGATTAAGGGAGTGTGAATATTAACTTAGTAGGATTAATGGTATCCGGGATATCAGTAATGCTGAATTTTGTATAACGCCAAAGCAAGGATGGGGGAGAAAGAAAAGAAAAAAGTGTTCACCCCTTCCGCTTCAGTCTTTGTGGAGGCAACTGGGCGCTACAGTCCAGGGGGGTAATAGTGTGTGTGGAAGGAGGAATTTAAAATAAATTCATAATTTAATAAATTATAATAAATCATGTGATAATGGAGAATGTGGTTACTAGGTTGTCAGTAACGAGTTATTATATATTAAAATGAGTTACATCAATAATGTAAAGTGTGTAATTGATTTTTTGACGTAAATGAATGTTGTATTAACGAGGAGTATTTTATTTTGATGTACTAAGGAGTAATATGAAGATGCTTAACGATTGTTAAGTAAGTAATTTGTTCTGATGTTGATTTAATGTGTTAAACCCTATATTATAAGAAGTTTGTTAATTTTGAAATGTGAATTAAATAATGGAAGATATTTGTATGTTGTAATGGGAAATGTTTATTTAAATTTTGATGGGAATCAGAGCAATCATTTTGAATTTTGGGGTAAGAGTTAACGAGAGAAGGTTGTACAGAATGTTGGTATGGAATTCTTATAATGTATTATGTTAGACTAAGTATCCATCCATGTGTATGTTAAAAAAGAAAAAAAAACTCAGTACTTCTTAACGCAAACCAGCACAGCTAAGGAGAACCAGATCAGTTAGGGATATGTTATTATAACAGGCCACTATTTGATATTTTTGATTTCATGTTTCAGTGTCTGGTGATGCTGTGGCGGCGGTCCTGTGCTAGCCTGCGCGCCAGAGCAGGAGCGTCAAGTGCCTGTCTGGCCTTGCGGTGTTGGGATCTCGAGAGAGAAGTCCAGTAAGGTCATTCAGGTGCGGTCACAGTCAATGGACCAGGGGGTAAGTTAACCAGTATTTTTAATAAAACGTAAGGAGGTTGTGGCGACATATCTTGGCTGATCCCTTTAGGAAGTATGAGAGTGTCAATGAGAGCTTTTATGCTTCGGCATAAAACCTCTCATGGGGGGGGGGTATTGTAATGGGGCTAAATTTACATAATAATTTTGCATAATTTTATAAATTTTATAACATGTGAAGATGAGGCACCCATAAGGTGAAGCGATATCCAGTGAGAGCTTCATGACCATATATGGTTATTAAGCAAATCAAGAGTCTATTTGTGGCCAGTGACTAACATAGCTAGTATTCTGTTGACGAAAATCAGTCCGTGGCAAGTTGAAAAGGTGATACTAAGCCCAACGGAATTTTCCAGTACTGAAGACGAGACGTATGGCGGGGAACAGAATGAACTGGTTTCCGAGATGTCACCGAACGGAAATTGTAACGCTGAATGCCAGTCGGCAAATAACATCTAAATACGGCGGACGTGGGCAGTTCGCTCGCCGCCGGCTAAATACCGTTTTCGCCCGCTTAACCGCAAATCAAAAAATGTGAATTTTAATATATTTAAAAAATAAAAACAGTGTGGGGAATAAATTGTTCATTCATATCAGTGACTATTGGGAATAAATTGACAGTTCGGCCGTAAAATGTAAAAGCGAAAACAACAAAACAGTGCACGCACAAGGAGACGGCCCATGTGATGAAACCCTACGCACTATTAAAGGAAAGTAAATATTTCGACAATAATTAAATACTGGCTTTTCACAAAATTTTACAAGTTGAGCTCAACAAAACCTAAAAGTATGGAAGTGTGTATGATTGTGTGAGTGAAGAATATGAAAATAATAAGAAGTGTTGAGTTTGCGTAATCTTTAATATACGTATTCGTATTGTGATGTAATAGTTATTGGTGATCAGTTTTGCGCCTTAAGGCGGAATAAGTGTTTTCATGACCTGTTTCATGTTGTCAAAAGAAAATAAATAATGTTATATTTTTCTTGATATACGCATTTTGTTATTTGTATTTGACTATTGTTCTCTGCCGAAGTACACTAAACGACGTCCTGGATCAACCTTTACATATAAAATCAATATTAAATTAATAACTAATTACTGACAATACTTCAGTTGTTTCGCCCGAACAGGGACAAATTTAATTATTAATTACCTTATACTTCAATTTGCTTATGGGGGACGTGTTGAGCCTAGTTCTCGGTTTGGACTTAATTTACTGTGTATGAATTAAACTGGGTACGTTCCATTTAAGATTTTATGTATGTTTTGTGTAGCCCTGGAAAAATTTTCTGCATGCCCCTGGTTCTGTCAGACCTTGTTGGAGTTGGTTATAACCTGTTCGACCCTGTTAGGTATAGATCCAAATTCTTGAAAGATACCATATGAACTAATGATCTCCCAGCTCTGAAGTGATTGTACTGATGGTTTTAATTCTAATGTTTTCTAATTGTTGAGTTATTGGATCGCGATATGGGAATTAGCTTAAATAATATATACATATTGCGACAGTACAAATAAGTGATGTACTGAGCATTGAATATAAAAATTTTAATTTACCTAATAAACTGTAAATAATTAATAATATATTAGAAATAAGCATGTCAGGGATTGCAAGCTTGGCTCAGACAAAAATATGAACAGGTGTTTCGACCTGAATCGACGTGCACACACACACAAATGTAACTGAAAATGTGTACACCAGTATTTTGCTAGTGTGTGTGAACGCAGGTCTATGCAGGCGAGTTTGCCACCCCAAGATGAATAATTGCACAATTACTGTTTTTCTGTAATTATTCATAAACTATAATTAAGAATTAAAATCCAAAACCACAATAAAATGTAATAAAATTTACTAAATACTGTGTACGAAAACCACGCGAAAGTGACACACCGTACGAGTGTAATAGTGAAATAACTGTGTACAAATCGAAAGGGTTAAGTTGCAATGTCCAAAATTACAGTGAACATGTGTTGTAAAAATAGTTATAAGATAAGTATAAGAGTATACTTACAGGACTCTGCAATTCGCAGAAATATAAGAAATAGCGAATTTGACAAAGAGTGGGGGAACTGAATCCAGAGACAGTTTCTGACATGTCGATTTCGTACCACTGCAGGTGTCGACCAAGACATGGGTATAAATAGGACACGCAAGCTACAGTGGTTCTCTTTCTTAAATCATCCACGGTACAGCGGGAGCTTATGCCCGTCCGCACGGCGTATTTATTTTTTGTAAATAGTTTAAATTTTTCATTTACATACAACTATGTAACTAAGTTGTAAATACAATCATTTTTAAATAATAACAGCAGTACATAAGAAGAATTACATAAGAAGATCCATTGACGTCAGAAACAGCACGAGGAGAGTTCCAGAGAGTGATACGACGCTGGACAAGAAGAAGTGATTCGACGCTGGACAAGAGGAGAAGAGAGACAGCCGACGCTGGAGTGCGAGACGAGGACGACTACAGATGGATCAAAATGATCGAGTATGATTGACGACAATAAGGTGATAAACAACTTATTTATATCTTAATCGTACAATGAACTCAAAGACAATTAAAGACATTTCTATTTTATTTAAAAGTAAGAGCCAATGTTTCTTGTAAAGTAGAATTAAAATCATAGATGTTTTAGAAATACGATTAACGTAACAAGAGCTCAAATTAATATGAAATAAAATGAATACAAAGCATTTAAATGAAAACAATTAGTATTTGAGATAAAACAGTACTGAGAAACAAAAGATAAATTCACTAACTATTAATATTTTGAGTACATTACAATATATAAAAAGAGATTTAAATATTGATATTTTGAAACACATTAATCGACTGAGTAGTCTGAAAATGAGATTTTTCTATAATACAATAATTAGTAGAATAGAATATTTAGTCAGTAAGGATGTATATAGCATAAGCCTTACGGCATAATAACAATTAATAACGAATGTTTTAAATCGAAGTCAGTGCCATGTCCACAATTTTTAATAATATCAAATAAATTTGAAATACCGTTACAAGTTACATAGAGTTCTTATTGCAGATACACCTGAAACCCAATTTAAATGTTATATTGTTACATAATTTGTCAATCTTGAACGTGAGACCGGTCACGCTAAATTTGTGTATATGTATATGTATTTATGTATATGTATTGTTGCATATTTGGCTCCCAAAGAACGTGGGGCTATACAAATTAAAGTACATATAAAAATTCACACACATAAATACGTTGCAATATATATATATATATATATTGTAATAAAACAAATAAATTCTGGGTTTGTGTTTATTAATTGTTTAATACAATTTCTATAATTTATTTATTTTTTAATTTTTTATAAATAATTATTTAATTTTTTAATTATTTAATTATTTTAATAATTTTTTTTATTATGTTAATGTTCAAATGATAAAAATACTGATTAATAACTGGGTATGATTTGATGAAGAATTACTTGTTTCTGCGCGTTAAATAGATTGTCTTGGCCAAATCGATTGCATGTCGCGGTCCATTCAGTATCTTTATTTCTTCTTCTGCTCGTTCCTTTCCCTCAGAATTTCTCGTTTAATATATAAGAATTAATGTGTTTTAATTAGTTCTCAACTAATCAATAAAACAATGTTTTAAAACAATAATTTTATTTATTATGCTCAAAGTAATTATTCGACTTGCGTCCACTAATTCGAGTTGGAGTCGAGACTAGATCCCAGGTCGGTTATTACGTATACAAAATTATAGAAATATATGACTTTTTTTTTATATTTTACTGGATACAAATTATTTGTTTAGTACTTTTATGGAATTATAATTATATAACAATATTCCTGCTTTTATTTTATACAAGTTAATACTAAATTTGACCTATTTTGGTTTGAATTAAGCTTCTGAATTACTTTCCTTGAAATTTACCTCTAGGCCTTATTCTGATTCACATAATTACTCATTAAATGGTTTACAATACGTTTTATGTTACAATTTTCCTCTAATACGATTACTAATTAAACCATTGTAATTTATTTTTTCTACCTGGCTATTATTCTAAACATTTAACAATTTATTTGTATTTTGCTAGTAATTGCTTTACTGATTATGGCATTATCTTGTACAATCACCATTTAAGTCAATTTTACACTCTGATTCCTTTAATCACTACTATAGGTTGTTGTTGTTATAATTATGATAATGTATTTGTATTCTGAATGGGATAATTTATATCAATTTGGTCTACGTTCTATTAATTTATTTTCTCTGATTTGATTTACAGGGTCAAAGTTGAATTTGGCTTGGTCATCAATTTTCAATTTTCCTACCAATGTTATAATCAATTCACATTATTATTTTTATATTTTCTCATTCACTATTTATAAATAGTCGTTTAAATTACTATTTTGCCTTTCCTTACTTCACAAAATTATGACATTAATTAACATTATTTAAATACAATAAACACTTACATACTAACATCTAGTATCTCCTACTATCAACATGGTCTGTATTGTATACACATAAAATAATTAAACATAATAATTAGATAAATAAACAAATTAAAGTCTTATACTAATGATACTAATGACTGTCTTTTGTTGTCCTTTTAAAACTGGTTTGGGGTGTTCCCCACAATCACACACTATTTTATTTATACCTAAGGTTACATTACTTCTGATTATTTTGTATTGTATTCTCTTACATTGTTATTTTTGGATCTAAATTTGTATAGCTAATATGGTTTAAGTTCTTCCATTTATGTGGTTTGCTGCTATAGAGTGTTCTGTCTTTGAAGTAGGTTTTTGGGTATCTTGAGATTTTTCATTTTAATTAATTTGTTCTTGGCTGTAATTCCTTACTACTCCGTATCTTGAGATTTTTACATTTTAATTAATTTGTTCTTGGCTGCAATTCCTTACTACTCCGTATCTTACTGGGTATACTAATTATTTTACTGGGATAATAATCATACTATTTTCTATTAACACATTTTGCTCTAAATTGTATGTATATTATTTCTTTTAATCGAGATTATTTCTAGTTCTATTAGAGCGTTTTATTTATTATTGTGATTACTTCTTTCTGTTACTTTTATTTAAGTTTACTTTACTTCTTCCAGATGGCTTCTTCACTTCTTTTTCTATGTGATCTTAAATTGTAGAATATGGCAAAAACTTCGTTGTGCTACATATGCCCCCCTGTAAAAGTGATTAGTTCAGATCATACCTTTAGTGTGGATGAACTAATTGTTTCTGACACTTGTCTTTATTATATTCTTGACTTTGTTTACACTGATATACCTGCTTCTTTATGTTTGAGCTCTAAGGTGATATGTATATTTTCTGTTTTTATTTTTTATGTTACTCTTATGAGATAGTTCTATGAATCTGATTTATATTATTATTATTAAAAATATAGGTATATTTTTCCCTTCTTATTTAGTGTTTCCTCCTTGAGATATTTACTCCCTAACATTCCCTAAGATGTGAGCTGGAACAGTTCAGAGTGGCACATTTCGGCTACATTCTCTGCTGACCATACTTCACTCATTTGAGCTCAGAGGAATTATCGTCTCTGCTCAATAATAAAAAAACTGGTGGGATTATCTACATCCAGTCATTAAAATATAAATTATAAAAAGTAGTCCATTTTGACTAATAATAAACATCCTTAGAATCATCACTTCATAATTGTTCAGATTAATTAATATTTCTATCCATATGGTTACCTTTACATTTTAAATGAACATTTGGGAAAATTTACAGATTTACAAACATAAAACACAAAACAAATTAATACCAGAACAAATACAAATCAATACAAAACATAACACAATATTCAAAGCACTCAACATTGAAAATACACAAAATACAAAAACGGATACCACAACCACACACAATGATACAACTTTGAAGGACCAAAGACCAACAAACTACCTTAATAACATCCAGAAGCCAACACACAAATACTTCACCAGAAACAAGATGGCGAAGGCTGAAGATGGGAGAACAAGAACTCCCGAAACATGTTCCTAAAGAAAAAAATATATCTTGAGGTAAATTTAGTTATAAATTAAAGTAATATATATATTTATAGTTTTTTTTTGTTGTTTAATCAATTATGTTATTGTTCATGGCATAATGTCTGGTTTTAATACCTTCCCCTTATCTGTTTTGGTTAGTTGGTTCTCCCATTCATTCTTCTATGACCTTATTTTCATTTTTGGGGTTTCATCAACTTATAATATTTAAAACATATAAATTATCTGGTTTTTTATTTACTTTTCACTTAAAAGTTCTGTAACATTTTTGTCTCGATAAGTATTCCATTTATATAGTTGTTTTCAGTAGTCTCTATTTAGCCTTCAGAGTTGTGATAAAATTTTTTTTTCTTCTTTTATTCAAAATAATTTCTTTGACATATACTGTAAGATGTCCTTACTTCTTTTTAGAATTTAGAGGTTTATTTTATTTGATTCAACATATTTTCTCCTATATTAACTGTAAGATGGACTTACTGATTTTTGAATTTTTATTTTTTATTTTATTTTATTCAAAATTTTCTTCTAGATAATCTGTACGATGGTCTTACTTATTTTTGAATTTTTATTTTTTATGCATTCCACCTGTCGGCCATGGTTTCTTCTTCATCGACTTCTTGTCCTTCGCCCTGAGGTATGTTGGATTGGTTACCATTTCCTCTTGGGGGAATCCGGAGTTCTGGTGGGTTCCGTTGATTGTAAGCGATTCGGAAATTCCTAGCGGGATTGTCACTGAACGGTATCCAATCATAATCTTCATTTACTTGATTGTTTTCATCATTCCTATTCCTTCTATTCTCATCTCGTTCATCATTTCCGGAAATTATTGGCTACAAATTATTTGTTTAGTACTTTTATGGAATTCTAATTATATAACAATATTCCTGCTTTTATTTTATACAAGTTAATACTAAATTTGACCTATTTTGGTTTGAATTAAGCTTCTGAATTACTTTCCTTGAAATTTACCTCTAGGCCTTATTCTGATTCACATAATTACTCATTAAATGGTTTACAATACGTTTTATGTTCATTGGATCTCTTAAAATGTATTTTGCAGTTAATAGTCATTTTGAATCTTTTGCTATTGCTTTTGTGACCCCTCTAAATAAAAGTTTGATATGTGAAGACAACCAAATCTTGGTGAGTAGGGTAAAACAGATATATATATTTCTCAAACAAAAGTAAACTTATATTTAAGGTAATACAATAAAACAAATCGCCAGATTATGATGTGTATTAGTATAATAAGAGCAACTAGAGTGTTGATAAAAATTGTGACAGTGTGTGTGTGGTGTCTGTGTTCCGAGGCAAGAGAGTGTAGGGGTAGCTGTATTCTCTGACGGCTAATCTGCAAAAATTTTATAGGGTCCCCGTACAGCTGGGAGAGAGGAGAATGCGAAGATGGTGACACCTACATCAGTCACCATCTGCAGAGCAGTGTAGCACGAAGCTCCCCGAAGCCGTCAGGCCAAGAAATACTACTCATACAGAACATCAAAGACATCTGCTCGGAATGACACTAGCCGGACCTTCTGCACCCTTCAAGCACCACCACCAACACTAATCGCAGACTGGTCTACAGGGTATCATTTCAGTTCTTCAAAAGTACAGGTGGGAGCATTCCAACTACCAAACCAGTCAACAACAACTCCACCCGGTTTTATATCAAGTGTAACTAACATTTTATATCAATATAAAGACATGCTCTTAAGGGTAACAGAAGCCCAGCTTTTTCAAATATCATATTGTAACTAAACTTTTGACATAATTTAAATTGATGTTGTAATGTAAATCAAAATAGAATTAAATCGTTTGAAGGCTGTAACTAAAATAGCACTAATAAAAATTGTTACTGGTTACACAAATATTTTATTGCAAGTCCTGTCACTCTGGGCTCCAGCACACTTTTCGCTTCCGCTAGGCCAAGTGGTCTAGTTTTTAAATTTTACGTGACTACCTAAGTGGCCGTTACAAAACTAAATAACTTTTAATAAAGGGGACATACAGAATGTTTGTTCATTTGTTATATTTTTGTTACTTTTTATTGCTTTTCTAATTTTTTAGAATTTCTAATACATCCATTTTTTTTTTACCTTTTTGTATGTTGTGCAGTAGTGTTATGTTTTTTGTATCTATGAAGTGATTGTGTTGTAAGCAATGATCTGCAAAACCTGTATTGGCTGTATTGGTTAAAATCGCCTTCTTATGTTCAGAAATGCGATGTTTCAAAGCATGGCCACATTGTCTGATATAAATAGCATCGCATTCTACACAGTGTATTTTATAATGGAGTTTGTGCACAGAGAGAAAAATGGAGTTTTTTCTTCTGATATTTGTCTCTGAATTTTCATAAGCCAAAACAATTTGCTTCAAAAAGCGCATACAGCACACACCTCACACTTCGTGGGACTTTTGGTTTTGTCATACATTTTAAAAATTATTATTTAAGGTACTTTCACTTGTGAAACTTACTTGTTGATATTCCCTCAAACGCCGTTTCGGAGTTGTATTCTCCTTCTTCAGTGAGGTTTGAATGCGGAATGCGTCAAGTAGTCGGTAATTTGTAACGGTTTTTTAGGTGATTGGTTGTGTGTGGGGGTGTGATGAACATTCAAAATAACATTTTAAAAGCTTAAATATATATATATATATATATATATATATATATATATTGCGACAATACAAGCATATGCTGAAATGTGCATGTATTAAATAAAATAAATATTTAGATTAATGTTAATAATATGTAATAGACAAGCAGGTGTGAAGTTGAAAGCTGAGTTAGACGCAGGAATGAACATGCATGATCACGCGATTATTGCTGACAGAGTGTACAGCAGTAAGTAGTGTGTATGTGTGAAGCCTGTTCAAGCCTGCAAGTTTGCAATCTCACCCCAAATAGATACTAAATTATAGTTTTTATTTAGTTATAAGCAAACTGTAAATGTTAGAAAGATTGTAAAGACTTCTACATATTATAATAGATTATAGATTATAGATATAGGTATTTGGGGTATTATTAATTGAATCCCCGCATCTATTGATTTTATAGATGTGTAGATACTCAAGTCGAGTATGCGATGTTATTGTTTATTATTATTATGGTAGTTGATTATTAATAAAATTGAATTAGTGTTCACGTTTAAAGGTTTGTTGTTTAAAAGAGTATTTATCACTTCACTGTGTCAACCTCCCCACTTACCATACGTGGATGTCTTCAATATTCTCGATGGTGACTTCTTCTACTGTAAAAACACTTGACATACATACATAGATATTCCTTTTGAATATCACAAAGAATGCACATAAACAATAAAAATAAATTAAATGTTCAATTGTAATTCGAATGATATCAGTCATTAAAATACTATCGCCACCTTATGAGAGAACTGTTCATGAAAAAATTAAACTACTTTTCTATTGTATAGAAATCAAAACTCTGTTTCCACTGATAAATAAACTGGGGATTTATTCACAATTATTAAATTCAATAAACTCTTTTAAAAACAATTAATAATATCTTTTTACAAACAATAACAAATTTAAACAAATCCTGAGATCTCTGTACCTCAAGGCTGGTAACACTGTTGTAAGGTACAATGTTTTTGGTGAACGAGGTTAGGTTCACTTTATTCAATTATATTACCAAATTAGTGAGTTCTTTGAAGATACATGATACCAGATTACAAGATGTGACTTTAATTAACAATATTTAATTATCTATTACTATACAAAAGAACAAAATTTAAAATCATAAAACTCGGTACCATAACCGATATATCGTACTATCGTACGCTATCAAACATATATAGCAGTTGTGGTCAACACGTGCTCTGGGATTTGCACTGTTAAAAATATTATTATTATTTATTCATTAATTAGCAAAACCTTGTACTGGCAAGAGAAAAAATCTATAGAAAAAACTCTTGTTATAGCTTTCATTTCAGTAAAATTATTCAAGAACAGAATTGTTTCTTTGTGACAAAATTATATTCATCAGTTCTAGGTTAGTTTACCTAGTATACGTAAGTCATTATTTAGAATAAGTATGTTACTTATTAAATTCTTAATGATATGATCACAAACATTCTATTTATAAATCATTTGACGTATAATTATCAGTTATTTAAAATATTTGCACAAGAAAATAATTATTTGTTAATTCAAAAAATTTAGTCAAGTAAGCGACTATATACTATGTACTGATGAGCGGTATCTAAGTTAATTCCGCCTTTCCCAATTATTCTTTAATTGTGAAATAATTATTTTTAAATTAATTATTGTGCTACAATTTATTTATTATGTTCTGATAATTGTCCATCATAGTTTAAGCACTCAAGCGTTATGACTAGTGCAGTCAAAAACAATATTTCTCGTTCATTAACGAAAATTATTATTCTCACTAATTTCTTTAAAATAATTAAAGCATTGTACTCCCTGATTTAATACACAAAACATGACCCTTATTATACACTGGTCGTGTTATTTCACTGTTCACTTAATTCACTGGACACTCGGTAATATATTGTGGTGTATAGGTTAGTATCTGTTTACGTATTACTGTAGGTGACGCGCACATTTCAAAAATATCTTGTTGACTTTTTGCGTAGACCTCTCGTCGTGAGTGATGCAGAACGAATGATACATTTCGCTAAAGCGTCTCTTTCTCGTCTGGTCATTTTAAGCCATTTGATTGGTTCAAAAGGTCAAACTCTCAACCCCAAAACACTTTGGTCAAATAAAACTTTTAATTTTTTACAATTCTAAGCGTGGGTTCGAGATTATGTGTGACGTATGCATGGATACTCAAAACGATTGAAAAGCTTATAATTGTCATAACTTTCTTATCTTTTGTCGTATCGTCGGTTGGGTAGTGGCATTAAATCGCGGACACTTGTGGCTTTATTTTAAGTCTAAACAAGCACTAAATCCGTTCATTATTAATTCACTTGGCCATCTCAAAAACTCATATGGTGATTCTTAATATAAATAAGTCTGTTTCACCATATTTCGTTACAATTACACTGTAATACTTATTACTATTATTACTAAACATCTCGAGTCCATTTCTCTTTCATGTTAGTATATAAAATAGTTATATTTACAGTTTAAACAATATCTGTTAATGGCGTCCATACCGACCATGTTCGATTGTTTATATTTACATGTAACGCTATTATTGCTTATCCTATTACATATGTTTGACATCCTAACACTAATATGTACATTTATTTACATTTGTTCACATTTTATTTGCTAAAAATGTTATTTTTTATATACTTATAGTATGATCAAAATACTTTCTGTTCTCATTTCTCCGTTTTGTAACTTATTTAATTCTTTTATTACACAAGGGATATAATGTTAGTAATTAAAATAGTGTACAATTGTTGTACCTTGTTGGTTCAATGTATTTATTAACTTTTCGTTATCTGAAAGCTCTCCAAGTTATAGTATAGTGTTTATTTACATCTGGTTTTACAATTGCAGTTAGTTAGTTTATAATATTTCAACTATTAAACTACTAGTATTACATTTGTGATGTGTTCTCATAGCAGTATTAGACATTTCTCTAACTACTGGTAACATTTGTCACAATCTTTTGATAAGTTTTGATAATGCTTTTTGACTAACTATCTTGTCACATTGGGGTTCTGTTCATTTGGCTTTATGATATCATATTCAATCTGATTCATTTGCTGTGTCCTTCAGTACATATGGTATTTATTGGTTTGCTTTATTATTCTTAACTAGTCTTTGTTTGAAACAATTGTGGATAGTTGCTTGGTTTAACTAATGTACATGATTTTATGTTATAGGTTCTCTTTCTGTGAGGTTATGTGTCAGTTGTCTGACAACAATGTGCAACATATTTTTATGCAGTGTTTGACTCAACTATTTCCATCTCATTATGGCATTCTACTACAATGGTTTAATTATTAAGTTATACACATTTTTACACTATTTGTTGAAACAATAACACAGGTATTCTTAGTCTAATAATATTATATTTCTTGGTGGGTTGCACCTAGTGTTTGGTACATTGATTGTTTTATACCTAACAAACTAGCTTATTTGCTACTGTTTGTTCTGGAATTCATTTATATTTTGTCCTGTCTTGCTATGGCATTCAGGCACATCTCATTTTAAGGCTTACAAAGCTTTTATTATTAGTCCCTATGAACAATTAATTTACTGTTCTGTCTCATATTTCTTTTGGTGGTCTTAATGATTATCTATGTGATGTTACAATCTTGATTAAACTTGTCACACTAATTGTCTGTGCATTTTAACTAGTTAATTTTGGATTCTTTCACTTATAATGGTTAATCATTTTTCTCCGTCATAAACATTTTCACTTGTATTGTTTGTGGTGTTTATTTGGGGTAAAACGGTTATCATATCACAGGTTGTTACACTCATATTAAGTTTTCACTGTTATTGTTCGTGATCACTCAATGATGCTAAACACTGGTTTCTTTGTCATCGATCTTCGAATAATCATTACACTTCTTCCGGTCACTATATTAATTTTAGTTCCTTGTATATCTTGTGAATGTTGATGTCTTGTACTGTTCATACATTATCTACATTCTTCATGGTATGTTTCCTTTCCTCTTCTTCTTCTTTTCTTCTTCTGGTTAGTTGTTGCTCATTATCGGTGTTCTCCTGGGTTATACATTATTTGTGATAATCAATGTTCCCTTAGTCTTGTCATACTCTTCCATATTTTTATTCGTGGTTATGGTAATCATTGTCCCATATTATTTTATACTAATAAACAAATTTGTTTGTTTTATCATCATTTTGGTTGTGCTTGATTCGTATCCTTTTTATTTTAGTAATTATTTTCGTCATATCCCCTCACTATTTTGGATCTATTGTCTCCTTTTCATTTTAATAATTATTTTTGTCATATCCCCTCACTATTTTGGATCTATTGGGCCTGGATTCTAACATATTATATTGGCTCGTTGTCATTTTCTCTCTTTTTTATACTTGATGATATCCATATTACTCTTCCTTCTTCTTTGTTGGGTTGTTTCAATAATATTCGTTCGTAGATACACACTTTGTCTATATTCTCCTGTTCCTTCTTTCATGCACGTTGAAATATTTTCATGATATCCTTTTATCTGACGTATTAGATAGTTATCTTATGTAACTGCCAATTTGGTACGTTACAATATGCATAAAAATCATACACATGAGCAGTGCAAAAATGGTGTGATTATGACGTTCACTGCGAATTCTGTGCGATTTTAAGGGCATAGTAATTACACTAATGATGCGATCACTATGATAATTATGTATAATATGTTTAATTAAATCAGACAATGTTAGATCACTTTGAAATCCGCATTAGACATTGCAATTGGCTAAAATGTGCGAATATGTGAAATTGGACGGTAGTGGGGAAACTGACGCCACTGAGAGTTTCTGTCCTGCAGAATCCTGAGCCGACAGGTATGGTTTTTTTTTGGTGAATATAAATACTAGCCTAGGAGAGCCAAATTTACTCTTCAATTAGTTTTCAGTTGCGGCGGTAAGCTCTGTCCGTCAGCGACGTGAATTTCAATCAGTCTTCAGACATAGCTGGACGCTATGTCCAGTATCGACAAGATTTTTGTTTATAAACTGTAAAGTCTAATGGACAATACATTAATTCAAGTAATCAAAAACAGTAACTATTGGTTTGGTTATTTTTAACTACAATTATCGGACGTCTACAACTAGTCTACAACCCCAAATGTCAACACCCTAGACAAATGGCGAGAGCACATCAAGCAGAGGAACGATATGCAGAGCAATATAGACGGTTACTGAACAACAGCAGCCGATGCAGAGCAACATACCATTTCATTCTACAGCCAGCAGATGGAACCATGAAGGACGAGAGACTGGAGGACGACCAGTGGAACCGGAAAACGCAAGAGGAAATCCAGTAGGAGAGGACTGACAGATCACTGGAGAACATGGGTACAATTTGCAGAATTGAGGTGACAAATAACAAATTTATAAGTATGAAAAAATAAAGACATAGAAAAGACATTTTTAAAACTTGAAAAATAAAGAAAATTTATGTCATATGTAGATAGAGATAAGAGAATGTAATTTAACTTTAGTAAGAATGTTCTTTAATGATGACCAGTTAATTTAAAGATAACTTCAATCATTGGTTAGATGATTAACAATTGATTTAATAATTTTAAATGTTCATTTAAAGTGTGTAAAGTAATCAGCGTGTAATATCACATGAAATGTATAAAGTAAAGTCATTGGAAATATAGAAGAAGACTAACGATTCGATTAGTACATTTAAATTTTTATAAAGCAATAAACTGTATGCCAAGCATAGAATAATAATGTAAATAAGAACAAACTTATAAAGCACACAGTCAGACTGAGCAGTCGAGAATTTATAGTGTAACAAACATATGTTTAATATAGAGTTTTGCTAATATAAGATATAAGATTTATTTTATGATGAATTTACGGCAACAAAGAAACATTGAAACAATTGATAATAAATATTTTATGGCGAAGTAAATATTATTAGTTTTTTTACTTATAATTTCGTTTGAATAAAGTAATGAAAACATGTTTCGATTTATAAAAGGACTACTCTTATTATGATTACAACCCAAACTCTATTTATAATTAACACGTTATAAAAAAAGTGTATGAGTTATACCACTACACAAATTAGATTACATTTAATTAATACGTTGAATTGTTGTATAATTTTGTCTCCCAAAAGCGTGGGGCTACACAAGTAAATTAATTTAAATTTGTATACACAAAATGTGTCGTATAATTTTGTCGCCCTTTAACATGAGGCCCGACACGCCTACATTTAATGAATAAATGTATGCTCTATTGTTAAATGTGTGCATAGGATTTTATGTATAATAATTGATGTTTATGTATGAATATTTTGTATGTTGTTTATTTTTTTGTGTACAATAACACAACTGGCGCCCACAATGCATTGATGTATAAGATAACAGGTGTAATCGTAATAAGAGTACAAAAATAGTTACTAATAATAAAAAAAATAAAATAAACAAATAAATCAATAACAAAAATAGCGAACGGTTGTATAATAATACTAATTTTAAAAATAAATTTAAATACATCGTATTCATTATGGCAACACCAGAAAGCTTAAACATGGAAGCACTTCAAACCATGATGTGTGCTTGGGTAGATGAGATAAGCACAAAACAGACAGAAAATCTAAATGCTAAACTTGAGGAACAAACTGAAAAGTTAAATAATAAATTAGAACAACAATCTGAAAATTTTAATACTAAACTAGAACAACAGACTAAAAGTTTTAAACAAGACACCATTAAAATTACGGAAAGTTAGAAGAGTTAAAAATCGATAATCTACCGTTGAAACAAGACAACGTAGAATTGAAGCAAAGCATAGCTGACAGTAATGCACAGTTAACCGAAAAGATTGTTGATACCAACTCACGTATTGGCACTCTTGAGCATAATTTTAAACAAGCCTTACATGAGCAAGCCGTAAAAGGATTGAAAATAAACAAAAAGAATTACGTCTCGAGTGGACAAGAGATATAAAAGAAGCACATAAACAAATAAATGATAGTTTAACTACTATAACGCGAGAATAGGATGATAAAATCAAAACTGTAAATAATATGTCATAAGCAAATACCAGTAAAATTAGAGAAATAGAAACGCGTACCGTAGTTATTGAAAATAAAATAGAAGAGACTACGAAAAACCGTTCGGGAGAGGTATCCCATATGAAAGAAGAGATCCAAGAGGAAATGAACCAACTACGAGGTGAATTGAGAAGACGACAGAATCAAATGATGATGTTTCCTACACAAATGGAAGAAAGGAGCAGAATAAAGTTCGAAGGTGGTATATGGGAGAACAGTATGGAATTCCTAGCGAGAATGAAGAAAGATATAGAGAAGATTGGCAGTGCGATAAATGACGACGAGAAGATTGACTTCGTCACGCGACATCTTCAAGATTCAGCCAGTCAATGGTGCTCTGTTATTAGAGAAAACATCAATACATATCAGCAATTTCGTGAGGCGTTTGAGAACAGATACTGGAACATACATACTCAACGGCAGGTACGCGGACAACAGAGTATAAAACAGTACACCGAGACGAACAACAAACACAATGTCCTATTGTGAACGTGAGAATCAACGGGTGTATCATACGCATGTTAGTTGACACGGGAAGCCAGCTGTCAGTTCTTAACGCTGCGTGGGTACAACGCAACAAGAAATATTTTAAGAATACTGCAATTTTACCCGTAAATAATATGAATATCACGACAGCTGCCAACAAAAAAGAAAGGGTTAAGCAACAAGCATATGTAACTCTAACATATAAAAATCTAGAATTGGCATGTCCCATGATAATAATGCATAAATTGACTTACAATGGAATTCTAGGTATTAATATATTAAATACAATAAATGCTAAGATTAATGTTAATGATAATACGATTGTGTGTAATTATAAAGGTGTTCAATATGAATTAAATATGAATAGCAATGAAGAAGATTGTAAGGTAAGTGAAATACCTATTGTTTAGTCCAAACCACCAATACGTTATGGTCCAACTCGACATATGAATGCAGCAGATGAAGGGATGACAACACAGGAAGAAGAGAAACTGCACGAATTAATAAAAGAGTACAGTGAAGTATTTAGTGAAGTACCGACGCAGACGACAGTATACAAGCAGTCTATAGTTGTGTCAGACCCTACGAAAGTCATCAGGAGAACGTATCCTATCCCAATGCGGTATGAGGAAGAGGTTGAACTGGAAATTCGTCGCATGATAGAAAATGGAGTCATAGAGCGATCGTACAGCAACTTCCTGAATCCTCTAGTGGTGGTAAAGAAGAAGAGTGGTGAGATACGTCTATGCCTTGACATGAGGGAGCTGAACAGCATTGTGTTAAAGGAGTATGACTGTGCGCTTACTGCGGACGAGTTATTTTCCAAGTGTGAAGGAGCGAGGTATCTGACGAAGCTGGATTTACGCTCAAGTTTCTGGCAGATCCCAATTCGGGAAGAGAATAGAAAGTACACAGCCTTCCTGTATAAAAGTAAATGCTACCAACACAGGGTGGTACCCTTCGGACTGACGGCTTCGGGGAACGCTTTAGTGTAGAACAGCTCTGCTGGTGGTCATAGGTGTTAGCATGACCACCGATCTTCCCCTTTTTTCCTGACGGTGCAGGGACCCTGAACATGCTGAGGAATCTACTGACGCATTACAGATAACAGACACACATGACCTAGGCCGTCAGACCAAGGAACGTTCTGGTTGAAGGCTTTCAAAGAAATGTGTGTAGATCGTACCTGCCTGCATAAAACAAAACCTGTCCCAGTTTGTCAAAAAGCATTTGGCTAACCTCACTAGCCACATTGAAAACCAAAAACACAGCGAACAGCTGACCACCAGACTGGTCACTAAAACGCGTCGCTGCAGCTTCGACGATAGCACTGCCAGGCACTGCTGCCAATCGTGTTGGTAGCCCTGAACCACTATACACGCGCCGGGAAAATTCAAAGTCCCGGCACAATATTATCATTTAAAACAACCATAATTATTTTGATTCAGTCATTTTTAGAACTCTGGTTATGTTTCTTTGAACAATGATGAAGATCTCTCCCAGAGTATCTCTCCTTAACAATTCCTTCTGGGCAAGAAGGCCTTACAGAGTAAATAATCCTCTAAATGACATCAGAAGAGTAATTCTGGGTACATAAAAATATTGTTACTTAGCATAAATCTTGTCTGTTTAATGATATATTTCATTATGCTTCAGACTTCTAAAGTTGACACCCTCTGAAATACCATGTTCTCCACAAGGTTTTCTTAACACTTGAATCTTTATTTTTACACGACTGCCAAAAGGAGTGTTATGTTTTCAGTGGTAGGGTATGTATGTATGTATGTATGTATGTATGTATGTATGTATGTATGTTTGTTCCACTATAACTTTTTAACGGCTTTACAGATTTTGATGTTCGATGGCTCAATGGATTCCTTACTTCACCAGAAGTGTCATAGGCTATATATCACCGTGAGTTGACTTCCAGTTTTGACCGGAAGTGAATACAAGTGATCGGTTCTAAGGATTTATTTTGTTCGTTTATTGGTCCATCAGGTGGCGCTAGTGGAAGGTATTCTGTAATATTTGCGACGCTATTCGACGTGTGCAAGAAAAGGGAGGTAGCATGGCGAAACAAGTTTTTGCAATTCAAAATGCTATTTTAACGCACAGAGAGGTGTCAGCGTGTGAGTGCGCAGTACGTCTGTGTCACCTTAAAATGCGGGATTCCTCACGAAAAGTGATCTTTATTAATACTTGCTTTCCTGAGTTAAGGTACCGGATGTTGAGAATTGATGATAATGCAAACGAGCCATACAGAAATATTTTTGACCGCTACGTTGCCAGGCCTCACGCGCTCGAAGAATTAAGTTTGCATGAATTCGCTGTCTGGTATGAGCCTGTGACGCACAATAGATTCTCAGAAGATGATCAGGATGCTGATGCTTACGAACAGGCTCCAGAAGAAAATGCCTCTGAGAGATGTATCACTCTTCTTAATAATCAGGGAAAAATGAAAAAGCGTAAGCGCCCAGCTGTCTTACGAACTAGGTATTACACACCAAACTCAGATCCGGAAGCATATTATTATTCTCTTTTAGTCACGCACATTCCTTTCCGCTCTGAATCTGAATTAATGGAGGGGTATAACAGTGCAAAACAAGCGTTCGTAGCAAAACAAAGTTTGTTACGACCAATGCAAGGTGGAAACAAAGTGGAGGAAATGGCTAGGTGGGAGGAAGAGATTCAGCAAGCTGTAGCTAGAATTGTAGCAGAAAACCTAGCTAATAAAGTTAATTTAGATGCTGACGTGGTCGAAAATAATATGCGTGAAATTTTCGAACAAAACCTTATTGAAGAACATAATGATGAATTTGCTTTAGCTAACGAAGATGGTGAACCTGAAATACATGAAATGACGGATCAACAATATGCTGCAGAAGTAAACTTAATGAATTTTCAGCAGTGCCAATTGTTCAAAATGATTTCAGACAGATTGCTTCCAAGTGAAAATAATACTGAGCCATTACGTGTGTTCGTTACTGGAGGAGCAGGCACCGGCAAAACCTTTACTCTGAAAATTATTGTAGAACAGATTCGTCGTCTTTCTCATTTACCTGCAAGCAGAGCTGTTACGGTAGCAGCACCCACAGGTGTCGCTGCAAGATTGATTGGAGGTAGCACTTTGCACTCTACTTTTGCCCTTCCTATCGAAAAAGGCAAGGTGACAGCTCTTCGCCCTCTTACTGGTGAGCGTTTTCAAAGGGAACGGCTAAGGTGGAAGCATATTAATTGGCTAATCATTGACAAAATCTCAATGGTACCCTATACTACCCTAAGAAATATTCACTTAAGGTTGCAACAGCTTAAAATGAATGATGCTCTCTTCGGGGGTATCAATATTATTTTGTTTGGCGATCTAATGCAGTTGCCACCTGTATCAAAAGCAGTTTGTGGTACCTACTGCTTCAAGCAGCCTCATTACTTATCAGCTGAAATTAATTTGTGGACACTGTTTAGTTTCTGTGAATTACCTCACAATATGCGGCAAGCTAACGACACTACTCTTATAGACATTCTAAATAATTTACGAGTCGGCCAACTCACCATGCAGCAGCTAGAAATTTTAGATCGTCGAAGAGATCCTTTGACAGATGAATTTGCTGATGGCGAGTGTCTGCGTATTTTCCCAACCACTAAACAGGCAGAAGAATATAATGCTATGATGACTGAAAAGTTGAAAACATCATCTAAAATTTACGATATTGCAGCGGTGGATGTGTCTGTCGAAGCTAAGAATTACGGACAAAAGTTAAAGAAAGACTTCATACCAACGGATCCAAACAAAACTGGAGGTATTCCAAACTCTTTAGTAATCGGAGTCGGATCTGGGGTAATGTTGCGAAAAAACATTAATGTTAATCATGGTCTGGTCAACGGAGCAATCGGCATCATTAGAAAAATTGAGTGGCCTGCACTACGTCGAGATCAGCTTCAACCTGGTGAGCTTCCACAAGCCGTATTTGTAGAATTTGATGACAGATCAATTAGGGGAAATACTGCTGGTATTGGAGTAAAGATAGAGCCCACCACTGTTGAATATGATGCTTTGCGAGGCCAGGGCAATGTAGAACGACGTATGCTGCCATTAATATTGTGTTGGGCTGTAACAGTACATAAACTCCAAGGCACTACTTTAGACAAAGCAGTCATTGATTTGAGTAGTAATATTTTTGCCAAGGGTCAGGCCTACGTCGCACTAAGTCGTGTGAAAACATTAGAGGGATTAGCAATAAGTTGTCTGGATCCACGAAAATTGTTGCATGAACCGCACGATAAAAACTCACTTGAGGAATTAAATCGACTCAGAAATCTGTAGACCAAAGCTTTTTCTTTATCATTTCTAATAAATGAAATTATTTAGTTAATTATATAATTTATAAAACAATTTATCGAAATGTTTGTATTATACTAGTTATATAATAGTTTTCTTCGTTTTAGTAGGGGTTTTCAAAGGACCTTCCCTACTTTGTTTATAATACCGATATACTGATCTTTCACATATCCCACAAAGATTGCTGGCTTTTTTCACACCTGATGACACATTGTCATTCTCACATAAGAAGTTATTTAGTACATTGATAATAATTTGTTTTTCTCGACTCCTTGTCCTCTCTCCTCGTTTTTTTTTTCTAATGGTGGACTCCATGTTTTTTGTTATTTATTAAATAGCAATTAGAATTTTATCACCGCTATTTAAGTTCGGTAAATAAAAGGAAAGTGTTCAATAAAATATTTAATCACTTACACTGTTACAACTAAAATAAAAAGGAAAGTGTCCAATAAACTTTTTTACCACTAAAACTATTACAACTAAAATAATGAATTAACCGAACCATAGACAAACGATATACTGAGTCACTGGCAAATACGGTAATGAAAAAAGTTTTGTTCGCCAGTGTTTTGTCCGAGCACTGTCAGAACACCAGTTCGCTACACGTGGTTGTTTATCTTATCTGAACTGCGTACAGTCTGAGACGCAAGCTTCACCTATATATATAACATGTGACAACAATGTACTACATCTAAGCAATACTGACTTTTCGAAGTGAATCCAGCAATATCACTATCACTGTTTACTCTTTATACACTTGTGTATTAATGTTTGTGTTTACTTGTAATTAATCTTTATTGCTGTTTTATTAATTAATTCGTTACATTTAATTTGAGGTGTATATTAAGGTATCGGGCGCCATGTTGCAAACTGAAATACCACAAATATGTGTACTTACCTAAGGTCAGAATTCGAGTTATACGAACCAGAGTCGAGGAAAACTGTTCATTTTATTCACCATATGACTCATTAATATTCACTCTACCTTTACATCTTACTTATTCTTACATTAAATTACATCATATCTTACTTGTGGTTTTGTACCTTCAAGTTTAATCATTTATTTCTTAGTTACTATTAGTTGTATGACATGTTTATCATAACGTTATGTATATTTAGTTGGTCACTCGGCCAATCACTTGGGTGGGGTCATTGTCATCGTCTTGTCTAAGTTAATGGTCATTACAGTGCTATACACTAAAAATTGTCATTATGCTCATTTTATCCCTTCTTAGCTGTATTCTTCCATTTGTTTAATAAGGTACTCATTTCTTTTTAATGGGGCTGCTTTTTGTAATGTAATAATATAAATCTTAGATCATGGAAGTCATGTATGGTTCTCCATACCAATATTAAATATTGTGTTGACGACTGATGCTTAACATGTAACAGTACATTATGCTATCTATATTTAGCTGTTGATGAGTGAGTCACAATTACGCGCACTAAAAGGAATGTGTGTACAATATCGTTGTTTGGGTGCGGTGGAATGGAATTGCATCATTATGTATTTAAACTGTAAACAAGTGAAGTCAGCCAGTCAACCAACGGTAGCAATGTGTGGCTGAAACCATATAAAACTGGTTTTAAGTGTGCAGTAAAACGGACAGCATTGTGGAGAACAACGGAAGTGGAGAGCAGTCTCATCATAGCCAGCAGCCAGTACAGACATATTTTAGTGCAAGTGGGCAAGCACGGTAGGGCAGCCAAGGTAGGCCTACCGCTCTCAAAAGTTATAAAATCATGTAAAATTATACAAATCAGTGAACAGTAGTTTACCGGACTTTTGGAAGTTTTTTTGGTATTTTTCATCAAGACCATAGTTTTCGGGAAAGTGCACAATTTCACCCGGGTAGCGCAACTACAGTGAGGCTCACCGATAATCCAGATAAGTAGAAAGACAAAAAATTTAAACGAGTGTGGAGAAAACATTTAGCCAATTGAATTTAATAAATTAATAATTATGAAATAAAAATATATACAGAATCAGAGGGAGTGAGAGTGTGTGAGAGCAAGAGAGAAAAAGGGGGTTAATACAAAGGGTACTGATTTGCTGTGGTTTATTTTTTGTGTTTTGTTTTCTGTTTTGTAATCAAAATGTAATTTATAGTCACAAATTACATTTCAATATCTTTTTTTCATTATAATAAAGTAAGATTTTTTATTACAATGTGTTAAGTTAATTTATAACGCCACTCTACCTATAACCTATTCTCTACGTCCAAAAGTTCGTCTAATGGCCTTGGAATTTTCTGTGAGGGAGAGTTGGTATTTTAAATTGTTTTTCACAGGGAAAGTTGTTATGGTTTCCACATTTCCTCCAATAAAAATGAGGTGGTGACCCTGAGGCTTTTGGTGTTTTTGGAATCTATTGAAGGTAAGGTAGGTAAGGTTAGTAACGGGGCATAATTCCTTCTTTTCTTTATTTCAAAAGGTTACAAACAGCTCTATTAATTAAATTTCTTTGGCCTGAATTCCTTCTGAGCACTATTATATGCCTTTGGACCCAAAACAAAATGCAAATGTAACAAAGAGTTTTTCTATTTTTTTAAGACTGTCCTGCGAGTCATGAAAACCTCTTATCTGATGACTGAAAGGTACGGGTTGACTGTTTAATATTCACTTTGAGTAGTATTACTGTTAAGTATTACCAATATACACGTTGAGTACCGGTATTTTGTTTTTCAATTCGCATCTGTATCCAATGGCACAAAAGAGTCGTACATAAAAAATGAAGAAAGAGTAGTCTACTGTCAATAAATTAGTGTTCCTTTCACATTCTGTTTTTCTCAACTGAAATAACAAGCCAAACAAGCAGTATACAGACTTGGTATTTTGTTTTTCAGTTCGCATCTGTATCGAATGGCACAGAAGAGTCGTACATAAAAAATGAAGAAAGAGTGCTGTCAATAAATTAGTGTTACTTTCACATTCTGTTTTTATCAACTGAAATAAAAAGCCAAACAAGCAGTACACCAGACTCGGTATTTTGTTTTTCAGTTCACATCTGTATCGAATGGCACAGAAGAGTCATACATAAAAAATGAAGAAAGAGTGCTGTTAATAAATTAGTGTTACTTTCACATTCTGTTTTTCTCAACTGAAATAACAAGCCAAACAAGCAGTATACCAGACTCTGTTATTTAGCCATGAACATAAATAAAATTAGTAACACTTGACTACATATTAAAATCACAGTACAAAAAAATGCATAACACTTGGTAAAAACACCACTTAGTAACAGTAAAAACTAGAAGAGGTAAGAGAGATGGAGCGGCTATCTGTACAAAAGTATATTCACAAATAACCGCAAACTGTACTGAATTGTGAAGCCTGATGATAGCATACAAATGAAGTAATTCACCATCTTCCCACGACACCTCACATGCTACACAAATATCAGTATACTGTGACACACACGTATGTGCGCGCACACACCCACACACACACACACACAGCTCAACATACAATTGTATAATCTTGGTACACATTATCAGGTCCCACTTTATCACTCCCATTGCTTAAGATGTTGTATGGAACTTTTTGATTAACACAGCTTAATATGTGATTTTTTATTACCATGCAATTTATGTTGTAGGAGGTATGCAATTTACTATTACGGTATTATGTATTTTTTTTAATTACGCGATATATACAACTTTTGTATTAATAACATTAAATTTTACAAAACAGAAACTCAAGAACAGTTTTGCTTTTAACTGGGAACACTAACCGTACACGTAGTCCCTGAAGCTACAATCCTGCCATTTTACAGTCACAGATCCATCAACCAGGAAGCTAATGGAATGAAGTCTTACATGCCTCCCCCTACACTGCTCACAAAAACAATACATTTTTACAACATTAAACTGTGATTTAAAATATGTTATACTATACATCACACTATACTGTCTAAAACATTAATACTGAAAGCAGAATGCTAAAGCTGCAAATTACTTTGTAACAATAAATTTGTGAGGATTTATAAATAACTCCCAAAAGATCTGGATTTGTCACTGGTATAGTACACTCTGTTGGCTTTCTATGATTATAAGGACTTGCATACAGAAAAAACAAAGAAACCAAAAATGCCCAGTGGTTAATCCGAGAATTTATTATTATACAGTTTTCTAATTAAGTAACAATTGATAATAACGAATAATATGCAAATGAAAAAATAAACAAACATCATAATACTAAAGTAAGATCTATAGTATTATAGTAACTACTAGTACATGGCAACTAAATGTCCATATTTAGAAGTACAAAAGATGGAGAGTGGTAAGTAGACTGTAAATATCACATTATCCTCAATCATAAATACATATGCCACATAGAACTAATACCAAACATTAAACAACCCAGTGTAGCCTGCAATTTATTACAATGATAGTTTTTCCTTTGTTTCTCTTTATTTTTCATTTTCTTTATACAATTGGCTACAGTCACTTCTGGTTTGGGTCGTCGGTTAATCAAGGCAGTAACTTCTTTCATGAAGTTGGTACAGACAATTAAATTAAGGCACTATTTACTAACACTAAAGTATTTCAATGCAATGTACAAATATATTGAAATGTATCAAGTACCTTTACGTTATTAACAGAACTTACAGTCTATCACGTTTACATAAGCTAAATATTTTACACTAACAAAAATACTACAAAACAACTTAACTTTCAACGTGTTATAAATTCAAACAGAAATTAATTTCTTCTGAGAAGTACTGCTAAATAACAAAATTTGACTTGTCTATAACACTGTTATAAGTAAATAACTAAATTGTCTCTGTACTCTCTGAATATTGCAATAATACTGTACAGTAGCGCGGTAATTTTTACATTTATAGGTTGGCTAATCTGCGCTTAATCTGCGCTTTTAACTTTCTCAATTCATGTCCGCGCATCTGGACAGTTCGTTACAAACGCTCGCTAGCGGCGGTCAGCTTGCGCCCGCAGCTATACTGTCACATTTTTCTTCTTGTCGCGACAATTATTTAGGCTTTAGGCCGTACAACGTTATACATATTGCATACATGCAATATGCTAGCAATACATTGCTAGCACGTGTTATCAGATAATTCGAGTGCCGTGTACTCGCGCCTCTATTCATATAATTCATTTAACGACAATTAATGTAGGCCTTAGGCCCAAGACTTCATATATGGCAGTCTAGGCCTTTTCATTAAATTAATTTCAATGTAACTTTACGACTTGTATTTACGATGCGCTCATTAGCCAATCTCTTATTCAAAAGTGACACTTAACAATTTCAGTGCTATATATGTGAAGACTTTTCAATAAATGTATTAACTACAGTCCACTCTCTCTTCTTCATTTCTGCATCCTGGCGAATTAATTACTACAGTAATCTACAACTCACTTTCAGTTCAAACTTAACATCTTTTTCAGTCCACTCGGGCCGCATCATTAACATTTTTTGGTCCACTCGGACCGGATCTCAACATTTTTTGGTCGCTCCGGACCTGGATTCCCGGATTCATCAATGACTTATTCATTATTTTTCTGCCCCAATTTCTGGCCATCACGGGCGACACAGCATATCCGCTGATACGACCGTGGCGTGATTCGATCAGCATTTCGCTCGTCGCCTTTGAGCCTCCTGACGACATCATTGCAAGAGCTTACACCTGCTAGCTTCAGTGCGTCAGTCAAAGCAGTCATCTCTCCGAGCTGTGTGTTTGCCATCTTCTCCACGGCGTCGACGCTTCAGGACATCGCCCACAAGGTATCACCTCACTAACATCATTTCAAGGTGCGTACAATGGCTGAAGAAGGCCTCAAAGTGTTAGTCAGAAAGAGAGGCGGCTTAAAGTCCGCAATAGTGCGTATACAATCAGCTGTCAGTAACTTTGATACAAACTCTAATACAAAACACTTTTTAACAGTCAGACTGGAAAGTTTGAAAAGCTTGGCAACGAAATACGACGAGGTACAGTCCGAAATCGAACTTATTTGCAAAGACGTAAACGCTGCGCAAGAAGACCGAGTTGAGGTCGAAGAAATGTTATATTCCACAGAAGCGAATATTTTACAATTAATTGATACCTTTAATGTTCAGACTTTACCTCCCGTATTATCGGGCCATATGCAATTAAAACCGATAAGTTTGCCCTGCTTCACAGGAAATATCTTGGAATGGCAGCATTTTTATTCAATTTTTTCGGACTTGGTGCATGCAAGATCCGATCTAACGTCAGTGCAGAAACTACATTATTTGCATTCTTCTCTAAAAAATGAGCCATTAGACTTAATTAAATCACTACCTATTTGTAATGAAAATTACTCGATAGCGTTGAGTTTGCTGTCCGCAAGGTATGACAACAAGTTCATACTAGCAAAATACTACATTCAAAATTTACTTGAAGTCAAGTCAACAATTAAAGACTCTGTCCAAAGTTTGGCAGAATTCACAAATACAATAACGTCTTCCGTTAATTCACTGGCGGCAATGCAACTGTCAGTGAATTCATTTGAACTTATCACTATACAATTATTATCAGCAAAACTCGACCCTACTACTTTTAAATTATGGAAGGAGTCTATAGACCCTGATAATCTTCCTAACTTTCAAGATTTCACTCATTTTTTAACGCACGTAGACAGCTGTTAGAAAATACACTGCCTATCGATGCCGAACAGCAACTCAACAAGCTGAGTTTAAGATTCAATAATAAATCTGATAAACATAAATCACGAAACGCTGCTGGCAGTACTACATTTAAGAGTTATCACTCAGCGTCAAGTAATTATTCATGTTTGTGTTGTAAATCCAATCATCCGATTTACATGTGTGATAAATTTCGTGCACTAAGCACCGCTGAGCGAGGACAATTTATATCAAATCACAAATGTTGTACCAATTGTCTTAGATCAGATCATTTTGTATCTAGTTGTAAGAATAAGCAGGCATGTAAGATCTGTTCAAAACGACACCATACATTGTTGCACATAAACAATGTGCCGAAGCCAATCTCTGCCAGTAGCAGTAATTACTGTTCACTCAAATTACAATCCACGAATAATATTTTTTTATCAACAGCAATTGTGTTTGTCATTGACCAGGCTGGCAACAGACAAAAGGCAAGAGATCTGGATGCAGGTTCACAAATAAATTTTTGTACCAAATCATTTGCCAAGAAATTACGGCTTAACTTGACTAAATCCAACATACCGATTACAGGTATAAATAATACCGCGTGTTATGCCACTAATCTCGCGTCTATACGCATTATTTCTCGTTATCAGAGATTTAGCTTCGAGGGAAAATGAGATATCTTATCTGCATTAACCCACAATCTGCCGGCACAATCGTTTGACATAAATCAATTCAACATTCCAGACAACATTTTTCTTGCTGACCCAAATTTCAACATATCATCCGAAATCGACATACTGTTAGGGGTGCAATTCTACCTGGATTTAATTTTAGCCAACAAATAGACCTACGTACGCGGTTCTCATTTTCCCATTATTCAGGAAACAAAGTTAGGCTACATTTTGGCAGGCAATCTGCCCAAACATTGCCGTTATAAGGGTCCTGCTGTTTCGTTCCTAGCTAGGAACAACGACGGTCAAATTTTGCAGTCTCTCGAAAAATTCTGGGAGGCAGAAACTATCCCTGATAATACACCTAATAACGAGTCAGCTTGTGAGGAGCATTTCATGGGGTCTACTCATCGCAATCAAGAGGGTAGGTTCGTTGTTTCACTACCATTTAAGTCCGACCATCCCCACTTGAGGGAATCTTATACCAATGCTGAAGCAAGATTTTTGAATTTAGAGCGCCGATTCAGGCGTGATTCTAAGCTTGCGCGCGATTACGCAGACTTTATTAATGAATATAAGGATCTTGGCCACATAACGCTTATCGATAATTGCGCTATCAATTCTGGGGTGTCAAATACGTACTATCTGCCTCACCATGCCGTTTTTAAGCAATCTAGCTCGACTACAAAACTGCGCGTCGTTTTTGACGGTTCGTCCAAAACTACCAATGGCCTTTCTCTCAATGACATATCGTTGGTAGGCCCGAATGTTCAACAAGACCTTTTTTCTATTCTTTTACGTTTCCGCATGCATAACTATGTTCTCATCGCCGACATCGAGAAGAAGTATCGACAAATTCTCGTAGCTGAGAAGGATTGTCACTATCAACGTATTCTGTGGCGTGACTCTCCCCTCGAACAATTTAAACACTTTGCATTGCGAACTGTAACCTACGGCACGGCTAGTGCTTCGTTTTTGGCCACTCGCTGTCTTATTCAAATTGGTAAGGACCATGAAGCTTCCTTTCCGGTTGCGGCGTTAGCTATAACAAATGATTTCTATGTCGACGATTTGCTAACCGGTGCAGACACCATCTCTGATCTGACCAAGTTGAAATCTGACTTAGGTACGTTATTGAGTCAATACGGTCTCACGCTGCATAAATGGGCATCTAATGAACCCAGGGTGGTCTCAAGTCATGACAATTTATCACTTCCCTTAAACAAACAGGGCAATGTGCGTACCCTGGGCATTCTCTGGAATAACACTGCCGATTCATTCCTGTTTGAAATTAAATAATTCCCCATTGAATCAAGCATCTCCAAGAGGAGAATTCTATCGATTATCGCAGGCATATACGATCCACTTGGACTGATCGGTCCCGTTGTTTTCTTGTACAAACAGTTTATGCAACAACTCTGGCTTTGCAATCGTGGTTGGGATGAACCGACTCCGGGCAATTACGTTTGGCTTGGCATTCATTGTGCGACAAATTGTGTCTGATTAGCAAAATTGTTGTCCCACGTCCTATTCGGTGCAAGTTTGAGGCAAGTACAGTTGAATTACATGGTTTTTCGGATGCTTCTGAAAAGGGGTTTAGGTGCTGTATTTATATTAGAGTCATTTATCAAGATTCATCGGCCTCTTGTCATCTCCTGTGTTCTAAATCTCGCGTGGCTCCCATGCGACAGGTGTCATTACCTCGCATCGAACTCTGTGCTTGCTTGTTGTTATCACGACTCGTATCTAAGGTCGTTCCTGCGCTTTATTCGTTTATTAATAGTGTTCATTTATATTCCGACTCTATGGTGTCTCTTTACTGGATTCATGCCCAGTCCACGAGGTGGAAAACCTACATCGCTAATCGTGTTGCTGAGATTCAGCGACTTACGCAAGCCTATACATGGCATCACATCAATTCTAGACACAATCCTGCTGATATTATCTCTAGGGGGTGTCACCCTGACGTTTTGCGCGATTGTTCGCTTTGGTGGCACGGTCCCGCTTGTTTGTCTCAATCTTCCGAGTCCAATCCTTTTCCACCCTTTTTACCTTCTAATCCGTCGTCTTCTGAAGTCACTGCGGAAGAGAAACAAACCCCTAACCTTTCTCTAATGTCTATTATGGCTATCGACCTTTCTAAGGACTTTTCTTCGTTGCACCGTCTGACACGCGTATACGCTTACTGTTTTCGGTTCATCAAAAATATTAGACTCTCCAGTGCTGACAGAATAACGGGCGCTCTTACCCCCGTCGAAATTCATCATGCTCTTGATTTCTTCAAAAACAATCTCAGTCGATCCACTTTGCTGCCGAGATTAATTGTCTCCGTAATGGGTCTTCTGTCTCTATTAGGAGTAAGTTGTCTTCTCTCGACCCGTTTCTTGATGAGTCTGGAGTAATACGCGTTCGCGGGCGATTACAGCAGTCTCAATTACCTTACGACACTAAACATCCTATTGTCTTGCATCCATCGGCTCATATTACTCGCCTTATTATTGAACGCGAACACATTCGTCTACTTCACGCTGGTGCTCAACTCGTGCATCACTCACTTCGTCAGCGTTGGTGGATTATTGATGCCAGGTTAGTCATTCGCTCCATCATTCGTAAATGTGTCAAGTGTCTCAGGTTTAGTGCCAAACAGCAGGTTCAGAGGCTTGGTATTTTACCATCTCCTAGAGTCACTCCATCACGGCCGTTTCTATTCTGCACGGTTGATTATGGTGGTCCCTTCATGATTCGTCATGGCGGGCAGAAATCCAGAACTCTCTCTAAGGCATACGTGTCTTTGTTCATTTGCTTAGCAACCAGGGCCATTCATTTGGAATTGGTTTCCGACATTACAGCCAGTGCGTTTATAGCTGCCTTACGTCGTTTTATGTCCCGCAGGGGCATACCCAGTCAGTTATACTCTGACAATGGCACAAACTTTAGGAAGGCCCGCAATGTTTTACATGACCTCTACAATCTTTGGCATAATAAGGATGCCACCTCATCAATCAAATCCTTTACGACCTCTCAGGGTATTTCATGGTCATTTATTCCGCCCTCGTCACCTCATTTTGGTGGTCTTTGGGAGAGCGGCATAAAGAGTTTAAAGTTTCATTTGCGCCGCGTGGTAGGCAAGTCTATACTCACCTTCGAGGAGATTACGACAGTTTTGTCTCAGATAGAGGCATGTCTAAACTCTTGCCCTTTATTTGCCATCTCTTCGGATGTAAATGATCCGGTGCCACTTACACCTGGCTATTTTGATTTGCGCACCATTAACGGCGATACCGGACCCAGACTTATCTCATATTCCTCTCTCTCGTCTTGGACGTTGGCAACTTCTCCAAAAGTTTGTTTGTCCAAGTCATTTGGAAGGCTTGGTCTCGCGACTATTTACACCAATTACAACAACGTCACAAATGGAAATTCGCAAAGGATAATGTTTCCATTGGGGACCTAGTTTTACTTATTGAGGATAACCTACCTCCATTAGCCTGGAAATTTGGTGTAATTACCGCCACATTTCCCGGCCCAGATAACTTAATTAGAGTCGTGGACATTCGCACGCCTACTGGTGTTTTGCGCAGACCAATCCATAAATTATGTTTGGTCCCTACTAGGGACGAACAGTAAAAAAGGGGTTTATTTTCCTTTGTATATTTGTCAAAAATACATAAATCAGATGTTCAAAGAAGACTTTGTTAGTTATAAGCACCTTTGTTTTTAGCATAAGCTTTAATTTGTATATTTTTGATTCAGAAACTGTTTGTTTTACTCAAGTAAGTGTCAGTTTATTTAATATGCAAGGCTTTAATTATTATTTTGTATTTTCGTATATGCAACATTTGATTTATGCCTCATGTCTTTGTTTACTATTATGTAAAAATTTTGTTACTCTATGAATTTATTTTTCACAATTGTTCAACACATGTATTACATTTGTAATTAACTAAATTGGTGTTTATTGTATTTATTATATAACTTGCATTTATCTAAAACATGTTGTTTTGCGTCTACTGTATGTAACCATGCCACGCCTAGATTTTATTTTAATATTGTATTTTTATATTATATTTTGTATTTTGTGATTATGCATTGCACAATTATCATTTCTGCTTAATTATGACATACATGTCATTACATATGTGCTCGCAATCAGTCAGCTATCTATAGCTTGTTCTCACACAACAATGTATTGTAAATTCCTGAAACTTCAGGTATAGCATGACTCACTCAATTTTATGACGCCATGCTAGAGTTACGTCTATACATGTATAATTTGTGACAATTTATTTGTTCTTTGTATGCAATACTCTGTACAGGTCTACTGGCCTCAACTATTTCACGGTAACCATCTATGACTTGCATAGGGTTACAATTTATCGGGCCATCATGTGATGAGTTTCCGATCATGCATTATTAAACATTGTCAAATTATGTATTTTTCATGTTTTATATCGTTCAATATTGTATACATACAATATATGTGGGCAATACATTGCCAGCGCTTACATTTTCATTCATGCATAAAATCATTTTGCACGCCAACCTTGGCCTACTAAACGCTTATCTTTATTAAAGCTTATCTTTACTCAAGCTTATCGCTAAACAATCATTGTACAGCTGTTATCTAAGATTACAACTCAAGGTTCAATGCAGCCTATTGAGATTAACTTTCATTATTAAGAACTCTGTATTTTTTATAATAAGTTATTAAAATGTATATAATAAGTTACTAAAATGTATTAAAAAATCTATTGATTTTGGCGGGCAGTTATGTACAGTAGCGCGGTAATTTTTACATTTATAGGTTGGCTAATCTGCGCTTTTAACTTGCTCTATTCATGTCCGTGCATCTGGACAGTTCGTTACAAACGCTCGCTAGCGGCGGTCAGCTTGCGCCCGCAGCTATACTGTCACATTTTTCTTCTTGTCGCGACAATTATTTAGGCTTTAGGCCGTACAACGTTATACATATTGCATACATGCAATGTGCTAGCAATACATTGCTAGCACGTGTTATCACGTAATTCGAGTGCCGCGTACTCGCGCCTCTATTCATATAATTCATTATATGACAATTAATGTAGGCCTTAGGCCCAAGACTTCATATATGGCCGTCTAGGCCCTTTCATTAAATTAATTTCAATGTAACTTTACGACTTGTATTTACGATGCGCTCATTAGCCAATCTCTTATTCAAAAGTGACACTTAACAATTTCAATGCTATATATGTGAAGACTTTTCAATAAATGTATTAACTACAGTCCACTCTCTCTTCTTCATTTCTGCATCCTGGCGAATTAATTACTACAGTAATCTACAACTCACTTTCAGTTTAAACTTAACATCTTTTTCGGTCCACTCGTGCCGCATCATTAACATTTTTTGGTCCACTCGGACCGGATCTCAACAATACATTATTTATTCAGCAGGGAGAAAACGAAATGAATATAGCAAGAAATAGTTCAAGTTCAGTGAACAGGAGAGAATACTATTTGTGTAACTAGAACAAGAATTAGACAGAACAGTGACAAAAGTACACGATACTTTGGTAAGAAACAAGCAGTTTCTTAGGCACTGACTATAACCTCGCACATACAGAACTCTTGCAATTTTATTATATATGATATGTAGAATTTTCTTCCCACAAAGAGTGAATATTAACTTAATACAAGTATGTTCAGTTCAGTGCTTTGTAATAAAAACCGTGACTAATGTATTACAAAAATTGCTCAGACTGTACAGGATTTTTAATACACCCCTCATAACAAGCGAGCTAATCAGTAGTGTCAACTTGACAGTACCATCCAAAGCTGCTACTTGACTGCCACTAGTTCACACATCTTCTGCATGTGTCAAAAATTAAAGATGTTTGTTACAACTATATAAACAGACTTAGGAATTGGTGATGCACAGAAAAATATGATTCAGAACAGTATAAAAAAATTTAAATCAAACTATTTGGTGTTAAGAATTATTTTGATTATACCAGTAAATGTATAATCAACATTTACTGGATTATAATCAACATACAGTACTACTGTTGCAGAATGGTCATTTTCTAAGTTAAAGTTGATCGAACAAGAGAAGTTGTTTTTATTTGTGATCTTATCAATTGAAAGTGACACTGCTTCAAAACTGGTCTTTTCTGGCATCATTGATAATTCAGTACTGCTAAACGCAGATCAGTTTTATGAAGTACCTACGTTTGGCACCATTACATTTACGTTATGTAAAGCTATTACAAATTTAATACCTTTCTCATGAGTTTACTCTCTTTGTTAATACACTAAACATATTAAAATGCTTATTGACTTACATTAATTCTATGTCCCCTCTCCATTTTCATTTTTAAAATTAAACAAAAAAATTGCCTAGGGCCTTACAAATCCCTGGGCAACCACTAACTGGAACATGTAATGGTTGAGAAAATTAGAATTATAGATGTGCACTAAGGCAGTAGGATGTTACAGTATACCAACAAGTCTGACAAATTCATGTACATATGTACAATTTCGGACATTATCCATAACAGTTTAACAGTTAATTTAGCTGACAGTAGATTAATTGTAACAATTATCTGGCACACATCACAGAGAGGCTATAATAAAGTGGCTGCACAGGAACAGAATCTTCCTAGGAATTGTATAAAAGGCTATCCAATTCTTGTCACTAAGATAATTATGTTTAATAAGATACCTTCATCAATCTGATACTCCACATATTCTGATACAGCACTTCAACACTTCAACAGCTACTAAAGCGTGAAATTATAAAGCTTCTTTCATGTTATAAAGCCACGTATGATATGAATATTCCACTACAAACAAGCAGCTATGGAAAGAGGGCAGCTTTGAGAGTATTCCACTGCTCAAGAAAATCAGTGAAAGTAATAAAACATTTCTATATGGACAGAAACCAAACATTATTGTTTGGTTTTTAAAACTTGTATAAAAATTGTATAATGTTCAAAACTTCAAAAAATTATTTATTTGAACAAAAATGTTCAAAAATTATTTGAAGTTTTTGTTCAAACTTTAAATACAAAAAAGTAAGTCTATGAAATAATGTTTAGGTATATTATTTCATCATTATGCAGTTCCAAATTAAATCTTATAAACATTGATCAACAGATAAAATGTTCACCCATGTACTGCTTTCATATTATTAATTCAACAAATTAATATGTAATTTTCAAATAGTACTAGCTTTACAGTTACGTCTTATATAATTTTTTGACATCAATTCATTAAACAATCCATAACTTTGTATATCCTGAGCAATATGGAATTTCTTTTAATCCAACTCTTGGACCACTAAATGACAGTTTAATGCAAGTCTACTATAGTTCTATGGGAAAACTCACAGTACCTAAAAAGAATAGGATTAGAAAGGATGCCATGTTTAAATATGAGAACAAAATACTGGCAGTGCCAGCATTACTGTACGGCTGTGAAAACTGGGTCCTCTCTCATAAAGATAAACTGAGGATACAGGCAGCAGAAATGAAGTTTATATGGAAAGCTAAAGGCTGCACTCAATTAGATAAACTAAGGAATGAAGATATAAGACAAGCTTGGGATATTTACATGCTGAACAACAAAATCCAACAAGCAGTGGAGAAATCACTTGTAAATGATGTATGATGAACAACTAATTAAACAAGTGATGTAGTATGCCCATAAGGCAGAGGTACAGGACAACCGCACAAACAATGGAAACAGGCAGCTACCTAACCCTTAAAGTGCAAACATTGACAGTAAAAAAGAGAACAAATATTTCAACCCAATGAATGTTTGAAACTTTTGTTGTAAACAACGGTGTGTCATTAGATTGCTGCACGCTATCAGCAGTGAACCATGTGGTTGTACAGCACAATGTGGCAGCAGCGTATTCCCACCACTTGAACTGTAATTTGGAAGTTATATTAAACAAAATCTAAAACATGCTATAATACAATTTTGGCTCTATGATGTAATATAAGCAACATGAAATAAGTGCAGAAAAGACCAAATCAAGTGAAAAAACAATTTCTGCATACATGACTGAGCAGGTGTATAAATAGGAGATATGAAACAAAATTATGCAGAGACAAAAACATGTGAAATCTGGTAATGAATCTGAGATAGATGGCTTTTGGAAAACCAAGAATAAGAATTCAAGATACTCAGTAACCTATATTTGGTACGGGTGCTAATTGGTATAATTTAAATAAGGGTAATAAGTGTATCATTGAAACAACAGTACAATTAGTGTACAACGAGAGTATAATAAAGGTATAATTTAAATAATGACATACCCTTATACTTAAAACGAAAATTAAATGAGCAATGTGCGGTAATGCCACTTACAACGTACACTACTGAAACTCCGACAACACCAAACCGGTACAAAAATTAAAAGAGTAACTCAGTGATTAGTAGTAATTACTAGTCAAAATTGAATTGCAAAATAACAATAAACAACAAAGAACACAACAATACAAAAAAAGGATGACCTAAAATAAATATTACAGATCTGGGTAGATGATAAAAAATTTGAAAGTCTTATAGGAGCCTCTGTCCAGCACCAGATGAAAGAGGCTGGACAAGATATCAAATTTGTATTAGTGATGGTAAATGTCCCATTTAACTTCTTCACTATTGTCAATACTCAAAATTGCAAACTGTAATTAGCAACTCTTACATATAAAAATTATGAGATTATAGTAAACATATCATATATGAATGTTTTCAATTCTTAACACTGTCAAGTCACCACTTGGCAAATGTACAGATGCACGTACATTGCACAAGTTTACAGTGTTCAGAATTTCTCCACACGACAGTTTCCAATGCAGCCCTTATGACAAAAATAATAAATCATGTGCAAAAAATAATGATACTGATCATGGAAACAAACTCTACACATGGCCAATTATATCATACAATATAAACCGTACCTTCTGTAACTGGCAGAAGACATTGCATGGACCCAAACTATCATAGTTATATAATAATAAAGGATCTTTATTGTTGACCAGCACTATGCTCCACCTGCCCATTATTACCCCTCGATATTATTCCAGGTATTATTTCCACAGGCTAGGCTGACTACTGAGGGGGCTGAAAAACGTACCTTGGTTTTATGGTGTGTCTGGGAATTGAACCAGGATCTTTAGATTAGTATCCAGGTGCCACGCCTACTGGTCTACTAAGCTCTACCATCATACTTCTCTTTACAAAAATGTAATGAACTTACTAGTGTACTATACCACTATACTGCTTATCATGAATAAATTGATAGATTAACCAATCATACTAACCCGCTCACATGCAATGTTGTGACAGCTATCACTTAAAACAATACAAGGAGTGTTAAAAAAGAATCGGGACTTTTTTTCCATGTGCGATCAAATGATGAATGGGTATTGACCTTGAGTACAGGCATGCAGTGAACCCTAGTGTGAAGCGCTGACTGCCGCTGTCCCTCTACAACGAATCAGTCTCTGTCTGGCTGCATATCAGTAAGTACGTGTATCAAGTGCCCGTCGGATTTCATTTATTGTAAAATAACAGAAACACTTGAGCAGCACTACTGCATTAAATTTTACCAATGACTTGGTGATACCCAAGCGGATCTATTCAAAAAATATTCAGCAGTCTTTTGGAGACGATGCTATAAGTGTCACACGTATTAATTAAGGAGTGGTATAATTGCTTCAAAGTGGCTGCACATCAGTGGACAGCAAACCGCGTTCTGGCAGGCCCTCAACAAGCTGTAATGATGAAATAATTGGCAAGTGCAAACTTTGGTCATGGAGGATCGTCGAATTACTATCCGGAGATTGCAGCAGAGGTAGGAATAAGCATTGGTTCAGTACATTCCATTTTGACCAAAAATCTGGCTAAGCGAAGAGAGTCTGCAAAATTTGTGCCAAAGCTGTTAACGAAGGAGCAGAAAGAACTCCGTTTGAAAGTTTTGCAGGACATGTTGGACTGTGTAAAAACTGACCCAAGCTTCCTCAACAATGTGATCACTGGCAATGAGACGTGGGTGTATGGGCACGATCCCGAAAACAAAGTTCAGTCTTCACAATGGAAACATTCATCGTCCCCATGGCCAAAAAAAGCAAGACAAGTGTGCAGCAAAATCAAATCATGCTGATTGTGTTTTTGACTCATGTGGGATAGTGTGTCATGAGTACGCACAAGGCCAAACAATTACCAAAGAATACTATTTAGAGGTTATGCGTCACCTCCGTGATGCTGTGTGGCACAAAAGGCCATACCTGTGGACAGTGCAAACTTCGCACAAACTTCACAACTCCATCACGACAATGCACCTGCCAATTCTTCTCTTCTAATTCAGACTTTCTTGGCAAAACACAACAGTCCTCAGCTATGCCAGCCTCCCAACTCTCCTGACATGGCTCCCTGTAATTTCTGTTTATTTCCTAAGTTCAAAATTTCACTGAAGGGGACCCGATTTGAGTCAAGAGAAGACATCATACAAAATACGACAAGACAGCTGTACTCCATACCAAAAGATGACTTCCACACGTTTCGAAAAGTGGCAGGACTGCTGGAAGAAGTGTGTGCAATCTAAAGGGGAGTACTTTGAATGGGATAAATGTTTAAAACTTGCATGTAAATAAATATATTTTTCCTTAGGAAAGGTCTGATACTTTTTGAACACACCTCGTATACCACTTAATGTGTACTAGTACTATAAAGCAGAGTAAAATTACTTTCTTAAAGTACAGAGCACTGTACTGTTAGTTTCCCATGAATCTCTCATTATTTTTAGCAATCCATCATTATTTTCAGGTATGCATGTTCATTTGTCGAAGGATACAAAAAATATGTTTTAAATGTGAGTGTTTATAACTAAGGAACAGTAAAGTAGACTCATTTGTTTACAGTATGATACTATGCCTGTACTACTCTCTCATTCAAACCATTAATGTTGGCAGTCAAAGCAACTGTTACCTACAGTAATTAATTTTTCATCTTGGATCAGTATAGTTATATTGTTGACGCTACACTAACAGCAGAATTACGGCGACACGAAAGGTATTCTCCATTGTATGATAAGCTACAGCTGATGAACACGAATTTATGGTCAAGTACACATGGACTAAAAATGATATAGTCATTTTATTAATGTATAATCTGATTAGTACACAGGGATGGTGTCAGAACAATCCCACAGTTCTGAAGAATGAATATTTACATCAAAGGCTTCTGACTGTCACCCTTCTGGCTAAGGCAGTATCACATGGTTCAAATACATTGTTATTACTGTGTGACCATTAATTACCATTTTATTTCACTTAGTTACTTTTCTACTAAAACTGACATCTGAACCATATTTGTGAATAACTTATTAACAAAACCTGCTATTTACATGGAACTTGAACCTAAACATTCCTAAGACCGTTTTCTAACCAAACTAAAAAATGATACATTTACAGAAAGGTTAAGAATAAAACTTATAGATTCTATAATAGAAAAACTCCAAGTGATATGTTTTAGTCACATTAAGAGAACAAGTGAGGAAGGTAACTCCCAAAGTACGCGAGCAAAGAAGATGAGCAAACGCAATCCTTTCCATTTTAATTAACCAACTTCAAAAAAAAGGAGGTTCTATATCCGATGCGTTATGTATGTGTGTATCTATATATGTGTGTCCAACGATTTCTCGAAAAATACTGTAAATTGGTTAATTGGTTATTGGTAATTCTGATTAATAATTGACCGTGTAAAAAGGGACGTTCACTATGTGTGTGTGTGTGTGTGTGTGTGTGTGTGTGTGTGTGTGTGTGTGTGTGTGTGTGTGTGTGTGTGTGTGTGTGTGTGTGTGTGTGTGTGTGTGTGTGTGTGTGTGTGTGTGTGTGTGTGTGTGTGTGTGTGTGTGTGTGTGTGTGCAACAATTTTTCAAAAACTGAACTTTTTATTCAATCTATAATATTTAATCAACTTTATTTTTGTATTATATTTATTATTATCGTATTAAATAATATAACAGTAAGTAGTATAATAATAATGATTTAAAAGAACAATATAATATATAACAAGGTATAATAATAATTTATAATATAACATATAGGAAATAGTACATTAAAAATAATACATAAATACATAATAATAATATAATTAATATTACATTACATCTGACATCTGACATTACATCTTAATCAATTCTCCATCGTATGTTTTCTAAACTTACCATTCTTTCCTTGTAACTTTTTAGTTTGCTTTTTTTTTAAAGTCGGTTTTATTTTTAAACAATTTTTTTTATTCTTATTCTAAACATGTAAGTCATATTTTGACTGAAGAATTAAAGCACAATTATTGTTGGGTCTATGCAACAATGGAAATGCATGGCTGATCAGTGCTAGTGAAGGACAGAAAGCTCTGCCTCCAACCAATGTCTCCAAGTGGCAAATAAAATAAATAAAACTTTCACTCGAAAAAAAAACATTTAAGTGAAAGCTATTTCTTCATTTTACGAAGTTCATTTTTTAAGTAAGAACTGTTTGCACATCTTGATTGTGCAAGCTGGTGGTGGCAGTAGTGGTCAGGTCATGCGAGGTTGGCAGGTCCTCCATTATGCACCCAGTAAGTATCAAGTGTCTGCATGAGTTAGTTTTTTACATCATTTCTTTACATATCATGACCTGTCATGTACGATAGTGTCACTAAGAAGTTTCGTTACAAAAACATTTATGCATATTGGGTACAGAAGGGCACAAGAAAAAGCGAATGGCCCATTCTTTGACGTTTTTGGAGTGGTATCACATGATAGCAATGAGTTTTTGAACCTTATTGTGACTGGAGATGAAACGTGTATCTGTCACTATACACCAGAGATAAAGAACAATCTTCTGAATGGCATCATTCCCAATCACCGTTGGAATCATGAAAATCCAAGCAGACTCTATCAGCCCTAAAAATCATGGTCTTCTAGGATCCGAAAGATGTCCTTTGGTTGACTTCCTCCCACAAGTAATGATAATAAATGCAGACGTGTATTGTGAAACACTCACTAAGCATTGGCAGACCATTCGAAACCACCTCCATGGACTGCTTTCAAGTGGCATCTGCTTCCTTCATGACACCACTCAGCCACACACTGTGGCAAGGACAACAGCGCTACTGGACCAGTTCAGATGGGAAAAACTTGATCATCTGCCTTATAGTCATGATCTTGCATCATGATCATTTTAATAGTCATACAAAACACAAACTTTATGGGAAATTTTCAAATTTTTGTTTATTTTTAAAATAACGTGCACAAAATTTGTTTGAATTCACATGCAAACAATTAGAAAAACAAAAGTATTTCATATATAGTAAAAAAGTAGAACATTTTCTGTTACAAACAAAACCAGATTCAAAACAGTTTTGAAACGAATACTTAATAATACATATTTAATAAAAAATATTATCAATACTAACACTTAACATTCACTTTGGTGTAATGTTTTCAATTCATCACTGCTCTTTAACTACTACATAATTATGTAAATTAAAATACAAAAAATAAATTAAAATTTAATTTTTTTAATAATAAAAAACTATTATGAATCTTGACACTTCAGAAACTGAATCCTTCACGTTCAGCAACTGATTAAAATTAAAATAAACTTCTTTCTCCAATATATGTATATACACACATACATGCATGCACGTGGATACGCAGACGCACTCATGCGCGTGCGCACGCGCGCGCACACACACACACACACACACAAAACACACCAATAATTCTAAATCTGAACAAATATTATCACTTACATTTACTAAATTTTTATACTAATTTAAAAACTCTTATCTTTAACTATACAAATTCTAAATTTTATATTATTATTAATAATAAACTTTTACAAGAATATATTTTATTTTGTAAATTACATATGTTTTGATAGTAACCAACTATCATTTATTAATTTATATCCGATGATATAAATAATATCTGATTCTTGTAAATGTTTTATTATTAATAAAAGTTTTAATAATATAAAAAAATGTAATAAGACAAATTTTTGACATTTATGAAAATAAATTCTAAATTATACTACAAATTACAAAAATAGTTTAAAGTGTAAAATGAAAAACACACGTCCTTTTACAAATCTTTCTTATTCCTGACCTTATGTTACTAAATTTGTACGATATAATAATAAGGTATAATAATAATATTATGCATACATTGTACAATATTACTGAATACATGATTTAGAATCACTAAAATTTTAGTCCCATACTTTAGAGCTCATACAAACACGTATACACTCCAGCAACTAGTAACAATGGGCTTGTCTGCAATCAAGCCCCACTCTCACAGAACAAGTTTTCATGTCTAATAATTCTAGTTGTGTGTATTGTTCGTTTATAACAGGTATAACAGATATAGTTTGTCACAGACACACTTAATAAATGTAATATATAAATTATTTAAAGTTGATACAAATGTTATCAACTTATGTTTACAAATTTTTTAATTCAAATTTCAAAACGCTTTACAAATATGAAATCTTTTTATACAAACTATAAACTATACTACACAATGATGAAAAATAGTCTTATCCTATAAAATGAAAACATGTAAACTTTTACAAATTTATATTATTCATGACCTTATGTTATTATATTTTTAAAATATAATAATAATGTCTTATCATAACAAACGTGTTCATGCTGAAAAACAAATTACAAAAATATTAGTTTTAAATTATACAATTAAAATACATGATGTTTTAGCAAATCTTATCTTATTCCTTATCTTACATTACTACTACTTTGAAGATATAACAGCATAATCTTACCATAAAAAGCTGTACAAATATGACTGTACAAATGTACAATGCTATTACAGTAAAGTTTGACAATACAACAAGTTTGAAATACTTTACAGTAAAGTTTGATATCAATGTGACGGCTTGATACGTGCAATCAACCTTTCTACAGCTGAAGCTGCTTCTGTCTGACTCAACTCCACAAGATGGTTTTTGATATCTTTAAGTGACTTGTTATTGTATTTCTGCAACACAACCATAACATTATATTATTACATTATATTATTCCTATATTATGATTATATTATATTAAATTTAACATCCTGTACAATCACAAATTACAATAAAAACTGAATACTAGAGCAAAAATGTCATATTCAATATGCATTCATTTTGTCGCATTCAACAATTTTAGGATAAACAACACGTTCTTTCTGCAGAAAGATATATACACTTAGTGTGCTAGAGGACCTCAATCAGTAATTGATTATGTTTTAGTAAATAGAAAACTGTGGAATTTAGTAAAGGATGCAAGAGTTTTTAGACGATGTGAGATTTGAGTCTGACCATTTTTTCCTCATATAAAAGATTAGTTTTTATGTTAGGTGGAGGGAGTTGTAACCCATATAGTGCCAGTGCACCAAACAAATTTTTAAAGTGCATCTACTCCAAGATGATGGTATACTCGCCTGAGTCAATTTGTGCAACAAACACCCATCAGTAATAATACAAATCAAGAATGGGGTAACATCAGAGCTGTGAGTTCAGCTTAGAGTAAGGGTTCTACGCTGTAACATGTGCTCTGGCTACTGTCATCAACAGGCCAATTGCAAGGGACCAGACAGAAGGGAGCTGGGACTGTTTATACAGTGCGGAGAATCAGGGCACAAGAAAAGTAATTGCAGAAAACGAACAAGGTGATTCCTGTGAATTCAAAAGAATGTACTGCCAGACCAGAAAGACCGCTTCCCAGGAACAAGCAATTGCTTTATATTTAAGACAGTACTGGATGAGGCAAGATATGTCACCCAGTGAGTGCTTCCATCAAAGGCTGGGGCCTTGACACGAACTGCAAACAAAGTGACTTCCTCTATTATCTTATTTTCTGTGTCTTTTCTGTCTTTACCATTGGTAGAGTCTGTTCAGTAATTTGTTTTGAAACACATGGTTGTATTTTCATGAACTGTTCGACTTCATTTTTAATTTGTTCTCTTATGTTTGCAATCGAATCTTCTACTGCAGATAGATTTGTTGACATAGCTTCTTCCACACTCGAGACAGATTTTTCTATTTCAGCTATTCTATTTGACATGGATTCTTCTACGTCAAGATATTCTAGTAATTCTGTTATTAGGCTCACCTCGAAATTCACCCAAGTCACCATGTAGGAGACCCAACTCTGCAGTAGTATGTTCTTGCATCTGCTTTTGCTCCTATATCATCAATTTGATGTCACCTGTTTCACGTTTACATTTCTCTGCTTCCTGCTTATGTTTCTCGTCTGTCGATCTTCCAACTCAAGCAGGAGTGCTTTTTGCCGTTCTTCTGCTCCTTCCACCTCCTGTCTGCATTTCTCATCATGCTGTTTTTCTGCTTCTTCTGTCTCTTGCCGTCATTCTACTTTCTTTTTGTTCCTGTGTTTGCTGTAGAGTGCTTGGAAAGCTCCCACGATCTGACTGATATTCATGTTTATGATTATCTACAACGTACACTACTCTTCTACAAAGAGTCCTCTGTTTTCACTGGTAGACGTTCTGTCATACTTCTGACATCACTGTAACGTCGGTCTCACATATCATTGTATGGTACAGTGGAAACAAAATACAGATACCAATGGAGTCCTAATTACCAACTTTAATTAGTCACAAATAACAATTTGTAATCAACAAAGTAATCTCATACAATAATTACAGTTAAAATTGTCCACATGCAATAATAATGTCACCTATAAGAGTTCCACGGTAACTGTAACACAATAGTCACTTTCTACTAATCACTTGTTCCACACTAAAGAAATCACCCACTGTAACTGCCTTACTAAACCAGCTATTGTTGCTTATATAGGTCCCACAGATGTTCCAGAATAATTCTCCATTCTTTTTGTGGCATGTCAACATAATTTGTATAGTTAAATGTGCTCTTGAACAGTCTAGACAGTACTTCAATGTGCGGGCTTGACATAGACACTGAACCTGTTCATCTAGCTGAGAAACATGTAGAACTTTCACGTAACTGCACATGCCGAATTTTCTAGAGCGTTACATAATTTCGTAGCAATTCTGTTTTCCTGGCACAAGGTCTAATACTTCTTTATTCAACCTTAAAATGAGGCAAAGTATTCTAAATGTGATGAAAAATGTTGCAGAAGGCTTTTGGTGAGTTTAGTAGCCTACACATGCAATAAGCAGTTTACAAATGGTACAAATTCCACCAAGACGGTAATGAATCAGTTGCACATAATGATAGTGCAGTGACAGAAAGTTCTCGAACAATGGAGAGTGTCGTTCTACATGTTTTCTGGCCAGCCATGTAGGTGTGTGTTTCTTCCAAGGCCACACTCAAGTATCCTCTAGAGTTTTCGAGTGCTTGTTAAGAATTAGTCTGGAATCCTGCAGGCTATAAATAGGGAACCCAGCTGCTGCTTAGAAGTCAGTTATGTTAGGGAATTTATTAAGTAATAACAAGTGGTTGTCTTGTTAAAATTAGTGCAGAATTCTTTATAGTTGCCATTATTATTTTGTGTGGATAAATTTAACTTGAATTATTGTACGAGTACAATCTCGTTGAATAACTTGCTGATTGCAAACTGTTGTTTGTGATTAATTAAAGCTGGTGATAAGTGATTTCATTGGTGTTTGTAATTTGTTTCTAATGTACCATACGACAATCAGCGAGACCATCGTAACAGTGGGTCACAAGTACGACAGAACCGTTAACAGTGGAAACAGAGTTCAGTTAATTTAGTTAATATTTAGTTCAGTTAATTTTATATTTTGCATTCAGATTATATTTAATTTAGTTAATTTTATATTTTGCATTCAGATTGTATTTAGTTTTTACAGACACCTGACCTTCCCTTGGCTCTTGCACACACCCCTCTCCATCTCAACACCTCACAAATGTTCCAATAGATGCCCTAAACAGATGGTCACCACCACCACCACCTTTACTCACACATCCTGTGTTTAGGTTTGAATTCATTCATGTCTTTGCCAATGGCTTAGGTAGTCGAAACAGCTGTCAGAGTTAAATAAAATCTGTGAAACATACCAAGTGTTTTTATATATTTTACAAAGCCTTTGTTCTAAAACTTATAATGAAATTTAATGTGGTACTCAATACAGAATCAATGTACATCCATACCATACACACAAAATCTAAAAATTATCATATACAAACTTGTCTCTGTGTGTGTATGTGTGTAAAATTTATTGATATTTTGGAGAAGTGTCATTATAACAAAAAGAAGCAAAAACAATTACTTTTTTGGGACTGGAAACCAAATAAAATTTCTTAAAGAATGGGTACCCTACAAGATTTAATGATTCACCTGTAATATACAATGATACATTTAATATATCTAAATGTTTTACTTGTAAACTGACAAGTATTCAACTCTGCATGAACAATGTTACTATTCTGCATGCTAACTAAACACATACTTCATCCACATACCAAAACTTAACATTTCAGCTGTTGTGATTCTTTTCAACTGGCTGTTTACAAAAGGTCTAGCTTGAGGAACCCCATACCTCTCTAGTACATGTTATTGGTCACAACAGCCTGGCCTGTTACAACAGCTTATTTTAAGGAGAAACATCAGGCAAGTCTGCTAGTCCCCAGGTCATAATTCTGACTGCCGGTACACATTGTACTATATAGTGTATCTACTCAGTTGTCTTCACAGTCCTGAATGCCACTAGGCCTATACACTTTCCTCAGACATGAAGCCACAATATCTTGCATTAGAAGCACGAATGTTAGCCACATCACGCAGGCAGTCTTAAGTACCATACAACAATATATTTATGAAATCATATAATCATTAATGTTATCAAATAGTTTAAAAAGCTGCACAGGACATATTGGTATGTATAATTAAACTGAACATATACACATACATACCCCTGACTTAATTACAATGTATTAATTTATTGTTATTTTGAAGTGTTAGTGGTCTCAAAAATTACTAGTAGAGAAATTAATTACAATGGGTTGCAACCTGCAGACATGAAATAGTAAAAGAATGTGTATACATATAGCTGAATATGACATAAAGCTAAATATAGTACAATTACTTAATTTTTGTATTTTCTGAATTAACAGTTTATGTTAATCATATTATTTAATTAAACCTTCACATGTACAGTAATTTATTGATTAAACTGCTGGGCTACTGTGTTGTTGTCCATTGATTAAACTACTAGACCTTTCAGTAGAAGTCATCTTCAGTACTCCCTTCTTCTTAGTCAACTCTTCTGTTGGAGTCTGGACAGAAGACAAACGTATTGACTACAAAAAAAGTAGCACCCAGTCAGTGGCGGATTAGACGCCCTTGGGCCCCTAGGCCCAATTTGCTCTGCGTCCCCCCCCCCAAAAACCTCATGTACAACAAGGTTTTTACATTGACCTTTAAAAATAGAAATTTGAAATGAAAACAAAAATAAAAAAATATTTTAAAAAATTACAACACCAGATTAAGTTTCAAGGAAATAGTTTACGTGTTAATAAAATAAAAGATGATCAGTATTATGAAATAATGTAAAAAAATCAATTATTTATTAATTTAAGCTATACAAATCGTGAAACTTTCCTTTGAAGCATAGTTTTTGGATCGGATATAAAAAATAGCTTAATAATTGCTAAATAAAAGATATTTTTATTGAAATGTAAAGACAGTTAATTAATAATTCATTATAAGATCAATAATTAAATCAAAAGTACATAGCAATATGTAACAGTACAATTCTGGCCCTACTGTATTTTGGGGAATAATCAACTTAAATTGTATTTTTATTCAAAGTCCTATATAAGAAACTAGTAAAGTTTTATGAAGGTTTGCAACTGCGCAATATCGAGTGGACAGGATTTGCTTCAAGGTCGGAAGTATACGCTCAGAAACGACAACATTATTTTGTCCGACGAATGTGTCAATAAGCTGCACCCATGTATACGTCATACGAAGCTATGCAACTACGTAATATGCACTTGTAAACAACTAAGGTGTGGATCTCTACACAAAGGAACTGGTGACGCAGCTCCTCCCCACCTCAGAATTGAAGCGTTGCAAATTGTTCCCAGTCACAAAAACGCAGCATCGCCGGCCGGCTGTATATCAAAATTTTATAAAAAACTAAGTCTCGGACGTTCGCCTGTATAATGTAAAAGTGCAGTATTTATATAAAATAAAGTAACAGTGCAACGTAAAACGTAAACACAAAGTTTGGTAAAAGTTTTAACATCTATTAGTGCGATTTCAGCGATGGGACGTCTGCAGGACTAATTTCAGCTAAGTGACAAAATGGGCGTGTACCCAAAAGTTTAAATAAGGGTCAATACAAAATTTTCAGTAATAACTAATAAAAAAAAGCTCAATTTGGGGAAAGTTAAAAGAAAATTCTACCATAAGAATGTGAGCGTGAGTGAATTCGAGAATATCTAACTATATAACAAGTGCTGGGTTGTAAAGTTATTTCTAATTATGATATCATAAAAATATAATTGAATATGTTATTTTGGAGGGCTATTGAAATGTTTAAGGGAAATTTTAACTTGAATAGTGAAATTGCATCTCATGGCAACGCCTCATGGTGTATAGCAGCGTGCTTGTTGTGCACGGTAGAGTCACATGTTTTGTACGAAATATGACAATAAAAGGTAATGTCATTGGTAAACATTTCAAGCAAGAGTAAATTATTTCAGATAACACATTCCGCTACTTCGATTTCGCTTAACCGAATTCTGCCCTTAAAGGTACGCAAATCTAATATTTCTTGTATTACAACAAGATGGCGCCTGAACAAAATGTTGATTAAATTTATTGATATTACATATTAATATTGTTGCATTAAATAATTAATATAACAATGGCTTCTGCGAACAGGGACTGGACATAAAATGTGATTTTATGTGGAGTAGGCCTATTGGAAAGCGCGGGACAGTTACCTGAAGTAATATATATAATTTGAAGATACGTAAATACAGACGTAGAAATAGGGTTATGTTATAAGGTTATGTGCATGCATGTATTATAAATAAGCAAAATGAGTATTAAAAAAATAATGACGAAAACGTCAGCGTCACTGACGAAACATTTACGAGTGAGATGGGCGTTCAATTAACACCAGTTAGTCAGATCGGTGAAACAAGTGTCACCGAATCGGTCGAATTCAATACAGTCCAATTAACACCCATCTCGACTCGGGACGAAAATAAAACAGATGAGACAGCTGCGATGATGCAGTTACTGTTAAATAAATTTGATGAGTTGAAAGATCAGAACAATGAACACAAAAATGAAATTAAAAATAATTTTAATGATTTGAAAAATGAAATCAAAAGACAAAATTTTAAGTTCGATAAAAGAATCGATGAAATGCATGTACGTTTTGATAAAACGAAAGAAAAAATAGTAGCGTTAGTAAATGAGAAGTTCGATAGACCAAAGAATAAAGTAGACGAGAATTACAAGAATAAAATGGGGGTAGAGAATAGTGTAGGTAGTAATGATGATACATTTACAGAAAATAGTGCTAGTTTAAGTGCTGTGAAGATAAAAAACGAGGTAGGTGAGGTGAATACAAGTGAAAATCAGAAAGAGGTTAGTTTAAGTGCAAACAAGGTGCTAATTAACAAGGTGAGTAGCAATGATAATTTGAATAATGAGTTCACAGGCAATAACAATGATATAAGCAAAAATATGGTGTTAGAAAATAATTGTGTGGATATTGATAGTGATAACGAAATTTTAGAGAGAGTAGAAGATGATAATGATGAGATATTAGTGTGTGTTGAGTCAGAGAGAAAGTGTAAAGAAAGTATAGTTGTAGGGGAATTGCAGCGGGTAAATTTTTCCCTTGATATTGTAGTTGGGGGTGAAGTAAAGGCTTCACATGTGTTTAGGAAGGACGAGAGTTCCTTCAGTATATATTTGGGAGACGATATGTCTACAAATAGAGTTCCCTGGTTTTTTTGTGCACTTCATAGGTAATGCAGTAATTATGAGTTAGTGTCCCCTGTATATTTTGAGAGTGAGAGATATATTGAGAGAGAGAGGTATTGTGATGATAGAGAGAGAGAAAGAGAGTAATAGAGATATTTAAAGTAAATAGAAACTACGAAGAGTTTGTAGAGAGGTTAGTTAGAGAGAGAAGTAATAATAATAACGAGTACTTACCTTATAGTGAAACTGAGATAGTAGAGATGGTAGATAATTATAGTGAATACGTACCTTGTATTAAAGCTGAGATAGCAGCAGTAGTAGATGATGATAATAATGATAACAAGCACTTACCTTGTGAAATAACGGGTGTAGTAGTAGATAACTGTGATGACGATAGTAATGACTTTATAACTTACCTAATCAGGACAGATAATACTAAAGGTGACAGGACCATACCCGATCGTGACAAGTTACATGATAATTTGATATGGAATAAGCCTATTAATTCAAACGACATTGTGGAAAGATATAAAAATTTAAATAAATATTATATTGATAATAATAAATGATGTATGTAGACCTAAGATTCGACTGTTGTTCGATGATGGTGGATAGAGTGTTTACTGTGTAATGAACATTTAATTATGTGGACAGTGTTTTTTACAATGGATTGTTTATGAACTGATTTTGGTCAATGATAAAATAAAAAGTTGGATTGTATATTTTTGTGTATTAATGTCAATGTATTTGTGTATTTTTGATGTTGTGTATTACATGTAATTTTATGTAAATCATGTATGTAACAGGAAATTATAGTTTAATTGATTTAATAATAACAATTAACATTTTTTTTGACTAAACAAGTGATGAAAGTAATGATAAAATTTTAAATAATTGAATTAAATAATTGAAGATTAATTACTTAATTAATGTTGTACAAAAGAAAGGTTGATAATGAAGTTAAATGATTCTATGAGATTTATATTCTAATGAATAATAAATGATTAAGCATGTAATATATTTGGATATTGAGATGTATTGTAATTAGTAGGTGAGGGATGAATTTTCTAATGCAATTGTCAATGATCACAGTAATGTAAAGTGTTAAAAAGGGATAGAGCCTGGGTGATAACTATTAAAATAAAGGCAGTTGAGTTAGTCAGTTAGTTAATGGAAGTTAGATAAATAAGAATTTTGAAATACCAGGAACACACAAAGAGAGTATTAGATATTTTAGGGACACAGTGGTGTTAGTGATTATATGTAGAGAAGGTGAGTAATATGTAATTAAAGAGTAAATTGTTGATGGTGATATTTTGTAGTAAGGGTAGTGGTGTAAGGAGTAATCAGCGTGCGGCGTGGTTAGTGGACCAGCGTGCGGTGTTGTGGCAAGTTATAGAGTAGTTTAAGGGAGTGTTTGCTGATATTTGGTGGAGGGCAAAAGGGTTAGGTATGTATATGGCCAGGTGGGAACACACATCCTAGTACAAAGAGGAGAATAAATTGAGGTGAGTGGAATTAGTGAAGTGGTTTAAAATTGAGAGATGGGTGTCATAATATGTAAATCTGGTTGTTAATAGTGGTTGTTAGTAGGAAGAAAGGGGAGTAAGATTATAAATATTAGTGCCATTTCAATAAGTCAAAGCATAGTGAATACAGGCGTCACCCAGACTAATCAATGATCAAAATGTGAAGGGTAAGTAGAAAATTCATAGTAGAAAGGTAATAAGAATGAAATATAATGTAACATGAATGTTAATAATAAATTTGAATTTTTATAGAATTAAATGGTACAATAATGAGTAATTAAAAATTGATATAAAAAAGTGAATAGAAAATTCAAGTAACAATGTTTATAAATTTCTATATAAATTATTTACATGTGAATTGGTTATTTTAATGTAATAATCACAATGTTTATTATGATGTATTATGTTTATTATGTATTAAAAAATAGTGTGTGTGGAGGAGAAAAGGGGATGATTATTATTAACAGCGCCGGATAAATAGAATTTCTGTTAATAATGATAATAATAATAATATTTTATAAAAGAGAAAATGTTTCAGAATTGTAGAAAGAGGGAGATATAGATAATTTTATTTGAGTAAATTTTGATTATGTGTTTAAATATTTTGAAAGTATTATTGCATTAGTATAAAAATTTGTATTTCTTCTTGTTAATGGGAAAGGATTAATTATTATCGATTGGAGTCGAAAAATTTATAAATGTAAATGGTAGTGAAATAAGCGATGGAACGTCTATATAATAATTCTTGCACTAGGTGTAATAGTCCTAGGTGTTATGAGTTATAGAAAACCCAGTGCTTCTTAACACAAACCGGCACATAGCTAAGGGGAAACAGATCAGTTAGGGATATGGTATTATACCAGGCCACTATTTTGATATTTTTATTTGTTGTTTCAGCGTCTGGTGATGCTGTGATGGCGGTCCTGAGCTGGCCAGCGCGTCAGAGCAGGAGCGTTACGGGCCTGATTGGCCTTATGGTGTTGGGATCTCTCTGGAGAAGTCCAGTAAGGTCATGCAGGTACGGTCACCATCATTGGACCAAGGGTGAGTTATTATATTTTTTTTATAAACAGTAAGGAGGTTGTGGCGACATAACCTAGCTGATCCCTTTAGGAAGTATGAATGTGTCAATGAGAGTTTTTATGCTTCGTCATAAATCCTCTCATTGAGGGGGTTTTGTAACAGTACAATTCTGGCCCTACTGTATTTTGGGGAATAATCAATTTAAATTGTATTTTTATTCAAAGTCCTATATAAGAAACTAGTAAAGTTTTATGAAGATTTGCAACTGCGCAATATCGAGTGGACAGGATTTGCTTCAAGGTCAGAAGTATACACTCAGAAACGACAACATTATTTTGTCCGACGAATGTGTCAATAAGCTGTACCCATGTATACGTCATACGAAGCTATGCAACTACGTAATATGCGCTTGTAAACAACTAATGTGTGGATCTCTACACAAAGGAACTGGTAACACAGCTCCTTCCCACCTTAGAATTGAAGCGTTGCAAATTGTTCCCAGTCACAAAAACGCAGCATCGCCGGCCGGCTGTATATCAAAATTTTATAAAATCTAAGTCTCGGACGTTCGCCTGTATAATGTAAAAGTGCAGTATTTATATAAAATAAAGTAACAGTGCAACGTAAAACGTAAACACAAAGTTTGGTAAAAGTTTTAACATCTATTAGTGCGATTTCAGCGATGGGACGTCTGCAGGACTAATTTCAGCTAAGTGATAAAATGGGCGTGTACCCAAAAGTTTAAATAAGGGTCAATACAAAATTTTCAGTAATAACTAATAAAAATGAGCTCAATTTGGGGAAAGTTAAAAAAAATTGTACCATAAGAATGTGAGCGTGAGTGAATGCGAGAATATCTAACTATATAACAAATGCTGGGTTGTAAAGTTATTTCTAATTATGATATCATACAAATATAATTGAGTATGTTATTTTGGAGGGCTATTGAAATGTTTAAGGGGAATTTTAACTTGAATAGTGAAACTGCGTCTCATGGCGCAACACCTCATGGTGTATAGCAGCGTGCTTGATGTGGACGGTAGAGTCACATGTTTTGTACGTAATATGACAATAAAAGGTAATGTCATTGGTAAACATTTCAAGCAAGAGTAAATTATTTCAGATAACACCATTCCTCTACTTCGAGTTCGCTTAACCGAATTCTGCCCTTAAAGGTAAGCAAATATAATATTTCTTGTATTACAACAAGATGGCGCCTGAACAAAATGTTGATTAAATTTATTGATATTACATATTAATAAAAGGTAATTAAATAATTAATATAACTGAAGCTGAAGCTGAAGTTAATGTGCTAAAAACAGTTTTATTAAAAAATAATAATAATACATAAATAAACTTTCCATGCTTTCATTAAAGAAAAGTCCTTAATAATATCATCAAAGTTCATTTCTGACAATATTTCCGCATTTGCTGTGAAACTGGTTAAGCTTGAAAGTCTGGAATCTGTGGTTGAGTTACGAAGATAATTTTTTACTCGTTTCAAAATACTCAAAGGTCTTTCACCAGATGTATTTGTTGACATCATACACAAAAAAATTCTCAAAGCTGTGTCAATGTTGGGGAAAAGAGTTGTCAACTCTTTTTCACGTATAAACTTCAAGAACTCAGCAGGCAAATGGTGATACTTTACATTTAAGTTAAGAGCCTCGATAAACACCTGTTAAGAATTGTGTTAGATTAATATTTTTGTTGAACTAAAAATTTTGACGTGTAGATTCCTGGTTGATCATTTTAATAATGTCGTGGAGTTAAATTGGCCAGGATGGTGAAAATAATTGTGGATAAGCGGACTGTAATTTAATACATTTATTGTACGTAAATGGTACAAATGAATTTAGATTTCAAGAAGGTTAGCTAAGCCTTTAGGCATCATGACGTCTGAGAAAAATCACATTACAAAAGAAAATTTACATTTTAGAAATGAAACGCAATTATGCAACACTTTAAGAGAACATGAAATAATTTAGGCCTAAGGCCTACATAACATGTCAAGCCGACAGGCGAAACGCAACAAGCGTAACTAACGTCTGTAGTATTTGAACGCTCAGAGCAATGTGTCCGTCATGTCTGCAGTAGCAAGCAGAATTAGATTGTAAAACAGATTAGCCAACCTTCCATTAATATAATTCCCACATTACAAATACCAACATTATTGTACATAACTGCCCGCAAAAAATCGAGCGATTTTTTTTTTTGTGATACATTGTTAACAATTTATATTATAAAAAGACACAAACATGTATGTTCTTACTAATAGAGATTAACCATTAGTAATTTGATGTCTTAATTGTCGACATTAAAATGTTAGATAACAAAGATTATAACATTAAATTGTGCAGATATAAGACCTTGGACTGGTAAATAATGATAAAGTTAAACAGGCCAGAGTTGGCTTGCAAACTGATTCATACATGATTATAAACGTGCATGAATCAGCAGACATGCATACAATACAAAACATGAAAGCTTGATAATGAATAATCTGTGACTCATCCTTTGATGGGCTAGATTTAAATTGCAAATATTTATGCAAGTCATGATTAATAATTTAAGCCAGACAAGCCAGCTGATTTATACATAATAAGATTGCATATTATATAAAATGAATAGACAAAGATTATTACAAAACGTTACATGCATGTAGAACATAGATTAAGCATAACGCTGTAGTATAATAATTAAATAGCGCATGAGTAGTATATAAATGTTCTTTCTGGGACAGGTCAGAGGTCTAGGACAAGGTCAGAGGTCATGTCAAGAGGTCACCTTATCAGCGATAACCCCGCCTTATCAGCGATGACCCCAATTAAAATCCAATTAACCCCGCCTTATCGCTGATAACCCCAATTGACCTCGAATTAATCAGCAGATAACCCCGTTGACCTTTCGTAATCACCAGATAACCCCGTTGACCTTTTCTAATCAATGTAAACACGACCTCGAGGTCACTAGACCGTAACACACTGACCTAGTAAAAAACGTAAACATAAACAAACTGTCTAGTGATAACGTCGTAAACATGACCTCGACAACACGCTGACCTAGTAAAAATGTAAACATTCCGAGTTCGTTGACACGACCGTAAAAAACGTAAACATAAACAAACGTTCTTGTGATAACGTCGTAAACATGACCTCGACAACACACTGACCTAGTAAAAAATGTAAACATAAACATACACGTCGGCTTTGTACATTTAAAAACGTAAACATAAACATTCCGAGTTCGTTGACACGTAAACTGTTTTTTTCCTTTTACAGTGCAGATAGCGTCGTCTTCATCTAATATATTACATTTAAATGTAACGATTGTCATGGTATACAGATAAGATATGAATTAGCTTAGTCGGTAACGTGCAACTATGTTATTCTAATAATAGATTCTATGTAAGGTAAGTATCAATTGTTCAATCCCTAGCTAATTCATACTTTTTTTTTTAATAAAAAATATATTGATTTATATATAATACTTGTTAGCAGTTGATTTATTAGTGTTCCAACGTGAATTCTGAAAGCAACATCTTTGTTGATAACATGTCGGTAGTTAAAAATTTATTATATATAGTAATTGTTCAAATATTACTAATAAATTCTTTAGCCGATAATACAACACAGATTGAAGTGGATAGAGCTAAGCAATATTTATATGAATATGGTTATCTTCAAACAGACGATGAATCTTCGTTGCAAACTGTAAATGAAACAGATATTACTAATGCGTTACTTATATTTCAAGAATACTATAAATTACCTACTGATGGTAAGCTAAATAATGAAACTATAAATTTAATGTTAAAACCTAGGTGCGGTAATAGTGATATTATTTTTGATTATCGAGTATCCAGTTTTAAATGGAACAAACCTGAAGTAACATGGCATTATTATTTAGCGAATCAAGAGGTGTTAGAATTGACTAAACAAGCTTTTGCAGTATGGGAGGAAAAGTCTGGTATACGTTTTAAACATGATAGAGTAAATACAGATATTTTAATTTCTAATAAACGATTGAAACATATGATGCAAAAAGAATCGTGGCAATGTACGAGAACGTTTGACGGCAAAGGTGGAACATTAGCACATGCATATTTTCCTGATTATAATAATTCAAGGCGAGAAATTCATATTGATGAAGATGAAAAGTGGTCATATTCGATTGATAACGTTGTTCCTCTAGACCACACAAGTTTGTATGCAACTTTAATACATGAAATCGGTCATGTTTTAGGTTTGTCACATTCAGATGTATCAGATTCTGTAATGTATGCTTATTATAACGGTAAAATCGAGTTAGGTGATGATGATGTTTTAGCCATTCAAAATTTATATGGTAAGGCAGGAAGCACTTTTATATCATCTTTCATACCGATGTCACCATCTTCTTCAGTACCAAAGATAGAAGACGAGCATCCTATAGATACAAATAAAATCGATCTTTGTAATTTTAAAAATATTAATTTATTTTTAATTGCTGATAAACGATTATATATATTATATGAAAAATGGTTGTGGATATTAAATCCGGCAGAGATGATATATACCAAACCGCTAATAATAAAACATTGGTTAACGTTTCTTCCAAAAAACTTCACAAAAATTTTAGCTGTATATCAACGACCATCTGGTGAGATAGTTATGTTTATAGATTCTTTGGTATTCATGTTTGATTTAACGAGTCTTAAATTAAGTCATGGTTATCCGAAACATATCCAGTCTTTATTTAACATACAACCGGATAATTTACATGCGGTATTCAACAGTTATACAGGTAAAACTTATATATTTCATGATGATAATTATTATAGAGAAGTCAATGAGTGTACGTTCACTACTAAATCATGGGGTTATATATCTGAAACATTTCCTGGAATTCCGCCTAAAATCGATTCATCATTTAGATTTTCTGATGGTAATTTATACTTTTTTAAAAACAATACTGTGTATGTCTTTAATGAATTTACGGGTGAGTTAGTTAGAACAGAAAAAAATAATCTATCGATATTTGGATTGAAATGTGTAAATGATGATGTACTATATAAATTGAAAGAATTAATATTACAATTGATAATACAAAAGAAAGGTCAATCGATATCAAACAATAGTCGATAGTAATGTTGATGAAGAAGAATAAAAGTTCAGTTTCTAAGAACATAATGATTTGAACGTACAGTTGTGAAGAATACGTGAAGCTGTTAACATGGAGAAAGGAAATATTCATGCTTTCAATTGGTATATATATTGCATAGAATCTACTGATTCAACGTTTAATGAAATATGTTATTTTGTAAATAATGAATTTTCTGAAGCAAATGTTACTATAATTGAAAATGAACAAATTATCAAGATACAATTTCCAGCGATTTGCTTGTATGATGATATATTACAAAGGTTAGAAAAATATCGAAATCAATTAATAATCGATATTGATTTTGAAGAAGAATACAAAACTCTCCGTTGGAAGTAGTTAGTTAGTAGAGGCTCAACAAGTTGGACGCAATGTCAAAAATGGCGAAGTTGTGCGAAAAATTGAACCCCTGTAAGTTATTGCAAGATTTTTTTGAAGAAGCAGGATTTATTTTTAATGGTGATTTAGACAGTATTGTGTGTCGTGAGTGTGGATTTAAAACGAGAGGATCTTTATCTATTTCACATATTCAATTTATGCACAAACTATTTAATTCAGAATGTAAAATGGTATGTTATATATATGATAAATATAATAATTATGCATTATACAGTATATTATTACATATTGATGATATAATGAATGCGAAAAAATGTATATCAGAAACTGAAGAAATCATGAAGTTAACATTTTGCTGTTGGCCTAAACGTTTACCACGAGTTGATAATTTAGTATCGGCAGGTTTTTTGTATACTGGTGTTGACGATGATGTAATGTGTATAGACTGTAAAGTTATACTTCACGATTGGCAAGACACAGACGATCCATGGTTTGAACACGCTAAGGCATCTCCAAATTGTTTACTTGTTAAATTACACAGAGTCATAAAAGATGGCTTCATTGAGTGACAAAAGTGGAAAGTGTATTGAAGACTTTTTTAAAAATCAAAGATTTGTTGATGATTCGGATAATATTGTTTGTTCTAAATGTGGTTTTAAAACGAAATGTTTTAATACTATTACGCATATTCAATTTATGCACAAACTTTTGTATCCGACATGTAAAACTGTGCGTTATATATCTTATAAGTATGAAGACTATATCAGATCAAAAAAGTGTGTTGCTAATTTTGTTAATATATTAAAGTGAAAATAAAATTTATAAAAAAAAGAGTTGATGTGTTTTTGTTAGTTATTTGTTTAACCTTAGCATAACCTTTAGTTAATTAACGTTGTTTATTCTTAACAAAGTAACCTTTGATAATAAAAAGTTATCAGTAATTTATATTGACGTATTTACAAAGTAACCTCTGATAAACTAAGGTCGTAGATGTAAACAGTTGTTAATTAGTTGTTGTACTTTGATACAAAGTAACCTCTGATAACTAAGGTTATAGATTTAAACAATTTTAATTGTTATTGTACTTTGAATAATGAGCATCAGACAGGAGATAAGTAATGAATTGCATAAGCAAGCGAGAAGAAATTTTCCTACACGCAATGTCGAACTGAAAGGTATTCACGATTTATATCAAGCTGACCTTGTAGAAATGATTTCTTTTTCAAAGTTAAATAAAGGTTATAAATATATACTAACAGTGATAAATTGTTTTAGTAAATTTGCATTTGCAGTTCCGTTAAAATCAAAAGTCTCACACGAAATTGTAAAAGCTCTAATGCCTATATTACATGTAAACAAAATGAAACATTTGCAAACTGATAAAGGAAAAGAATTTTACAATTTACCGATTCAGCAATTATTTAATCGTTATAATATAAATCATTATTCGACTTATTCAGATAAAAAAGCCTCTATCATTGAACGTTTTAATCGTACTTTAAAAAACCATATGTGGAAGTGGTTTACTACAAGTGGAAAGTATACATGGATCGAAGTACTTCCTCAGTTATTGAAAAAATATAATAATACTGTACACAGAACTATAAGTATGAAACCTAAAGATGTTAATATAAGTAATGAGAAAAGGGTATTGATACAAATAAATAAAAAACGAATATTTGTTAATAAGAAACCTGCGAAATATAAAGTTGGGGATAGAGTGAGAATTAGTAAATACAAACAAATTTTTACCAAAGGTTATTTACCAAATTGGACAAATGAAATATTTACAATTCATAATATTAAACAAACAGTACCTAGAACATATATTTTAAAAGATGATACAGGAACCGTATTAGATGGTGGATTTTACGAACAAGAAATTAGTAAAACAAAATACGACAATATATTTTTAATTAAAAAATATTAAAACGTAAAGGTAATAAACTACTTGTTCAGTGGTTAGGATACGATAAGTCGCATAACAGTTGGATTGATAAAAACCAAATCATTTGAACTATTTTTTTAATAATGAAAATAGTGCAGCAAACAAAAAAAATACGTATTTGTAATTTTGATAAATCTATGGAGAAAAAAGAAAGAGTCCATAGCGAGTTGTTACCAAATAATGTCAGGGCTCTTATCATTGGGCCAAGTAATACTGGTAAAACAAACCTAATGCTTAATCTTTTGTTCAGTCCTAATGGTTTATGTTTTGAGAACGTTTATGTTTTTTCAAAATCGTTGTATCAGTCAAAGTACAAATTTTTAGAAACAGTTTTATCAGGTATACCAACAATAAAATACTATAAATTTTCAGAAAATGATCAAGTCATTCATCCTGATGATACTGAACAAAATTCAGTTATTATATTTGATGATGTAGCATGTGAACAACAAGATAATATAAGAAATCATTTTACAATATGTAGACATAAAAATAATAATGTTATTTATATATGTCAAACATATGTTCGAATCCCAAAACACTTGATTCGTGATAACGCGAATTTAATAATTATTTTTCAACAAGACGAACTAAATTTAAAACATATATACAGAGATCATGTTAATACTGATATGACATTTGAAATGTTTAAAGAACTTTGTTCTAAAGCATGGACAAGACGCAAAAAAGGCTTTTTTGTTATAGATAAAGAAAGTGATATGAATTGTGGCGGTCGTTATCGTTTTGATTTTGATATCTATATTACTAATTTGTAATCGAAAATGTTTTTATTACTTATCAATATGTCATCGAAGAAGTCACGTTCCCTTGACAAGCAAGAGAAGCTTGTCAATGAAATTAAAAAAATAAGAAAAAATATTCGAAAAAAACATCAGACTCTAACACAAAATGTTATTGATGAAGAACAGTTTGCAGAAAAATCGTTGAAACCTATTATCACTCCGTTACAAAAGTTAGTACAAGAGAAAACGAATTCGTCATTGAGTAAAAAAGAAGAACAACAATTAGATGTTGAAATGGACGATATTCAGTCGCGTTTACAAAACAAAAGGTTTTCAGAAGAGACCGAAAACATCCCAATATCGAACAAACGAACAGTAGAAACACCGTTACCATTGCCGCGTGAAGAAGAAATAACGTATGAAACCTTACTCACGGTTGAAGAATTGATGTCAACATCAAAAGGACGACAATCAATTGAACCTTTTATCGATATATGGTTTAAAGGTCCGTTAATAAGACACTATATGCGTAAATTTTTTGATGACAGTAATCATGATATTGATCATGTTTTTGGTCCATATTTTGGAGATAATAATATTTTAATGTTAGGTAAATACCCTTTAAAGACTGATGAAAGTGATATTATTACAATTAATAATGTTATGTACAAAGGTACACCTGGTTTGTACGATCTCATTTTTATGAAAACCCCAAATGCTTATGTATATTCACAAGAAGATTTAGACGACTACTCGCGTATAATAAGTGAAACCGCGGCATATTTAAGTTTAAAGACAAACAGAGTTAAAAGCAGTACTAGTTACAAATATAAAAATATAATTAAACCTATTATTAATAAGCTTTCACAATCATCCGCATCAAAAGTTGGAAGTAGCCGATTGCATAGTGATACAGAAGGTCGCGGTTTATTAAATTTCAGTAACAATAAACCAGTGTTTGTGTACTGGAATAATGTAAATGAATTATGCGATAGATTAAAATTATTGATTGCTTCACAAAGTGCAGGTCATTCGGGTCATGAAAATGAAATATTATCAATTATTGAAGAGCTACAGGAGGCCGGTATAATAAAAGAAGACGCAGCAACGTTTGAAGCGATATTTTCAAAATGAGTATCGATAAATTCGGACACTATAGTGGTGACTTAGCGGTTAGTTCCAACGTTCAGCGTGGACCGCCTGGAGAAGGATTTAAATTAACTGACGACGGAAATTTTAATATAAGTAATAAACGATTATGTAATGTGGGCGATCCTGAATTGGATGATGATGCCGTAAATGTAAAATATATGAGAACAAATTCGATTACTTTAACAAATACAGACGATTGTTACGATGTTAAGATGAAAAAAGTTATTAATTTAGCCGATCCTAACGAACCTTGTGACGCTGTAAATAAAAATTATTTAGAAAATGCTACTAAATCATATTTAGCTGATAGAATACCAATTAAGGTGGATAATAATCCAGTGTATTCATTCAAGAATAATCGTGTGGCTCATATCGCACCACCTGTTTATAAATTTGATGCTGCCAATAAACTTTATGTTGATAATAAATTACCTGATGAAAAAACACAAACTAATTGTTGTGATTTCAAGCAAAAAATGTTAATTAATGTAGCAGATCCTATTAATTTGCTTGACGCTATAAATAAACAGACTTTATTAACAGGTATAAATAATACAAAAGATGAATGTAAACGATATATAGATGATAAAATATATTATTTACGAAGTGAAGAGGAAAATAGTATAGATTTTAATGAAAGCAGATTGACTAATGTTGCTGATCCTAAAGATGATACAGACGTTATAAATCAAAAGACTTTAACAAGGGTTATGAATGCATTTAAATTAGATCTAGAAGACTATAAAGTTGACAGCACCTTAGTTAGAATATTATATAAATTATATAAGGAGTGCACTAAAGATAATCCTGTTAAAACTATAAACGAATTTCGCATTGTATATATAATACAAAGTTTATATGAAACGTCATAAATGCATCTGTATCCAAACAAGATAGAAGGCGGTGGTCTAGTGAGTAATATTCTTGGAAAAGTTATAAACAAATCAATTGATTTATTACCTGTCGAACTTCATTTACCCGGTTATCAGTATTGTGGACCCGGTACAAATTTAGCGAAACGATTACAAAGAGGTGATCCAGGAATTAATAAGCTTGACGCTGCTTGTAAACAACACGATATTGCATATTCAAAGTATTCAGATTCTACAAATCGCGCTAAGGCTGATAAGGAATTAGCTGAAAGAGCTTGGGAACGTGTTAAATCAAGTGACGCATCGTTCGGGGAGAAAGCTGCAGCGTGGTCAGTAACTAACATAATGAAAGCTAAAAGTAAATTTGGTGGGGGAATAAAAAAAAAAAAAAAACTATGTCTAACAGAGTTTATAATTATTTAAAACGTTTTGCTGGTAAAAGTGGAAGAGGTTTATATTTGAGACCGTATAAAAAAAGAGGAGGAGGTCTAAAAAAAAAAAAGAAAAGAAAAACGAAACAAAGACGGCGAAAATAATAAAGAGTATTCCTATACGTCCGCTTTCAATTCAAGATTTACTACTGTATGTTAAACAATTAAAGATTCCTAATTTCAGAGGAGTGTTTATGCGTGACACATTACCGTTACACGCTGGAATTTGGCAAAATGAAACTGGAATAGTTAATTTAGATAATAGTTATGGTCATGGTACTCACTGGGTATGTTATTTTAAACGTAAAAATAAAGTTAATTATTTTGATAGTTTTGGTAATTTAAGACCACCTATCGAACTAATTAATTACTTTTATTCATCAAATCAACCATCTATCGAAATCGTTTATAATTATACACGAAGACAAAATATGGATGCAGTCAACTGCGGTCATTTGTGTTTACAGTTTCTTAGTAATAATGTTTTGTCTAAGCGGTAAAGGATCCGTATTAACATGTGATATTTTTCCACCAATCGAGTTAAGTGATGAAAAATGGGAACTAGGATTAATTGACTTTATGACATATCATTCAATACCTAATATAGAGGAAGGAATTAACAATGTATTATATTATGGTACTGATAAGAAAATAGTATTACCTACTGGCTCTTATGAAATTTCAGATATCGCAACGTTTATTAACGATTACTTAATTCAACATGATGAAAATGTAAAAATAATTATAAAGGCGAATAATAATACATTAAAAAGTGAAATTTATTCTAACGTTCAAATTGATTTTAGTAAACCCGATTCGTTAGCAACCATATTAGGATTTGAAACATGTATAATAAATCCAAATAAATGGTACAGTTCAACCTTACCGATAAGTATTGTTCGAGTAGAGAGCATCCGATTATTTTGTAATTTAATTAGCGGCTCGTATAACAACGGAATTCCAGATCACATAATACACGAATTCTATCCTAGTGTTCCGCCAGGTTTTAAAATTGTTGAAAAACCTACCAACGTGATATATTTACCAGTAAACACATCTAGGATACATAATATTGTAGTAAGACTAGAAGATCAACAAGGAAGACTGATTAATTTTCGAAACGAAATAATTACGTTACGTTTGTATTTGAGAAAACAATAATAATGGGTCTTATTTTTTATTACGGAATCAATAAAACAACTGCAAATAAGCCAATTACAAGTAGTAAAGATATGAATATCGACCGGTTAACACCACAAAACCTGAAATTTCTACAGTCATTGGGATTAACAGTAATAAAGGATTATTTAAACAAAAAATGAACCTTAATATTCAAAACGTAAACGCTAGCATTCTAAATATTATAGAAGATGTTGTGTATCAAGATGAATCGATAGTAGGATTAGCTTATCACACTCATCTACCGTACACCTCTACTACATTCAATAATAATGACGAAATTAGAATTCCAATTAATCAACAAGATGTGTACACATTACCGTGTGAAAGTTACCTTCATATAAAACTAGAATACACTAATAATAATGGTATATATGATCAAACTTTAAAATTATGTTCAAATGCTTTAGCATTTTTGTTTGATGAAATTAGATACGAAATAAGTGGATCAGAAGTCGATAGAGTTAAAAATGTTGGAATAACATCAACAATTAAGAATATGTTAACGATTAAACCATACGAAATTAACACTTTAGAAAATAGTGGATGGGCCTCAGATTTAATAAGTCATATGGCACCATCATCAAAAGATATTAGCTTCTGTATCCCATTAAAAAGGTTGTTTGGATTTGCTGAAGATTTTAAAAAGATTTTGTTAAATGTAAAGCAAGAATTAGTTTTAATTAGAGCGTCCACTGATAATAATGCAGTAATTTTACTTGAAACAGTAAACACATACAAATTTAAAATAAAATATATATCATGGAGAATTCCGTATGTTTATGTTAACGACGTAGTAAAGGTAGATTTTCTGAAGATAGTACAAATTGATCGACCATTATTAATGCCGTTTCGAAAATGGGAACTTTACGAGTATCCGTCTGTGCCAAAAGCAAACAAACTTACTTGGACTGTTAAAACGTCATCACAATCAGATAAACCTCGTTACGTTATTGTAGGTTTTCAGACTGACAGAAAAAATAATGTACATAAAAACCCAGCACATTTTGATCTTGCCTCTTTCTATAACGTAAAGTTATATTTAAATTCAGAATACTATCCGTATGATAATTTTAATGGTGAAACGTCGATTCTACATGAGTATTATTCATTATTTCAGTCCTCGTATTATTACAACAGTGAAAATTCGCCAATGATAAATCGTTCAAACTTTCTAACGTATACACCTTTTTGTGTAATTGATTGTTCAAAACAAAATGAATCATTAAAAACTGGTTCAATAGACATTCGTCTGGATATTGAGACGTCAACAGACATACCGGAAAAAACTACTATCTACTGTCTCATTTTTTACGATACAATTATGCAATATACGCCTTTATCTGGTACTGTAAGAAAAGTATTTAAAATATAATTACGTAGATAAAAAGTGTATCAGTTCTGCTGTTGCACGCAATGGAATACGTTATCGATTTTCAAGGTTTTCGCGATGATGGAAACAATTTCATTTTTAAAGAACTTTGTATTCAGTGTATACAAGATAACAAATTTTCTGGTGCTAGTGATCAGTATTTGTTTTTACCACCATTTAATTACAAACATTTGTCAGAGAAGAAAAAAAACGTTAATAAATGGATTAAAACCAATCTTGGACTTAGCTGGAAGTGCGGTCTTCAAGATTATAACGATCTAGAGTTTATATTAAATAAATATATGAACGGTAAATGTATTTATGTTAAAGGATCAGAAAAAAAAGTAGCATTAGAAAAAGAATTTAATTGTTATGTGAAAATAGTAGATATGGAAACACTCGATTGTCCATCCTTAAAAGTGTTAAAACAGCAGACTCCATATTCTATTCACTGTCCTTTCAAACATAATTCGTATTATTGTGCTTTAAATAATGTACATCATTTAACTAAGTGGATTATCGAATACTGGAACAGTGTATTACAAATTAAAGAAATTGAAAGTGTGGGGACTGTATGATTTACGTAGTTGATATTTTGATCTCCTACTTACGCAAAACTTATATCAGTTCTGCTGTTGCACGCAATGGAATACGTTATCGACTTTCAAAGTTTTCGCGATGATGGAAACAATTATATTATTAAAGAATTGTGTGTGCAACCTATAGTAAACGCTAAATTCGCTGGTATTTGTAATCAATACTTATTCTTACCTCCATTCGATTATAGACATTTATCAGAAAAGAAAAAAAAAGTTAATGACTGGATTAACAATAATTATCTTGGACTTAGTTGGAATTGTGGATTAACAGAATATAGTGAACTTCCAGTAATATTAAATTCATATATATATGGAAAGTGTATTTATATAAAAGGACGTGAAAAAAAAATAACTTTACAAAAAGAATTGAACTGTCATGTAAAAATAGTGGATATTGAATCACTCAAGTGTCCATCTCTAAGCGTTTTGAAGAAGCAGTCTGTAAATAGTATACGTTGTCCATATGATCACTCTTCAACAAACTGTGCATTAAGTAACGTGTTTTATATTACTAAATGGATAATTCAATATTGGAACTGTTTGTGTGATGAACATGATGAAGAAACTAAAAGAATAAATTGTTGGGACTGTATGATTGCTTAACTTTTATTGTAATTATATGTAAAATAAAGGTTTTTTAAAAAAATAAAAAATTTAATAAACATTTTCATTTTTGATTTTTATTTACTAAATACAAAGCATACACGTATACATATAATATAATTTTTTTCTATTACAAAAAACATATAATTACCATTCATAAACATACATACATTCTTTTACAATACAAAATTGTTGTACTACATACAAAAGATTCAATGATTTTTTATATTACAAAAAATATATATAATTACCATTCATAAACATACATACATTCATAAACATACATACATACAATATGATTTTTTGATACCAGCTTTTCTTGTTAATACTTAGAAAACATTATGATGAAGAGGAACTTGCAAATTTTACTTTTACAATACAAAATTGATGTACTACATACTACAACATATTTTACATACAAAAGATTCAATTTTTGAAAAGCTGTTTCTTTACATTTTTAATTCTTGCCAACTCTCGAGATTTCATTAATATAATTTTATGTAGTTGTGTATATGTCGTATCTTTACATTGCAATAAAAATTGGCTTCTATAAGCCGCTTTAAGCCATCTGTCTTTCCTATCTACGCCTCTTAAATCATTGGTATCAGAAATATCTATTTTTATCAAATATGACCCCTTTTCGCCGGGTGTCGTTAGCGTCTTATTGGAACCATTAGATTTAAAAGATACAAACTGCTCAAACAGTTCATCAGTTTTATCATTTTTTTTAGATTTTCGTTTAATTGACGTAAATATTTTGTTAAATTCATCATCATCATCATCATCATCGTCATCATCATTATCGTCATTGTCATCATCATCAACATTAACAACGTCCATTGTATTTTCTCCTTCAGTATACATATTTTTTTTAATTATAGAATTAATAGTCGTAAAAACTGTTCTTGAAATAATTTTGTCTTTAAAATTCATAATATGTGTATTTAAATAATTATAAATTTCGTCTATATCAAATAGATACGTATTTAAAAATAACATATCTTTCTGTGAACGGACAGTTGTAATCTCCAGGGCTATTTTTATTTTTTTTGTGACATCTAATAACTGTACAAATAACGAAAACACATTTACATCATCAAGTGAAATAATTTCAGGTTTTATTTTTTTTATCATGTCTTCCCATTGACCATAAGAAGTCAAACCAATTTAATAAATTAATCTTATAATATCTTCTAAAGATAAAAAGTCTTCATGATGAAGATCTCCTTCACGCTGAGCATCCATTAAAATACTTTTAGATTTAAGTTGTCAAAATCTATAACATACAAAAATATTTTTTTCGTTACATTAATTTGTGACTGGTAAACAAGAATCCCTTGAAAAAAAATATTAGTCATATATTAAACAAAGACAAAAAAGAAGAGAAAACGTACAAAAATTTTTAAACTATAAATCCTTTATTAACTTTTTTATAAACGGTCTTAGAGTTGACTCTGGTCTGTCAACTATCGTTTTTAATTTTACAATTTCTTCGGATGTTAACCTTTTTGTTGAAAAAAACCATTTAGAAAGAAGACGGTCCTCCTCCTGTTTTAAATGTAAGAAACGATTCTCCTGTGTTGATAATTCTTGATCCATCAAGATAGATGATACAGGCGTTAACGGTTCAAAAAACAGCTGTAAATGTGATCTATGTAAATCAAATACGGTTTAAAAATGACATAGGAAACACTTATAACAAAGACAAATTAATTTTTTTGAATAGAGAAATGTAAAAAACGTTATACCTTATAATATTAAAAATGACATAGGAAGAGCACACTTATTTTACAGATAACCAAGAATTACTGTACATGATCGTATGTAAAACATATTATACCTTAATAATTTAGGAAAGATTTATAACAAAGATTAAATTTTGAAGAGTATAAAACTTAATAATTAAAAAAAATGACATACGAAAAACACAACTCATTTACAGATAACCAAGAATCACTGTACATGTTCTTGAAAAAAATATTAAGAAAAAATATTTTAAAACAGTAAATTAACATAAGATAATATTGTTACCTTAATGACGATCGCAGACTGTAGTAGCTGGTATGTTTCTGGATGTTGAATCACAATTTTCAATCGGTTTATATACACAGAAAATGCGTTATCAGTTTCATTGTAGTTAATACAGTTACACGTTCTCAATAGTAGGAGATCAAAAGATCAAGTAAATAACTTGTTTACCGAATTCATTATCAGTTACGTAAGTAGGAGATCAAAAGATCAAGTAAATACCGAATTCATTATCAATCACGACGAGATCAAAAGGTTACGTAAATCAAAAGATCAAAAGATCAAGTAAATAACTTGTTTACCGAATTCATTATCAGTCACGATGAGATCAAGAGGTTACGGCGTCATCGGTTGATTGTTAGTATAAATAGTCGTACAGTAAAAACAACAAGTCATAGCAAAAGATTGAATCAGCATAGGTCTCAACAAAATTGTAAGTATAATTTATCAACAGTAACTAATAAATAAAGATTTTTAATTTTTTATTAGTATGTTGTAATCACATGTAAACAAGGTTAAAATAGCATTGATGTAAGCAATCACGTTGTCTGATAATAAGTAAAAATATACTCGTATAGATAACAAAAACATCCAAAATATTCTTTTACAGTAGCTAATAAACTCGTTTACAACTTTTGATTTCAGTTAACATGGAAAAAAATCTGCCTTTTAAAAAACGTCAGTTTATTAGAAACGAAAATTTTAATAATAGAAACGATCCTCAATCTGGACCTTCACATGCACAAGATTCACATGTCAGATATCAAGTGTCCGATTCATTTATTAATACAAACGATCCTCTACCTGGGTCATCGCACGTACAGGATACAGAACCTGATCCATCGCACAGCAGACCTCAAGCGTCTGATTTTAATGACGCAAACGATCTTCAACCTGGACCGTCACACGATTGGTATCAAACGTCTGATTCGATAAGTTTATCACCATCATCAGCATCATCATCATTGTATAATAATAGGAAAACAAGTAGATTAAGGAATACAACAATTGAAAATGAATTCATTGAAATTGAGAACGCGTTCAAAGGTAACTTAAAAACATTTTTTTATAAAAATACCAACGAACATGTTAAAGATATCTGTTTATTATTATTACATTTAGAACTAATAATAATAAATATTTTATATAATATGGTTTCGTTATATAACGCAATTAAATTTAACATAGTAGTAGAATGCACTTACGTAAGACCTGTTTTAAATGATTATCAAGATAGATCATTTAAAACTAAAAATATTACTCTCTTCCAAAGTAGTTCACTAACAAGTATAATACGAGATATCATTAATAATATTTGCTCTGAAGAAGAGACATATTTACAAAAAGGATCCGGATGGGCTTTACATTCAATAGATGGAATTTTATTAAGAATAAATCGTTTCAAACCGTTAAAAGGCAGCTCATACATCCCACTACCGTTACATTTAATCACAAAAAAATGTATAATTAATCCCAAAAATAACGATTATTTATGTTTTAAATGGGCGATTCTTTGTCGTTATATAAAAGACTCACATCCAGAGCGAATTAATTTTCGATATAAGCATATCGAAAATAAATTTAATTTTAATAATATTAATTTTCCTACACCATTAAGAGATATAAAAGTTTTTGAAAAGAATAATAACATTTCTATAAATGTTTATGGTGTAGAAAAAGGTAAAATAATTTATCCACTAAAAGTGTGCGAAAATGAGCAATGTAATCATTTTGATCTTTTATTATTAAACAAAGATGACAACTATCATTATTGTTACATCAGTAATTTTAATAGATTAATAAAATCTCAATTAACAAAAAATCATGACAATATTGAAGTCTGTAAAAGCTGTCTTACCTATTTTACTGCAAAATCTAAAAAATTAAAAGATCATAAAAGGTACTGTGGAAAATATACACCTGTTCGTGTAACAATGCCTTCTGACAATTTACAATTTCGAAATTTTCATTATCAATTTAGGGTACCAATAGTCGCGTATGCAGATTTTGAATGTATTTTGAGACCGATTAAAACGTGCTACCCACATCCAAAATATTCTTTTACAGTAGCTAATGAACTTCATGAACCTATGAGTTTTTGTGTTTACTTTGTAATCGATGATTCAGTACCCAATTTTATTAAAAATCAATTACCATCACAACCTTACATATATAGAGGTATAAACGCTGCACAAAACTTTATGTCCTATCTTATAGATATTACCAATCAACTTGGTTCATTATTAAAAGAAGTCGAACCAATACAAATGACAAAACAAGACAAGATTAAATTCAAAGCAGCAACACATTGTGAAATGTGTATGCGAAGTTTTACATTACTCTACAAACCCGTCAGAGATCATTGTCATCTTACCGGCTTATATCGTGCAGCATTATGTAACGATTGCAATCTAAAACGTCAGAATCAAAAGTTCATTCCTATTTTTATTCATGCAAGTTCTAATTATGACTCACATTTTATTATTCGACAGTTGGGTTGCGATAACGAAAATATTTATGTTATACCAAATTCGACAGAAAAATATATTTCTTTTTCCAAAAAAACTATAAATGACATAACTATTAGATTTGTTGATACCTATCGCTTTTTAGATAGATCACTTTCTGAATTAAGTAACAATTTACCAAAAAATAAATTTTTTTATACAAGTAAATTTTTTTCCGATAATGACATGCAATTAGTTACACGAAAAGGTGTATATCCATACGAATATACAGATTCGTGGGATAAATTAGTAGAGTGTCAGCTTCCATCAAAAGCATACTTTTATAGTAAATTAAATGACGAAACCGTAAGCGATGAAGATTACATTCACGCTCTTAACGTTTGGAACCACTTCAAAATCAAAAATTTAGGAGAATACAGCGATTTATATTTAAAAATCGATGTACTACTTTTATGTGATTGCTTTGAAAATTTTAGATCTCTTTGTGTATCGTCATACAACTTAGATTCCGCACATTATTTCACGTTGCCAGGGTTTGCCTTTGACGCTATGCTGTATCTTACTAAAATTGAACTTGAATTACTCATTGATATCGATAAATACATTTTTTTTGAGAGCGGGGTACGAGGGGGTTTATCTGTTAATATCAAGAAGCATTCAATTGCTAACAATACATATATATCAACATATAACCCAGATAAGCCTAAAACATTTCTAACATATTTAGATGCAAATAATTTGTATGGGTGGGCAATGTGTAAATGTATACCGTATTCAAATTTTAAGTGGGTTAAAGAAACTGATAAAATAAATATCTTAAACGTACCTGACGAATCAGAAATAGGATATGTATTAGAAGTTGATATAGAGTATCCACAAAATTTACATGATGAGGACAGAGATCTACCATTCATGCCTGTTAATAAAAGCGTAAACAATACAAAACAAACAAAATTAGTTGCTACATTAGAAAATAAAGAGAGATATATTTGTCATTATGTTAATTTAAAACAAGCTATTAATCATGGTTTAAAAGTAACGAAAATTCATAGAATATTACAATTTTCACAAAAACCATGGTTAAAGCCGTACATAAATCTAAATACTATAAAACGACAAGATGCAAAAAATGAGTTTGAAAAAGACTTTTTTAAATTACTAAATAATTCCGTCTTCGGAAAGTGTATGGAAAATGTTCGGAAACAAATAAATTTAAATCTAGTATGTAATGAAAAAAAATTATTGAAACTCATATCAAAACCAACTTTCAAAGACAGAATTATTTACGATGAATCACTTTGTGCAGTATTATCAAATAAAACATCCGTTTATCTAAACAAACCCATTTATGTAGGTTTCTCTGTTTTAGAATTAAGTAAGACTCTAATGTATGATTTTCACTATAACGTAATGAAAAAGAAATATGGAAACAATATTTCCCTTTTATATACAGATACAGATAGCTTGTTTTACGAAATAATTACAAATGATTTTTACAGAGATATGTTGGATCCTGATTTAAAAACGTATTTTGATACTAGTGAATTTTCATCAGATCATATGTGCTACTCATTAACAAATAAAAAAGTTTTAGGTAAATTTAAAGACGAATGTAAAAGTATTCCAATTAAAGAATTTATTGGTTTACGTTCAAAATTATATACTTTTACAACGAACGAAAACAAAATCACAAAAAAAGCAAAAGGTATAAAAAAATGCGTAATTAAAAAAAACATTGAATTTAGTGATTTTAAAAAATGTCTTTTTAATTCATTATCAGATGAACAAAAACATAGAATGATGACAATATTTAGATCGAAAAGTCACATCGTTAAAACTGTAACTATTAATAAATTTGCATTGAGTAACACAGATGATAAAAGAGTAATATGTGAAAACGGTATAAATACATTGCCGTATGGTCATTACTCCTTACAATAATGCGGATAAACTGATCTATGACATATTTTATGTATGTGTTTTAATACAATTATAGTAATGTATGAGTTTACCTATATAACATATTTTATGTATGTATTTTTAATATAATCAGTAATGTATGAGTTTACCTATATCAATCTTTTGCTATCATTATGTAAACTGTTTGTTAAAATTATTCGAATAAAATGATCTGTGATATAAATCCACCATCTAATACGGTTCCTGTATCATCTTTTAAAAAAATATATGTTCTAGGTACTGTTTGTTTAAATATTATGAATTGTAAATATTTCATTCCAATTTAATGTATGAGTTTACCTATATTAATCTTTTGCTATCATTATATAAACTGTTGTTAAAATTATCCGAATAAAATAATCTATAACATATTTTATGTATGTGTATTTATTTTAATACCTGAACAAAAAAATGATGAATAAATCAACAAGATTCAAACAATTTCTTACACAACATTTCATTACACAAAAAATGCTCATTAAAACGCTTACTGAGAACGTGATTGAATTAATTGCAATGAAACTGATAAGAAATTCGATAAACAAGTTATTTACTTGATCTTTTGATCTCCTACTTACAACACGTACTGAAAAAACGTAATTGTATTAAACTGCAATGAATCTATCCAAATACCAACCAAAATCCTTACAGACTGGTAAGCGCTGGGTTTGTATATCAAGGAAATGAGGATACCGTACGGTGTTTATCGTGTCGGGTAAGGTTTGAGGATTGGACAGCGAACGATTGTCCTGTCGCATTTACATGCGAGGGTGATGTCTAAATGTTAGTTTGTAACGATGCAACTTGCTGATGTAATCTATGATCATTATTAAGGTAACAATTATTTTTATTTTTTTATTGATTTTTACTGTTTAAAAAATATGATTTCTTACTCGTTATACAGATTTATTAATTACTAAAATCATATATACAAAAACATACATATATTACGATTTTGTATACACAAAAAATGTTTATATACTATAGATCATGTTTTCATTCGTTATCGTTAAGTCATTTAAATCGATCATTGAGAAACTTGATGATATCACTACAATGTGTAGACACATAACAACAAACACAAGTATCCGGTCCATCCACAGTAGATTCATGTGCCCATGAACATTCAAGAAAATGTGTAAACGTCTCACCGCTTTGTTCTCTACGTTCCGGTGTAATCTCTTTCAGTCCGTCTGAATTATAAAATTCCAACACCTTACGACACTTTTGGAGTACCAACAATGTATCTCGCATAAATTCAATCTCTGCTTTAGTTTTATTCTTAATAAATCTTTCAAACATAGGATGAGATAAGACATCTTGCAATGTTAAATTCTTCATTTTGACTGAACTATCAAAGTTCATGTTTACGTTGATTACAACGTTATCACGTTGACATATCGTATGGAAGAACGTTGTACCACGTTCAACAATTCATTTTCAACTGCTATACAACACACGATTTCATCGCTAGGTGTCAATAAAGACGACGTTATCTACACTGTGAAAGGGAAAAAACGCTGACGTGTATGTTTATGTTTTTACTAGGTCAGTGTGTTGTCGAGGTCATGTTTACGACGTTATCACTGTGAAAGGAAAAAACAGCAACGCTGACGTATATGTTTACATTTTTACTAGGTCAGTGTGTTGTCGAGGTCATGTTTACGACGTTATCACAAAGAACGTTTGTTTATGTTTACAAATGTAATATATTAGATGAAGACTACGCTATCTACACTGTAAAAGGAAATAAGCAGTTTATGTTTACGTTTTTAAATGTGCAAAGCCGACGTGTATGTTTCTTCAATCTGTGTTGTATTATCGGTTAAAGAATTTATTAGTAATATTTGAACAATTACTATATAATAAATTTTTAACTCACGACATGTTATTAACAAAGATGTTGGAACACTGAAATAAGCAGTTTATGTTTACGTTTTTAAATGTGCAAAGCCGACGTGTATGTTTCTTCAATCTGTGTTGTATTATCGGTTAAAGAATTTATTAGTAATATTTGAACAATTACTATATAATAAATTTTTAACTCACGACATGTTATTAACAAAGATGTTGGACACACGATTTCATCACTAGGTGTCACTAAAGACGACGCTATCTGCACTAAACAGTTTACATGTCAACGAACTCTGAATATTATTGTTTACATATGTATCAACACTGTGAAAGGAAAAACAGTTTACGACGTGTCAACGAACTCTGAATACTAGGTGTCACTAAAGACGATGCTATCTACACTGTGAAAGGAAAAAAACAGTTTACATGTCAACGAACTCTGAATATTATTGTTTACATTTTTAAAACGTGTAACGTTTATGTATCAACACTGTGAAAGGAAAACAGTTTACGACGTGTCAACGAACTCTGAATGTTTATGTTTACGTTTGTGCAACGCTGACGTATATGTTTACATTTTTACTAGGTCAGTGTGTTGTCGAGGTCATGTTTACGAAGTTATCACTAAAACGTTTGTTTACGTGTTCGTAAAAACGTTTGTTTGTTTACGTTTGTGCAACGCTGACGTGTATGTTTACATTTTTACTAGGTCAGCGTGTTGTCGAGGTCATGTTTACGACGTTATCACTAGACAGTTTGTTTATGTTTACGTTTTTTACTAGGTCAGTGTGTTACGGTCTAGTGACCTCGAGGTCGTGTTTACATTGATTAGAAAAGGTCAACGGGGTTATCTGGTGATTACGAAAGGTCAACGGGGTTATCTGCTGATTAATTCGAGGTCAATTGGGGTTATCAGCGATAAGGCGGGGTTAATTGGATTTTAATTGGGGTCATCGCTGATAAGGCGGGGTTATCGCTGATAAGGTGACCTCTTGACATGACCTCTGACCTTGTCCTAGACCTCTGACCTGTCCCAGAAAGAACATTTATATACTACTCGTATGCTATACCAAAAAAATTGCAAGAATGCACAAATACATTGACATGCGAGAATAGATGATACATTGTTGAATAGTTACAAGTAGGCCTATATAAATGCAATAACATGTGTGTCATAATCACAAATACATGAATAATAATATATGTGCGATACATGATCGTAAAATACAAATACAAAAATATGTGTAAAAATATATGCGTGGTGCACAATGATAGACAACAGATGTGGGTACAATAATATGTGTTACATAGATACAAAATATATGGATACAAAACATGTGTTGCGTAGTGACAAAATACATGAATCAAATGTTGTATACAAGAAAATACATAAAATAATTGAAAGCTTTACACCTTAAATAAATTGACCCTTGCTTAAAATAAAACAAAGCAATTTCTGTATTGAAAAGATACAAACTAAAACTCATGATAAAAATAAAAGTGCTTATATAACTAACATAATCTTTTTTGAAACATTAACATACATACATTTAATTTTTAACAGAAAATAAGCGACATCCTTTAATTTATATAAAGAAAACATCCTCAAAAAACTGACTCAATATAGTAATACAATGATAGAGACATAATAGTAAATACAATAAAGAAAGAACATAATAATGTACATGCATAGTATTGATATAATGATATCAAGTTCAATGATACATAGTAGTAAAATAGACATATCCCAAGGATGTAAAATGTATAATATGCGTATACATAATACATAACGATTGTGTTAAGTAGCTACATTAATATAGTGTCTAGGGTTCGTCACGCGCTGGCACCAGACATAACTTGTGAATTGGTCTGCGAAAGGTGCCAGCAGGCGTGCGAACGTCAACTACCATAATTAAATTGTCTGGTCCGGGAAATGTGGCTGTGATTACCCCAAATTTCCATGCTAATGGAGGCAAAGTTATCCTCGATTAGAAGGACCAGGTCACCAATGGAGACGTTTTCTTTAGCGAACTTCCATTTGTGACGCTGTTGCAATTGGTGTAGATAGTCGCGCGACCATGATTTCCAGATAGCTTGGACAAATGTCTGGAGAAGTTGCCAACGGCCGAGACGAGAGATAGGAACGTGTGACAAATCAGGATCAGGTATTGCCGTTAATGGTGCACAGATTAAAAAGTGGCCAGGGGTAAGTGGCACTGGATCGTTTACATCCGAAGAAACGGCAAATAATGGACGTGAATTTAGCCAGGCCTCTACCTGTGATGAAACCGTAGTAAAATCCTCAAATGTGAGTATAGACTTGCCGACAATGCGGCGCAAATGATATTTCAAGCTCTTTATACCGCTTTCCTCTTTATGGATATTTAACATTAAACCTGAGACATTTGATGCAGCTACGAATGACGGAACGAATCACTATCTTGGGGTTAATAATCCACCAGCGTTGACGAAGTGAATGATGGACAAGTTGAGCACCAGCGTGGAGAAGTCGAATATGCTCACTCTCTATTATGAGGCGAGTGATGTGAGCCGAAGGATGCAAAACAGTAGGATGCTTATTATCATAGGGCAGCTGCGACTGCTGTAGACGTCCGCCGACACGCATGATGCCGAACTCATCAAGAAATGGGTCAAGAGAAGACAGTTTACTCCTTATGGGGACAGAAGCTATATTTCGAAGGCAATTAAGCTCAGTAGCGAAATGGATCGACTGGGATTGCTTTATGAAAAAGTTAAGCGTAGAATGAATCTCAGTAGGGGTGAGAACTCCCGAAATTTTCTTAGCCTTTAAGGATCTAGCATTTTTGATAAATCGAAAACAATAAGTGTACACGCGGGTCAGTCGGTGCAACGAGGAAAAGTCCTTGGAGGGATCAATAGGTAAGGTAGAAATTAGAGAAAGCTTGGAGGCTTGTTTCTCCTCAACTGAACATTCAGGCAGCGGCACATTAGAAGGTGAAAAAGGTGAAAAAACATTGGGCTCAGAAGATTGAGACAGACAAGTAGGACCATGCCACCAAAGCGAACAATCGCGCAAAACGTCAGGGTGACATCCTCTAGAAATAATGTCAGCAGGATTATGTTGCGAATCGATATGATGCCATGTGTGGGTTTCAGTGAGACGCTGAATCTCAGCAACACGATTAGCGACGTAGGTCTTCCACCTAGAAGACTGAGCATGAATCCAATAAAGAGATACCATGGAATCGGAGTAGAGGTGTACGCTATTGACAAAGGAACGGAGAGCAGAGGTGACCTTGAATAGAAGTCGCGATAACAACAAACAAGCACAGAGCTCATTGCGGGGTAGTGAACCCTGTCGAAGTGGAGCCACACGAGATTTAGAACACAAAAGGTGACAAGAGGCCATTAAATCTTGATAAATAACTCTAATGTAAATGCAACATCCATAACCCTTTTCAGAGGCATCTGCGAATCCATGTAATTCAATTAACTTGGGCTCAGACTTGCTGTGCGTATGGAGCGTGGAACAATAATTTCACCAATTAAATACAACTTGTCGCATAATGAACGCCAATACGAATATAATTGCTCAGAAATTGGCTCATTCCATCCAAGCCTGCACAACCACAGTTGCTGCATAAACTGTTTGTAAAGGAAAACAATTAAACCAATAAGTCCCAGTGGGTCGTAGATACCCGCTATAATTGACAGGATTCTTCTCTTAGAAATACTTGAATCAACTCGAAATGACTTGATGTCAAACATGAATGAATCTGCAGAGTTGTTCCAAAGAATGCCCAACGTACGCACATTGCCTTGTTTGTTTAGCGGAAGTGATAAATTACTATGATCAGTGACTACGTTTGGCTCATTTGAGGCCCATTTATGTAGAGTAAAGCCATATTGACTCAACAACGTACTTACAGATTTTAATTTTATCAAATTAGAAATGGTGTCTGCACCGGTCAACAAATCATCGACATAAAAATCATTAATTATAGCTGAAGCAGTGTCAGGAAATGAAGCTTCACTATCCTTACCAATCTGAATGAGGCAGCGAGTTGCCAAGAATGAAGCACTAGCAGTACCGTATGTTACAGTTCGCAGCACGAAATGTTTAAATTGTTCAAGCGAAGAATCACGCCATAGAATACGTTGGTAATGACAATCGTTATCAGAAACTAGAATTTGCCGATACATCTTCTCGATGTCAGCGATTAGAACATAATTGTGTGTACGAAATCGCAAAAGAATGGAGAAAAGATCTTGCTGGACATTTGGGCCCACTAACAAAATATCATTGAGAGATAGACCATTGCTAGTTTTAGCAGAACCATCAAAAACGACGCGAAGCTTCGTCGTGGAACTAGAATGTTTAAAAACGGCATGATGAAGTAAAATAGTAGGTATTTGAAACCTTGGAATCAACAGAACAATCTTCGACCAGCGTCATGTGGCCAAGATCCTTATATTCCTGTATGAAATTTGAATATTCACGCGCAAGATCAGCATCACGCTTGAACCTGCGTTCTAAACTTAAAAATCTCTCTTCAGCGGTAACATAGGAATCACCCAGCTGGGCATTATCAGAGACAAATGGCAGTGAAACGACAAATCTGCCTTCATTATTACGATTAGTAGATTTAACAAAATGTTCTTCGCAAACTGAGTCGTTAACAATGGGTGCATTATCAAGGACGGTTTCAGTCTCCCAAAACTTCTCAAGAGACGCTAGAATTTGATCATCGTCGTTTCTTGCCAAAAACGAAACAGCAGGACCCTTTAAATGACAATGCTTAGGCAAATTGCCTGCTAGAATGTAGCCTAACTTAGTTTCTTGTATGACAGGAAAGTTAGGACCACAAACATATTTGTTAGCTTGAATCAAGTCTAAATAAAACTGCGCTCCCAACAATATGTCTATGTCAGCTGATACATTAAAATTTGGGTCAGCAAGGAAAATATTATCTGGGATATTAAAATGTTTTACGTCAAAAGATTGTGTTGGAAGTTTATGGGTCAAAGTAGATAACACTGCACATTGAGCATTAAAAGTAAAATTTTGATAACGGGAAACAATACAAACTGATACCAAATTATTAGCGAAACATGTTGCATTATTAATACCTGAGATTGGTATATTAGATTTGGTTAAATTAGGTTGCAATTTTTTTCCAAATGATGCAGTACTAAAATTAACTTGCGATCCTGCATCTAGCAGGATTCGCGCAAGTTACTTGTTACCAGCGCGGTCGATAACAAATACGACAGCTGTAGATAAGATAACATTGTTCACTGATTGCAGTTTAAATGAGCAGTAATTACTACTGCTGGCAGGACTGTAATTTAATTCCTTATTTATATGAAGTAATGTAAGGTGCCGTCTGGAACAGACATTACACGAATGCTTGACCTTACAATTAGGAGAAAAATGATCTGGTCTCAAACAATTAGTGCAGCATTTGTTCTTTAGTATAAATTGCCCTCGTTCCGATACGCTCAAATCGCGAAATTTGTCACACATAAATTGGGTGACTTGCCTTGTAGTATAGGCATGAATAATTATTTGAAGTAGAATGATAGCTTGTAAATACAGTGCTGCCAGCAGAGTTTCGTAACTTAGATTCTTCAAACTTATGGTTAAATTTTAGAATCGGTTTGTTAAGCTGCTGTCCAGCCTCCAGCGGTAACGTGTTTTCTAATAGTTGCCTACGGGCATTTAGAAATTGTACAAAATTCTGAAAATTGGGAAGATTTTCAGAATCTATAGATTCTTTCCATAGTTTAAAGGTGGAATGATCAAGTTTTGTTGACAATAGCTGTATGACAATAAGTTCAAATGAATCTACTGACAATTGCATAGCTGTCAGCGAATTGACAGAAGACGTTATGGTATTTGTAAATTCTGCTAAGCTCTGTACAGAGTCCTTAGTTGTAGATTTTACTTCTAATAAATTTTGAATGTAGTATTTGACCAATATGAATTTATTGTCATATCTAGCGGACAGCACACTTAACGCTATTGAATAATTTTTGTAACAAATAGGCAAAGCCTTGATTAAATCTAATGGTTCATCTTTGAGAGATGAATATAAGTAGTGTAATTTTTGCACTGAGGTTAAGTCTGATCTAGCATGTACCAAGTCTAAAAATATCGAATAGAAGTGCTGCCATTCGAGAATGTTACCTGTGAAGCAGGGCAGCTTGACAGGTTTTAATTGAATATTACTACTTAATGTCTGAGATTTAGTCTGGATGTTGAAAGTGTCTAATAGTTGTAAAATCTTAGCCTCGGTTGAATACAAAAGCTGTTCAACCTCGACTCTGTCCTCTTGAGCAGTATTTATGTCTCTAGAAATTAGTTCGATCTCAGACTGGACCTCATCGTATTTTACTGACAAACTTTTTAAACTTTCAAGTCTTACAGTTAGAAAATGCTTGGTATTGCTATTTTTATCAAAGTTAACTACTGCGGAATTAATTCTCACTATGGCAGACTTTAAGCCGCCTCTCTTTTTAACTAACACTCTTAAACTTTCTTCCGTCATTTTTTACGCACCTTTTATTGATGATGTTGATGTCGTGTGTTCGGTGAGATGTCTTGCAGCGTTGAGGTCGTGCAGCAGATGGTAGACACGCACGGACTGGATAGATGAGTACTCTCAACTTGAAACTGCTCAAAACCTGGCGTGTAGGCGTTAACACGTGGATTTTTTATGTACTATGGTGCTGTCTATGAAGTCCAATCTCAGCGACGAAAGAAGTGTTGAAATAAGTACCGACACGGTCGGATCAGTGAACATACTGAATCGCACGTGATGGCCAGAAATTGAAGTAAAAAATGATTAAGTGAGAAGCCGCTTCGCAAGGTATAAGGTTGTAAAAGAAGGTTGAATGATAAATCCAGGCCCGGAGTGACCAAAAAATGTTAAGAATTGTGTTAGATTAATATTTTTGTTGAACTAAAAATTTTGACGTGTAGATTCCTTGGTTGATCATTTTAATAATGTCGTGGAGTTAAATTGGCCAGGATGGTGAAAATAATTCTGGATAAGCGGACTGTAATTTAATACATTTATTTTACGTAAATGGTACAAATGAATTTAGATTTCAAGAAGGTTTAACTAAGCCTTCAGGCATCATGACGTCTGAGAAAAATCACATTACAAAAGAAAATTTACATTTTAGAAATGAAACGCAATTATGCAACACTTTAAGAGAACATGAAATAATTTAGGCCTAAGGCCTACATAATATGTCAAGCCGACAGGCGAAACGCAACAAGCGTAACTAACGTCTGTAGTATTTGAACGCTCAGAGCAATGTGTCCGTCATGTCTGCAGTAGCAAGCAGAATTGATTGTAAAACAGATTAGCCAACCTTCCATTAATATAATTCCCACATTACAAATACCAACATTATTGTACAACACCTTAATATGAACAAATTCTCCACCAAGATCTGAGGTAAGGTCAGCAGGATATTTTTGGCCAAAACGGAAGCTTTTTCCTGAATTTCTTCATTTTCCAAGGTAAAAAGTTTGTATATGAAACCAAAAACTTCATTCTGATCGAAATAAATTTTCGATCTGTTTTTTAGCTCACTGGAAATGTTGTCTATTATGGGATAAAATTTATTTACAATCATGTCTTGTCTCCCGTCAAGTCTGCAGGTGCTGCAGGTATCATTATCATTCTTTGATTCATCATGAAATGTTTTTTTCTTTCTTGTCCTCTTTGAATCTAGATCGTAGTCAGCAGCCTCACTTTTGCACAATTCCATACCCTTCATCTCGTAATAGTCAAATCGTTCTCGTAATCCTTGTACATATTCTGAAAGGGATTTGTATAGATTGCAAATAAATCCTAAGTCAGTACTAATGCTTTCATGATTATCTTGTTGATTCATCCCTTTCGTTCACTTTTTTAAATATTATTATATATATAAACTTTCACATATGAACTTACTTTGGTTATCACTTTCCCATACGTTTCAAGGTGATGTGCCTCTTCCTCAGTGGAAGTAAATACTGAATGTCATTTTACAGAATAACGGTTATGGACTATAGGTGTGTATGGTGGGGGTTGATGGTGGGAGGGAATTGGCGCTGAGGTTCAAATTGTGTGTTTGGATCAGTGTATCGAATAGTGTATGTGATCTATAATGTAATTGTTCATTTAATATGTTGTTTGGTTGTAGTTCGTGATATCTGTATATTTCGAATTGTTCAGCTGTGTTTAGTTTTCTACTTTTAGGTAAGTAGTGTAATATTACCATGTTGTGTTCTATGTTTGTGTAACTGTGGTTTTCGTTTTGTAAATGTGTGGCAAATGTGGAATGTATGTAATTTGTGGTGAGGGCTTTTAAATGTTCTGAAAATCTGGAGGAAAAAGATCTTCCCGTCTGGCCGATGTAGAATTGGTGACAGTCATTACAATTTAATTTATAAACCCCTGTTTTGCTGTATGTGTCTGTGTCTTTGTTATTATTATTTATGTGTTTCCTAATGGTGTTGTTGGTTCTGTAGGCTAATTTATAATTGTGTTTCCTAAATGTGTTAGCAATTTTGTGTGTATTGGAATTGTAGTATGTAAGTGTTATGTATTTACTGGGTTGTGTGCTGTTGGTCTGAAGTGTTTTACTTTTTGTGCTTAGGATGTGTTTGTGTATTTTATTTACCAAATCGGGGTTGTATCCATTTTTGACTGCTATATATTTGATTGTGTTTAATTCTTCTTGGTAGTCATGTGTGTTTAGGGGTACTGAAGTGAACCTATGGAGCATGTAGTTGAATGCTGCGTGTTTGTGTTGAGTTGGGTGGTTGGATGAGTTATGTATGACCATGACTGATGTGGTGGGTTTCCTGTATGTTTTGTATGTGTGTGTGTTGTTTGTTTTGGTGATTGTGAGGTCTAAGAAGTTTATGCTATTATTTAGTTCTATTTCAAGTGTGAATTTTAATTTATGGTGTATAGTGTTAATGTATTTGTGGAAATTTTCTATTTGTCTTTTGTTGCCGTTGTAGAGTTTTACTGAATAGTTTTACTTGCCGCAGTAAAGCGCTCCAGAATATCATTCCATAATACAAGTAATATTGCTATTTCTATTCTTGCAAAAAAATGACATAATCCTTCTGCTGCAGCTCTGGATTCTGGCTTTTCTTGTGGGTTTTCAGAAATATCTTGAAGTGCTTTATAAAACTCTCAGTAATGAAGTAGTAAAGATCTTGACGCATGCCATTTGGCTGACCATCTGGTTATACTTAGTCTTTTGGGCAAGAGTTTTTTCTTGATGTTACTGTCTTTTATCATGTTTTCAATTATTGCCCATCTTGAAGTTGATGCGCTGAAAAACACATATAACTCTTGCATAAACATAAATAGTTTGGTTGTTTGAAGGCAGCAGTTAGCTACGTGCATGCCCACCAAATTCAGTGAGTGTGCTGAACATGGAATGAATTCTGCAAGAGGGTTGTGACTTTTAATTAGAGCTTGAAGTCCTGAATATTGCCCAGACATGTTTGCGGCATTGTCGTACGATTGACCTCTCATGATGTGACGATTTAAAAAATTGTTTAAATAGCACAAATTAAATTTTTGTTCTTACAACAAGTAAGAGTATTATCCACCCCTTATCTGTACCTAGATTCCTGTATCAACGTGCAAATTGTCCAGTACGAACACGCAAAGTACGATGTTATTAAGCGAAAAATAATAATTCCTTTAATTAAATAAAAGACGTATTAATAATAAAGGAAATACCTAACTCATAACAAAAGGTAGCATAAATTATTACTAGTTAATTAATGAATAACTAATACCACTAAAGGAACGAACTACTTTTCTCAGCGCGTAAACCGCGCCAGCTTACAGACTCCTTGCAGCTAAACAATGTCCATTCGCCGGAGAAACTTCGACATGTAAGGATGTCAAAAATGTGTTATCAAGTTACACTTAGGTGTATACCGCTCAACTACGATACAATCACGTTAGTTGTTATTTTGATTTAACCCAATGTAGCGTTGGAAAATAACTAAAATCTAGTAATGTAGTGCGTGAAGCAAATATGGGTAATATGTAATATAAAAAAAAACTTAGCCGACACATCTCTTAACAAACAGTAAGTGGTAAGATATGTTCCTTACCATATTTTAGTGCTGCTAAAATAAGAACAATTAAAATGTAAAATGTGAACAACCGACTCCAGAAGAAGAAAGTTACAACAAGAACCGTATGAACTTCTAGTAGCAGAATCCAAGAAGTCGTCATGACCTAGACTACAATTCGGAAACAATCAACCAAATGGAGCATCAAGAGGAACATCGTATCACACCCAAGAAGACTACTGAAGAAGACCATCACGGACCCCCACAGCAAACTCACGTTCTATTCAGGTGATATTAAATCATTACATTTGTGCATAACTGTTTTTTTAAATAAAACGAAACAAAAAGAACAGTAAAGTTTCTTGTAAAGACTTTTAGATAACTTAAAGATTAACATATAAATATTTGTAATCTCTGTAATGATACAGTAATAACATTACGATGTTTAGAGGTAAAGTAATTCTGAAAATTTACACCGGACTATTCTTCAAATAGGCTGGATGAAGTTGCGATATATTAGAATATTGCAAAGTTAAGACCCGGATCCGTGGTACTTGAAATAATACATAGCTGAATGATTTTGAGATAAAAAGAGTAAAGAATAAAAATTTAAAGAATATTTAATGCAGAATTTATTAGAATCTTTCTTTTAAAAGCAAAGTAAAGTAAGTAAATAATTAAAGAATGACCATTAAAGCCATTACTTCTATACTTAGTTAAAATATAAGAATAAAGAGATGTTTTCGCTAATACCCAGAGAGTGAATAAATTTATGTAACCCTTGACTAATTCCTGATATATAATTTGTTATAATTTCTTGGTAAGTAAATTTTACTAACAACGGCAGCTAGTTTAATTAACAGCGAACAATTGAACTGGTTCCCGATGTTTATAATGTCTTGACAAGGGAGACGTTATAATATCATCAATAGAAATGTCTAGTGACAAATGCGTATTCAAAATTAATGCTTCCATTTCAGCAGCAGTGTGGTTTTCCATCCTAATAAACTTAAGAAATCTCTCTGTTGGACATCCATTATTTAAAACATAGCGAATAATAACAGTTAATTGGTCATGATGAGTTATATCAGGTGTTGAATCAACACTTATAGAGTAGTATTTGCTTGATTTTAACGTCTCGACAATTGTTGAAATAATTTTATTGTACATTGTTTCAATAAATTCATTACAGATTGTTTTTGACAAATAACTTATCTTTCCTTGCCCAGGATTGCCATGGTTTTGTATGTGGAGCTTTAAAAAATCATCGTATTCAGCTATTACCTCAAGAATTCCTAGAAAGTTACCTTTTGATAGTGATCCAAAAACTTCATTTTCAGAACCCTGAAAGGCTAGTCCACGAGCTCCAAGAAATTTAATTACATGAACAACATGAGTTAAAACCTTGTGCCAATAGTTCACTTCTATTAAATACTTTTGATGAAGAGCAGAATCAATTTTTCCAAGTACATTGCCTCTCATAACGTAAGATTGCGTGTTAACTCTGTGTTCAGAACTTTTTTCATGTTGTAAAAGTCTAAACTATTTTTCCAATCGTTAAAACCATGAATAAATGCGTTTTCAGTATCATTTTCATTTGTATGGAAAAGCTTGCACGGTACACAATAAAAACAGCCTTTAGAGTTCGAATACATTAACCACTCTCTTTTTTGTAATTGTCCATTTTGCAAACGAGTAAATAACATTGTTTTGTTGGCATATCTTGTCTTGTCTGGATAGACGCATTTAGATTTCGAAAAATCACAGTCAGTTATTTTTGACAAGTCCTGTGGTAGGCTTTTAACAATTTTATATTTTAGCTCATTTGTTAATGGTCCCCAAAAATTTGGGTCCGTTAAATCAAATTCAAGAATTTGTCCTTGCACATTACAGTTAGACTGTGCTCGTGCTTCCGAATCTAACGGAATATCATTTACAACAGTATTTTCAGAATCAATACTTTGCAAAATCGTTGAAGTTGTAATAAACTTATCTAAATTAACTGTTTTTTGCAAAGATTTCAAATGAGCATCGTCCTTAGCTTTTTTTAACTTACGTTTGTGAGCTCCACTTGCGGTGTGTAAATTTTTACTCATGTTTGAGTTTGATTAAGATGCCTACTGTAAGTGTTTAGCCTCACACAGAGTCGCACTTCGCACACAAAAACATTCAACACTAGTTAATACAACGCAATTGTCACTTGTAGACTTGTAGAACTAAAACTTTCCCAACTTTCTAGGCTAACCAGTAACAATAACCTCAAAACAAACAGCTGCTTTGTTGTTCAGGCACACGGTCGTACATACAGGTCGGGACCAGGGTTGGAGAATGATGCCATGCGTCATACTCGATGACTGTTAGCAGCTAGTAGCACCGGGTGATGCAATAGAGAACGTTGTTTAAATGATGGGAAGAATTTGAGACATTTAATTTAGTTTTATATAATTTATAAATTAACATAAGATCGAAATTGCAATTTGCAACTGTAAAACGCTTTTGTTAAACATTATGAAAAATAAAAAAATCTATAAAAATAATTTAAGCAAAAAAAAAGGCCTGCGGCCTCCTTAAGCCTGCAGCCCCTAGGCCCGGGCCTACTGGGCCTAATGGATAATCCGCCGCTGCACCCAGTAAACACTTTAGATAACTTCTGCAAGTGCAGCAGAAATATCTGGCATCTTAATCAATGGGTCACAGGTCAACAGCCTAGCATTTTTATCAATAAACTTTATGTTAATTCTCCAAGTGCACTACTTGCTTATAAAATTAAACAAACAAGCTCTACACACACAATATTTCTAAATTCTTGAAAACTGAAAAAAATAATTATAAAATATCTACACTGACCTCTTAGACAACTTAGCAGTTGTGACATCTAGCCCATCACAACTGCTGCACTCAAATTACATGTTTGCATATTCTGTCACAAGTATACAATTTAAATATAATATTGTATTGTAATATACTGTATTATAATTTAACCTACAATTTAAAGCTGGCTTCAAAGGCTCAGTGGACAAGACTATCATAAAATCATTAGTCACTGTCTAATGAATATTTCAAACTATGATTAATTTCTTCTTCACAGTGAGAATCAAACCAAGCTGTGTAGAGTAACAAGCCAACTCTATAAGCTACCAACGACAATTGTAAATACTGACAAATCAATCTACTTTATAAATGATCATACTTTATATCATTCATAATGAAGGTCTGTCTTTGTTAATTTGTTTCTCAGCAAAACCACGTACTTAGATTTGTCTACACATTTCTTCAACTTCCGCTTTTTCCTTCATCACCATATTTAAACAAATCTGAAATTACTGTATACTCCTGGGGCAATCTTTTGTTATTATGGCCAAACTGATTTGCAAAGTAATGATTCCCAAACTTTTATATCTATGGCACCCAGGGTGCAGGGTGCATTCAGGGTGGGTGGGAACCTTGTGTGATGTGATGTTTTGCCAAGAAATCCAGTACAAGATATGAAGTCTATGCAGGAACACTGTCTTAGTGCAGGTGCCAGTTACAACTTGCCCACACCTGCTTCAGTTAGCTCCTCACTGTGTCCTCAGCTTGCGAAGAATTTCTGTGTAGTGTTCCTTAGTTATTATTTGATGTGGAGAAAAGTACTCATGATGGAACACACTTTAACAGCAACAAAAAACAGTCAATATGACTTAACTTTCCTCTACCTTTTTTAGATGAGGAGTCCCAACCAACTTCCACTGTGAAGACTAGATTTTTGCTTTCGTGTCACAGCCATAAGCTGTGACTAATCATCGATTACAGCCTATTTCAGAACCCTTTGTGGTTTGGAGCAAGCTCCTTGCACTGCAGCATTAAATTCCATGGAATTTCACCATGACAGTACCCATGGAATGAATTTTTCAGCCATACATGTCAGAATCTTCTGTTAAAATCTCATGATCAACAATATGTACAATCCCTACATCTTCTGACTCTCACACTGTCAATCACTGATTTTCATTGACTGTAGGTTACAGATAGACATTTCCAGAGGTTCTGTTGGTCGAAGGTCTTCTATAACGGATTATCAGATGCTTGTCATCTTGAAAGCATCAATACCAAACTTTAATTTAAGCACTATTTACAGAATCCTCCCCAAAGGCAGTTTCAATAATTCAAATGTTTTTGCAGGTGAATGTCAGAGTTTGAAACAAAACTTGACGCAGATTCTCTGCTCTACTAGCTCAGTCATTGTAAATGTGATGGTCACACAAAACACAAGCTTACTTTATGGTATCTAACTGCCAAATGAGTGGTCTGATGGGAACTTGTGATTCCCCTTATCCCCTTTCTGGACAGACCTTGTATACTATAGATCACATCGGCTCCACCTGACTTCAAAAAATCTGCACGGGAGTCACAATTATTATAACACAATTTATCACTGATTCCTGCACCGACTGAAGTTCTTAGACAAAAACAAATTCCCAAACTTAGCAAAATTAGTTCTTTAAATATTTATTCTTTAAATATTTCATTCAGTTTACTGTTCCCTACACAGCCTACTTGTTTAAACTGTTGCTGCATGCTATGTAACAGCAGTGGTAATCCCAACAGGATCATCATCAATCCAGCTGAGAAAATGAGTAAGGTAAAGAAAACTATGCGTGTGTTTTGAAGTAATGTTCATTTTGAAATTAGGTAAAACAACTAAAATGTGAAAACAATTTTTTCACTCAACAGAGGTAAAATGTTTACATTATTTTTATACAGTTTCTTCTGACTACTTCAAATTTTTAATATCTTGTGATACAAGTTTACATCCTGAATTATTTCTTACCACATTCTTCAGAATATTACCACTTTCAATTTCTGCAATGTGTACATTTTTTTTAAGCAGGAACACGTGGCAAACACTTAGCATATGATTAGATTTTTGGTACATGATCAAATATTTCCTAATAAAACAACAATACTGTAAACAGTATAAGCCACGGAGTGGGGTAAAGCAGTAGCAAACAACAGTAGCATCTACTGAACAGTAACCCACATTTTTTGTTTTGTATGGCTAGTCAAAGATTAATAATAGTTCTGTAATACAACAAGCTTATTGGCTTTAATGATTTTAAGGTTTTCCATGTTTAATATAATCAAGAGGTAAGATGCCTTTCATGTTTAGCACACAGTCAGTGCCGGCTTTTGGGGTGGGCAAGCTGGGGCGGCGTCCCAGGGCGCTGGACGCTTTAGGGCGCCAACTGGTTTTGGAATTTTAAGGTAATAAAATTCTTCAGAAGAATAAGAATGTAAGTAGAAGTTGCAGTAATGCTATAGAAAAATATCTGCGAAATTCGGGTATTAGCTATTGAGTGCGCTTAATTAAAATTTATTTTTATTTTTATCAGCAGAATTTAATACTAAGAAAGTTTTGTGTTCTTCCATTTGGATCGATTTTTGTTTTTATTCAATCTTAACTGTAAAACTAATTTCTCAAATTTAAAAAAGAAAAATTTGAAATAATTAAATTGTAATAATTTATTTCCTCATTCTTTTCTTTAATTGCTTTCGGGTAAATTGAGGATTATGTTATTTACTTTTGATAAAACTTTACAAAAAATCTGCAGCAAAAATGATTTATAAAACATTATCTCAAATATACAAAGTATATTGTATATTTGGCAGTTGGCAGACTGCACCTATCACTCGTGCGCTGCGGACGACGCGAATGTTCTGGGCTAACCTAAGAGTTTTGCATAAAATTTTTGTGAGCGATACCTGCAGATTGATATTTATATAGATCACGTGCTCTCGTTGAATAGTCGTCGGATTTGCTTACCTTGTAACGTGCCGAATTTGAGGGGATTTTCATTTTATTAAATTTTTGGGATTTATAAAAAATATTTAGAAACATAATTTCCAACCGTGACCAGGCCACGTGGTGAATTAAAAAGGGTTCTAACAAAGGAACGATACGTCTCAACAGTTGTGCATTGTGCAGTCAGTACGGAAGAATGCACCCAGCATCAGTTCTAAGAACTTTGCGAGTGTGTGACAGTGCGCCCGACCGCACCCGACAAGCAGGTGCGCGGACCGACGCCAGTTCTGTGAAACGCAAAGATGGCTAAGAAACAAAATTTCCGAGCACATGTAACAAGTTGACGGATGTGAGTCCTAAGTCCAACCCTTTTCGTGACGTCAGCCAGTGCGAAACAAATATCATCTGCGACCCACACACAATCAACTGCATGGGTTAAATAGGACATAGCTGTGGCGACGAAACACAAGGCTGTGTCTTCCACCTAAAAAGACGTAATCCAGTTGGCTGTGAACACTAAGCCGCTCTACCCAGTTCGCTTACAGATTGTGCCTGGCCAGGTACTGCCCCGAGGGGCTCTGCAAAAAGTTTTCTGATTTTCAAGTAAACCGTGAGTTAACGGAACAGTGATGTGACCGTGAAGTGAGGCGTTAACTAAAGAACATTCCAAGTTATTTCGGACACACAACCAAATCCAAAAAATGAGAAGTTACAAGCTCGAGCGATAACCACGTGCCGGCCGGGGAGGGGTTATTTCCTAATATGTTAAGGGTTTTGGTTAATTAAAATGACCAGGGTAGGGTTTATTGAATTAAATTGAGTGAATGAGAGAATGGCAGGCTGGGCTGTGTTTGTGTGCACTAAAATAAGGTAAGAGGTCTATCATGTTAATAATTTATAACTATGTATTTCAAAGGTTAAAAATCATGTGGAGAGATTAATATTTTTACCGTTTATACCTGGAAGAGATGTTTAGTAATTACAAAATAAAATTTTGTCTGTTAAATGATATATTTTGTTAAACAAAGTCATTTCAAACACTTACTTCATTTACTGTACTCTCAAGTTCGCCGTACGAACGGGGTTCGTCCCCACTTAGAGATCAGGCCAGATCAAGAAGCAAAAGGTAAGTGGAAGTTGCAATAAAATTCAATCATTAATAAAATGTAACCGAAAGTTACAACCTCTTGATTCATTTAAACTTCAAACATTTTACAGGTAAGGATTAAGAGTGATATAGAAGCTAAGTGAACGATTTGATGTTTTGGACATGATACCTTTCATGCATTTAGTGATTGAGAGAAAATCAAGATAAAAAATATTATACATTTATGTTGTATTTATTTCTGATGGCGTAAAGTTATTCTAATTTACCTGAAAATTACCATAAGTTATAGAAATTTATAATTTATGAAACGTAAATAAGAAATGATTTTTTCAATTTTTCAAATCTTAATATATAAAGGAGAATGCCTTGACTGACTGACTGACTGATTCATTCACTCATCAATGGCCAGCCGAGACTATTAAAGTTAGAGACATGAAATTTATAGGATATGTTCCTATTAGTGTGTAGAGGTGTGCTAAGAAAGGATTTTACGAAATTTCAATTTTGAAGGGTTGAAACGGGATAAAATTGACATTTACGTTGTTTACAATTTTCTCAGAAAATAAACGGTGTATCGACTTGATTTTTGTTCTAAAATACTCTTTACACAAATACCGAAAAAACAATTTCTGTTTTTTTAGAAATTCCACCCCTAAAGGGGTGAAAATGGGGTACATTTTGTTTATGACATTTAACATTTTTGCGCATTTCTCGGCAACGAATTAAGATATCAATTTAATTGTTGGACCGAATGTTCTTCATATTAATATCTAAAAATAATTTCTGCTTTTTTCGAAATTCCACAAATAAAGGGGTGAAACGGGGTAAATTGTTTTTATGACATTTTACATTTTTGCGCATCTCTCGGCAACGAATTAAGATATCAATTTGATTCTTGGAGTGAATGTTCTTCATATTAATATCTAGAAAGCAATATTTCTATTTTTTTTTTCAAAATTCCACCCCTAATGGGGTAAAAAAGGGATGAATGGTTTTTCATTTTGGTTTGATCAGTGTCATGTTGTTTATTTTTGGGAATTCGTGTCCGGTTCTTATAGCGTGTGTACAGTCGACTCACTGGATAGCTCCCATGAAAACTTATACACAGGAGCATAGGCAATAATAGATTTTCAGACGAAAAATTTTTCGTTATTCCCTATGCTCCTGTGTATAAGTTTTTCATGCTTTCGCTATTTAGCTATTCATGATTTTGCGGGCGAAGCCGCGACGGGTAGTGCTAGTACTTTATAAATATTAAAATGATTTCATCACATCAAACTGCGTTTGGAATATTTATTAGTTTTATTAATTATTATTCCAAGTTTTTTTGGCAAGGCTTTGCAGTTTAGTGAAAGGGCATTTCTAGGTACTAGGTACAACTAGGTACGGAAAAAGAATATATTTCAAAGACGATTGGATGAAAGGTATCTTCGTCCATCAAATTTTTTGTATTTGTAGTCTGTTCTATCCAGTGTCACATGTCCAGTACTAAATGTAGTTTTCAGATTATTATAAAATATTAAATTATATGAAATTCAAAATTATTTTTTTCCTATCTACATTTGTTATCCTTTTTTTGTACGCAGGCTGATAACATTTCATTTTAACGATGGAGAGCGAGAATTCTAAGATAAAACCTAAACCTTCCGGATATGAGTATAGAAAAAGAAAAGCAGAAAAAGAGGAAGAAATTCGAAAAAACATAAAAGCCTTGATAATTATTTTAAGTTACCGACAGATACAAATCTCTCTAATGACTCTAATACCAAAGCGCCTTTAGTTCCTACGGTCAATATCATTGATAATACTGTCGCTGCATCAGAACCAATTCCAATTTATAATGAAGTTAGATCTGAATCGCCTAAACCAACTTTGGATGCAAATGAGTTTAACGTTGATGATGACAAGCCCAATAATCAAGATGTGGTGGATGAAAGTACTTGTAAAAGTATAGAAGAAATATCCGAGTCATTAAACTTCTCGGATTGCGCCTTGTGGCCAAGTTGATATATAAATATTATCATCGTTATTATCATCGTAGCAATAAAGTTGTTGATTATATTCTTAAAATGGGTCCCAATCAAGTCATTTTGGATAAATACCCTATCGATGAAAAGGGTCGTCATTTTTCTAGTTTTTATTACAACCGAAAACTTCCAAATGGTGAAGTTTATCCCCGATGTTGGCTGATTTATTCAACATCTAAAAATGCTTTATTTTGTTTTTGCTGTCGACTTTTTGAGAGAAACAAAACTTCAAATTTAGCAGAAAATGGATTTAATAATTGGAAGAAGCTATCTGAAACTCTTCGATATCATGAAAATAGTGCGGCTCATAAAAATGCTTATCAGCAGTGGATAGAGACTAAAATACGAATGCAAACAGGAAAAACAATAGACAAAGAAGAGCAAAAATTAATTGAAAAAGAGAGCGCACGATGGCAAAGCGTACTTGAGCGATTGATAAGCATTACTTTGTACCTGGGAATTAATAACATGGCTTTCAGAGGAAGATCAGATAAATTATACAAACCAAACAATGGTAAGTTTTTAGGACTCGTTCAATTGCTGGCTAAATTTGACCCTGTAATTTCAAATCATGTGACGCTCGCACTTAATGGCGATATTTCCGATCACTATTGCGGAAAAATAATTCAAAATGAACTGATCGACTTGGTGGCAACGAAAATAACTAGTACCATTCTAGCGAGAGCTTCACTAGCAATTTATTTTGCTATTATTGCTGACTGTACTACTGATATTTCCCACAAAGAACAACTCTCTCTCACAATTCGATTTGTTGATATATCTACCGATATCATTGAAATCAAGGAGCATTTTATAGGATTTTTTACGGTGGACGATTCTACGGGTTTTGGCCTCTCTGAAATTATAACCGATACATTAATAAAATTTTGACTCAAACTTAGCGATTGCAGAGGTCAAGGATATGACAACGGCGCAAACATGAAAGGCAAAAATGTAGGCATACAGAAACGGATTTTAGAGCTAAATCCTTTAGCTTCCTATGTTCCCTGCGAAGTCATTCACTCAACCTTGTTCTATGTGATGCTGCAAAGTCGTCATTAAATTCCGTAAACTTTTTCGGGATCATACAACGACTATTCACTCTTTTTTTCTGCTTCGACTTATCGATGGAGTGTCTTAACTAGCATGCAGAAATTTTCGCTATCAAAACATTGAGTGATATACGTTGGGAGGCAAAGATAGAAAGCTTAAAAGCAATACGTTATCAAATAAGCAGTGTGCATGATGCTTTGATAACATTAAATGAAAACGAAAAAAAAATCCTGCCGTAGCGCACGAAGCAATCACCTTGGCAGAACAATTAGGAGACTTTGGATTTTTGGTATCTTAATTGCTTGGTACGATGTATTGTTTCAAGTCAACGTTGTAAGTAAATCACTTCAGGCAAAAAAAATTGACCTTGCACAATGTATCAAAATGTTGGAGAATTGCATTAAATTTTTAGAAAATTACAGGAAAGATGGTTTTAAACAAGCAATGATTGGAGCAAGAGAACTTGCAGATCAATTCCAAATTAAAGCGATATTTAAACCGCTGAATAGGGTAAGACGTGTAAAACACCATTTTGATGAAAACACACAGGATGAACCAAGAAAAAAACTGGAAGTTGAATTTTTTAACCCAATGTTAGATACGGCTATTTCATCCATCAAAGAAAGATTTAAACAATTGAATTCATATTCGAAATCATGGAATTTCCTCTTTTGTTCGGACAAATTACCCAACAGAACGGAGCTTTTAAAATCGTGCACAGACTTACAAAATAAGTTAACAGTTGAGAACTCCGCCGATATCAATGGCATTTTGTTATGCGATGAACTGATTAGTATAAGAGCTTTTTTGAATGATAAATTAGACAAGGAAAAAATCACGCCTCTTCTTGAGCTAAATTTTATTAAAAAACATTCGCTTCAAGGATTATATCCAAACGTATGGATTGCGCTGCTCCTTTTATTGACGATTCCTGTAACTGTTGCCAGTGGGGAATGGAGCTTTTCCAAGCTCAAACTTATAAAAACATATTTAAGGAGTACGATGCTACAAAGCAGACTCACTTCTTTAGGAACTATCTCAATCGAGAATGAAATTGCTGAAGAGTTAGATCTTGCTGATTTAATAAAAGATTTTGCCAACAAGAAAGCGCAAAAAGTTAATTGTAAATGATTTATTTATATAATTAAAATGTTATACTCTTTATTATAATTTTATAAAAATATTATTTTATTTTTCTTAGTTGTACTAATTTTGTATTTTTTTACAAATATATTATGCTTTATTATCAAAACATAATTAATAAGTATTTTTTTAAAAATATTAAACATATCCCGATACTTTACCCTCACAAGGGGCGCCGAGGAAAATCTTGCCCCTCTAAACGCAAAAGCCTAAAGCCGGCACTGCACACAGTGGCCATAACTTTTTTAACAGAATGTATTTACTTCTTTGCTTTTGATGGTAATGTGGTGTTGCAATAACACTCATTGGTGTTGAGTCAACATTTATGTAGGAAATGCAGATCTCACCTCCTCTCATTTCCAATAACACGATCAATATTCTTCATTTCATCATACAGCAGAATATTTGAGTGACGCTTCTGGTTTGTGCAAGTTCAGAACTGATCTGGTACTCGATGTTGTGTACCATAATGTTTCCACCACAATATCATTAATTACAAACGTTAAATATTAGAAAACTCTACTGAAAACTGTAAAACAAAGAGTTTCATGAGTTTCGTCATTTTTGCACAAGCATTCAATTAAATCTTCCGCACAACTGTGGTATGGACACTAGGTTTTTCGTCATGGTTCATCCAATCTTTTTAAATCCAGTGAGAAACCTACAGACATCACACCTTAATTCAACACTCATAACGTTATTCCATTTTAACCAATAAAATTTACAAAGGGCCTTTAAATTTCAGTAGCACTATTATTTCCTGCTAAAAAAAGCAAACAATAACAAATAGCTTACACGGTTGACAGAATTGTTTATCGCTGTGCTCCTTTTGAAATACTTACACGCTGCATCAAATATGAGTCTCACTGGTTGTTATGTGTACAATTAAATATGAGTATCAATGGCTTACTATGACTGAGTCACATAAACACTCTGTTCATGTATGATCAAATTATGCATTTCCAATTGTAATTTCAAAACGGATTTATCAAGAAAACACATATTACTCTAACGTCTTTGCACGTACGTTATTATCTAAAAAGAAAAAACCCAATACACTTAAGGATATAATGAAAAGCTCACCAAGAAAACATGATGGCAATCAGCAGTCCAACAATTGCTAAGAACACCAGGCTTGGCAACAGGTATCCTAGCAAATTGAAATTAATAAATGAAATAAATCTGATGATAATTACGTTAAATTTTGTCATAAATAAAACACATACAAATACATTGATGAATAAAACTCCACTTCAATGTAAAACTCACTACAGCCATGATTACTCTATTATTTTATGCGAATTCTTAGCAGTGTCACAAGTAAATCTTTAATACTTAAAATATTTCAGTGTTTCTTGTAGTATTCATTAGTGTTCTAAATGAATCAGCCTACTTTACTGTCCATTACAGAAGTTTGGATACTTGAGTTAAGACATTCACCAATAATGGTTTTCAGTTTTTTTAAATAAATTTAAATTAAATACAGTACATTATGTAAATTATTTACAATACTACGTTAGCATCCATTAATGGCTGTTTAGAAAAGACAGATATAATTTTTGCCTGCCTCTACTGATAACACTGCATTTTCCTCTCTCTCTCTCTCTCACTCTCTCTCTCTCTCTCTCTCTCACACACACACACATACACACTCCCTCACTCACCCACTCACTCATTAATTCACCTACTCTCTGTACTACTGAACCTCTGCAACAAAGTCTTCACTTGTCTTGCATCTAATAATTCCATTGCCATCCCTAGCAACAAAAATGGTACAGTAGCGCAGTGTTTCCTGTTAGTTTTTTTTTCAACTTTTCAACATTTTCAATCTCTTCAACACATTTGCTAAAACCATCTTTCTTACAGCAGTTACCTATCATTTCATTTTTAATGTTTCTTCCTCCTTTTAAAATCAAATGGCTGACACCTAACAAATTCACATTCAAGGAAATGCCATCTAGTATTTTATTTACTATCAGTTTTCTTAACTGTATTTCAAATTTCTAATCACACCTTGCACTATCAGCTGGCACACAGATGTCATATTTGATGGGAAACACTGTAACTTTGTAGTCTTTTAAATTTGAAACTTCATGGTGTGCAGAGCCGTTGTCACCAAACAGAATGACGATGGATTGAAGTCATTCATGCTTTCTTGTTTACTGAGTAATCAACTTGAAATGTCTTTACACTTTTAAAACAGGCAGGACAGGCTGCTTTTCCTATAATTAGTAATAGCTTTTCTGATCAATCCATACTTGCACCCACTAAAATTGCAACTTGTTTGTTACTTTTCTACTAGTGCATGGGTCATCCTTCAGTTTGCACATTCTGTCACAAATACAATTTCACCATTTCACCTCATCAACAATAATAGTGTCTCTTAAAATGTTATCTTCTAATAGGTCTTTTAATTTTTCATTCCACTGCTGAAAGCCTACTTCGACAAGAGATTCCCCCCCCCACACACAATACACGCAAGTTTTAAAGAAGTTCATACTGGTCCACAAACCTTTTCAGCCAGCTTTAACTTGTTTTAAATTTTCTATAATTCTGCCAAACTCTTCAGCTCTTATTTTAATTATAGCACTTATTGGAACGTTACAACTACACGCTTCTCTAAACTATGTTAACATACACTCTTCAATATCCAAACACTCTGGCCCAATAACACATCTTTCATTCCATTTCTGCCATTATTTTTTTTTTATTACTTTTTAAGTAAGCTGAATGTGTTAACAGGTGAATAGTGTGCTCTTCTACTCTTTGATGATTGGAATTTCTTTCCTACACTCCTCTTGTAAATGCTCTTATAATTATGGCTTTTTGTTTTAAAGCTAAAATTTTGTAGTTTGTAACTCACAACATTTTTAAACGAACTGAAATTAATGTACACTATACCGACAGAAAAATAAACCACATTTAATGTATTTCAGAATTTTGTATACTGTACTGTCTTGTTCAGCACATGCTCAAAGACTGTCAATGGTCTTTTAAAATTACTGTACCACTTTACACTTGTTGATTTAGTGTTCTGAACCTGAGAATTAATTCACAGGAACAAAGCATGTTTTGCAGAATCATACGTATTAGCTTGCTGTTAAGATAGCAGAGACCCCTCCCCTCAATGGTACCTTAAAAACTATAGTATAATACTCAACATGAAAAATGTCTGGGAATTCAACTGATACTGGACTGGCACCACTTTATCAATTGTACTACACCTCAAATAAAATAAAAATTTTAAATCTACGATATTTTCGAATTTCAAACTCTTAATTGCAAACTGCAAAATTCAATTTAACATGTACACTTACACACAAAAGTGACAAGACAAGTAATTTCTTTGAATTACAATTTAAAATTACACCAGTCTGAATTAGTGTGGATTCACTGTATTACTGTTAACACCTGAAGTTTTTAAAAATCTGTTTCATCATATCATGGTATAAATATCACCTTTCTTGGCAAAACCTCAAAATTCTGTAAACAAAAAAAACTTATTTGGTCTCCATAAAAGTTCAACCAGTGAGTGCTCTTTACTCTTCATTAAACCAATGATGGTTCGTAGTGTACCTTTACTTTTCATTACTACTTTTGTAAAACAACTTTTAACTTTTCCTTACAACAGGTTACTCAAGTAAAATCAAACTTGGCATCAATTTATTGTCTACATGTCTGCTTTTAAAAAAATAATTTGTGATGTTATTCGATTTGTTTCTTCTGCAAGTAGTATAATTTCCTATATTCTTTTTAACATTTGACGCACATTTCACTGAAAAATATCAGTATCATCAGAGGTTTGTAAGTAAATTAATAACAATCAAATTAATTTTAAAAAACATTTAAAAATTGTATTAATAACAAATTGTAATGCTTTTTAAAATGTTTTATACCAAACTGTTTTTAAAAAATGTGCACAAACATGTCAACTTTACAATGATTTTTAAGACCGTGAATGTTGTGCACTAGTCATGCAAAGTGCGGGGCAGCAGCTCTAAATCCACTCAATTCTATAGACTTCTTGACACCTCAACACACAACATTTCACTAACAGAAAAAAAATCAATATAAAATTTACATACATATATATACAGTATGTATTTTTAAAACCATTCAGCTAAAGATGCTAAATAAAGTAATACACAGTTTTACTTTATCATCCTGTGGTGACAAGGAGTTTTATAAAAATTATAATAACTTTTTTTTTAAGCTCCAAGTTTTTTTAAATTAACAGTACAATCTTACAAAATTTTTATATGTTCAAGTAGCACTTTCCTGTGACAGAATTTTCAATTCAAGGTTTCTTCAAGAAGATAAAAAAGGAGTAGTTTTTGTTCTAATTATAATAAAGTAATGAAACAGTAACACTATTAAACACTAAAAGAAATCAGCTAAATATTGGTATCATTTATATCCTAACTGATTGATCCAATCAATTTTAGCAGATATACAAACTCATGGAACAAACTTTTTCAGTCAACAATATAATAAGCACATATACCCCTAACTAACGACTCTTATGTAATACATGACACATTCTGACATATATATATATATTTGAAATCATGCTAGTAAGAATGTATTAACTGATAAAGCTAGTAAATTATAAGCTTCAATTTTCCAGGGTTGTTTGAGTTAGTAGTTGGATTTAAAAAAAAAGACTATACTTTTAGTATAATCCTGTGAACCATATTTTTGCCCCTGGACATCCTATTCATTAGAGAGACCACTCCGTACAAATTTTTAACAATATGATTGTAAAATTCACATAAAATGAATGTGCAAAAGCTACTAACAATAGCATACTTGACACTGACTACTATAAATGTTTCCCTTTCTATAATATTAGCAAAAAACACTTTATACAAATTTTAAACTTATCATATAAAAAAGAACTTCCACTTTAACAGGATAGCAGTTTTTTCTCAAAATTTGAAGTTTACAAAAAAATGAAAAAACATTGGATAAACTTTGTATGTGAAGTTATTCAGATGTTTTAGTGGCTTTCATAGAAGAACTGTAGACAGGTTAAGCAGGTTTAGTGTACATAGTTTGCAAACTTTCAAATTACTTTTGAGCTAAAACTGTTATTTGCAAGAAAAAACTATTTTCATAAAACTAGGAATATATAGAATTACAGAAACCAATTATACAAACGTTATACAATTTTTTTTTAATATGTCAAATAAAAATAATGAATTTTCAAAATCACGTCTTGTTCAGAGAAGGGATATTAAAAATTAAAAAACACAGTTTTGGTGAATTGTATAGGTGATAGGTACCACATAGTGACATTCAAACTTTGGTTGTTTATACAAAACGTCTTGACACGTGATTAGTTTACATCTTGCTTGTTTTGTTCATTTTCACTAAGTCAGTGTTGTCCCATTAATGAAAAAGTACTTAAGAAAGTAATCAGTCAACTGCTGCAGACATAATAAATACTAAGTGAATTAACAAAACTTGTCCAGAGTATTTAAAATAATAATATAATAATAGAGTATAATAATAAAAATATTATTGGTTTTGAGGGTTTATTCATCAATATAAATACAACAAAATCAGTCATAAAAAAAACAAATTAACACCTTTTTCTTTTGTAAGGATATACTTCACATTCTTTTCTTAAACTCAATAAGAATTTCATTGTCATGTATATCTTTTTTCTTCAGTAGCTTTATATGATATACCTCTTATTTACTTTAAAAATTACAACACACAAAAAGCTTACACACATGTTAAGAGACAAGCAAACGAAATACATGTGGAAAAGAAAAAAATGAGTACTTATAGTAATTACTTAAATGCAGAAATTTATATGGTATACATTTACTTATGCTTATAAACTAGCTAAAAGCATGGCTTTGTGGTGACTCGCGAAGCTTAAATACAAAAAATATTACGTACAAATAAATAATCACAATATTTATATTTGAGCTTCAGGAATCACCATCAAACCAAACTAGCTAGTTAAAAAAAGGAAATTTTGATTTTTCAAAATAATTTTATGGCTAAAAACAATATATTGATTTTTTTATATTTATTTTTTTAAATACAAAAAATACAATAGAAAATTATTTTTAAAAATTAATAATTAAATAATCTGAAAAAAATTAACATAATTAATAAATAATTAAATCAGTAATTAGATACATTTTTAATCAGATACAAAATTTCTCATTCGAGTTTCTTCTTGTTTTCTACACTTTAACATATGTGAATTTTTAATATTACAAAATCTATCGTAAGAAAATGTTCTGTTTAATGCTAAAACTAAAGTTTTTACTCTCGACAACGCAACATATGTTAAACCAATAGAAGTTTCTTTTTCTCCAATATCTACAACAGCTCTATCTAAGGTTAAACCTTGAGACTTATGAATTGTAATTGCAAAGGCTAATATTGTAACGGAAATTGTTTCCTTGAACAATTAATATTTCCACTATTCCAAAATTTAGTTATAGGTGGAATTGGAACACAACCACTATTTTCATAAGTTGAATGAAAATAATTTTCAAAACGAACCATTATCACTCGTGGCATTTTATCAGGTGGACCATGATTTTCTTCATAGATAATACCTTCAACGTAACCTAAAGCTCCATTCACTAATCCTTTTTCAACCCACAAATTAGAATGTAACATAACTTTAGATCTAATTGATAAAATTATAAATGGTTCAAGTCCACCTGATAATTCTGCACTTGCTGATTTTGCTTTAGAACAATATGAATAGCTGGAATATAAGCAACTGGTTGACAAAATTCTTTTAACTTTTGATGATTAAATTCTTTTACATTTTTATTTGTTGCAAATAGCCTAATTGCACCATTGAAAAAATGACGTTCATCACGTGAAAAAGTTTGTATACTACGTGTCATTAATATTTCATAGTCTTGAACTGTACATTCACCATTACTAACACGATCAAGTATATCTCGAAATATTTGTTGAGATTCAGTTTGTCGAAATGACGACGATAAAAAAAAATACTTTTGAATACTTATGTAAATAATAATTTTCCTTCTAAAAGGAATTCACTTCCTTCAATTTTATCACTGTAAAGTGGTCTGTCATTAACAGGAGGTAACTGATTAATATCCCCCAAAAAATATACAAATAATCCACCAAACGGTTCATCTTGTCTTGATGGAATAGCTCTGCATACTCTTAAATCAATTTTCCTCAAAAGACTACATCCATTCATACTCATTTCATCTATAAACAGAAATTTACAACCACGAATTTCCTGTTGAAATTGAGCAAGTGAGTGTGAACTGAGTCCTTTAAATACTTTATGTACTCCTAATAAAAGTTTGGAGTGTATTGTTGATCCATTAATATTAACAGCAGCAGCACCAGTTGGTGCAAGCAATTGATAAGAAGATGATTCCAATGTTTGATTCAATCGACAAGTGAAATAATTAATTAAAGTACTCTTTCCAGAACCTGCTTTTCCTTGAATAACAATTCTTTTAATAGGAAGTTCTTCTTCGTTACCTTGTAGATAACTAAGTTGTTTTTCAAATATATTTGTTAGTTCTTGTTGTTCATCAAAGAAAACAATATTTGGCAGATTATATTGTACATTAACAATGTCATTTCTTTTAATTTCTATTACTTTTTCTTTTTTAATGAAATTTTCTTATGTATTCAACACTTGTTGATTCAAAATAGAATGCCAATTATATCTGACATCAATTTCTCTTCTACCTAGATCTACTTCTTCCTGAACAGTATTTGGTCCAACAGCTACGTCCATCCAATCATATGCTTGATCCACTTCTAATTGGTCTGTTTCTTCAAAATCTTCTTCGTCTTCCAAATTTTGTAGCATATAATCCAAATCATAATTCAGAATATCGTCATTCCCAAAATGCTGCTCATATATAATCTTCCAAGTACTATTATGTGGATTTAGATCATTCAGTTGTTGCCAGGGAATATGTAATAAAACTTGTTGCTTGTAAAAATTTAATTTTTTAATAATTTAACAACTACGTATAATTTAAATATACTGTAATTTATTTCAATAAGCATCACATTTGTATTATTAAAATCTAAAACATTAAAAGTATCAGTAAGAAAAATGTAGTGTTTCTTTTTCAAATTATGTATGCTCATAGTCATAGTGTCGGGGGAGCCAAAAAAAAATGTGGGGTGGAGGCAAAAATAATGTGTACACTAATTTCAGTGACAGATAAACGTTGAGTGAATGCGCGCGTGCACACACACACACACACACACACACACATGTATATTAGACTTGATTGTCAAAAAAAAATATTTGAAAATGCTAAGTTTTTGTTTGATATAATAAACAGTATTGCATAAAACATTATTTACTATAATTCGTTAATGACATTTTATTCTGGGCGTTAATTAAATTTTACATTTTTAAAAGTATTACGATGAAGTTGTAGAAAACAGGAACTTACAGAAATGAAATAAATGTGTTTAGAGCTTTGTTAAGTTCAAGGAAATCTGTAATATCATTGTGTGTAATGTAGTTTAAGTGCTCTTATTTCATTACATGGAAACCAAGCCTATGGACATATAGGAGCCGTATAATTTAAATAATTATGTATATATTTTTTTGATTGAAAAAGTAAAAAAAATACCTTTCACATAAATAATCACATTTAACAATGTAACTTAACCTCAAACGCAAATATAAATTTACAAAAAATATTTTCACTTGCCAATATTTATTAAAAAAATATACATGAAAAATGAATCTTGGATTTATGAAATATGTTTTATGATTTATGAAATATATTTTATAAACAACACAGCACACCAGTATCTTTCATTCAAGAAAAATGGTAGAATATTCGGTATATACTGTGACGGCAGCGGTATGTGAACATCTGCTCTCCGGTACCAGCGGCAGGCACAGCGAGCCAATCAGGGATCAACAGCCGAGACATGACCAACTACGTGTTCGGAGCGAGCCAATCAGCGATCCCGGTTAGTGCATAAAACCCGGGCCGGCAGAAAATTCATCGCCACGCCATCGGACGCACTTCATCTCCTCTCCACTCTCAGACAACATCGGCGCGGAGTCAGCCGGAAGGAACAGCCGAAGAATAGAACCGCCGCCATTCTTGCGTCTTCACCCTCCAGTTCCGTGCCAGCGATAGGACGTCGCTGGGCTGGCAGCAGACTCTACACCGATAGCGAAAGAAGAGGAGGACTGCAGTACGCCATGAACATCTCAGCGCGGCACTATCAACATCAGCGTTCTCGCTACCAGGTCCATTTAAGGGCCACCAAAAACACTAGAGTGTACTATTGGCGCCATTTGTCATGCGGCAATCCTTTTGTCCGGTGATAATACACTCTTTGTCTAAAACCACGAAACACATTAGTAACAGACTATATAGTAACATTTAAGAAATCCCACGGATGGCGACACCTTACATACATACCACGGAACGCAATAGTAACAGACTATATAGTAGTAGGACTCGCAATCCCACAGATGGTGACACTTTACATACATATATATAGATTTATACAAAAAAAATTATTACAATTATTTCTTGTCAAAATTAATTTTTTATAAAAATAATGATTGATGACACATCTAGACATGAATATGAATAATTATGTTCAATTTCAAGTCTGTAGGTTCAGTAGTTTTTCCGTAAAGTGTACCATAAAAATGTACCAATTGTTGCCTAGTAGTAGGACAAGCTTCCCTCGTCCTAATAATTGTCTCTTTCTTAAATCTATACTACAATAATTATAAAAACAGTATTTTAGTAATTTCATTTTACATAATCTGAACTAAAAACAAAACATAAAGTAACTGCAATATACAAATAAAATACATAAATAACTGTAAATATAAAATATATATTAATATATTTATTTTATATATTAATAAATATTTTTTTTTAATATTTATTAATATTTTAAATAAATATTGTATATTAATAAATAATGTTTAATATTTTTATATATTTATAATTTTTTATAGAGATAACTTATAAGAATACAACTGGTTTGTATAATTATTACAGCATGTGTATCGTGTGTAAATGTTTGATTTATGAATTGTAATACCCTATGAAAGCTAAAATTTATATTTATTATGTGAAAACCTGCTGTGGTGTGGCGCTGCTACGCTCTCGGCGCGGGTTCAATTCCCGCCGGGGGCCATCTGATTTAGATACGACCGTTCCCCCTCGCAAGGCAATGGCAAACCAGCGAGAGGTATCCTGCTTAGTATAAACCTTCCCCAACTATGCCGTTCAGATCCGGCGTTAAACTGTAGGTCCCATATACCTGTGAGAGACTCAGTACCACACGCACCACGGGTATATGCGGGGAGGGTACTAACCAGTCGAAAGGCTGAAGGACTACATTTTTTACATGTGAAAACCAGACCTATGATACATGTGCAGATGCACACATGAGCGTGCGTGCATGCACGTGTACACACACACACACACACACAAAACATCAAATTGGTTTGAAAGACCAACCATTAATTTATTAATTCTAATGCCTTTAAAGCATTACTTCCAATTACAGAAGTTCTAATACAAATAAGGCATTAATTCGAATGCTTTTAAATTTAAAGTTAACCATTAGTTCCCTTAATGTTTTGGTTGTCATGACTAATAATAATAACTCTAGCACTACACTTGCTCCCTTTTTAACCGTTACTAAACCGATCCAAAGTGCCTACTTCTCTTCAATATTGGATTGTCATTGTCAAGGAGTTGAATTGCTTCAACGTTAAAAGTGTTAGTAGGGTGGTGCATATGGATACTCACTTATTAATTCATGTTTAACAACAAATGTTTTGATCCCCAATGCAATATCATCAATGCAAAAGTCATGATGAATCTCACAGTTATGAGCAAAAAAATTGAAGCATTTACTTGTTATTTAACACTTTAATCTCAAAGTGAATATGACACTGTTGTACACGGGTATATTCACAAAGCTGGATGGTTGAGTACATCATCTGATTGTATATCATCACATTACTAGATTGATAATTGAGAATTTCTTCCTATAAGCCAATTGCTATTTACTGTGTCTTGTACCCAATCCCCCTCTCTCTCTATGTGCGTGTGCGTGCATGCGCGGACGCACGCGTGTGTGTGTGTGTGGGGGGGCCTTACTATCTTAACTTAATAGTCTTGCCAAAACATTCTGGAGTATTTTAATAAGGAATAACACTGACTGGCAGTTGAGTCCTCAAATTTTTCTAGGTGAATTCCTAATTTCTGCTTACCAAGGTAATGCCTATCTGGCAATTTATCTTTGCAGGTTAGTTATATAGGGTTGTCTGCAGCTACTTCTATATCAAACATTAGCTGAGATGACATTTTCTATTTGTGGTATGTCAAAGGAATGGGCAAGATCAAGAAAGATAGCTAAAGAAATCAACTTTTCTTCCAATATCTTTTAAATTGCGTCAGTGATAATCCAATCTTACAGAATACATCATTGCAACTACTTTTAGTGACTTCTGATAAAGACTTTTTGAGCATTTCAGCTCATCTTCAGGTTGAAACAAAAATCATACTCTATAAAAGCACAACAATAACAGACTTAGGTGTAATTTTTGTTCCGATTTGGAGATGAGCTGAAATGCTGAAACAAATATATCAGAAGTCACTGGAAATAGTGAAGTGCAATAAGTGGCAAAATATATTTTCAATTCTTGAATCCATTAACAAAATATTGTTAATTGAATAAATCCAAACTGACAATTTAAAATCAATTGTTTTTCTTAATAATGGTTTTAACCCATTAATTTGATGTTTTAAAATATTTTAGATATTATGGCAAGTTAAAGGTATAAAGATATATTATAAAATATAAATATTATAAAGGTAATGATATAAAATATATAAAAGTATATTATACAGATATAAAGGCCTATATGACTTTACATCATTTAATGGTTTTCCTGATTTTGGTAGCATTATTATATCTGCTACTTCCCAGGTAGGTAGCTGTTTTAATCTAAATGCTGTATTGGTTAGATTTGTGGACATGATTATTCCTTTTCTTGGCAACATTTCAATATTTCTCCAGTGATAAGATCAACTCCAATAGCCCTTTTCAGGTTAACAATGGCCCTTTATTTCCTCTCTTGGTATAATAGTTTCTTCATTTTCTTGATTTTTACATTTCTTCTACCTGATCTGCAAAAAATCTGTTTTCTTCTATTAACTCTTACCAAATTCCCATTTATCACTCTTATACATGGAACTTAGATAATCGACAATTTTAATTTTTTTATCATTTCTATAAGGAATGCTCAGTGTCCTTGCCTGTCCCTCAAAAAGCTGTTTACTGATTTGTCTTGTAATTTATTTCTCTTTTAAACTGCTGTTTTATTATTTAGTATATTTTTATCTAGCTGTCATCTTTTTCTTGCCCTCCTTTCACAAGTTCTTTATTTCATCTAGGTAATTACCACATGCTGTTCTGTGAATACATTCTGTGATATTATTCCCTACACGTACTACAAAAATTTTCCACTTTTTCTGTTCCTTTTTCTAACTGTTGTTTGGTTCTTAGCCAAGCATTCAGGTTGATCTTGTTTTCTAGCTATTATCTGAAACTCCTCCAGTAAGTTGATTTATTAAGTCTATTTTTTCCTTAATTACTACTTCACTGATGGTTAGGTTTACTAATGAGTGGTCAAAACTTAAAAAGGAATTTCTTCTATACCTAAAAAGTTTGGAAAAAATTTCGTGGGCACAAATAGGTCAGGGTCTGGGTCTATAGAGCACTTGTTTCAGTTTTGTAGTCTAGTTACTCTTTAGGCAAGACAGTTCACTGTTTTATCTTTAGTTTAAAATTTAGTCAGCAATACTGAGTTCATCTGTATTAGTGATAGCTGCTCACTCTTGATTCTGTTTTGGTCAATTAACTTATCACTGGATTGTCTGGGCATATGACTTTGCACTTGATGTTCATGTACAAGTGAACTGCCTGATCGTTCGTTAAGGATTGTGTTAATTTCTCTCCTTTCCTGAAATGTCACAATAACTTTGTCTCATAGAATTTGTAAAGCATAAAGCATAAAGCTTGAATGCGATGAACGTGACAAATTCTATATAGGACAAACGGTCAGGCCGTCAGCCGAACGTTTTAAAGAACACCTGCCCAAAAGTGATATCTCGAAAACTAGATCCAGTTACGCTCAGCATTTAATGCTGTATAATCATAAGTACTCAGAGTTCCACACAAACTTTAAACTGCTTCATAATTGTAAAAAGGGTGCATACATGAACGCTGTGGAGGAATATGAGATATACAGGGCTTCTAAGTTACAAACGGACCAGCTACTTAATGACAAAGTTTTGTTCCGATCGAATCTGCTGTACAACACGGCCATCGATATCGATGGGTCAGCGGGCAATGATAACGGTCATATAAGACAAAGTGCAACAGTTGATCGTTGGCAACGAGACGATGCGCATCAGACTGTGCCGTGACTGTGTCGGTGTTAAATTATGTGTGGGGTTTTTGTGTTTGTATGTTTTAACTAGTTGACGACCCCTTTTGGGTGAATTTGATGTTTTTATAGTATTGAAACCTGATGATGAGAATTTATTCTCGAAACGCGTCGTTTTAAGAAAAAACTAAATAAGTCACAAGACGGAAGTTAATACAGGTAATTGCCTAATATTAATTCTAAAAAAAAAAAAAACTTAGAGCTATTGAGACACCACAACAAAAACTTGTGCAGTTTCTAAAAAAAAAACTTGATTATAATGTTTACTATGGAGCTAATACTAATTAAAAAAATTATGCGAAAAACTTGTATACACAAACTGAAGCAAGAAATAAGAACCAGCGAACTTAGCAAGAAAGCAATAAATGTGAACTTAACACGACAAAATCTGCAAATTGACCTTGAGCTGCAAATGTCAAACTTAATGAAGTCAGTATGAAACAGAATGCAGCAGATGGGTTGTGTGTGTGTGTGTGTGTGTGTGTGTGTGTGTGTGTGTGTGTGTGTGTGTGTGTGTGTGTGTGTGTGTGTGTGTGTGTGTGTGTGTGTGTGTTCTGCTGAGAATCATTTTATTCTACATACAAATATGTAGTGTAGCACCAGAACTGAGAAATTCTCCTGGATTCTTGTTGATTGTTTTTATTTTTAACAAGGTTACAAACCCAGTCTTGCTTACAAAACGCTACTAGCAAATTTATGTTTCTACAAACACAGGCATGGTATATGTACATTCACACTAAAAACTAAATGCATACATACATTCATACTAAAAAGTAAACAATCTACATAACACATCATTATACATTACACAAAATTAATGGTAAATGAAATAATGGTTTACATCACAAAACAATCAAAGAATATAATTCATCAAAATTACTGTACACTTTCAGAAGACCAACTGGAGCTATGGGATTTACCTGTGACTGTACCTCTCATGCTGGCCTGTGGACTGTCATTAGTGACTCACCTATTACCTATTAGACAGTCTTACAAAAAACTGATCTCAGTAAGCCAGTGAATTCCCTCATGATAACAAAATGTTAACGAGAATGAGTTCAAAAAATTAGGCATAACTATAATACCTATTACTCACTAGTATATACAAAATTTTGCCATGTGGCTTATAGTTATGACACATCCACATACTATTTTTTGATTTTTGAATGCTGGGTACATTACATTCATATCATACTTGGTACTACTTTTTAAAATATTTACTTATAATTTGAAAATAATAAGCATTTTATCATTCCACTGAATAATTACAAAGTCATCATTGTGTAAAACAATGTCCAGTAGGTGCGACCTGATCCTAATCTATTGCTGTAATGAGGACTGTTCCTCAGTGTGGCTGAATTCAGAAAGTAAACAGAATATACTCATAATTATCAAGTACTTCAAGACCATAAAAATACAATAACATCTCGAGTTTCACAAGTTTAATGTAAATTAATTTGTGTTAATGCAGCTTATTTCATTTTAAAAAAAACTTGTTTTTTAGATGACTGTCAACACATTACTGTAGACAATAAGTAATGGCACTACTGGTATAGCATAATATGCATCTTTTATTGTAACCAACTATTAAACTTCATTCCTGTATACTCTGAAAAGAACAAAACTTTTTATTTACTTTACAAAAATTGCTTAACCTTTTTTTTGTGTAGGTAGCCTATGAAATAATTCAAAAGTGACTATGTGAATTTATATAATGTTGAATTCAGCACACACTTTTACCTCCTAACCTTGAGTCCTACATTCATACCCTTAAAAACTTGTATTTATTAAAATACTGTACATTATTAATTATAGTCTCTTTTTTTTTAATAAGCTGTTATTATAAAAACTATATTATATACTTCTCTGCTTTCAGTACAGTAGCATCGCTAAAAAGTTATTTTTTATTAGTCTGAATTTCTAGTTCACAGTAGGTAAACTTCTCTAATATCTGTATAATAAAATGTTATAATTGCTTACATCTTATTTATAGAGTACAATAACGAATTTACTGTGTTTTGGTAAAATAAATTGATGTACTAGAGTTACAATATTTCGTTAAAGAATGCATCTCTTATTAAAAGGAGTGTGGTATACAATTGTGCCACTAGATGCCTCCTCCAGTATGACTAGAGAACCAGTCTAATGATTTCACTGCGTTGAACGTTGTGTCTGTTTATATTGTGCATTTTTGTAATATTAGGTTTGTGATGTTTCATGACTGCCAACATAACTGACTTGAATGTTAATTTTGTTTTGAAACTTGGAAGAGCAGACACACATCAAATGCAGAAACAAAATTTTGGGAGTGAATTTATGGGGCAGACTCACACATACGAATAATTTTATGTGTTTAAAAAATGGCAGAACATCTGTTGAAGATGACGAACATTTTGGGTGCCCTTCAACTGGTACGACTGATGCAAACGTTGCCATCCGAAGTTCATCAAACAAGTCACATGGGTGATGGCAGCTAATTTTGTCAGAACAACGTGGAATGTGCTGCAGTGCAGTAAAATGTTTACCCCCTCTAATAATGAACTACCAAAACGGGCATCGAGTCCATGTGTGGAGGGAGCTCAAAGAATGTTGGGAAACAACCCGAACTTTATTTCACAGATCATTACTATTGATGAAACTCGAGTTTGTAAGTATGAAACAGAAACAAAACAGCAATCATCTCAATAGAAGTCATCAAGTTCACCAAGACCGAAAAAAAGTAAGCCACATGAACATGAAGTCAATGTTAATTTGATGTCAATGTTGATGTCAAAGCCGTTATCTTCAAAGAATTTGTTCCTCAAGGTCACAATTCTGCTAGTGACATTTTAAGGCAGCTTCAAGAACAAATTTTATGGAAATATTCTCAGATACGGACAAACCGAACATGGGTGTTGCATCATTGACAATGTGCAAGCTCAGCCACCACTAATTAAACATGAGTTTTTCACGTCTATGAATGACTATCATTCCCCATCCCTTAGGCCTATTCATCTGACTTAGCCCAACGCAACTTCTTTTTGTTCCCAAAAATGAAAATGGGCCTCAACGGGAATTGACCTGACATGGTAGAGGAGATTCAAACGGTATCACAAGACTTGCTGTAGAGGCTGATGGAAAATGACTTCCATCAGTATTTTCAAGCGTTAAAAACACTGATGGGACTGATGCATCAAAGCACCATGTATGATTTTACACAAATAAATTTGGGAACATTTGTATATCACCTTGTTAGTTGAAGTCTTAAAAGCTTTGTTTCCACACTAACATTGTGCAACTATGTTGGGGACTTTGTTGTAGTTCGCTGGGGAAAATGTTGCAGGGACAAAGTTGCAGAACGTTTGCTGTTTACATCCCATAACATTTGCCACAACAATGTCATTACAACCATGGAGATGAACGACAGCAAAAAGCCTTAGCTCTAGTGAGGCCAGTGACACATGCAACATGTGCTGTTTCCATTTTGTTGGCAACAAAGTTGTGCAACAGTGTTGGGGACAAATTTTGTATCCAACAACTTTAGTTGCGTGATAAAGTGACCAACATTTTCCTGGCATTTCCACACATACAATGTCCCCAAGACTGTTGCACAACTTTCTTGCCAACAATGTTGGGGACAAAATCTGTATGCGTGGAAACAAGGATTTATTGTATGTTATGATAATGTTGTTAAATAATATGAATTCAGTTAGAAACATGTCACCTATACATTAACTAACATTAAATATTGTAATTCTTAAATAACATATACTTCACATTACAATAAACAATGACTGAAAATCAAACATTCACCTTTTATTCTCTGTTAGATGTAGTTTGTTAGCAGTTTACATTACTTCAATGTTATTATTGTTACTTGCCAGTGTTGCTTGATCTGCAAAGGATAAGACCAGGGGTATGTGAAATTGTCCAGTGGTAAAGGGTTAATGTTCAACAACAACTGACAGTAAAAACACTGACTTTACATTCAATGATACACACGCCAGCACAAAGCACTTGGTGTAATCATTTTTAATAATAAACTGTATCTTAAGAAACACTGTTCTTAATCAACCATCTTATTAATTTATGCTACACACACACACACACACACACTACCATTCACATGACGTATACGTAGTACACATATACTTAAACAAATACAATACCATAATTCAGCTCATCAGACAGTGGAGACCTGTTCAGATTTTTATCATCAAGATAGTCTTCTTTTTGTTTATTAGAACGTTTAGCTTCTTCTTCCTTTTGTTTAAGATATTGGGCTTCCTGCTGATTTTGCTTATGATATTCGGCTTCATCTTCCACACACTGAGAGCAATTAATTTTGTTGTTTGAATCTTCCTCCTCTGAATCAATCATCTCTTCTTTGATGTGATCTTCTGTTATAAACATGTTTGGTTTAGCATCCTCAGTCTATAAATAAATAATGTTATTACAGGTCAGCTACAAAACGTCACATGAAATAAATATATCAAGAAATGAATATGAAACTGATAAACATATAAAAAAATGAAAGAGGTGGACAGAAATATCCAGTACCTACTACAACTAGAAGTGGCGCACCCAGGATTTTTTTCGGGGGGGTTTGAAAATTCAGAAACAAGGTGCACAATTTTGGTTTTCCTCATTCTTTTCTTTACAAGGAGGGCTTTTTCCTAAAGAAACGACAATACGCAACTTATAAGGAGCCAATATCATAAGAACAGGTAAAAATTAACTTTGCTTCATAGAATTTTACTCATGTACATTCCACCTATAATGCTGCAAAGGCATACTGCACGTGTAAGTATTATGAGTTAAAATCATGTTAAGCACAGGCTTACTAATTTGCATATGCTTATTGAATAATTTAAATTACTTAATCAGTAAACGCCAACTTTATTGAAATAATAATACAATAGTATAGTTAAAATAATCAGACATAAAGCAGTTGCGCACTTTGTAGTGGGGATAAGGCGGGACGAATGTTATACACCTGAGAAGAAAAAAGGCCTTTTGAAAATATTAGCCTTCTCCTTGAATGACGAGTCTACGTACGGAGGTTTTGATTTCGATTTCTATTTCGATACTACTAAACAGTACTGTACATATGGACGTTTTGTAAGACGAAACAAGCAATAGATACAACAGAGGTACCATACAAAGATTGCACCAAGTTAGAAAATGTTTAACATTTAATAGGCCTACTGCAATTATTTTGTAAACAGTGATTTGGTATGTTGTGTCTATTGCAGTCTTTCTCCAGATTTCTAGTCGAGCCTAGACATTAACAAACATTGTATATTTTAACGTACATAATAGTTTGTGTACATGTTACGATTCAGGAAAAAACGTAGTAATATTGGTAGAAATGTGCCTCTGACGAAGCTGACAAAACCTAGTTCAAGCTACAAGGTGAAAGTTTAACATTTTTAAATTTTTACCAATAAAAAAATTAAGTGTTCCGAGTCAGTAGTTATATTTTTAACTTATAATTAGTTAATCAACGGACACGTCATGGACAACAAAATCCAGGAATATAGTCAACATTACTCTGGCAACTTAATTTGTTTAAATAAGTAACATCAATAATAGGCCCGAATGTCAAATGACTGTGTGTGTTTTAAAAAAACAACAAATGTAAATTGTCCATAAAGAACAGGAGAGACAATATTAATGAAACAATTATACCAAAACTGTTTAAATAATATAGCATTTAATTACTTACAACCAATTACAAATATTTAGCTCAATTCTTCCATCCCACTAATGTTTCCTTCGCTGTTATTATAACTCAAATCATCTTCACTGCTGCTATCCCATTATTTATTATTTTTGAAACGAACTGTTACATTATACACTCTTTGGTCTGATCTCTCGTAATCTTTTCAATTTTCATGACATGGTCACATTTTGATGTGCAATCTATGAAAGAAATACACTCAAATTCCTTTTTTGCTAAGTTTCTAACACTGTCTATGGAAAATGCACATTTTTAGCATGCTTCTTCACGATTGCCTAAATCAGTTCTAGGATTAAGATCAGGAAGTCCGGATGACAGAGTGGAAGTCGTAAAATGTAATGTCCATGGATTGCCAAAACAGTGGTTATTGTAAGAGTACCGTAGCTATGTTGGTTTACTTTGTTTATTTAGTGATTAGAACTCAGGTCAAGATAAATGAACTAAAGAAATCCCATTATTCAACGGCGTCTATCCACGTTTTTTTTAACTGACGTTGAATTCAGATTCGTCTATATAAACTATAGGCCGTCGTTCTTCTCTGAATTACCATAATTTTCTTATATATTTTCTCTTAACTTTCTAATGAGTTATTCTATTAAAAGTTTCCTATTGCTTTTGGCACGTTTTCATCGAAATCTCATTTGACGAATAATGTGGCTCAGACTAGATGCACTACCATTGTAATTAATTTATCTCTTAAAAATTGTTTAAGTTACTTTGAATGTTGGTGTTTTCCCTTCTATGAATTGATATTCGTAAATAATTAATTGAATAGTACCCTTGTCAAAATCGTCTAAATCAGTTTTTATTTCCTTTGTTGAATATTTTTTATGGGAAGCACTGAAAGATTTTATGTCAGCCGTATACGCGGATGCTTCTTTAGTAATTCTAAAAACACTACTTAGAGACACACAGCAGGCCTGAGCTACCTTTTCCTGCAACTTTCTTTCTGATATTCCCTTATCTTCCGATTTAATAAACATGTACACGTTATACATTATTTTCTGACTCTAACTATCCATGACTTTCCGTTGTACTGAAATTGACAGGCCACTCAGATTGATCTAGTTCACTCTCCAAAACCGGAAAATATAGCAATAAACTAAACGCTCTCTTTTGATGAAAACTGGTGTTTTTTAAAAATATGGACACAATTGCATATCATGCGCCATTGGCAAAAAAACAATTTATTGAGGTCTGGTAAACTTACCTATGCTGAATTTTAGTTTATCATTTAGTAATAGTAAAAAGTTTACTTTGTAAGAATATAGTAATTAACATATAAAGAAGATACTTTGTTTATTATGTTCTTACTCTTTGTATATACGTTGATTATAAAATTTTTTCCAGATTTGGGGGGTGTTCTAACCCCCAACCCCCCTGGTTGCGCCACTGCAACTAGTAGACAGAAGCCCATACCTACTAGTTACACTTGTAGTTTTATTACAGGAAATTCCAGCAAACTTGCCCAAAATCACTGTTTTCCTATTGTTTACACAATTTTACATGTTGATTTTGCATTGTCACAGTGTCTAATAAATATTAATAAGTAATTAATATGTATTTCAATTGTTACAACATTTGTTTTATGTCATCAGCTCTTTTTATAGTTATTTAAAAAATATTAATATTCACAGTTTCAGTTATTGGAATTATTGTTAATAAAATTAAAAATTTTAAATAAATTACCTTGTTTTGATTTTATATGAATTTCTGACAGTAATTAATGAACAATTCAAAGAACAACAAAAATGTGAAAAATATTTTTCAGCAAATTTCATGTGCCACTGGAAGTACAGTATGCTTCTATGATGGTATGCAAATTTTGCAGTGTTAGTGGCTTAAAGCAAATTGTAATCGGTCAAAATAATTAACAAAAAGAAGAAACAAAGGAATGAAGCCCTGTTACTATCTTCTACTTACCTACAAAAAATTCCAAAAAACACCAAAAGCCCCAGGGTCACCACCACGTTTTTAAAGGAGGAAATGTGGAAAAGTATCTACTTTCCCCATAAAAAACAATTTAAAATAAAAACTTTCCCTCACAGCCCATTAGACGAACTTTTGGACACAGAGAATAGGTTATTGTAAGGTGGCGTAAGAAAAAATAACACTATAATACACTTTTAAATATAGGCCTTATATCACTACTATTTTGTTACTACTTTGCATACTACTTGGCCTACGAGCATGTATAAAGTAAGAGTTTATCAAATTAAATTATTCAATGACAAAATTAATATTTATCACATATCAAATTTTAACGATAAGATATCACACTTACTTTCGTGTACCGACTCTTTAGAATTATCCCAGGGCGCCAGTAATAAATAAACACAATTTAGTTGTTATTAATTAAATTTTTTAATACCAGTTGCATTCAAATATTACAAATTTATCATTCAGTACTTTATTCATTTACTATCAAATTTATTAGTGTTTATTTCTTAGCAATGGATTCTTAGACTGATTGAGTCACCAAAACAAGATTGACATATACTTGATATTAATAAGCAATATAAAATGATTGTTCATTGTTGTTATTTACGTGTCTGTTTAATTACTCTGCGATGCGATGTCCTCTGCGATGTAGTTTCCAGGCTGGTGATCAGAAGTTATCCGTTGAATAATTATCCTTGTCAGGTCGCACTAATTACACTGGTTTCACACGTATTACAACATTCACTCAAATTGCTTAGTGATTATTACACAGGTGCTGTATACTAATACACTTGTAGAAAAACACAGTATTTCATTAACAAAGCTAAGTGCGTCTAACACCAGGTTAATAACTGCTTATTGATCGACCGTCCCGCACCATGACGTTTCACACATTTAAATCGCTAGGTAACTCGACTTTTAAACGGTTGATGTATTAATTAAAACTTAGATATGTTACTCGGTTTTAAGTTGATCTTCTTATGAACATTTATTAAGTGATATATAATTACCTTAATATCCACTTTTGTGATACACAGTTTCGTCACTGATGACGCGTTTCGGGACTAAGTCCCATCCTCAGATACATTTAATTAATAAACTAAAATATTAAAATCACGATCATGATACTAGTCAAGTCAAAAATAAATAAAATAAAATAAATTACAAATCGCATGTAATAAGCTTTGCTAACCACGGCTGGAGCTCCCGCATGCGTTCACCCGCAACCGCGATTGTCACGCGACTCAATCGCGGGTGAACGCATGCGGGAGCTCCAGCCGTGGTTAGCAAAGCTTATTACATGCGATTTGTAATTTATTTTATTTTATTTATTTTTGACTTGACCAGTATCATGGTCGTGATTTTAATATTTTAGTTTATTAATTAAATGTATCTGAGGATGGGACTTAGTCCCGAAACGCGTCATCAGTGACGAAACTGTGTATCACAAAAGTGGATATTAAGGTAATTATATATCATATAATAAGTGATACGGTACGCAAAAAATAAGTAATTGATTTATTAAGTGTTTACGATGCTAACTTCCGCACAGATTACTATCGCGTTACCGTAACTGACTTACGTGGCGATTGAAATATACTTAATAAAATTACTGAGAAATTATTATTACAACTAATATGATTCTTAGTGTTGTGATTTTCCCGTAGACTAAAATAAATATTACGAGTCTAATATCTGTAATCTCTCCGTTGACTGCCCTAACTTCTTACACTCCGTATTTTTATACTTCGCTACAAACTACCCTCACTCAATATCGACAAACTACACGCCTATTGGTCTGACTTACCGCTAAATTCAAAACTACCCAATCTGTTTAACGAAACAACCCGCGTAAAAAATGACGCTATCTGTTATTCGTCCACAAAATGCGCGTGAACACGTGGTAGGAAAACTTCGCGTCACTATCCATCTCACTTCATACGCTCTCTTTCTAAAATATAGCTCCTTTTGTTAGATACACTTAATTTTTACAATCCTAGTAAATGTTTCGTACACCCTAGCAAACAATACAGTTTTATGACGGTCCGTCCCGCCCGCGACAATTTGTAATTTTTTTAGCCGACTTACTGGCGTCAACGCAAGGTCGTCTTTTGAATTTCTACCGCTCTTTACTACATATTTTAATGTTTTCTTACTTCTAAAGAAAACCACCGCTTTCTATAAATTTATATGTCTCCCTGGGTACCATATGACTTTGTCCCCGTAAAATTGTTGAGAATGCAATTTTCCGTGATAACACATTGTAATAGACATTCTTATCCATTTTATTATTGAAATGTTATTGAATATATTGAAAATAAAAAAAAACTTGTGACTACAAAGCTTATTTTGTGATTACACAACATTAAACAACACACAACAAAAGTAAATCGCAGCAAATCAGTACTTTTGTTTTGCTATTACCCCCTCTTTTCTCTCTCTCACTCTCTCTGATTCTATATATATAATTTTAGTTCATAATTTTTGTTTTTATGTTACTATTTGGCCAAATGTTTTCCCCACACTTGTTGTTTAAATTTTTTCTATTTATCTGGATTGATGTCGGTGAGTCTCACTTGTAGTTGCACCACATGGGCAAAACCGCGCACTTTCTCTGTAATGGTACATTTCCTGAAGTTACGTAAAAACCTATTTTCGTGTGCGTGAGACCTCAGAAAGCGAGAGAATGGAATTTGTTGTACGTGACTTTTGTTTGTCGCGATCGGCAAGTGTACATGACTTAAACGAATATTACACATTCCTGAAGCGTTGCATCAGCCAACTGGACAATGTGCTCACAGGAAAGCAGACTAATCTGGTTAGGGCGGGAACGCGGAGAGAGGTAGGGGTAGGACGCTTCAGCGTTAGGGTCAGTCAGTCGCGGAAAAAACATCGGAGAGAGCAGGTCGCATCTCATATACAGCAGTCACAGTTTTCAAGCCAAGTAGAACAGACGGCAGTGACTCACAAAGGCCGTGCCTTGGTAAAATGTAGCGAGGTAAAAACCAGTGTCAGCAGTGCCTCAGATGACAACGTAAAGTTGTCAAAAGTTTTATAGTTGAACAGTGCGCGCACGCTAAATGTGCAGAAATCTCGGCTGTGCAAAGTGCGTAGTATCGACCTCATGTTGTGCACAAGAGGAAGCACATGGTGAGGGACAACGTGATCGTCGGACAGTCAACAGATAAGTAACCAACAAGGGAACCTATAAAGAAATTTTATAATAATAAATATACAACAAACAATAGTCGGGAGGGTCAGACGGTTTTTGAAAGAGAGTTAGAGTGTCATAAGAGAAAAGGGGGTATATAAAGAGAGAGAGAGAGTGAGAGAAAGGGGGTGAGAGAGAGAGAATATAAAGAAAAGTACTGATTTACACTGATTTTAGATTATAATTTGATAAAATAATTGTAGATGTTTAGTTAAGACCATGCTGTTATTAATAATTAAAATGTAGTTTTTCAAAATTACAATGCAGGTTTGGTGATTGCACCACAGGTAGTCACTGTTAGATAAGTTACTTTACACAGGAAGATATATTGTGTAAAACATATTAACTTGTGGAATTTATAGCAATGAACGCATTTTCCATCAATCAATTAATAAATTTGGGTAAACTATGATAAATATGTGTTAATTATTTTTACGTCAACTACCTAACCTATGACCTGCATTCCAAAGTTCGTCTAACGGGCCTAGATCTTCTGTGAGGGAGTTTTTTATTTTAAAGTTGTTTTCATGTGGAAAGTGATACGGTTTCCACATTTCCTCCAAAATGTGGTAGTGACCCTGGGGCTTTTGGAATCTTCTGTGAGTAGGTAAGTAAAAAATTAGTAACGGGACTTAATTTCTTCATTCCTTCCTTTATTTTTATTGCCTGATTTAATTGAACAATTACATCTTGATAATTATTGTCCTGATGAAAAATGAAAAACATTCCAAAAGTTCTGTACACTACCATTCACAATTTTAAATAATTTCACATTGCTTTCCAACCCGTGGCTGCCTGCGGGCACTAAAAAATCTGTGTGTACTGGCTGACGCCAATGGTGAAACTGAGCCTTTTCTTTGTCTTGCACAACAATCTGTTCGTTCAACTGTGCACTCAAGTTTTCCCCAGTTATAGCTAAGTGTTGATGCCGCGGGCTGTGTAATACTTGTTTACCACAAATATGTAACTACGTAATTCTGCTCCACACCCGTCAGCACATAATGTAAACACATTCCAATCAGCATGCGTAATACTTACTGTTATTAACCCGTCAACCATTCAAAATAGGTTGTGTAATGTACTGTTACCAAAAATCTGTTACCAAATCCCAAGTGATCAAATGAAAATTATAACAGTAGTTCACAGCAATAATCCATCGATACATATTAATAAAAATGTTTCGATATAATGCAGTAATAGAATAAAAGTTCCAAAAAACCTATTTCAAATTACTGTAAATGAATGTTTGTTTACATGCAGTTTGTCTACTATAAATTTTTAATTTGTTTGAAAATAAGTATTTTGTTTACTTACAAATATAATATTACTGACATTAGGTGGCGGCGCTTCATAATCTACATCCTCTATTGTTAACTCTTCCTTAGTGAAGAATTCTTGCTGCACTTTTTTCCTAATGTCAACCAGCTCTCCATCTACTTCTACCATTTCCAGTTCTTCATTTTTAACAAGTACAGAAGATTTCACCAAGTCACAAATTCTGTCATAATCCTCGTCAACTTTTTTTCGTGTACCTCTTCTTGGTTTTTGCTAGAAAAAATATACAACAACCACTGTAAATTTTGTACTTACATGCTTTGATTTGCGATTATTGTGTTTGAGGAGTGTTCATTTTATTGTATATATTTGATTTAGATTTAGACAGCATAACCACATTATATTATTATTACAATCTGCCTGTTTTAACCACTTAGAATCCCAAGCCGAACTCTGAGTCATTCACAATGATTTTGTGACAAGTCTACGTCATTATATACATTATTCTCTACAAGAGTCTGCTATAAATATTTGGGAAGACCGTGTATTTAACATTTCTATAAAAAAAATAAAATAACATTATTTAATTCCTATAAAACAATACTGCAAGGGCCATAAAATACAGCGTCATACAAGGAGTTATCATTATGTGTATTAAGAACTCAGAATACAGTACAGTAATTTATCCTCATTGTGACAGGGGTATAGTCCAACATCTCACAATTGTAGTGCAATTATTTTACAATTCATTACAGTTGATTCTGGTACACAAAATTTTCCAAGTACAGGAAGCTTTTGTTCAGTGCTATGAATATAATATTAACTCACGTTTTGTAGATTCCTTTTGTACGTAGAAACTACAATATTCACGGTATTACAGTATAATTGTAGGCACTTTTCCAATAACTGTACCTGCACTATATTTTCGATGTCTTGAGTATATGGTAGCATCGATACCCAATGCAGTGACGAAGAGGAAATGAACCAATTGTAAATGATTATATTCCTGAATGTAATGAGAAAATACCCACTGTGTTAATGTGTGAGGTTATGTAAGAATGCTTCAGTTTAATTTATTGTTTAAAGAAAACAAAACTCACGGTTGGCAAAAATAATGTTTAATAAAATTCAATGAAGTTAACAAACGTTGGCAAATGTATTTAATAAAATACAATGACGTATAACGTTGGCAAAATACAATGATTGTAACATACTGACTTTTGGTGACAATATCAGCATGCATACAACAAATGCAACTAAAAGCAATGAACTAACCATTGTTATGGCATTCAAACGATTTCTTCTTCTTCTTCATTCATAAAAATTCTGAAGTTACCCTTCAAATTTAGTTCATAATAGATGTATTCATTGTTATGGAATTATATTTAAGCCTAATCTAATAAACCTAACCTTGTGATGAAAACATTAAGTTTTCTTGCAAAACGTGTTGTGATTAAAACAGAATGCATTCTTTGTGTATTGTATTGTAACAGTACATTACCATTCAACGGTATAGTATGAGACCAGGGATAACAACAACCACAAATAGAGTTCGGTGACAAAAAAATACACATGTAAAATTTACTGTTCAAAGTAAAAAGTGAGTTCTGCCACAAAAAAGAGGGACATGTAGTAACCTTATGCCTTACTTCTAGTTGCTTTTGTGATTTATAGAAAAAGCTAGTAATTATTTAAAGGTACATTGGTTCTGAGTCCTTTAAGTTTGTCTGTTAACCTAACAACACTCAATTTTGCTATTACATGTGCAGGTTTAAATCACATTATTGCTAAAAACGCTTTGCACAAAAAAAAATATATGACAATGAAAAGTGATTTCAACTGAAAACCACATTTTTTAACATAAACTAATAAATTAACACACTTTCTTTCTATTACATTTTACTAAAATTATATGACATATTCACAACATATTGATAACGGCTTTTACATAATCATAGTATCGAAAATTAATGTGCCGGTCAGACAACGGGAAAGTACCTTTTTTTACAAAGAGGGAATGATGCAGATCTTATTGCATCAATAATCAGCAAATGATTCTCCAGAAGACGCCACAAACTTAACAGAAAACTCTAGAGCCCTTGAAAAAATGCAGTAGCTTCTGATAAAGTTACCAATGGTTCATAGTTCTATCTTACCCTTCTTTATCTCTTTTTACTTTACCTTCTGCATATCTACTTTGAATTTCATACAGAAATATTAAAAAACCCTACCATTAAGTCGATATAAATTTTATATTGTAATATTCCGTTTTGGATGTGCTGCGTAAAAGCCCCGGGTTACAGTGCCAATGCTGTAGCATGGTTTTAATTTTAGTGTTGATGTTATTATTCTGCTCGTATTTAAATTATTTTGAAGTCGTTAATTTTGTAAAATTTAGTTAAGGTTTGTAAAATTGTTTCAATAATTGAAAATTGTAGTAACAAGTCTGATGACGAATCATTGGGTCGATTCCCTCGCAGGCGCACGTGGATAGGCGTAATTCGCCGCAGATTCTAATGTTGCTGAAATAAACACAAGTTATGTACTCACCATGTACTTACTAAATTTGAAGTTCTGGTTAGTCAACAAACACGTTAACAAGTGAATAGGTAACTCGATTCTAATTCTAATATATCAGAGTCAAATGGTGCCACCTGTGGAAGTCTTTTTCTGTTACACAATTTAAATTTATTAAATTTTTTAAAGAAAATTGGAAATTATTGTTTTATATTTATTACTGGCTGTTTGCCTCGTTAGTCATTGACTTTATTACTTATTAGCTCTTAATCTCAGGGTAATTCAACTATTTTGGTTTTAAAATAAACTTAAAATATAATATTACAGATATTGCACACTACAACCAAACAACATATTAAATCAACAATTACATTACAGATCACGCATACTTTTCGATATACTGATTCAAACACAAACTTTAAATCCCAGCGCCAATTCCCTCCCACCAGCAACCCCCACCACACACATCTGCAACCCATAACCGTTACTTTGTACAGACATTCAATATTTAAATCCCACTGAAGAAGACGAACACAACGTCGAAACGTCTGGGGAAAAAACCAAAAAGTAAGTGTTCACAGTGAAAGTTTAATATACACCTAATATTTTAAATAAGTGAATGAAGAGGATGTACCAACAAGATAATTAAAATATAACCTTGAATTTTGGTTCATTAGGTTTACAAATTCTTAGTGGTTCCTTTGAGACTGCAAGATACATAACAGAAAATGTTGCGCTACTGTTTAACATGAGTAGCTGGAATTAATTATTATAAATAACAATTATATTAAAAGTTTTTTCAAATCATTAACATGGAATTATATCTTCGACTATCGTCAACATTACATTTACTTCAGGAACAAAATGATATTAACAATTTTTTAAAATTATTAACATGTGATTATGAATTCGGCTGTTGTCAACATTAAAGCAACTTCAGGCATGCTGAGTTGATACAAAGTATTATCTATTCAAAATATCCTGTAACTCCTTAACCTATACATAATAAAATACATAAATGATTATAATTATAAGTTCGTTTAATGTTCGTTATAAGTTATCGTGTCCATTGAATGCTGAACTCTGGTCAGGTAAACAATTACGATCTGTTGCTTAAATAGCTTTCGTCAAAATATTCATTAATTGTTCATGTATTGGGGGCAATCGAAATCAGAAGGTTAGATAACCTATACTCGAGTTCATATTACTCATTGTCTGTTTCTCTAAGTTGGTTAACCTTCATAATATAGGTCGAAAAATATTTATTTTTCCTATAAAAAATTCATTTAGTGTTCAGTAATGTTCATGAGTGAACGTCAATTAATTTAGTTATTCACTTTTAACCTCTACTTTTTTCACTTTATTCACTTTTTTCATGGAAAAAATCGTAAAATTTATGTTTTCAGTTAAAATTCAATAATTATAATTAAACACCATACTTCCTGTCATTCACTATATTGCAGCTTATTATACACTCTGCAATTATGATTCGCTATTGTATAAGCGTTTTTTCGTTGAACTCGCCACTTAAAACGTTTTGGTTACGTTGACCCAATTGTTTACATTTATTCTCGCACAGCTGATTTGATCCGAATTCGACTTTTTTTGCGCACAGAAAATGGCCGTCCTATCGCTTTGCTAGTCTGAGATGAAGTGTGAATAAATTTGTTCCTCTTCGCTGTTCCAATTTTGGGATTACATACCCCCCGGTCGATTTTGATCGATTCCATTGGTTTAGAGATTGCTGCTGTTCCTTATAGCGAGGTCACTCCCTTGGCGGAGTAATTAATTTGCAGAAATTTGTTAATGTCTTTGGTGTGGAGAGTATCATTATGACGCTCTCGTTTTGCCCAAAATAAACAAAATATCTTTAAAATTGGTTTACCATCCTTGTGTTACTAGTAATACTTGATATAGCCACACCATGTTATTACAATTGATTTGTTCTTTAATATAAGTCCTCACAAGGCATATGTGGGTGTTATAACTAAAAAGTTAATGTTTTTTACTTACGACTATGACATATTTCTTATGATTTTACATAATTAATTATGGAAACAAATGGTGATTACATTTCAATCATATGGTTCCTCTCAAGTTCTTTTATGATAATTTCTACTTCAATAGTTGTCTAAAATTAATAAAATTACAATATTTGATCCATGCTTTCTTTGGCCTAGAACATGGTTAATTTGATTCACTCTATTTACTTAAATAATTTGCTCTGTCCATTTTTTACTGTGATAGTCATTCTGAGATGTCCATTACAACTTCTGGATATCTCAGCTTTTCTTCAAATATAATTAATTTCTTGTTTTTAGTTTTATTTATTATTCATAGTCTTAGTATGCCATGTGTCATTATGATTTGGTTCATGGTTAGTAATATACTCAATTTTAAGTGGTTCTTTTGTGTACAATTGGTGTTTATAGTCTAAAGAGTGTTTTATAATGGTTAGCCTCCTATTATTATATGTGAGATTGTGAATAATTCACTAATACTTCTTGCTTCTAGTGTAGCAGACAGTTGCCTTAATTTTTAATTATTATGGTTTAATTAATATTTCATTATAATTATTTTATACTATAATAGTAGTACTACATATTGCAGTGCACATTTATGTCACTGTTCTTTTCTGGTTTACAATATTGTGGAAATTCTGAGTGTGTTTAATGGGTACATCTTTCTGTCCAATTTCAGTCTGTGTAATTACATTAAACACCACACATATCACTTTTAATTAACAAATCGTAGCACTAGGTATGCCTTTATAATGTCTATTTTCATTATTGCATAACCTAAACTAGTTTTACATTGTTTTATTCTTAGTTTATTCTAATTACAAGTCAATTTGTACCAGAATTGAGGTTACATGGGACCCCCTCGTCTGACAACAATGGTCTAGGTTTTTCTTTCTGATTTCAATGTTTTAATGTTATTATTTTACACTTTAGTTCTTGTTAACCATTATTTATTATTTTTTCACGTTATTTTTACATGTCTACTGGTGATTACCAGGTTTTCTTTTATTTATTTTAATTTGATTTGCTTATATTAAAAGCATGCATGGTATTCTGTTATTGCTATGATAACTAACTCATTCTTATCTTTCAAGATCTTATTTCATTGTGTTTATACAGTTAATTAATTATATTTTTATCTTAGAATAAAGAGTTTTTTGTCATGGTCAAGTCTTTAGTAATAGTTTGTCTATGTCTGTGTCTCTTTACTGTTTCTTAATTCTGTAGACTCCTTGTTTTATTGGTTTCATTCTCTCTTGGTACACTTATTGGCACATTGTATGATAGATTTGTTAACTCTTTTTTGCTTACCACTTTACTTGTGTTTATTCATATTATCTTCAGTCTCTTGTTAGGGTTTGTTGTCATTATAACTTGGTTTTTGTCCTCTCACTTACCATATCTATTGGGTCATTTGGTTAATCACAATTATGTTGTCTTCTATATTTTCTTCTTCATCACTATTTATTATTCTTTGTTTGCTGATTTAATTATTTTAATTGTTTTAATTAGTTCGTGGAACGGATATAACATTTAGTATACGGTACAGTTATTCATTTATCATTCCTCTCTTATGTGTTTTTGTGTTAGTTAATGGGTGTTTTATTCCTTATATTTGTTGTTAAATGTAAGATGAAGAAATGTACCGTTACAATATGAATTACTGAAATTAATCCAGATACTAATTACCATTATAAAAGGGATTATCATTGTATCAATAATATAATCATTATACACAATTTCAATGTAGTACTTGTATTCACATTAAAAATGTCAGCAATCTGTCTAACAATTTACAAACTAAAGACTACAATGAGAAAAGTTTGTTGAGAATGCATGTAGTTTTTCAAATGTTTTACATTATGTCATACAATGACCAGACACTGTTAGAACAGGATCTGCACTATCAAAACAGTAGAGAATCAGGTCCTGCACTGCAGGACCTGTAAAAGTCACCTTTTGGGATCACCTGAACTGTTCTGTTGCATTTTCCCAAATTACTGAAAAAGGCAATTTTAGATTTGGGAAAAGCCAAAAGTCATAGGGAGCCAAGTCTGGGCTATAAGGAGGAGGGGCTGCAACATTAGTGTGATGCTATGTTTCATTAAAAAACCTTGTACAAAAGCTTTGTACTACATACTGCATCTCTCAGTCAGTGAAGAACTGCAATATAGCAATTCTTATTAACTGTCTAATCTGGAGGAGAAAATATGTAATGGACACTTCCTTTGGGAAGACTGGGTTTTTGTTTCTGGGTTATAGCCGTAAACCCATGACTATAACCTTTTTGATTATATCTGGGCCACTGTTACCACTGTTGAGCAAAAATCTTGTATAACTTCAACAAAGAATTCCTTTTGCTCTTATGACAGCAGCCATAGCACAGACTTTGCTACCACACATTTCATTCCAAGCCCTTCTGCCAAAATCTCCAAAACACAAGTCCGCAGAATTTTCAGCTATTCTGAAATTCTCACTCTGTCAATAGTCGAATTTTGTTTATTGCAGCCTGCAAGTGTTTGTTCAACATTTTCGGTTGTTCTGCTTGTTAAAGACCTTCCAGAACATGGACTGCTTACAACAGATGCCCAGCCATCTTTAACGTATTTCTACAATAATTTTATCTGCCAATTACTCCAAAAGCCTTCTTAATTTTTATGATAGTTTCTGTGCGTGAATGTTCCAGTTTTATGCACAACAGACAATACATGTTATACAACAGTCTTGCAGCTAACTGAACAGTCCAATACATTAATGAATGTTCATGTATGCGTCAAAAGGCCAGGCCATCTAATTGATTGCCACATTACAGTACAGTTGAACATCCAGATCCCATAACATTCAAAATGGTTGGATACTTTCCAGTCAGACCTCTTATATACACAACACTGAACTAATTATTATAAAAACACACTTTACCACATTATTATAGGCAAATGGCAATATTTTATTCTTAAGAAGAATTATACAAAACCTAGATCACAGTAATTTTAACTTAGCACCCAGCCATCAAATATTTTAAAAAGCAAAAAATTATTTTCTTATTTCACATTCTTAATGATTTTTAAACAACATATTGTACATAACAATACGTATAAGTATATAGACTATTGCAGCTGTAATATGTGTGGGCGTACATATTGCTGCTACTTTGCGATGAAAGACAATTACGCATCAACTATCGAATCTATACCAGACCGTACCAGTCAGCGCAGTGTGTTCAAGGACACTGTTTCTAGTGGATTCTCGAGAACACCTGATGACGGTCTATGACCGAAATCAATTGTATTTAAGATTGTGAGTAATTAAAACTTTATTGCAAATCATATGTATGGTACCTTTAGGCTATGAACAATGAATACACTACAATAGAAAATTTAATTACAGTCTATCACACTATACACACAACGATTTATTAACCCAATTAAAACAAAACTGCAACTCGGGACTAGGCAAGAAGAGGTGAGTTATTTCCACAAGCTCATTTAAATGAAACGCTGAAATGCTGTGCTGTGTGCTTGCACTCCCCCTCCTGTTGTCATCCAGTGAAACCCATTCACCTCCAACCACATACAAAAGACATTTTTGTAAAAGTGACCAACCACCTGGCTTACTGCGTAATGTTCCATATTCGTGTGTGAAAATTCCATGGTATCATATTCACATAATCCTAAGATTATGGTTCTTAAAGTAGTTCACGCCCTTCTTAATTAAAGTATTGCATAAATACAAATTGCACATTTTATGAATAAATTATTTTACAATTTTTGCTGGTATACACTACTTACCTTGTCTCTCCCTGATACTCCCCTTGTTTATAATCAATGTACATTCTTTAGTTTAGAACCAATAGATCTGGATTTGTACTAAAACAATTTTTTTCAACCCTAAAAATGTCTAGGATTCTGGTACTTTATACGTGTGAAGAGGGCTAGGACCCAAAGTGTTAATATTGTTATTCCATATACAGTTCTACTCCAGATTATGTAATCAATGTTATGTCCAAACTGACAATGACAATGTTTAGGCTACTACTTTAAATAGCCTAACAAGTGGCTAAAACTGTGCTAAGAAACATTGTGCAACAGAGTCAAGCAGATATAAAATACTACTTCTGCTAAAAAATAAAAATTAATCCATTAGTAAAGAATTTTTACTTGAAATTCCAGCAACGTGTTATAAATGTCTTCTTTTGCCTCCATGTCCTCACTGTTCAACAAAATCATTAGTGGTGTACTCTCTGAATGGTTTTGTATGTCAACCTTTATCATCTCCTGCAAATAAACAAAATAATTTAAATACTAAAAAACATAAAACTATCAAAATACCATTCACATTTAATAAGAATATGATTTCTCCTCTATTTTACGTATATTCAAATAATGTATATTCATGCGCATGCATACGAACATTGGAAATCAAAATCAACTTAAGAACATAATGTATTGTAACGGGGCAGATTAGGCAATCCGTTTTAACCACTCAATGTACAACTTTTGGGGAACGGCCTGTAGTGGTACTAGGTACACGCTGGTACCAGCACGTAAATTCGCAGAAAAATACACCTAGGAAATTCGAAGAATCGACCACGTGGGAAATTAAAAGAATGTCCCCCGCCAAATTTCTGGAACATTCGATGGACCAGCCAACCAGAGAAGGCGTTATAAAATCTACGTCCATTTGGAACGGCAGTGGCCAACGCCTAACGCCTAGCATGTACGCAACCACGCAAGCAACACAGCCCAGTTGAACGCCACTCACCGTACAAAAAAGTCGACAGACCGCCGTTGCAGTACAGTAGTTAAGTTAATCGTAGCCTCGGAATTTCGGTAGACCAACACGAATACAGTAACTGAGGTCTACCGAAACCGGTGAAAATGTAAAGAGAAAGTGGAAGTGATATCGAAAAAGGAGATATAAAAGTGAATGAATAAGACAGTGTTCGTAGTGACAAAGATGAAAGTATGGTAAGAAAGATGGCGGGATTTTGGGAATAACCCGAACAGGTATAATATAAAAACAATCATTTTAATTCAAAGGGAGGTAAATAAATATTAAAAGAGCTCTATAAAAATGGGGGTTATAAAAATAATAAATGTAAACCGAATGTGTGTGTGTGTGTGTGTGTGTGTGTGTGTGTGTGTGTGTGTGTGTGTGTGTGTGTGTGTGTGTGTGTGTGTGTGTGTGTGTGTGTGTGTGTGTGTGTGTGTGTGTGTGTGTGTGTGTGTGTGTGTGTGTGTGTGTGTGTGTGTGTGTGTGTGTGTGTGTGTGTGTGTGTGTGTGTGTGTAAAAAGTACTGGTTTGAATAGAAAGATTAGTTCATAAAATGTATTGGCATAGTTGCATACTTCAGAATTATTATTAAAATAACAGATAGAAAGAAAGAAAGAGAAAGAAGTAAACATTGAATTTGAATAAAATAATATTTTATTTTACATAACAATGTGTTAAGTATAGTTATTTCGCCGTAACCATTTCCTATACTCTGTGCTGAAAAACTCTTCTAACGAATCGGGGATTTTCTGAATTAAGGGAGGTCAGATAGCAAAATTGTCCAAGCGTTTTTTATTTAAGGGAAAGAGTGTTAAGGTTTCCATATTTTCCTTTAAAAAAATATAGGTGGCGGCCCAATAATTTTCTAGTGTTATTTGAAGGTAAGTTATGCAAGACAGATCGCATAAGGTAGGTAAGATTCTGGCGAGTAGTATTTATTAAATTTGTTTGTTTCGTTACAGTATAATGCAAGTATCATATTTCATATTTATTCTTCTAACTACTAATAGCCATTTTATAAAGATACTTTTATAACGTAGTAAGAAAATCTAGATTAGTTATACACGTATGAGTGAAATAGTACCATGTGGAATCTTTATAGTCAATATTGATGGTTAAACACAAATATCTCTCTCTCTCTAACTCTCTCTCTCTCTCTCTCTCTCTCTCTCTCTCTCTCTCTCTCTCTCTCTCTCTCTCTCTCTCTCTCTCTCTCTCTCTCTCTCTCTCACACACACACACACACACACACACACACACACACACACCTTTAAAAGAAGTATCTCAACCAATTTCATGCTGTTTCACAAATATTCGCAATCATGAATTCCACTATAGATCAGGGTTGGCAAAAACCAGGTTTTTTTATAAAAACCAAAAAAACCCGGTTTTTTTGGTTTAAACTGTTTTTTTTTTTTTTTAAACCAGTTAATTCAATCCTCATTGTTTTATTAGAATTTTTATTTGTACATTGAAAATACAACTACTTTTTGTACAACTTTAATGTGAAACACAACATAACATATAAAAAAACAAATATGCATATATCAATATATATATATGCAAATCTGCACCTTATATATATGAATTTAAGTTTTCATAAAATGCTAACACGGCTAAGGATTGGCACTACTATTAAACATTTTAAATAAAAACGCCAGTTTCGAGGCTTTTTCCGTTCCCAGTTTGTTTCTAAGCTTGGAATGTACTAAACCAAAAGAAGAAAAAATTCTTTCCACACTCGCAGATGATGCTTGAGCAGTCAGCAGTTGTTCAATGATAGAAAATATGTTGGTATTAACAGCGTCAATCGCTTCTTTTTGGCTTTTTCACCATTCATGTGCAGAAACTTCAGTCACCACAGATTCGTGAAAAAATGATTCCATGAATGGAGAAGCTTTGGCTTGAAATTTGATTATCAATGGGAGAAGATAAGCTGATGCATACTTCGAACATGCAAAATCCAGCCCAATTTTCTTCTCATTTTCAGTTAGTTGTAAGTGGGGTTCAGTATTAATAATTATTAATAATTATGTATGCAAGAAAATGAGCTGGAGTTAATGCCATGTTGTACCTGTTGATAAATTTTTGTCTGATGGTTTCATCTTGTGTAGCATCCCAGAATTCTTTTTTAAGTTGTTTCCACAAATACACAGCATGGGCGATCGAACATTCATTGCGTTGTACTTTATCAAGTGTTACACTAATAGGCTTTAATATAGCAATCATATCTTCCACATTTCTTTTTAACATAACATTAGCGACTTTGCTTTGCACGTTATCATCAATTTTATCTCAATGGTCTTCACAGATTTTAAAAAGCACAGACCAGCCTTTGATATAAGCCTGCAAACAATCCACTAAACTATTCCAACGAGTGTTAGCTGGCATAATAAGGTTTGGAGTATCTGATTGTCTATAGAGAGCATTTGTAAAATGGTTGTTTCGAAAATACTTAACGATAACAAGAACATGTTCCTTGATATTTGGAAATTGACAGTCTTTTGCAAGGAGATTCAAAACGTGTGCAGAACAACCATATGTTATTACATTTAAGTCATCATGATTTTCTAATAATTGTCGCATTTTTGCAACATTATTAGCATTATCAGTCATAACTGAACGCACATAACACTTTAGTTCTTCTTCACATTTCTTGATGCTGTTACATGCAATCTCTGCCAAGTATTCAGATGTGTGTGAATTTCCTGATGTATCAACTGTGTCTACCAAATATGTATCACCTGTTGCAGTTGTTACAGTAACACACACAATTGGTTCATTGTGGACATTTGACCAACCATCAATCCCTGCACAAACAATTTTATTTTGTAACATTTCTGAGCACTTGCGTTTTTCTTCCATATAAATTGTATCCAACAAAGTACCTCTAATTTCTCTTCTACTCGGAAGATTATAACCGGGACGCAGTTGCTTCATTAATTGAATAAACTGTGGATGTTCAACACTGCGAAATGCCATATTGGTAGCATAAACCAGTCGAGCTACTTGGAGATCTAATAAATCTTTTTCTTGTGATGTAGTTTTCACAACAGATGTATGTAATGAAGATGAAGCAGCCTTTTTTGCCTTACTTGGGGTACATACTGAAAATTGACTGGTATCTGTTAATTCCCTTTGTGTCTGTGTGTCTGGAAAAAATAAAAAAATTGTTAATTGTATGCGGTGCCATATCGAACTATTTTTACTGAATTACACAGACAACACTAGAACAAAGATAAGGCACAACCGAGTGTACTACAGCAATCATGACACGATGTTTGAAACTAAACGGTATGTAAGTCACCGCTGAATGATCTGGCTGCAAACTGACAGTACACTGAATACAATTTATCAAAAAATTAGTTTTTTTAAACATAGGGTTGGGGGTACAATGGACCATTTTCAACTTTCGAAAATTTTAAATCGTGATTTTTTTCAAAAAGTATGAATATTATCAAAAGAGGAAAATTTTATCAGATCTATTTAAAAAAACTCACACATATTATTTTTATTATTGTAATACAGTTTAGGAATTACGACAGCTGCAGTGGTACGAATTAGACTGTTAAAAATATTTAATATATTTATAACTTTTAAGAATGTTTTGATTTCTTAAATAACAGTAAAATTTCAAAAATTATTTAATATAAATATTTTGTTAATTAAAGCATTGTTTTTGCTGCGCATCTTTTATAGTGTCTAGTCTATACTTATGCAATTTTTTTAAAAATATATATGCATTATTTGATATAGTGTATATATGTTGCAACAGATCAAACTTTATTATTCTAATAAGGATATTGTGAGTGTGTAAAAATCGATACAAGTCTATTATGGAGGAGATGAAAAATTATTTATTATATACCGGTACCAATATTGTTTATAAAGATGTATAATGTATTTTAAATTGTCATGTATTGATAATATATTTAATTGTTTGTATTGTTCGATAATATAAATCGATTTTACTTGTTTGCTGCAACGTCCTCCTCTCGTCTCGTCGGTCCCGTCTTGGCGTCCTCTTCTTCCTGTCCCTCCTTCCTGGTGTCCTCTTCGTCTCGTCGTCCTCTTCTACAGCCGGCTCCAGCGGCGATATTTCACAGAGTCTCGTAGTTGTGTTTGACTGCTAACATTGATTAGTTTCTTGATAAATTGTTCACTCACAATGATTATGAATTTCATTCATTCAGTTTATTATTAATTTATATTTTATAATTTCTTAATCTCAGGATTTATCTGGGTATTTACTAATGCGGTGCGTTTAATGTACACCTTCCACGATATCTTGTAGTGTCTTTAAGTTCCCTAAGCGGATATCTTAACTTACACGAAACAGCAACGTATTATATTTTAAATTTTATTTAATTATTTACCCTCTCGGTTCTTATCGCAAAACTTCGTTAAGAATTTCAAGGTTTATAGTTTATTTTATATAAGATATTACTCTATTCCTTCTTTGTTCTTACTGCAAAACTTCGTTAAGAATTTTAAGGTTAATGGTTTATTTTATATAAGATATTTCTACTTTTGTAAGAGAACAACTCTCTTACCGGGCACAACTTCCCCTAGCAACGTCGACAGACAGACTGTGTCCATCCTAGCTCTGCAACATATGAATCTCACTGAATCTGGTGTATTTTGAGAGACCAAGCCCAAGTCACATGATTGATGGAACAACCAGATACACAAATTTCATGAAAAACTTTGTATAATTTTGCATAGTCCTGCATGGAAATTATCTACAATTTTTATTACCCTATCATTGATAAGAGTTACACTTGAGTTTTGCTTTACTTAAAAAACCATATTTCTAAAATAGTTACAAACCTCAGAGTATACACAAATCGAAGCTATTTACTTAAATAATTCCTTGTCAAATTTTCATGTAAATCGGTTAACTACCACTGCCGCTATAGCGATCGCAGATTATCACACCCGCACACGCGCACCAATTCATACAAAAAATACATGACAATATAGTACATCTTTTTATGAAGAGTTTGGTGTAACCTATATGCTTATCAATTTTTAAATACAAAACTTATGACTAAAAGACAAAATATTACACAAAACAAATTTAAACATGCTCGTCGTTCATGTACTCTGATATAAACAGCATATCTTATCATCCTGTGTTCTGTTGCAATGTATATATAATATGTTTAAAAAATCTTTTATATTATTATATCAATATATGAGCGATTCCATGGAAAATTTTCCCCTTCTTGTTTAAAACAAAAAAAATTTTCAACACATTTTATTTTGGAAAAATTTCCATAGTTTTTGTAATTATGATCCTTTATTTGATGTTGCTTCATTAAAATAAGTGTATAAAAACTTCACAATTTATTTTAGATAAATATAAATATAGTTTTTTAGATAAATATAGATGCATCACATCCTGCTAGTTTAGTGTAAAAAGTTTTTCAGTGTATGATTTCCGAGCCAAACGCGCAGGAACTGTACAGCTCCGTCAAAAGTCAAAACTGTACATTAGCTCATGAAGTGACACGATAATGTTGATCTTGAGAGTTTGTGCAGCGAAAACTTAATTTTGTGTATAGTATTTTGCTGTACTTTGGCCGAAGTATATGACAATTATCGTTATAAAACTGCGTATCAGTATCATAGTACAGGGATTTATTGTTATACAGGATATCATTGTAACGGTAGGCATTATACATTAGCCTTATACCTTATAGATGGTGGGCCGGGGATTTTCAAAAGCATCGTTGTAGAGGGAGTTATTGTTGTATCGGATATCATTCTAGAGAGGTTCCACTAAAAAAATTAAATTAACATACTTACCATCATCATCACTATCGGTTCCGACGGTTCCACTTTTACACTTTTCCATATGCTTTTTCAATCTGCTTACTTGGCCTTCTAATTCATGTCCACATTTTTTACACTTAGCTCTGTGTCCTTTTCTGCCTCCCTCATTTTTAAGTTCATCGTACGTAATACAGCCACACTAAATCTCTTTTTCTTCCACTCATTGTAGCGCATCAGTTCACTTCTGAACAGCAAATGAAAATTACACGTCTCTTTCTCATACAAGTGTATTCGGAGAATCACGTACGCCAAGATTTAGGGAATCCCATACGCCACGAATTCGGGGAATCACGTTAGGGTATGTACAAACTAGCGCACGCATGCGACCGCTCACGAGCGAACGCATACATTCACTCAGTGTGTACGTCAAAACGAAGGTGAATGAACGCATTCGTTTGCCTGTGCTCGTGTTCGCTCGGGAGGCGGTACATCAAAGAAAAATTCGGACCGCACGTGCTCGGCTTGGTCATAATGTGTACGTCAGCAAGAACACTTTCTCTCTGTTTTGTATTCTGCTTCAAATGCTTTTGCGCGCGCTGTTTAAATTTAAATAATGTTTGTTAGTGTTTCTTTTTTTTTATAAGTATAATCATACAAAGAATTAATAAAAACCAATTTGTTTTTTTTTTCAAAAAAACCCAAGTGGTTTAACCTGTCAACCCTGCTATAGATGCAAACATATTATGATATAATTCATCTTAGAAATAAAATACATAAAATGTAATCACATTACCAGACCACCAAAATGTATATGTATAACAGTACAATTAGTGTTTTGGCCTACATTAACGTACACAACATAAGGCTTCAATTTAATTTTGCTTATAGTATAAGGATACAGAAAATTTACGTACAGACAATACAAGATTATATAAAATTTATAACAGACTGTACAGAACAGTCAGTATGTATAAACATATATAAACCTTAAACATACATTCTCATGTAGATGTTTAGACAAGAATATAAATTTATTGTAAATTATATACTTAAATTGGACCTATCAAGTCATGAAAGTGAATTGCATTTCTTTCTCACTATTATTGTTTTCCTATACTGTTTGCATAAGAATGCCATAAAATACTTTTACATTAAAATTAGAACAAATGAGATGGACACTGTTGATATGTCATAACAGCATACAATAAGATGTACGTTGTACAATGTACAATAAGGCATAGCAAATTAGGCAACACATAAACTCAAGATATAATACTGTACTTGTAAGCACATCCACTAATCATGCTCTTTCTTGACGTACACACTATATGTCAATGAACTGTAATAATTTCATGGATCATGTTAAATACAAAAACTATGCTATAATGTTTCTCTAAGAGTACTGTAACCACCACCCCATAAACGTAACTAGGTCAACATTTTGCAGAACAATTTCCAATAGTGATATTGGTAGGCATGTGTCAAAGATATGTGTCGCAGATTTAAATTGTTAATGACAAGACCCATTTTTACACTCTATATACTATTCTTCCAGGCAATTGTTTTATTTATCATTCAGTATAGCGTAAAACAAACATAAGACTGCTTGAACCATATTTTAGCGGACTTTATGTGGTGGCAACAACATGTAATAATAATGATTTATTTTAACAAATGCTGACAAGCATGGCCCATTACTGCCCCCCCCCTGGCCAAAAGTGCAAGTTACTTTCAACTGTATTCTAACCTTATACATGACAATTCAGTTACTTAACATATAGCATCCATTAATATCTTACCAATATGATGCAACAAAAATTGTACTAACCTCTTTCAGTAGAATATTCACCATCTGAAGATCATGATTGTATACAGCAATATGTAACGGTGTATCACCAGTACATGCATTACGTCTATTTACATCTACACCGGCTTGCAGCAGTATCACTACTATGTCATATAACTTCTCTCTCACGGCAATATGAAGTGCAGTTTGCCCACCTAAAAATTAACACTGATTATGAATTTGAAACAAAACACTGTATGATTCTCTTTGTCAAAATATTTCTTTGCATTATTTCTCAATTACTTTCAATATTTTTGTCATATCCTTTGGTATGTTTAATTGCACTAACATTTTAATATCCAGATTAGAGAAAAACAGATAAGTCAGAACTGAGATGAACGCTAGGATGAAGGTTATAAACAAGACCAAAAAGAGAGCTTTAGCTGGTCTGGACATTTCCTGATAAAGCTACAGGAACATTGGCAAAAAAAAACATTGAAAAAAATTATACATGCAGATTATTTAAATTTGTTACAGCTTTGTTTTACTCCAAAATAATTTAAACATCCATAGAATGATGGAGAATAAAGGTTACTCGATTTTTACATTATAAAATTTTAAAAATTATAATCCTGTAACTTTGATTTTTGGGAAACTTAATTTTCAAGTCACAGAGTACGTTCAAGCAAAAACCTCATATAATCAATATATTTCTTATCTTTCCCATTGTGTCATATGACTTCTAGGACACAAATAAACCTTCTAGTGGAGGTTCCCCACCTAATAAATGTCACAAACCTGATCTTTATGGGCTAACGATTCTGATCTGATAAGTTTTAAAATTTGATTATTTTGTTATGTTCTAAAATTCCCTACAATCACAAAAAAGATAAGGTGCAGCAAAAAAAAATTCTGTTAAGGTTCAGAAATTATGATTATTTTTTACATATTTGGAAAAAAGCATTTAAAATAATACATAATGAAATGATGAAATACATAGCAAATGTAACTGGTCTGGAACAACAAACTAGCATTATCGCTATCAATAGCTATTTATTACAATGCTTTCTCTTTTTTTCTTCTACATGCTATGAATTAAGATGATTGTTAAAATACTAGTTTCAATATAAGAGTGTAAAAGTTTTCATTTTTGTGATAAAACAAACACAAAATTCTAGTTCTGTGCGTGTGTACCCTTCCATAAGGCTTTACAATTGCCTAATTTTCTTTCATGTTACAGTTTTTCATCAATTATTACAAAATTACATAAATTATTTTTCATATTTTTTAATATTTCTCTATTGGTAAATAAGTACAATTTTTATCAGTGATAAAGTTTTACTGATATTCACAACTATTCTTCATAAGTATCGTTCACAACCAATAACTATAAGTATTTTATCATTATTTTCAACAGAATTTTCCTTTATCAGTATTTACTGTTTGTCATTTAAATTCAGTATAGTATTTTAGAATTTATATGGTGTAAAATGATAGTTCTATGAACAGAATGTTAAGAGGATCCTCACGAAAAACGCTATACAGACACAAAATCTGTGGGCAGTCCTACTAGTATCACGTAGCAACAGCAATAGGAAGACACCACATACATGTACACTTATGTCAACTCACTTATGATGCACATACCTTCATTTCTTGTTTCAATATCTGATGCTTCCATTACACTGACTAATTTCTTTACTATGTTTATGCTCTGTTCTTCTGTAGCATAATGCAAAGGTGTATTTCCATGACTATCTTGCAAACTGGGATTGGCTTTATAGCTGAGCAACAGTTGCACAAACTTTTCATGTTTCAGTTTTGTCGCCAAGTGCAAAGGAGTCTGATAAACAGAAAATACACAAGAACTTAACAAAAGCAGAATTAACACACACACACAGAGCACTCAAAATAATATCCAACATCTTTATTTTAAATACAGCCACAATATATTCAATGCACACTTTAGGGCTTTCCACACTACAGATAAAGAAAATACAACAGAGCTTAACTTCATTCTTTCAACCAATTTCATATGAATTGTTTACATCGACAAATGAATTTAAACTAACTGCCGGGCTGCTTAGCCGTGGTCCAAGGTGTTCAATTAAACCAAACGTTGCAGCAGCACCACTGGCTGCCATCTTCAGTGGATGTAACGAGTCAAACCTAACATGGAGTGTTGTATGTTAGGACCACAGTATTGTGGTTAAGGCTAAAGATGTCCTGCGATGCTACCTGTACTTATAAATTCATTAATTATCACGAACAAGTAAGAATTGCACCAACAGCCAGTCAGAAGAAAGAAGGTGTATGAGAGGCTCACATCGTGCCCTGCCATAAAGTACTTAAAGAAATGCTTTCGCCCCGCCGATTCATAGTGATTGCAGCATGCTTCTGAATCAAGACGGAATCTATGTGAAGACGAGGGAAGTACGCACTCGCTGCTGACAACAGCTTCGTCTCATCAAAGAGGATCTGATGGTCAGCAATGATTAGCGCATGTTCGGCTACGGCAGAACCTTGGACCACGGCCAAACAGCCCGGCAGTTAGTTTAAATTCAAGTGACACCGGCCGTGAAAGCCTTCAAACAATAATACTGGAAATGTTTATGGAACACTAGATCAAATTGAAGAATAATTTAAATACCATGCATGGCAGTTATATGATTGAACCCATTATCTTTTGATGAAACACAGATGGAAAACACATGAGACTAATGAGTCAATTTTCTTTTGGAAAAAGAATCATATACGAAGATATTAAATAAACTTACTGACATAATATACTCGAAAAACTTTACCAGATACTTTACAAAAACTTTACCAGTTAAAGTAAAGTGTGTACATTGTTGCTGACTGTGTACATTTCTGAAAATTCCTCTATGAGACTAATCAGTTACATATATGTCCTTAATAATGCACTTTCTCCATTGTTTTAAGATGACACCTACCAATCAACAATGTAATATAATTGGTTCAGACAAAACTGTTAATCCTGACCACAAAAGAAATTGAAAATTTGGAAGACAACTAATAAGATGGCCTGTAGTGGCTCCAGCACGAAAAACTGCATTAAAAGTATACTATGTAGTCAATCAGCTGTTAGTACATCACTTAACAAATAGATAACAGAATTACTTAATGCACTATATAGCTGGGTTGTAACAGAATAAAAAATTTACTTATAGCTGAGAAAGCTTCAATAATAATTATTAATGTATACCTAGCCATCCCCTTACTTCTATAAAGAGTACCTACCCGCTCCTCAAAATTTTTGGAGTCAATGTATTGATAGTTATGAACGTTATACTTTCTACAGATACTTAACAGCGTTTCAAAATCCGTTTCTCTGCCAAGCAGGATAGCCATATGAAAAACGCTGAAACAAAAAAATAGATTTCTTAATTAATTAAGAAAACTGATATATGAAGTCTGATCAAAAAGTCTGTGCAATTTTTAGATTTTGTGCATTATAAATGTCCAATTAAAAAATTGTTTTTAGGTGATGTGTGTATCCATCTTAGTTATAAGTGCCTAAAAATTTTACACTGTTGGATGAACAGTTTAGATTTGAGAACTACTTGAGTAAGTTATGTTTTGGAGTATTTGGCGATTTTCTTGACATTCTGCAATGCAAGATTGAAAAATATGGAGTAAATTTTGTGTAAAGAATTAGATAAACTGTTCTGTCATGGAGAAAGTGGTGCAGAAGATTTCTGAAAAGCCTGCTATACATGAACAAGCAGTTCAAATCTTCAAAAATTATCATGAACAAACTGAATATCATTGTAATCATATGTAGAGTGTAGTTTTGTTTTCCATTAATTTTTATCATTAGGCACAATAAATATAAAAATATAAACATTATTCTGGCATTTTATATCACATGTGTGTAAAGCTATTCATAGGAAACTGTGAAATGGAAGGGCAGTTTATAGAAATTGCATGATGATAATGCACCAGTCATTGCTTCTTTAAGAATTTTAGGGAAATAAAACACTATACTGATGCTGCAACCGCTGTATTTGCCATATTTGCCCCAACACAATCTTTCTTCTTCCAAATAATGAAAAGCACCACGAAAAGACAACATTCTGTGACTGTTGATGTCATAAATGAGCGAGCTGAAGGCTACACAAAACAGCACGTTTGAGAACTGTTTTTAAGTCTGAAAAAAAAAACAATGGCATAGTCATGTTATAACCAATTGATGCTATGTTGAAGGGAGCATTGTAAATGTGGATGAACCAATGTTTAACTTTTCAAGTAAACAAAAATTGTACGAACTCTTTGATCAAACCTCATAGTCGTTTTGTTTTTCATCACCAAGTTGAGTTACAAAATATTTTTGTACGATGTCTCAAACATAATGTAGGTATCATAAGTCATCATCATCATCATTGTCACTGTCTGTCATCATGGAGAGGTTGAACATCACAAGAACAAAGTGACTGGTTTTTAGAGGAGAGTGCCATAAGACACTCACCTATATACCTTGTAACTGTTATGAGACGTAAACTGATAGATGGGCTTAGCCCAGTCTCAATTAAATAAAGAGGGGAAAAATATGGAGGTTAAGCCTTGTTACAGGCTTAATAAAAGTAACAGACCTCCTCCTCCCCCTCCTTCACACAACCGTCTTTTCACTTAATGGCTTGGGTATAAATGGCTGTAATGTCACAAAGCCATATGAAATCTGTGTGCGATCTTCTAACAGGTATTGGCCTATATTTCTAATATCACACTTGGCTGATGATTTGAAGAACCTTATTTGCCTTGAGAGCCTTTTCTCGTCCATTTGGTCAACATGTTTCCACTTATTTTATTTACTTTTTATTTTTTTTTTGTATTCATCTATTATTCGTTGGTTCACATTGTAGATGTTTGGTATATTCCTGACATCACCATTATATATATTCTGTCCAACCACGTGCAGACTCTGACTCTTCTTAAAAGCATATCTCAGCTTCATAGGATCCCACTTCACACTGCTATACATCAGAATCAGAATCAGGGTATGCATATATAAAAAACCTAGGACAGAGGGGTAAAATATTACATCTTTAATAAGGTGTGGACTGGAGAATCTAGTATGCCAACATCATGGAAGAAAGCTGTGATCATCCCTATTAAAAAACCAAAAACACCATGTGATGAAATGGGCAGCTACAGATCAATTTCCTTAACTTCAATAATCGCAAAAATAATGGAAAGAATGGTAGCAACAAGGCTACAATATTATCTTTAGTGCAATAAACTAATTTCCAATGATCAAGCAGGATTTAGACCAAACTACACCACCATGCATCAAGTCTTAAGGTTGACACAGAGTATTAAAGATTCATTTAACAGAGGAGAATCTGTATTAGCTGTGTTTGTTGATTTCAGAGGCGCATTCGATACAGTATGGAGGTCAAAACTTCTAAGAAAACTTATAGACCTAAACATAATAAATAATATGTTTCGCTGGATCAAACTCTTTTTGAACCAACGATGGATATGTACAAAATGGAGAACAGCTACATCCTCTTACAAACAAACACAAGTAGGCCTCCCACAAGGAGCTGTTCTGAGCTCATTATTATTTAACATATACATAAATGATCTACTTAAAGCACTTCCCCACAATAAACTTAATTGTGCAATGTATGCAGACGATGTTGTAATCTGGACAGCAGCCAAAAACGTGAATAAAAAAATTGTTCGACATATTACATAAAGATATGAATGCAGCTCCGACTGCCCTCACGGAATGGAGTGACAATAACAATATGAAAATAAATGTCCAAAAAACAAATTACCAACTTTTCTCATTAAAAACAAAAACTCAGGACATACACCTTCAAGTAAAAATACAGAAATCCAAAAGAACTGCAACACCAAATATCTGGGAGTCATCCTTGACAACAAACTCAACCTAAAAGACCATGAAAACCACACCACAGCAAAAATCTCCTCCAAAAGTAACATCTTAAAAAGACTCGCTGGAGTGAAATGGGGTGGAACCCTTGATATACTTAATGAAACCTACAAAACATATATCAAACCAAACCTTCTGTATGGTGGAGAAATACTTGCCTCAGCTAGCAATGGCGCAATAAGAAAACTTTAAATAAGTCAAAATAACTGTCTACGGATCATAACAAGTGCTGTGAAGTCAACTCCTGTATCAGCATTACACGCCTACACAAATAAATACTTGTGTAATGAATACAAATACCAGACATGCATAACGTATGAAAAAATATTTCAAAGAAAATACAATAACCCATGGATTATGGAGCCACCAACAGAACAAATACTAAAAACACAGACGAGCTTTAAACACCTGATGTCGAGATGGAGACAAGAAAATATAGAGATTGAACGACCAACACAACTGACTAACCCCCTGGATTTTATTGAATTTAATATAAACACTCAACTCACTGAACCCATCAACAAGGCGAATGATATGCCAACCAAGGTTGCCCAAATTTCATTAGAGAGTATTAACAGCTTGTATCCATAAGATCATTGGTTAAGAATATATACAGATGGATCTAGAATTAAAGGAGAAACTGGGGCGGGCATCTTCTCTGAGCACTTCTCCCACTATTTTGTGCTGAACTCAGATGCTACTGTGTTCGAAGCAGAACTATTCGCAATCAATGAAGCACTGAGGCAAATAATAATAAGGCCCCGGCTAAACACCAACATAGTGATCCTGGTTGACTCTAAATCAGCACTCCAAGCGATAGCTAACAATAATACACCAAAAAGTTGTTTAATCCAGTCCATACAAAGTAAATATAAAATAGTAAAAAACACCACCAAATCCATAGCACTGCAGTGGATCCCATCACACAGAAGTCTGAAGGGCAATGAAGCAGCTGATGAGTTTGCTAAGAGAGGAACACTTTTACTCCAGAAACCTAAAAGATTGCCTACACTGGATGGAAGGATCAACACACTGAAAAGAGCATCCCACCTTGAATTCACCAGCAGCATACAGGAAGACTTGAAGGACAAGCCATATAAAAATGTTCGAGATCTATTCAACAAAGTTAAAGACGTACAAAGAAAAACATCTGTTGCAATTTTTCGTTTAACAACAGGACATGACTGCCTGGCCGAACATATGAAGAAAATGAATGTTATAAATTCCGACAAATGCACACTATGCAAATGCCCTCAATCAATTATGAACAAGGACCATCTTCTGGTCTGCGAAAAGTTGGACGAACAGAAGCAGAGGAGAGAGGACCTGGCTGGACTTTACTGGGAAGCAAGACTGAAGATGGCGTGAGCCAAAACAAGCCATTGGGCAACAACATAGTTTTATATAATAATTTTTTATCTTGTCACTATACATTTTATTTACTAATATTCTCTTTATCATGCCACCATACATACACATCTCCGAAGTTTTCGTTCTCTAATATCGCTTTAAGAAACCTCAAACCCTGTCCTCTACAACAAAAACATGATACCTATTCTAAAGGATATCCACAGATTGTTTTTTAGCATATTCTATTATTTATCTAAAATGCTATAATTTAGTTTTTTTATAGTGGTTTCTTGGAAGTATTCTTTAGTTATTCTATTAGTATGGATTCTGAACTTAAACATGTGTTTCAATGGTCCTCTTTAATTCTATAGTTTTATATCTTTTGACAGAGCTGATCTGCCTCTGAACATTCCATTCAAACAGTAGACAAAGTACTAATTTTTGTAACAAACACAGTAATTCTGTAATTTATGTACAAACATCTTGGAGCTATATACAATGTTGGGAAAATCTAATGTTGTATCAACATGAATTTCTAGAATTTTCTGTACACAGTAAAACTCTGTCTTTCTGGTCACTACAAGATTGCTAGCAACTTAAATATATCAATGTTTTCATACTGATGTTGCGATTATTCGGCTTCGACCGAATGCAATGATCGACGAGTCGTACTTTGCCCGACGCCTGATGTCACGTCGTTCCCTTTACTAACGGAGCCGTTTGTTCGGTTAAATCTTGTCAGTCGAACAGCAGACCGCCTTTGTGAACAGAGCCATCTTTCAAAGCACTATGTAAGAAGCCTCGTTTACCAAGGAAAATAAGAATTTTTGTCATCATAAATCAATGCTGGGAGATGAATAATTCTCGTCTATTACGTCTGTAAAATAAAAGAAAACTTGTAATTTCTATAAAAAAAATTGTTATTTATAAATAATCAAGACGTAGCCTGTTTGTAATAGTCAGCCTCGACTAAAATCATTTTCAGTCAGTCAATTTAATAAAAAAGGAAAAGGAGGGAACTAAGATAAGGTATGTAAAGCTTATTGTCAGTATTTGTTTTATATAGCCTATAATTTGAAGTTGTAATTTTATAATTTAATTTTGTAAATTTGGGACTGCGCACTGTATGAATGAATGTGGGGGTACTAATTAAGCTGTGCGGGTGCGTAAAGCAAATTAAAAGATGTGAAATTTTCAGTTAAAAAACTTGGCTCGACGTACGGGAGCGAGAATACGAGTACATAGACTCGACGTAGCCTTCTACCAACGATCTTCCAGCATGGTCCAGAGTACGAGCTGAGAAACGTGCACCCGTTGCGACCAGCTACGGCAGGCCGTGATTGAACCTCGCTGGAGTGTCAAGTAATATTTAACAGTTAACAGCTTCCAGTGAAAGTCATACTGCAATTAATAAGGAAAAAAGTGCTGAATTAGTTTCCTCACTTTAAGTGACATAAACCAGAATCTTTTGCGAATATTCTGTGAAACAACACAGTGTCAGAATTTTCATAAACCGGTCACCGCTTGTATGTTAAACACCATTTAATAAACCAGTATTGATCTGTGCAACCGTTTCATATCCAGTAATTCTTTATCCAAGTTGTAATTGTACAATTATTGAATTTTAGTATTTATTTTACAATTTATTCAGTATTTAGTCTTTTCGACATTTAGCCTTTTGGGAGTTGGGTTAACCCAGTGCTGATTGATTAACTTGGATTAACTTTGGCTGACTGTTTTGTAATTTCACAAGGTTTCGAGGCTCCTATCATTTGAAAATAAACGGGTCGGGTTCGACTCTGTTCACTAACTGGCGTTTCCAATTTTTTACTCAGACCCGCCCCCCATTTTATGAATTATGTTAAGTTTTAAGTATATTTGGATAGTATGTTATTAGGTGTAGAGAGATATAAATAGTAATAAATGTTTTGATTGGTTTTGTGACATACTATGTTACTTTGGGTATATTCTGTGTGTTGCGCTTCTGGGCCCCAGCGAACGCAGAGGAAGCGTGCAAAAGAAGTGGTAGCCGGAGCGCGGTTTTCCTTGGTCCGTAGGTTATAATGCATAGTTATTATGTGTAATTTTGTTAATGTTGTATTTTTTGTTAGTGTAGTGAGTTGTGTTGAAATTTTGTATTTCACGCTATTGGTCAAATGAAATTTTGTATAGGGTTTTGTGTGAGGTACTTCGAAATGTTATGTGGGGTTAGCAAAATTTGTCACGAGTAGCTCGGTTATTGTAAAATCAATTCATTCGGAGTTGTTCAAATTATTTGCTCGGGAAAAGAAAACCGTTAGTTGTACTAACGTGGTGCATTGCGGTATTCGGCCGGCCCAGCTTGCCATATCAGCAGTTCTCATCGATCAGCTGCTCCCTTATCGTTGCGCTTTGTATATTTTAATTTTCTCCACTACTCGTAAAATGGCCTTACTAAGAGACATTGACCAGCTACGAAAGCACGACTTGTTATTCGAATTAAGGGCTCGTGGTGTCATAAAACGGGACAGTGGGGGAACTGCGGAAATGCCTGCGGAATGTAATACACGAAGGAAAAACCCCCCGACGCGAAACATCTCGAGGGGATAGATATTTCGAGCGAATGCAAAGAACGCGACTTAATATCAGATATTTCAGATGTCGATCTTGCAAACATCGGCGAGTCCCAGTGCCGGAACGATCACCAAAGGCTTAGAGCCAGGTGTCGGGCCTTTGAAGGCCGGTTAAAGTTATTAGAGTCCTGGGCGGAATCGTCGGGGGACGTAAACGACCGGAAACACATAGTCTTAGTAGGGGAAAAGGTTAAAAGGGTTTTGTCGGCCAGCGAGACTTGCCCCGTCGCGGAAAACGAGGCGGGCCCACACGAGTCCGCGCGGCCGGGTGGCAGTAGCTCTAACGCTAGATCGCTCATTCAATTTGAAGATAAGGCGGCCCCATTAGGGAACGCCGCTCCCGGACTCGAGCGGAACCCTTTCTTGAGCGAAGCGAACGCCTCTCCTTCACTGCTGCCTACCAGCTTTTGTTATAGCAAATTACCACATCCCGCCGAAAAAATAGTCCGCGGCCTCCCTGAGGCAGACGGTTTCTGCGTGGAAACACTTCTAGAGATTTTTTTAAAGGCGCCTTGAGACTGAAAAGGTGCTTTCCGGTTTCGGAGGCCAGGTTTCTGGCCTTGTTTATGCCTTATTGTAACGGGGCTTTGGCCGATCGACTTGCCAAGCACCTAGCGGCGGATAACTTTGACCGTTTTCACCAGGAAGCCCTGGAATTTTTTTATTCCCGATCGGCTGTTTTCCGCCTTAATGCAGAAGCTGTTTTTAAGAGCCCAAGCGCGCGGAGAGCTTTTGTCGACTTACATCTCCGAAATAAAAGAGGCAGCCCAAGTATTGCGACTACCCGTGACTGAGAGGGAAGTAGTAGATAACATCGTTTCGGGGCTGTCCGCCCAAACAAGGTCCTGTCTTGTGTTCTGCAACCGCCCATCCACGTATGCCGATCTGGACAAGATCTGCGTGGAAGTGGCTAATTTCCAATTCACCGTCCAGACTACGGCAAATAGATGCCCTGCTACCCCCCACCCCCCAGCTAATGCCGGACCGCGCGAGGGCCGAAGGTTGTGTTACAATTGTAAGGAGGAAGGGCACATGAGGCGTTACTGTCTACGTTTGAGAACCGCGAATCCAAAAAACATGTATTGAGAGACAGTGTGGTCAGCAACTGTTTCTCAACCTTCTGCCGTAAGTCTGACCTGACTAGCCGCCGCTGCTTTCCCATCAAGAATTCCTTCACCCCGACTTGCTATCTGTGTGGTAAAAAGGGGCACTACATCTGGGAGTGCCGTTTGTTTGTCGGGAAAGCGTAAAAAAAGAATCCCCAAAAGCGCCGTCGCACAACCAACGGAAGGAAGAGCCGAATGTTGACTCAAAGAGTCACTTCCCACGACTTGTACAAAGAACATCTGGGAGCGGAAAAGAACTTAACGAGTTTGTTCAAGAACAAACTATTTTCGCCCCAGGTGGAAGTAAGTTTTATGGATAAAACCGTGAACGGACTGATTGACTCCGGGTCGGTGCGCACAATTATGTCGCGTCGGGTGTTCGAGAGTATTGAAAATAACCAAAGCGTCTTGAAGCGGACTAAGAGTGCTGTAGTATGCAGGAGTGCCTGCAACAGCAACTTACAAATCAATTTGGAAGCCTTGTGCAGGGTGAAAATAGACGTGTTTACCTGGAATTTCCCCATACTGGTCGCCGAGGCCCTGTCTTGCGACCTCATACTCGGCGCAGACTTTATCCATCGCACCCGTTTGGTGCTGGATATTCACCAGGCGATAATATATTTCAAATCTCGTTCGAAGAACCTTATTTCTCTGTGCGACCGCAAAAACAGTCCCGAAGGCTGTCATTCTAACCTTTTGGAAAAAGATCCTTTTGATGTCGGACACCTCGACCGAGAGAAGGCGGACGAAATACTTAAGTTATGTGGCCGTCATAAGAACGTTTTGACCGGGGAGCTTGGCCGGACGGACAGGTTGACGTATGATATTACTTTACTGGTTTACTGATTACTGATATAACTGGCCTGTCAAGGCTCATCCCTACCAGCTCGCCCCCTCCCAAAATGAAAGCCATGCGTGAGATTACGGACCAGCTAGTTAAAGAGGGCGTGATCAAGCCGAGCATATCCCCTTATGCGAGTCCAGCGTTTTTGGTCTGCCGACCTGATAAAAAACCTCGGTTGGTTATTGATTACCGTAAGCTCAATAAGAATACCGAGACTGAAGCGCAGCCGTTACCGAATATCATACCTGCTTCCAGTGGTTTTCAGGCGCGAGGTATTTTAGTATCCTGGACCTCTCTAACGCCTACTTCCAGATTCCGCTATCTGAAAAATCGATGCCCATTACAGTTTTTTCGTCATTCCTTACGGGTTACACGAGGTTTGTCGGGTCCCCTTAGGATTGAGTACCAGTTTGTTGGACACGGTCTTGTCCGACATAAAGTACAAGTTTGTGTTCAACTATCTCGATGACATAATTGTATGTTCCAAATCATGCGAGGACCACGTCCGTCACGTGGACGAAGTGCTCGCGAGACTGGGAAAAGCCAAGCTTACTGTAAATCCCGAGAAAGTACGTTTTGGGGTCAAGCAAATAAGCTTTTAGGGACACCTTGTGTCCGAGGAAGGCGTTTGCGTGGATCCGGCTCGGACCCACGCCATTCGGGAGTTCTCGCGTCCCAAGGACGCCAAAGGCGTAGCGCGCTTCATCGGGATTGTCAATTATTTCTCCAAGTTCATCCCCAAATTTTCGGAAATCGCGGCACCCCTGAACCGGTTGAGAAGGAAGGGCGAGACGTTCCTTTGGGGAACCGAACAACAAGACGCTTTTGTGGACTTAAAGGACGCAGTTACTCAACCCCCTGTCCTGCGCATGGCCGATTTTGACAAGACATTTATCCTCCAGACTGACGCTAGCTCTTGTGCTCTCGGCGCCGTGCTGTTGCAGGAGATCGAGGGGGTGCGTCAGCCTATTGCGTACCTAAGCTTTGCGGGTCGTAAAGCAAACTAAAAGATGTGAAATTTTCAGTTAAAAAACTTGGCTCGACGTACGGGAGCGAGAATACGAGTACATAGACTCGACGTAGCCTTCTACCAACGATCTTCCAGCATAGTCCAGAGTACGAGCTGAGAAACGTGCACCCGTTGCGACCAGCTACGGCAGGCCGTGAGTGAACCTCGCTGGAGTGTCGAGTAATATTTAACAGTTAACAGCTTCCAATGAAAGTCATACTGCAATTAATAAGGAAAAAAGTGCTGAATTAGTTTCCTCACTTTAAGTGACATAAACCAGAATCTTTTGCGAATATTCTGTGAAACAACACAGTGTCAGAATTTTCATAAACCGGTCACCGCTTGTATGTTAAACACCATTTAATGTAAACCAGTATTGATCTGTGCAACCGTTTCATATCCAGTAATTCTTTGTCCAAGTTGTAATTGTACAATTATTGAATTTTAGTATTTATTTTACAATTTATTCAGTATTTAGTCTTTTCGACATTTAGCCTTTTGGGAGTTGGGTTAACCCAGTGCTGATTGATTAACTTGGATTAACTTTGGCTGACTGTTTTGTAATTTCACAAGGTTTCGAGGCTCCTATCATTTGAAAATAAACGGGTCGGGTTCGACTCTGTTCACTAACTGGCGTTTCCAATTTTTTACTCAGACCCGCCCCCCATTTTATGAATTATGTTAAGTTTTAAGTATATCTGGATAGTATGTTATTGGGTGTAGAGAGATATAAATAGTAATAAATGTTTTGATTGGTTTTGTGACATACTATGTTACTTTGGGTATATTCTGTGTGTTGCGCTTCTGGGCCCCAGCGAACGCATAGGAAGCGTGCAAAAGAAGTGGTAGCCGGAGCGCGGTTTTCCTTGGTCCGTAGGTTATAATGCATAGTTATTATGTGTAATTTTGTTAATGTTGTATTTTTTGTTAGTGTAGTGAGTTGTGTTGAAATTTTGTATTTCACGCTATTGGTCACATGAAATTTTGTATACGGTTTTGTGTGAGGTACTTCGAAATGTTATGTGGCGTTAGCAAATTTTGTCACGAGTAGCTAGGTTATTGTAAAATCAATTCATTCGGAGTTGTTCAAATTATTTGCTCGGGAAAAGAAAACCGTTAGTTGTACTAACGTGGTGCATTGCGGTATTCGGCCGGCCCGGCTTGCCATATCAGCAGTTCTCATCGATCAGCTGCTCCCTTATCGTTGCGCTTTGTATATTTTAATTTTCTCCACTACTCGTAAAATGGCCTTACTAAGAGACATTGACCAGCTACGAAAGCACGACTTGTTATTAGAATTAAGGGCTCGTGGTGTCATAAAACGGGACAGTGGGGGAACTGCGGAAATGCCTGCGCAATGTAATACACGAAGGGAAAACACCCCGACGCGAAACATCTCGAGGGGATAGATATTTCGAGCGAATGCAAAGAACGCGACATAATATCAGATATTTCAGATGTCGATCTTGCAAACATCGGCGATTCCCAGTGCCGGAACGATCACCAAAGGCTTAGAGCCAGGTGTCGGGCCTTTGAAGGCCGGTTAAAGTTATTAGAGTCCTGGGCGGAATCGTCGGGGGACGTAAACGACCGGAAACACATAGTCTTAGTAGGGGAAAAGGTTAAAAGGGTTTTGTCGGCCAGCGAGACTTGCCCCGTCGCGGAAAACGAGGCGGGCCCACACGAGTCCGCGCGGCCGGGTGGCAGTAGCTCTAACGCTAGATCGCTCATTCAATTTGAAGATAAGGCGGCCCCATTAGGGAACGCCGCTCCCGGACTCGAGCGGAACCCTTTCTTGAGCGAAGCGAACGCCTCTCCTTCACTGCTGCCTACCAGCTTTTGTTATAGCAAATTACCACATCCCGCCGAAAAAATAGTCCGCGGCCTCCCTGAGGCAGACGGTTTCTGCGTGGAAACACTTCTAGAGATTTTTTTTAAAGGCGCCTTGAGACTGAAAAGGTGCTTTCCGGTTTCGGAGGCCAGGTTTCTGGCCTTGTTTATGCCTTATTGTAACGGGGCTTTGGCCGATCGACTTGCCAAGCACCTAGCGGCGGATAACTTTGACCGTTTTCACCAGGAAGCCCTGGAATTTTTTATTCCCGATCGGCTGTTTTCCGCCTTAATGCAGAAGCTGTTTTTAAGAGCCCAAGCGCGCGGAGAGCTTTTGTCGACTTACATCTCCGAAATAAAAGAGGCAGCCCAAGTATTGCGACTACCCGTGACTGAGAGGGAAGTAGTAGATAACATCGTTTCGGGGCTGTCCGCCCAAACAAGGTCCTGTCTTGTGTTCTGCAACCGCCCATCCACGTATGCCGATCTGGACAAGATCTGCGTGGAAGTGGCTAATTTCCAATTCACCGACCAGACTACGGCAAATAGATGCCCTGCTACCCCCCACCCCCCAGCTAATGCCGGACCGCGCGAGGGCCGAAGGTTGTGTTACAATTGTAAGGAGGAAGGGCACATGAGGCGTTACTGTCTACGTTTGAGAACCGCGAATCCAAAAAACATGTATTGAGAGACAGTGTGGTCAGCAACTGTTTCTCAACCTTCTGCCGTAAGTCTGACCTGACTAGCCGCCGCTGCTTTCCCATCAAGAATTCCTTCACCCCGACTTGCTATCTGTGTGGTAAAAAGGGGCACTACATCTGGGAGTGCCGTTTGTTTGTCGGGAAAGCGTAAAAAAAGAATCCCCAAAAGCGCCGTCGCACAACCAACGGAAGGAAGAGCCGAATGTTGACTCAAAGAGTCACTTCCCACGACTTGTACAAAGAACATCTGGGAGCGGAAAAGAACTTAACGAGTTTGTTCAAGAACAAACTATTTTCGCCCCAGGTGGAAGTAAGTTTTATGGATAAAACCGTGAACGGACTGATTGACTCCGGGTCGGTGCGCACAATTATGTCGCGTCGGGTGTTCGAGAGTATTGAAAATAACCAAAGCGTCTTGAAGCGGACTAAGAGTGCTGTAGTATGCAGAAGTGCCTGCAACAGCAACTTACAAATCAATTTGGAAGCCTTGTGCAGGGTGAAAATAGACGTGTTTACCTGGAATTTCCCCATACTGGTCGCCGAGGCCCTGTCTTGCGACCTCATACTCGGCGCAGACTTTATCCATCGCACCCGTTTGGTGCTGGATATTCACCAGGCGATAATATATTTCAAATCTCGTTCGAAGAACCTTATTTCTCTGTGCGACCGCAAAAACAGTCCCGAAGGCTGTCATTCTAACCTTTTGGAAAAAGATCCTTTTGATGTCGGACACCTCGACCGAGAGAAGGCGGACGAAATACTTAAGTTATGTGGCCGTCATAAGAACGTTTTGACCGGGGAGCTTGGCCGGACGGACAGGTTGACGTATGATATTACTTTACTGGTTTACTGATTACTGATATAACTGGCCTGTCAAGGCTCATCCCTACCAGCTCGCCCCCTCCCAAAATGAAAGCCATGCGTGAGATTACGGACCAGCTAGTTAAAGAGGGCGTGATCAAGCCGAGCATATCCCCTTATGCGAGTCCAGCGTTTTTGGTCTGCCGACCTGATAAAAAACCTCGGTTGGTTATTGATTACCGTAAGCTCAATAAGAATACCGAGACTGAAGCGCAGCCGTTACCGAATATCATACCTGCTTCCAGTGGTTTTCAGGCGCGAGGTATTTTAGTATCCTGGACCTCTCTAACGCCTACTTCCAGATTCCGCTATCTGAAAAATCGATGCCCATTACAGCTTTCGTCATTCCTTACGGGTTACACGAGGTTTGTCGGGTCCCCTTAGGATTGAGTACCAGTTTGTTGGACACGGTCTTGTCCGACATAAAGTACAAGTTTGTGTTCAACTATCTCGATGACATAATTGTATGTTCCAAATCATGCGAGGACCACGTCCGTCACGTGGACGAAGTGCTCGCGAGACTGGGAAAAGCCAAGCTTACTGTAAATCCCGAGAAAGTACGTTTTGGGGTCAAGCAAATAAGCTTTTAGGGACACCTTGTGTCCGAGGAAGGCGTTTGCGTGGATCCGGCTCGGACCCACGCCATTCGGGAGTTCTCGCGTCCCAAGGACGCCAAAGGCGTAGCGCGCTTCATCGGGATTGTCAATTATTTCTCCAAGTTCATCCCCAAATTTTCGGAAATCGCGGCACCCCTGAACCGGTTGAGAAGGAAGGGCGAGACGTTCCTTTGGGGAACCGAACAACAAGACGCTTTTGTGGCCTTAAAGGACGCAGTTACTCAACCCCCTGTCCTGCGCATGGCCGATTTTGACAAGACATTTATCCTCCAGACTGACGCTAGCTCTTGTGCTCTCGGCGCCGTGCTGTTGCAGGAGATCGAGGGGGTGCGTCAGCCTATTGCGTACCTAAGCTTTGCGGGTCGTAAAGCAAACTAAAAGATGTGAAATTTTCAGTTAAAAAACTTGGCTCGACGTACGGGAGCGAGAATACGAGTACATAGACTCGACGTAGCCTTCTACCAACGATCTTCCAGCATAGTCCAGAGTACGAGCTGAGAAACGTGCACCCGTTGCGACCAGCTACGGCAGGCCGTGAGTGAACCTCGCTGGAGTGTCGAGTAATATTTAACAGTTAACAGCTTCCAATGAAAGTCATACTGCAATTAATAAGGAAAAAAGTGCTGAATTAGTTTCCTCACTTTAAGTGACATAAACCAGAATCTTTTGCGAATATTCTGTGAAACAACACAGTGTCAGAATTTTCATAAACCGGTCACCGCTTGTATGTTAAACACCATTTAATGTAAACCAGTATTGATCTGTGCAACCGTTTCATATCCAGTAATTCTTTGTCCAAGTTGTAATTGTACAATTATTGAATTTTAGTATTTATTTTACAATTTATTCAGTATTTAGTCTTTTCGACATTTAGCCTTTTGGGAGTTGGGTTAACCCAGTGCTGATTGATTAACTTGGATTAACTTTGGCTGACTGTTTTGTAATTTCACAAGGTTTCGAGGCTCCTATCATTTGAAAATAAACCTGTCGGGTTCGACTCTGTTCACTAACTGGCGTTTCAAATTTTTTACTCAGACCCGCCCCCCATTTTATGAATTATGTTAAGTTTTAAGTATATTTGGATAGTATGTTATTAGATGTAGAGAGATAAAAATAGTAATAAATGTTTTGATTGGTTTTGTGACATACTATGTTACTTTGGGTATATTCTGTGTGTTGCGCTTCTGGGCCCCAGCGAACGCAGAGGAAGCGTGCAAAAGAAGTGGTAGCCGGAGCGCGGTTTTCCTTGGTCCGTAGGTTATAATGCATAGTTATTATGTGTAATTTTGTTAATGTTGTATTTTTTGTTAGTGTAGTGAGTTGTGTTGAAATTTTGTATTTCACGCTATTGGTCACATGAAATTTTGTATAGGGTTTTGTGTGAGGTACTTCGAAATGTTATGTGGCGTTAGCAAATTTTGTCACGAGTAGCTAGGTTATTGTAAAATCAATTCATTCGGAGTTGTTCAAATTATTTGCTCGGGAAAAGAAAACCGTTAGTTGTACTAACGTGGTGCATTGCGGTATTCGGCCGGCCCAGCTTGCCATATCAGCAGTTCTCATCGATCAGCTGCTCCCTTATCGTTGCGCTTTGTATATTTTAATTTTCTCCACTACTCGTAAAATGGCCTTACTAAGAGACATTGACCAGCTACGAAAGCACGACTTGTTATTCGAATTAAGGGCTCGTGGTGTCATAAAACTGGACAGTGGGGGAACTGCGGAAATGCCTGCGCAATGTAATACACGAAGGGAAAACCCCCCGACGCGAAACATCGCGAGGGGATAGATATTTCGAGCGAATGCAAAGAACGCGACTTAATATCAGATATTTCAGATGTCGATCTTGCAAACATCGGCGAGTCCCAGTGCCGGAACGATCACCAAAGGCTTAGAGCCAGGTGTCGGGCCTTTGAAGGCCGGTTAAAGTTATTAGAGTCCTGGGCGGAATCGTCGGGGGACGTAAACGACCGGAAACACATAGTCTTAGTAGGGGAAAAGGTTAAAAGGGTTTTGTCGGCCAGCGAGACTTGCCCCGTCGCGGAAAACGAGGCGGGCCCACACGAGTCCGCGCGGCCGGGTGGCAGTAGCTCTAACGCTAGATCGCTCATTCAATTTGAAGATAAGGCGGCCCCATTAGGGAACGCCGCTCCCGGACTCGAGCGGAACCCTTTCTTGAGCGAAGCGAACGCCTCTCCTTCACTGCTGCCTACCAGCTTTTGTTATAGCAAATTACCACATCCCGCCGAAAAAATAGTCCGCGGCCTCCCTGAGGCAGACGGTTTCTGCGTGGAAACACTTCTAGAGATTTTTTTAAAGGCGCCTTGAGACTGAAAAGGTGCTTTCCGGTTTCGGAGGCCAGGTTTCTGGCCTTGTTTATGCCTTATTGTAACGGGGCTTTGGCCGATCGACTTGCCAAGCACCTAGCGGCGGATAACTTTGACCGTTTTCACCAGGAAGCCCTGGAATTTTTTATTCCCGATCGGCTGTTTTCCGCCTTAATGCAGAAGCTGTTTTTAAGAGCCCAAGCGCGCGGAGAGCTTTTGTCGACTTACATCTCCGAAATAAAAGAGGCAGCCCAAGTATTGCGACTACCCGTGACTGAGAGGAAAGTAGTAGATAACATCGTTTCGGGGCTGTCCGCCCAAACAAGGTCCTGTCTTGTGTTCTGCAACCGCCCATCCACGTATGCCGATCTGGACAAGATCTGCGTGGAAGTGGCTAATTTCCAATTCACCGACCAGACTACGGCAAATAGATGCCCTGCTACCCCCCACCCTTCAGCTAATGCCGGACCGCGCGAGGGCCGAAGGTTGTGTTACATTTGTAAGGTGGAAGGGCACATGAGGCGTTACTGTCTACGTTTGAGAACCGCGAATCCAAAAAACATGTATTGAGAGACAGTATGGTCAGCAACTGTTTCTCAACCTTCTGCCGTAAGTCTGACCTGACTAGCCGCCGCTGCTTTCCCATCAAGAATTCCTTCACCCCGACTTGCTATCTGTGTGGTAAAAAGGGGCACTACATCTGGGAGTGCCGTTTGTTTGTCGGGAAAGCGTAAAAAAAGAATCCCCAAAAGCGCCGTCGCACAACCAACGGAAGAAAGAGCCGAATGTTGACTCAAAGAGTCACTTCCCACGACTTGTACAAAGAACATCTGGGAGCGGAAAAGAACTTAACGAGTTTGTTCAAGAACAAACTATTTTCGCCCCAGGTGGAAGTAAGTTTTATGGATAAAACCGTGAACGGACTGATTGACTCCGGGTCGGTGCGCACAATTATGTCGCGTCGGGTGTTCGAGAGTATTGAAAATAACCAAAGCGTCTTGAAGCGGACTAAGAGTGCTGTAGTATGCAGGAGTGCCTGCAACAGCAACTTACAAATCAATTTGGAAGCCTTGTGCAGGGTGAAAATAGACGTGTTTACCTGGAATTTCCCCATACTGGTCGCCGAGGCCCTGTCTTGCGACCTCATACTCGGCGCAGACTTTATCCATCGCACCCGTTTGGTGCTGGATATTCACCAGGCGATAATATATTTCAAATCTCGTTCGAAGAACCTTATTTCTCTGTGCGACCGCAAAAACAGTCCCGAAGGCTGTCATTCTAACCTTTTGGAAAAAGATCCTTTTGATGTCGGACACCTCGACCGAGAGAAGGCGGACGAAATACTTAAGTTATGTGGCCGTCATAAGAACGTTTTGACCGGGGAGCTTGGCCGGACGGACAGGTTGACGTATGATATTACTTTACTGGTTTACTGATTACTGATATAACTGGCCTGTCAAGGCTCATCCCTACCAGCTCGCCCCCTCCCAAAATGAAAGCCATGCGTGAGATTACGGACCAGCTAGTTAAAGAGGGCGTGATCAAGCCGAGCATATCCCCTTATGCGAGTCCAGCGTTTTTGGTCTGCCGACCTGATAAAAAACCTCGGTTGGTTATTGATTACCGTAAGCTCAATAAGAATACCGAGACTGAAGCGCAGCCGTTACCGAATATCATACCTGCTTCCAGTGGTTTTCAGGCGCGAGGTATTTTAGTATCCTGGACCTCTCTAACGCCTACTTCCAGATTCCGCTATCTGAAAAATCGATGCCCATTACAGCTTTCGTCATTCCTTACGGGTTACACGAGGTTTGTCGGGTCCCCTTAGGATTGAGTACCAGTTTGTTGGACACGGTCTTGTCCGACATAAAGTACAAGTTTGTGTTCAACTATCTCGATGACATAATTGTATGTTCCAAATCATGCGAGGACCACGTCCGTCACGTGGACGAAGTGCTCGCGAGACTGGGAAAAGCCAAGCTTACTGTAAATCCCGAGAAAGTACGTTTTGGGGTCAAGCAAATAAGCTTTTAGGGACACCTTGTGTCCGAGGAAGGCGTTTGCGTGGATCCGGCTCGGACCCACGCCATTCGGGAGTTCTCGCGTCCCAAGGACGCCAAAGGCGTAGCGCGCTTCATCGGGATTGTCAATTATTTCTCCAAGTTCATCCCCAAATTTTCGGAAATCGCGGCACCCCTGAACCGGTTGAGAAGGAAGGGCGAGACGTTCCTTTGGGGAACCGAACAACAAGACGCTTTTGTGGCCTTAAAGGACGCAGTTACTCAACCCCCTGTCCTGCGCATGGCCGATTTTGACAAGACATTTATCCTCCAGACTGACGCTAGCTCTTGTGCTCTCGGCGCCGTGCTGTTGCAGGAGATCGAGGGGGTGCGTCAGCCTATTGCGTACCTAAGCTTTGCGGGTCGTAAAGCAAACTAAAAGATGTGAAATTTTCAGTTAAAAAACTTGGCTCGACGTACGGGAGCGAGAATACGAGTACATAGACTCGACGTAGCCTTCTACCAACGATCTTCCAGCATAGTCCAGAGTACGAGCTGAGAAACGTGCACCCGTTGCGACCAGCTACGGCAGGCCGTGAGTGAACCTCGCTGGAGTGTCGAGTAATATTTAACAGTTAACAGCTTCCAGTGAAAGTCATACTACAATTAATAAGGACAAGAGTGTTGAATTAGTTTCCTCACTTTAAGTGACATAAACCAGAACCTTTTGCGAATATTCTGTGAAACAACAAAGTGTCAGAATTTTCATAAACCGATCACCGCTTGTATGTTAAACACCATTTAATGTAAACCAGTATTGATCTGTGCAACCGTTTCATATCCAGTAATTCTTTATCCTAGTTGTAATTGTACATTTATTGATTTTAGTATTTATTTTACAATTTATTCAGTATTTAGTCTTTTCGACATTTAGCCTTTTGGGAGTTGGGTTAACCCAGTGCTGATTGATTAACTTGGATTGACTCTGGCTGACTGTTTTGTAATTTTGCAAGGTTTCGAGGCTCGTATCATTTGAATATAAATGGGTCGGGTTCGACTCTGTTCACTAACTGGCGTTTCAAATTTTTTACTCAGGCCCGCCCCCATTTTATGAATTATGTTAAGCTTTAAGTATATTTGGATAGTATGTTATTAGGTGTAGAGAGATATAAATATAATAAGTGTTTTGGTTGGTTTTGTGACATACTATGTTATTTTGGGTATATTCTGTGTGTTGCGCTTCTGGGCCCCAGCGAACGCAGAGGAAGCGTGCAACACTGATATACTGGAATAAATAAGGTAACGTACATTCTGTGCACAGAAACACTTCTTTACAGTTTTATATAAAAATAAACATATTAAATATTCTTAAATAACTAACCTATCTAAACAAAAGTGACATCTTCTCCTTCTACCTTAGCACTACAGCCCAACGTAACCCAACACCAATCTTCTCAATGTCTCCTACTCATTACCCTCTTAGTGTAACCCTTCACATCCATTCTTCTTAGATCTTTCAGCACATCATCCAACCACCTTATGGTAAGTTGGCCCCTCTTTCTTCTTTTATAGACTTGTGTCCTCAGAATTTTCTTTGGCATATGGTGATCACCTATCAGGTGACCAACCCTATGACTTAATTGAGCCTTTATAAATCTTACAATGTACTAATGCTTCAATAGCTCATGTATCTCCTGGTTATTTCTTATTCTCCATTCATCATCTTCTTCAACCGGGCCATATACATGTCATACAATCTTCCTTTCAAACCTTCTTAGTGTTTCTTGTTCTTTTTTGTTAATTCCCATCTCTCGCCTCTATAAATAATAACTGGTCTGATAATTGTCTTACATATTTTTACTTTTGTGTTACGACTAATGAGTCTCTTTCTCAATAGTCTACAAACAAACATGATATACACACAAATAATACAACAGTTGTTAACCAGTAATTGAAATCTCCTTTGGCACTTACGGTCTAACGTACTAATATGATACTACTTTTAATAATGTATCATGGTGTAATGGTATAACGTACTTTTAATAAGAAACAAAACCTCTGAAAAAGAGTTTCACACAATTTTTATTAACAAACTCTGACAATTGTTTCAGCCGATCATGCTACTCTAGGAGTTACTCTTTTTCTTGTAACTATTTGAAAATAACAAAGTATGTCTTAATCTCTTATTGTTATTTATCAACCTAAAAATGCAGACTGCATATCATATGTTCCTATCACACACACACACACACACACACACACACACACACACACACACACACACACACACACACACACACACACACACACACACACACAGTACAACATAATACTTCTCCATGCAGTTGTGACCTCATTGGTCTTGTTGTGGAGAGGTACAGACAGACAAAGCATGTTTTAGTCACTCACCTGTCTCCATTTTTTCCAGCTACATCAGGTAAAAACAGTTGATCCAATCGACATACTATTTCTTTGTATCCCAAACGTGCACGTTCCATTTTTCTAACAGCACTTATCACAATTTGTGGAAACAATTCCATATCAAAAGCAGAACATGGAGCCTTAACATTATGACAACTTTGCTGGTTCCCTAATAACATACAAAATAATTTGTTTATATAAATATTATTAATCTTAATACTGTATTGTTCAGAATACCAGACTCACCCGAATGTAAGCTGCACCCCAAAAATTACCATAGGTTAAAGGTTAAAAACTAGCAAAAACTGTAAAGTAACCGTTTGAATAAAAATTACTAAATTTTATTAAGATGAAGAAAGAAATTGTAATGTGTCAAAAATGTGGGTATTTTTATTTGATTTCATTTCGGGGATTTATAAAAATATTGTGTAAGTTTTATTCCATTGTTCCATTGTGACAGACCACGTGTATGGAACAGTTTGTAACGAGGCAGCAACGCAATATCGCGTTGTGAAATTGGTAAAGGAATTCGCACCACCCTAGATTTCCGAGAACTTTGTTTGAGTGTGACCATGCGCCTGTACGAGCGACACAGGTATACGCTCGGGGTGACGCTACTTCAAAAACCAAGATGGTCAGGAAACCAAGTTTATGCAGTTTCATTTACCATGAGGCCGGATATGAAAACTTAAGATCCGCCCATCTCGTGACGTTAGCCAGTGCCTCACTGAGATCGTATACTGTCGTCACCCCAACAACTACATGAATTGCATGGGACGAAAGCTACGACGAACAAATACAAGGCTTTGGTTTCCTCAACAAACGACGAAATTCAGTTAGCCACGAACGCCTTGCCGTTCTGCGCAGTTTTTGGCCTAGCTAACGTACCGGCAGGTACCAAGCCCAGTGGGCTTGTCAAAAAATTGTTAGAACTATCCGTCATAAGTGAGTGTCGGTCCACGATGAACACGTAGTAGTGCAGCAAAAACTACAATCAATCAGAACCATCAATAAATTAATTTCGGACACATCAATTAGAAATCACAAAATGAAATGCAGTGCTCGAGCTATTTCCACGTGCCGGCAGGGAGGGGTTTCTTTTAAAAAAATGTTAAGGGCTTTATAATTTGCTGTGTGTCTGTGAGTGTGTAAATTGCAGGTTGGGCTGTTTGTGTTTATGTGTGATGTACAAGGTAAGCTGTAGTATATAAGTCAATACTGTAAAATTACATATTACAAGGAAGCTGTATTCCAGTTAAAAGTACACTAAAAATAATAGAGGTTTTGTAAGCATACAAGAAATGAATAATGAATAATTTGAAACAGATCATAGTAAATGAATAATAAAGAGTAAGTACATTCTCTTCATTTCAAAAATGAGTCGAGTTAGTTATTTCAATAACCCGTAACACAGGTTTGCATCTGACGTACATGTGATCGAATTCTGGACGCAGATATAAGAAACTGTGCAGGTAGGTGGAAATAAATTGTATTTTTTTTGTATTTGATATATTTAAAAAGTATATTAACTTAACAATTGCGCCCGAAAGAACAGCGACATATTAACTTAACAATGGCGCCTCGACAGGAACGAATTTAATAAATTAAGTTCCACACCTACAAAGATGCAAACGTGTGTTGTAAGGTTAGCGAAATAAAATAAAAGTGCGTCATTCACACAAGATTGGTTATACAGTATATTATATGTTGATTATATTATATTTACGCACAAGTATCAATTATAAAGAGTAAAAAATGGCAGATAATAATGAAGTCAGCTTATCTGACAGTCAGATAGAAAGTCAAATAAGTAGCGACTCCGGAATTCAAACAAATGACAATAGTCTTGAGGAGTCAAAAATAATACAGACGGTTGAGATTCATTCAACACCTATTTTAGGAAAGCAAAATCAGAAATCTGACGAAAATGATATGTTAACCCGATTGTACAATATGATGTACAATAGCATAGAAAAACAAGATAGAAATTTTAGAGAATTGAAAGACGAAATTAATGAGAAATTTGAGGCTCAAAAGAATAGTTTTGATGAATTAAAAAATGAGATCCAAGAAATGCATAAATGTTTTGAAAATAATAATGAACTAATAAGAACTAGTTTGAGTAAATTAGAGCAGAGTAGTGAGCGAATGGGAGTAGTTGTAATAAATCCAAATAAAGATAATAATGACAAAGAGTTAATAAATGATATAATGATGTTGAAATTAATGAGAATAGTATTGAGTATAGTGATGTAATCGAAAATGTAGTATCTGAGAGTAATGATGAAGCGGTGGAAGGTAATAATGAAATGTTAATGTGTGTTTATGAAGTAGAGAGAAAGCGGAAAGATAGTATAGTGGTAGAATGGGGGCAGAGGGTAAATTTTCCCCTTATTATTTATGATGATGATTTAATGTGTTCACAAGTATTGTTTAAGAAGGGCAAGAGTCCCGTGTTGGTAGAAGATTTGAAGTGTTTATTTTTGTTGTGTAATTTTGTACCCTCTGTCTGGAGTAATTTTGAAAGTGTGATATGGTATTATGATGAGAGAGATTTAAATAGAGAATTGTATGTTGAGAGAGAAACAGAAATGTATAATTTAAATAGAGATTATAATAAATGGAAAGTAAGGTTAGAGGTGTGTCTAAATAATAATGAGCTGATTGATAATACAAAAGTAAATAACCCGATAATGAATATAATTACTGATGGAGACTTAACAGATGTACTTAACGTTGACTTGTTTTATGATTATTTTGGTAAAATGAATGAATTTGGTTTTTGTGGTTACGACACACAAGACAGTAATTTGTGCATCAATAAAACAGAACAGTGCTATATAAAACCAAAATTAATCTTTGACGATGGAGGGTAGGCTGTAAAACAATAAAGGACAGTTATAAATATTTGTTTTATGGTTTTGACCTGGCAAATTTGGACAATGAAGTGTGAAAAAATGGAACAGTTAATGACAAAAGTTTGTAAATAATTGTAGTAAATTTATTTGTGTGCATTGTAGAATGTTAAGCTAACAAGTGTGTGTAGAGGGTTGTAATAATAATATTAATATTTTGGCAATTTAAATAAATAAACAGAATTAATTTTGAAAGACAGTAATTGGCTAATTGTAATTGTGTTGATGGCAATGGAAATTATATTTTCTATAATTAATTTAACTAAAATAATTCGATATGTTTTAAATATTTTGATTGATTATTTAAATGTTGTATAATGAATTTTTCTAATGAATTTAAATTGTTCTAGGAGATTTGAATCATATGATCCCTTAATAAATAAATGTTAAACTGTTTGACTTAAACTAACATTTGTGTTCAATGTTTCAGAGGTGAGGTGAAAGTATTGGTGTGTGGTATATGTTTTGTGTATGTCATTTTAAATGGACTGTAAGTATAGAAATTGTATAGTACGAATCATGTATAATAAAAAATGTTTACAGATGTAACTCAGATAAAGAGATTTTAATTTAATAATGAGATGATTTGAAATAATGGTGTTAAATAAAAATGATAATTAAAAACTTAATAATAACTGAAAGATGATATATAATAATTATTAATAATAAATTTGAAAAGTTTAAGAAAATTTAAGGGTAGGAGGTTTTAATTATTGTACTTATTATTTTATGTTAATGAAGGTTAAGCTAGGGAAAGTTAAGAAAGAGATGTATGGGGTTAAAACACCACCCTGACTAATAATGTCATTTCATATAAATTGTTAATTTTAATGTTACAAAAGAGATTTTACTTGTGATTCCCCAACTTTTCGGGCGGTCACGGCCTCACCGAACCCTGACCGTGGAATTGGTTTAGCTTTAACAGCTATGGTTGGGGCTCATTGCGACACTTTCTGCCTTAACTGGCCATAGCTGTTATCGTTGTCAAGGTGAATTTTGAAATTGACAGGGGGGAATTATGGGGAATCACCAAACTAGGGAACAGCGGCTGCCACTATGTCCGCGTAGGGACAGCATAGCCAGGTGGTAGACCCGTTTTAAGGGTGTTTCAATATAAACAAGGATATGTTGATATCCAAGATGTTCAAATGTCAAGCCGAAGCAAAGACACGGAGGGGTCCCAATCATAAGAATTATACTTTTTTATTGTTAAGTTATTTTATAGTAGTGTACAGTAGTTTATATTTTGTGCACTTTAAAATATTTCCATATTTAATCACTGTCACTGTCAATGTCTTCAATTTCACTGTCACTTGACCCTGAGACGGTCGCTTCGCCTTCTTCATAAATGACATCATCTTCCATTCCATCCATGCAGTTCTATATGCAGCACTTTTTGAAACCACGAATTATGAATTCTGGTGGGATGCTTTCCCACGCACTCTTGATCCAGTTGCCGAGTTCTGTTACGGATATTTTTTTATTTTTGCTGTAGGAGTCAAAGGATGATTTTGTGACAGTACGAAAAACCTGATATCAAATTTATGGTATACAAGGTATCAAATTATTGTATTTCAATGTATTTTGCATTCATTTCTATGGGTAGTACAATTTCCCTGGTTTTGCCTGCAATGACGCAGTTTCGACACAACAGAATCATTCCAAGGTCAACAGTGTACGTGCGAATAAGAACACTTAAAATGGTTACACAAACAAATACAAGCTCTAGATACGTCTGTTTCATTGGCCAACAACGCCAAACGTCATTAACAAAAGAATGACGTGCATAAAATACGTAATAAACTAGGCGTTTATTTGACGAAAGACAAAGAATAATGACGTACGCACACACACATACGTAAAAAGTGCGTAGTGCTTGACCCCAGTCTGCACAACTCCGCATCAGCGGTACCACCTTACAAAAGGCAGCCGGCTTATTATACCGGCCCAGTGATCTGAAAATTCAAAATGTAATCTCTATATGTAGTTACAAATCAGTGGAAGAGAAAGTAAGACAGTGCACAATAGTTTGTTTACAAAATTAAAACCTAGAGTCAGTGAAACAATAGTAAAAATGTAACCACGCCACTTCTGTGAAAGCAACATGTGAGCCATCGTCCAGAACTTCTAGTTTACAAAACAGGAAAGTGCAAAACCTAAATTCAAATTTAAAGAGCTCTTTTACCCAAATGTCAGATATATGCATAACCAAAATGAATTAATGTATTCAGAATGAGTGAGAGTGAGAAAGTGGGGAGTGAATGGTAATTGTCGACAGCCAAGCGGTTTGCGTTTCGCCTAAGCGAATATAATTAAAGTCATTTTGATAGGAAAGCAGCTGCACAGTTAACAGAAAATTTGGTAATATGATGAGTAAGGATATATAATCTAGTTTTGTAATAAGAGAAATAGAGTGTAAGTAACGGCCGCCATTTTTTTTTTTTTTTGGTTGGGCAAATTGCCATTGTCAGTAAATAAAAGTCCGGTGTAAAAGATGAAAAGAAAAATAAACCGATATTGATAGTTGATGTTTTAAAATGGTAGTATCTTTATTTCAATGCCTATTTCAGTCAATATTCACGCTGAGTCGAAACCCTGGACCCTTAACCAATAATAAGATCGAAGCAACAGGCTTTACAGATGTATGGTAAGTACCATACAGTAATTATGGTGTGCTGGACACACGTGTATAAAGTTAATAAATGTAAACACACAAAAGTATATGTTTGCAGGTTATTCCTTTTTACAAATAAATATAAAGAAAAGTAAAATGTGTTTGTTAACAAATGCCGCCCAAACTGGTGACTATATGAAAATATATCCTGTTGTATTTTATATAATAAGCCTGAATGATGGCAGAGTGGGCATTGAAATTAAGGATACGATTGTAGGTTAGGTGGTAACACAAATATAAAGCAACAAATCATTAACATTTTTTTATAATGGCAAATGATAGCGAAACAAGCATGACTGAGTCACAAATTATGCGGGAAGGCGATCAGTCAACGCCTATAGTAAATAACAAAATGGAAGAAAATGACATAATAAAAATGATGAAACTGCTTTTTAATGAGCAGAGCATCAAATTTGATACGAAATTAGATAACTTTAATGAGAAATTAAATCAATTTGATGATAAATTTAATGACATTAAAAAAGAAATTAAGAACCAAAGCTGTCATTATGATAAAAGATTAAGTGAAATAAAGACATGGTTAGACGAAATAGAATCAGAAAATAAGAAAGTAATAGACAAATTAGAATTGAACAAAAGTGACAAGGTAAGTAGTAGTGGAAATGACGATAAAATAAATAAAAATATAGTAATAGGAGATAATAGTGTGGATGTAATAGGAGATGAGGTTTTATGGGGAATAGAATATAATAATAATGGAATGATAGTGTGTTTTGAAGGGTTAAAGAGAGAGAGATGGTGTGATAGTGAGAGATATATTGAGAGAGAGAAGTGTTGTTGGGAGAGTTATTATGAGAGATATTTTAAAAGAGAGAGATGTTTTGAAGGTGAGAGAAAAAGAGAAGTAGAGATTTTTAAGATATGTAGAGACTACGAAGAGTTTATGGAAAGGTTAGGAGGATAGATGAGATATAATAAATATAGTAAGAACTTACCTTATAATGAAACTGAAGGAGTAGGAGACAATGAGAATGATGAGTTTATAAATGACTTTACAAAATACCTAATTATGACTGATTATACCAAAGGTGACAGAACTGTACCCGATCATGAGTTATATGAGTTTGAGAATAATGATAAAAATTCGAATGGTATATGTACTTATAATGATAAGATAAGATATTCAATATTACACAATGTATATAGTTTTAAGGTAAGACTATTATTCGACGATGGAGGTTAAATATTTTATTGTATTTATAAACATTTAATTATGTGGACAGTGTTTTGAAATGGACTGATTATGACTGATTTTTGATAAATGATAAAATGGTAATTTGGAATGTATATTTTTGTGTATATTAATGTCAATGTATTTGTGTATTTTTGCTGTTGTGTATTTTATGTATTGTTTTACGGTAGAATTTTAAATAACTGAAGAAAGGTTAAATGATATTATGAGATTTAGATTCTAAGGGATAATAAATGAAGCATATGATATATTTGGATATTGAGTTGTTTTAGGATTGTAAGATAAGTGATGAATTTTCTAGTGGTATATTAAGGTGAAATGTTGTAAACGAGTTTGGGTAATAGTGATAAATAAGGGCATTGGAGTTAGTTAAATAGAGTTAATGGGAGTTAGTGAAAATAAGAATGTTGAAATACAGATAATATATAAAGAGATGTTAGATATTTCAGGGACACAGTAGTTAGTGATTATATGTAGAGGTGAGTAATGTGAATGGTAATTATATATTTGTTGATGATGATATTTTGTAGTAAGGATCCGGTGTAAGGAGTGATCAGCGTGCGACGTGGCAAGTGATCAGCGTACAGCGTTGTGGTAGGCGGAGCAATTTTGGGTTAGAGTGTTTGCCGATATTTGGTGGAGGGCAAATGGTTAGGAATGGATATGGCCAGGTAGGGAACATACATCCTTGTACAAAAAATGAGCGGTGCCAGAGGTTTTAAATGGGATTTGTGAAGGGGGTTATTATAGAGATATTGGTGTCATATTATGTTAATGGTTAGAAGCGGTTGTTAGTAGAAAAAAGGGGTAGTAAGGTTAGGTTGACAAATGCCAAAATAAGAGATAGAGAATAGTGAATAATAGAGAGTCACCCAAACTAATAAGGATAAAAAGGTTAGAAAGGGAAAATTCATGGTAGGAAGGTGAGGTAACTGAAAAATGAATAATAAGTTTGAAAATTTTTTTGTATAGAATCTGATGTAAATGAATGTTAAATAATAAAAGTTAATCGAAAGTTGATAATAAAAATGTTATAAAGTTCTGCTACAAGTTGTGTAAATGTGAATTAAGTAATGTGAATTGTTCAATGTTAGTGTTTAATGTTTTATAATGTACAATGTTTTATTATGTTTTTATTATGTTGATGGTACAATAGGCTGGGAAGTTACTAAGGGATAGTAGCGATAACAATGTTAAATTTTAAAGAATTAATCGTGAGATTGATGTTGGTTATCAAGTCTATAGTAATGATTCTGTTATAAAGAAAATTAAACGTAAAGAAAAGGTTGTAAAGAAAATAAAGAGCTTTAAAGTTGTTTGCCATGATATATAGATATTGTAATGTTATATGAAGTAAAATAGTAGAGTTAATGGTTGTTGCTTAGAAAAGTAAAATGTGTTTTCTGGTTAGGCTAATGTTTTCGTGTGGTAAAGAGAGTAAATATAATTGACTGGAGTCAGAGAGTTGTACTAAATACCGGGTTGTTAAAAGAGGAGGAATTTTCTATCTTAACTCTTGTTATACATTGCTTGAAAATTGTAGAGTTAAGCAAACCAATGCCTCAAAACGCAAACCAGTGCACTAAGAGGAAACATATCGGTTGTGGATATGGAAATAGAGAAGGCCACTATTTTAAAATTTGGTATTGCATGTGTCAGAGTTTGGTGGTGTTGTGACCGCGGTCCTGAGCTGGCCGGTGCGTCAGAACAGGAGCGTAAAGTGCCTCATGGCCTTATGGTGTTGGGATCTCTCCTGAGAAGTCCAGTAAGGTCAGAGGGTGCGAACATCATCATTGGACCAAGGGTAAGTGATTGAAATTCTTTTATCGTAACACTACAGGGGGTTGTGGCTCCATATCTGGGCTGATCCTTTTAGAAAAGTGTGAATGGGTCAATGAAAGTTTTTATGTTTCGACATAAACCTTTCATTGAGGGGGTTTTGTGACAGTACGAAAAACCTGATATCAAATTTATGGTATACAAGGTATCAAATTATTGTATTTTGATGTATTTTGCATTCATTTGTATGGGTAGTACAATTTCCCTGGTTTTGCCTGCAACGACGCAGTTTCGACACAACAGAATCATTCCAAGGTCAACAGTGTACGTGCGAATAAGAACACTTAAAATGGTTACACAAACAAATACAGGCTCTAGATACATCTGTTTCATTGGCCAACAATGCCAAACGTCATTAATAAAGAATGACGTGCATAAAATACGTAATAAACTAGGCGTTTATTTGACGAAAGACAAAGAATAATGACGTACGCACACACACATACGTAAAAAGTGCGTAGTGCTTGACCCCAGTCTGCACAACTCCGCATCAGCGGTACCACCTTACAAAAGGCAGCCGGCTTATTATACCGGCCCAGTGATCTGAAAATTCAAAATGTAATCTCTATATGTAGTTACAAATCAGTGGAAGAGAAAGTAAGACAGTTCACAATAGTTTGTTTTCAAAATTAAAACCTAGAGTCAGTGAAACAATAGTAAAAATGTAACCACGCCACTTCTGTGAAAGCAACATGTGAGCCATCGTCCAGAACTTCTAGTTTACAAAACAGGAAAGTGCAAAACCTAAATTCAATTTTAAAGAGCTCTATTACCCAAATGTCAGATATATGCATAACCAAAATGAATTAATGTATTCAGAATGAGTGAGAGTGAGAAAGTGGGGAGTGAATGGTAATTGTCGACAGCCAAGCGGTTTGCGTTTCGCCTAAGCGAATATAATTAAAGTCATTTTGATAGGAAAGCAGCTGCACAGTTAACAGAAAATTTGGTAATATGGTGAATAAGGATATATAATCTAGTTTTGTAATAAGAGAAATAGAGTGTAAGTAACGGCCGCCATTTTGTTTTTTTTGGTTGGGCAAATTGCCATTGTCAGTAAATGAAAGTCCGGTGTAAAAGACGAAAAGAAAAATAAACCGATATTGATAGTTGATGTTTTAAAATGGTAGTATCTTTATTTCAATGCCTATTTCAGTCAATATTCACGCTGAGTCGAAACCCTGGACCCTTAACCAATAATAAGATCGAAGCAACAGGCTTTACAGATGTATGGTAAGTACCATAATTATGGTGTGGTGGACACACGTGTATAAAGTTAATAAATGTAAACACACAAAAGTATATGTTTGCAGGTTATTCCTTTTTACAAACAAATATAGGAGAAAGAAAGTGGGTGTATGTTAACAATTTCTTGCCACCAACCAATTATTATATAAATGCCGCAGGTTATCTTTAAAAGGTTTATTTCCTACAACATCCATCACCTGCAACTGACTTGTCATTCCTCCAGGAATAACAGCGATATCAGTGTTAATTTCTTCGTAAAGAAGCTTTTTTATTTCATCTGTAGTGTGACCACGAAATGAATCTAGCACTAACAGACCGCGTCGTTTTAATAATGCTCCTGGCCGTTTATTCCATACACATTTTAGCCTATCTACCATAAGATCATTTGTCATCCATCCTTTTTCATGACAGCAAAAATTACACACGATGGTAACTTCTCTTTTGGCATGGTTTTCCGTTTGAATATTACGTAAGGTGGAAGTTTTCGTCCATCAGCTTATGCAGCGAGAATTACAGTGACACATAATTTTTCGTTTTCCGTAGTCTTTACTGTTACAGATTTGGTTCCCTTTTGGTCCACCGTAAAGTTAGAGGTCATGTCAAAAAATACAGGCCTTTCATCAGCATTTCCCATATGTTCAAGTGAATAATTATACTTCTTGCGTAAATTTATGACAAACCGCTGATACTGAAGGAGTTTTTCTTCGTAGTCACTCGGTAGTTTTTGAGCGAGTCATGTAATTCGTCTAAGCACAAATTTATTTTGCCGCATCATTTGTCTTATCCACCCGAAGCTGGCTTTGAAACCAGACACTTTTAATTCTTCTGCGATTTCTAAAGCTGTTAATAATTTTAAAACATGTCTAATGACAGGGAGTCCTTGCCTTCTTATTCACAGATGCTGGTCTCTAGTGCTACAAAACACCCAACTTGAGGTCCCGTGAATGCTCGTCACGCAGTATTTGTATTTAAAAGCCATTTCTTCTGTTTTCTCCATCGTACAGGATTCATCAATATCAAATTTTCTTGCGGCTTCGCGATTGCATGTTTTTTCTGCATGTGTATCACAATTAATTTATAATTCGCATCGTACATATTACGTTTATTTTTTGGAATATGATTTGACTGCATGCCTTTAGTCTCCACAATAGCACTCATACCGCAAACACACTACAAAAACGCCAAATGAAAACAAACTACAGATAAGCGATGTTGTCGATGTTACAACAGAAAACCACAATGGCAGTTTACCCGGTATTTAGAATCATGTTACTCACACCCCCTCTACTCAACATTTGGCTTGCCGCCTACAGAAGGGTGCGTGCATGCACACGCATGTACACTTTTTCTTCCTATTCTTTGTTCAGTTTGCTGTTAAAACATACGGTTGCAGTCATAAATCATAATGCCAGCGTTAACAACAGCCAGGCAAACTGCTGTTGCTTAGGCAGTAAACAACTTATAGATACCAAAAGCATTATTGTCTTTTATTATTTAAGCAAAATCACTCTTTTTACAAAACCTGTTCATTGTTGTTTTTTTGTAACAAAATGTTTTTTCACAAAATTTTTGGCAAATAAGTATGATTATTATCCAGAGAAATTGGGTATATTGACACTATAAAATATTTCATGATAACTACACCTAACATGCCTTGAGTCTTGGTTTTGAATCAACCCACCTCACAAAAATACATTTTCCAACATATTCAAGGTTTGGCTAAAAAAGAATTAAAATTGCTGTTAGGTAGCATTCTTAAAGTAACACAGTACAGGCTCAGGCCTCAAAAAAGTTTTGGTTTTTGTGTACAAAACAAAGAATTGTTGAAAACAATATCTCTATTACCTGCTGGCCTCCTAGTAGCAGCTGCTCCATCAATGACTACGTCATCACTGGACTGAAGACAAAGACGTTGACAATAAATATAGTTTCTTGCATCACGTAAATCTGTCAAATTCCCTCTCTCTAAAACAACATAACATTTTATTTCATACAATACAAAATATTTAATCAAAAATTGTTTCACACACACACACACACACACACACGCACGATGTCATGTTATCAGTGCTTAGCCAGGAATTCATTAACACAAACGTAGTCGGTCATACTACCAAATTCACAAGTCACACACACACACACACACACACACACACACACACACACACACACACACACACACATGTATAAGCAGTGCTGTTAAGTAGCAGGTAATTACCAAATTTTCACATATTTTTATGGTTGGTGGGTATTTTGGAGGTTAATTTGAAATAGCGGGTATTTTTGGATACTCAAGCACTTGCCTTTATAAAACCTCTTTGTATACCTATAGGTTTGTTACTACAGGTATACCACACACAAAAAAGTTCCCGTTCGCATGCCCTGGCTTGGTGAAGAAGACTCTCACCCCCACCTTGTCCATCAACAACCTGAAGGCTGTGTAAGTGGCCGTAGCAAACACTGTGTTATTCAGTTAGATACATATATGTATTTATGAATAATTTGCAATAATTTGGCGGATGTGTCCTGTCGCTTTTCATAATTAATAAAAACGGTAAGCATTTTATTATAAATACAGCGACATCTTGTTTGTCCAAATCCGATAAAATAACCGAGTCATGGCAGAAAACAGTTTACCCATAAATTCTGAGTACTTGATTTTTTTGTCCTGGACTTCAATTCCTCCAGTATAGGAAAAACTTATTTAAAGTTATGGGTCTTTCACTAAATCCTGCGGCCAAAGACAACTTCCGTCTCCACGTTTGTATTTTTTTCCGTGTTCGATGTGTACTAGAACTGTTTTCTTCACAAGTAACTAATGCCAGGTTATGGAGGTTATGTAGACAATGTAACTTAAATAAAATTTACTTTGTTAGTGTACAATAAAAGGGTGTATTTGCTGGAAGTACAGAAATAATTTTCCATTTATCGCACATAATTACGGTACACAGACGATTTTTGGAGGTTGTGTCTACCTTTAACAATGCAACTTAACCTTTTAGATTTTTAAAATTAATTAGATTTAACAAAAATTTCCTTTGTTAGTGTACATTAAATTATTGTATGGATACAAGGCTGCTGTACATAACATTAAAGGCTGTGTTTATTCGAAGTACCGGAATTAAAACCTAGTTCCAATTTAGAACGTAGACCTATAACCTATTTGCATATTTTATTGGGGTTTATTGGCACATATTTTATTAAAAGGGTGTATTTATTGGAAGTACAGAAATTATTTTCCATTTATCGCACATAATTACGGTACACAGACGATTTTTGGAGGTTGTGTCTACGTTTAACAATGCAACTTAACCTTTTAGATTTTTAAAATTAATTAGATTTAACAAAAATTTCCTTTGTTAGTGTACATTCAAAGGCTGTATTTATTGTATGGATAAAAGGCTGTATATACATTAAAGGTTGTATTTATTCGAATTAAAACCTATCGGTACTTCCAATTTAGAACGTATAACCTAGTAGGCTACGTTATTCGTACATACAGTATTTTATTGGAGTTTATTGGTACATATTTTATTAAAAGGGTGTATTTATTGGAAGTACAGAAATTAGTTTCCATTTATCGCACATAATTACGGTACAGAGACGATTTTGGGAGGTTGTAATTAATGTTTAATTATCTAACTTAACCTTTTAGATTTTTAAAATTAATTAGACTTGTAGGGGTGTGCATGGCAGAACTACTTGTAGGGGTGTGCACCCACTTTATAATCATATTTTTGGTAACACTGAGAACTTTAAGCCTTCTTTTATGCTTAAACAAATTCTATATACACTTAATTATAGAAAAGCAAAAAGCAAATATGTAATTCAAAAGACTAATTTGCTCTAATAAACACATGCTGAAGTTAAAAACAAAAGAGTTTTTACTTGCCTAACTAATCATTAGTTACTAATGTGACAGTTGGAGCTGCTTTTTCTGCAAAAGCTGGGGTATGTTGGATTCAAGAGTGGTTAAATTAAGTCATAAATCTGAGTGTGCGTCAAGTCTATTTCTGTGCTTGCTTTTCACTTGAGATGAAAATCCCATTTCACTCAAGAATGAGGTGATGAATGGGATGAGCAACTCCGAAAGTTCAGGATATTCATCTCTTAAAGATATCCAGAACTTTGTTAAGTCAGAATCTAAAAGTTTATGGATTTTGTTGTCCATGACATGTTACTAAAAATTTAGTTTTAATCCCAGCATCACACAATTGCTCATTTAGTTTTACTGACAACATGTTAGAACTTTCAAAATACAAGAATGGGTCTTGAATCCAATTTAATTCACTGTATCCCTCTGGGAAGCAACTTTCTATCTGGTTATAGAGAGTTAAACATCAGAGCTGGTAAAAAACAATGGTAGAGCATGAATAACAAAAATGTACAGTTTAGACTATGTACAAAACAGGTTGAATTTAAATTGTTAAAATGATATATCTTAGTTATTTACATGTAGTAGCTTTTTAAGACACAGTAAATAAATTTCCGAACCTGACTTTGCAACCCTCCAAATGCCCTCTCGGGACCCAGCAGTGGCTCATGCCCAATAGGTTAAGAAATGCTGAACTAAAGGCATGTTTGTGGAGTGAAACATAAAAGATAACCCAGACTTCTAAAATGCTCTTAGTCAAATGGGATTTTCAGGAGTAACAACACACTATTTAGTTAACAAGCACATTTTACTAATATTGTAATACCGAGTCAATTAGATAGCTTAAATGTGTAGTACTCTATGTGATGCTGATCACATACTGTTAATCAGCAGCACTGCAGAATATTCTAGAGCCACACTCTTGGCATTCATCTGGAACTTTCTCACATTAGCCTGATAATTAGGATGTTGCCACCAGCTGAGTTTTAGAAAGTTGGTGTAGTAGGTTGTGCATTCATATAGGATGATATTAGACAGCAGTTTTTAATGAAAGTGACAAATGATCAATTGTTTACTTGTGTTGTAAACTATTGTGATTTTTTTATTACTGTTTGTAGGCTATACAGTGTGTCCTGGATAATTATATAAAGAGAACTGTTGTAATGTAAGTGTGTTTGTTTTACCAATTGAGAGTATCTGGTATTCAATAATTCATTCCACTGTTTTAAGTTCATAATTCTTGTCACTGGTTGTAAGAATACTATTCTCATTAATTTTCCAGTTCTATGAAGTCTTCAGTAGTTTTACCACGATGAGACTCAACTTTATCACTGAAGATGCCACATCACTGAATGAGCAAAACTTTTCTTTAATAATCTCAACAAAGCATGGTTATCAGCTGAAAAAAATTTTAGTATTAAAAGTTTTGATCACGCAAATCTATAAGGGATACTAAAAAGAAATAACATAATAATTGTATTGGACATAAAGTTATGTCCACAAAACAGATTTTGTTTGAAATAAATAAAACACAATTTGACACAAATATTAATTTTATGAATACTTGTTTGGCACATATTACAGAAGGTTACACCATTAAATGAGTTTGCCTAAGTATAAAATTCTTGTCAGATGAAAAACGTGTTCAGTCAGAATACTATTTGTTATGTACAATACAAATGATTCACTATGGGTAGCAGTGACACATAAACACTAGACATTGACACTAAATTGTACTTGTTTTGTAATGATTCATTGTGTGCTACCTGACCAGAGTACAGGTATTAACCAAGAGATGTTTAGTATACTGCTGTGTAACTGCTACAATGATGAATTATAAGTAGTACTTTTTGTTTTGGTCATCAACCTTGAAAAGGATAATAGAAACTTTGTATACCATGCTTCCAGCAGTTTTACATTATACATTCCTAGCACAAATAAGAAAAGTTTAAATCTGCTGATGATCTAAAGGAGTGAAAGTTATTTGCAGACTGACAGGGTTATAAAATAATTCTGAAAGAATTGTTGCTTTTACAATACCATCCTTTATCAACTGACTACTCAAATCTGCCAGTTTTTCACAGAAACTGAAGTTTGATGATTTGATCCATTATGACCTAGTGATGCTCCAAACATTTCAAGGATTCTCCTAGCCTTAAAAAACTGGACTGGCCTCATTGATTGACATGATTAATGTTAAATTTACTTTGGGATACTTCCAAACATAATACAGTTTAAAATAAACAAAAAAAAAATTTTATTTCTAATTTTTCCAGAACTGTATACACATAATTTGATCTGGATAGAACGTGTATTAAACAATAATACTATTTGATGCAAATAATGAAAATATCCGTGTGGAGAACTATACATGACTTCCATGTTTTAAGATTTATATTTAAAATCGTTTTAGAAATGAAATATTTCTACAGAAACTACTTCTATCTTCAGCCTCAACCACAGAAAAAACACACACACACACACACACACACACACACACGACACAATTCCTTTTTTCTTTATTTAATTTGAATTCAGAGTATTGGCACATATTTTATTAAAAGGGTGTATTTATTGGAAGTACAGAAATAATTTTCCATTTATCGCACATAATTACGGTACACAGACGATTTTTGGAGGTTGTGTCTACCTTTAACAATGCAACTTAACCTTTTAGATTTTTAAAATGAATTAGATTTAACAAAAATTTCCTTTGTTAGTGTACATTAAATTATTGTATGGATACAAGGCTGCTGTACATAACATTAAAGGCTGTGTTTATTCGAAGTACCGGAATTAAAACCTAGTTCCAATTTAGAACGTAGACCTATAACCTATTTGCATATTTTATTGGGGTTTATTGGCACATATTTTATTAAAAGGGTGTATTTATTGGAAGTACAGAAATTATTTTCCATTTATCGCACATAATTACGGTACACAGACGATTTTTGGAGGTTGTGTCTACGTTTAACAATGCAACTTAACCTTTTAGATTTTTAAAATTAATTAGATTTAACAAAAATTTCCTTTGTTAGTGTACATTCAAAGGCTGTATTTATTGTATGGATAAAAGGCTGTATATACATTAAAGGTTGTATTTATTCGAATTAAAACCTATCGGTACTTCCAATTTAGAACGTATAACCTAGTAGGCTACGTTATTCGTACATACAGTATTTTATTGGAGTTTATTGGTACATATTTTATTAAAAGGGTGTATTTATTGGAAGTACAGAAATTAGTTTCCATTTATCGCACATAATTACGGTACAGAGACGATTTTGGGAGGTTGTAATTAATGTTTAATTATCTAACTTAACCTTTTAGATTTTTAAAATTAATTAGACTTGTAGGGGTGTGCATGGCAGAACTACTTGTAGGGGTGTGCACCCACTTTATAATCATATTTTTGGTAACACTGAGAACTTTAAGCCTTCTTTTATGCTTAAACAAATTCTATATACACTTAATTATAGAAAAGCAAAAAGCAAATATGTAATTCAAAAGACTAATTTGCTCTAATAAACACATGCTGAAGTTAAAAACAAAAGAGTTTTTACTTGCCTAACTAATCATTAGTTACTAATGTGACAGTTGGAGCTGCTTTTTCTGCAAAAGCTGGGGTATGTTGGATTCAAGAGTGGTTAAATTAAGTCATAAATCTGAGTGTGCGTCAAGTCTATTTCTGTGCTTGCTTTTCACTTGAGATGAAAATCCCATTTCACTCAAGAATGAGGTGATGAATGGGATGAGCAACTCCGAAAGTTCAGGATATTCATCTCTTAAAGATATCCAGAACTTTGTTAAGTCAGAATCTAAAAGTTTATGGATTTTGTTGTCCATGACATGTTACTAAAAATTTAGTTTTAATCCCAGCATCACACAATTGCTCATTTAGTTTTACTGACAACATGTTAGAACTTTCAAAATACAAGAATGGGTCTTGAATCCAATTGAATTCACTGTATCCCTCTGGGAAGCAACTTTCTATCTGGTTATAGAGAGTTAAACATCAGAGCTGGTAAAAAACAATGGTAGAGCATGAATAACAAAAATGTACAGTTTAGACTATGTACAAAACAGGTTGAATTTAAATTGTTAAAATGATATATCTTAGTTATTTACATGTAGTAGCTTTTTAAGACACAGTAAATAAATTTCCGAACCTGACTTTGCAACCCTCCAAATGCCCTCTCGGGACCCAGCAGTGGCTCATGCCCAATAGGTTAAGAAATGCTGAACTAAAGGCATGTTTGTGGAGTGAAACATAAAAGATAACCCAGACTTCTAAAATGCTCTTAGTCAAATGGGATTTTCAGGAGTAACAACACACTATTTGGTTAACAAGCACATTTTACTAATATTGTAATACCGAGTCAATTAGATAGCTTAAATGTGTAGTACTCTATGTGATGCTGATCACATACTGTTAATCAGCAGCACTGCAGAATATTCTAGAGCCACACTCTTGGCATTCATCTGGAACTTTCTCACATTAGCCTGATAATTAGGATGTTGCCACCAGCTGAGTTTTAGAAAGTTGGTGTAGTAGGTTGTGCATTCATATAGGATGATATTAGACAGCAGTTTTTAATGAAAGTGACAAATGATCAATTGTTTACTTGTGTTGTAAACTATTGTGATTTTTTTATTACTGTTTGTAGGCTATACAGTGTGTCCTGGATAATTATATAAAGAGAACTGTTGTAATGTAAGTGTGTTTGTTTTACCAATTGAGAGTATCTGGTATTCAATAATTCATTCCACTGTTTTAAGTTCATAATTCTTGTCACTGGTTGTAAGAATACTATTCTCATTAATTTTCCAGTTCTATGAAGTCTTCAGTAGTTTTACCACGATGAGACTCAACTTTATCACTGAAGATGCCACATCACTGAATGAGCAAAACTTTTCTTTAATAATCTCAACAAAGCATGGTTATCAGCTGAAAAAAATTTTAGTATTAAAAGTTTTGATCACGCAAATCTATAAGGGATACTAAAAAGAAATAACATAATAATTGTATTGGACATAAAGTTATGTCCACAAAACAGATTTTGTTTGAAATAAATAAAACACAATTTGACACAAATATTAATTTTATGAATACTTGTTTGGCACATATTACAGAAGGTTACACCATTAAATGAGTTTGCCTAAGTATAAAATTCTTGTCAGATGAAAAACGTGTTCAGTCAGAATACTATTTGTTATGTACAATACAAATGATTCACTATGGGTAGCAGTGACACATAAACACTAGACATTGACACTAAATTGTACTTGTTTTGTAATGATTCATTGTGTGCTACCTGACCAGAGTACAGGTATTAACCAAGAGATGTTTAGTATACTGCTGTGTAACTGCTACAATGATGAATTATAAGTAGTACTTTTTGTTTTGGTCATCAACCTTGAAAAGGATAATAGAAACTTTGTATACCATGCTTCCAGCAGTTTTACATTATACATTCCTAGCACAAATAAGAAAAGTTTAAATCTGCTGATGATCTAAAGGAGTGAAAGTTATTTGCAGACTGACAGGGTTATAAAATAATTCTGAAAGAATTGTTGCTTTTACAATACCATCCTTTATCAACTGACTATTCAAATCTGCCAGTTTTTCACAGAAACTGAAGTTTGATGATTTGATCCATTATGACCTAGTGATGCTCCAAACATTTCAAGGATTCTCCTAGCCTTAAAAAACTGGACTGGCCTCATTGATTGACATGATTAATGTTAAATTTACTTTGGGATACTTCCAAACATAATACAGTTTAAAATAAACAAAAAAAAAATTTTATTTCTAATTTTTCCAGAACTGTATACACATAATTTGATCTGGATAGAACGTGTATTAAACAATAATACTATTTGATGCAAATAATGAAAATATCCGTGTGGAGAACTATACATGACTTCCATGTTTTAAGATTTATATTTAAAATCGTTTTAGAAATGAAATATTTCTACAGAAACTACTTCTATCTTCAGCCTCAACCACAGAAAAAACACACACACACACACACACACACACACGACACAATTCCTTTTTTCTTTATTTAATTTGAATTCAGAGTATTGGCACATATTTTATTAAAAGGGTGTATTTATTGGAAGTACAGAAATAATTTTCCATTTATCGCACATAATTACGGTACACAGACGATTTTTGGAGGTTGTGTCTACCTTTAACAATGCAACTTAACCTTTTAGATTTTTAAAATGAATTAGATTTAACAAAAATTTCCTTTGTTAGTGTACATTAAATTATTGTATGGATACAAGGCTGCTGTACATAACATTAAAGGCTGTGTTTATTCGAAGTACCGGAATTAAAACCTAGTTCCAATTTAGAACGTAGACCTATAACCTATTTGCATATTTTATTGGGGTTTATTGGCACATATTTTATTAAAAGGGTGTATTTATTGGAAGTACAGAAATTATTTTCCATTTATCGCACATAATTACGGTACACAGACGATTTTTGGAGGTTGTGTCTACGTTTAACAATGCAACTTAACCTTTTAGATTTTTAAAATTAATTAGATTTAACAAAAATTTCCTTTGTTAGTGTACATTCAAAGGCTGTATTTATTGTATGGATAAAAGGCTGTATATACATTAAAGGTTGTATTTATTCGAATTAAAACCTATCGGTACTTCCAATTTAGAACGTATAACCTAGTAGGCTACGTTATTCGTACATACAGTATTTTATTGGAGTTTATTGGTACATATTTTATTAAAAGGGTGTATTTATTGGAAGTACAGAAATTAGTTTCCATTTATCGCACATAATTACGGTACAGAGACGATTTTGGGAGGTTGTAATTAATGTTTAATTATCTAACTTAACCTTTTAGATTTTTAAAATTAATTAGACTTGTAGGGGTGTGCATGGCAGAACTACTTGTAGGGGTGTGCACCCACTTTATAATCATATTTTTGGTAACACTGAGAACTTTAAGCCTTCTTTTATGCTTAAACAAATTCTATATACACTTAATTATAGAAAAGCAAAAAGCAAATATGTAATTCAAAAGACTAATTTGCTCTAATAAACACATGCTGAAGTTAAAAACAAAAGAGTTTTTACTTGCCTAACTAATCATTAGTTACTAATGTGACAGTTGGAGCTGCTTTTTCTGCAAAAGCTGGGGTATGTTGGATTCAAGAGTGGTTAAATTAAGTCATAAATCTGAGTGTGCGTCAAGTCTATTTCTGTGCTTGCTTTTCACTTGAGATGAAAATCCCATTTCACTCAAGAATGAGGTGATGAATGGGATGAGCAACTCCGAAAGTTCAGGATATTCATCTCTTAAAGATATCCAGAACTTTGTTAAGTCAGAATCTAAAAGTTTATGGATTTTGTTGTCCATGACATGTTACTAAAAATTTAGTTTTAATCCCAGCATCACACAATTGCTCATTTAGTTTTACTGACAACATGTTAGAACTTTCAAAATACAAGAATGGGTCTTGAATCCAATTGAATTCACTGTATCCCTCTGGGAAGCAACTTTCTATCTGGTTATAGAGAGTTAAACATCAGAGCTGGTAAAAAACAATGGTAGAGCATGAATAACAAAAATGTACAGTTTAGACTATGTACAAAACAGGTTGAATTTAAATTGTTAAAATGATATATCTTAGTTATTTACATGTAGTAGCTTTTTAAGACACAGTAAATAAATTTCCGAACCTGACTTTGCAACCCTCCAAATGCCCTCTCGGGACCCAGCAGTGGCTCATGCCCAATAGGTTAAGAAATGCTGAACTAAAGGCATGTTTGTGGAGTGAAACATAAAAGATAACCCAGACTTCTAAAATGCTCTTAGTCAAATGGGATTTTCAGGAGTAACAACACACTATTTGGTTAACAAGCACATTTTACTAATATTGTAATACCGAGTCAATTAGATAGCTTAAATGTGTAGTACTCTATGTGATGCTGATCACATACTGTTAATCAGCAGCACTGCAGAATATTCTAGAGCCACACTCTTGGCATTCATCTGGAACTTTCTCACATTAGCCTGATAATTAGGATGTTGCCACCAGCTGAGTTTTAGAAAGTTGGTGTAGTAGGTTGTGCATTCATATAGGATGATATTAGACAGCAGTTTTTAATGAAAGTGACAAATGATCAATTGTTTACTTGTGTTGTAAACTATTGTGATTTTTTTATTACTGTTTGTAGGCTATACAGTGTGTCCTGGATAATTATATAAAGAGAACTGTTGTAATGTAAGTGTGTTTGTTTTACCAATTGAGAGTATCTGGTATTCAATAATTCATTCCACTGTTTTAAGTTCATAATTCTTGTCACTGGTTGTAAGAATACTATTCTCATTAATTTTCCAGTTCTATGAAGTCTTCAGTAGTTTTACCACGATGAGACTCAACTTTATCACTGAAGATGCCACATCACTGAATGAGCAAAACTTTTCTTTAATAATCTCAACAAAGCATGGTTATCAGCTGAAAAAAATTTTAGTATTAAAAGTTTTGATCACGCAAATCTATAAGGGATACTAAAAAGAAATAACATAATAATTGTATTGGACATAAAGTTATGTCCACAAAACAGATTTTGTTTGAAATAAATAAAACACAATTTGACACAAATATTAATTTTATGAATACTTGTTTGGCACATATTACAGAAGGTTACACCATTAAATGAGTTTGCCTAAGTATAAAATTCTTGTCAGATGAAAAACGTGTTCAGTCAGAATACTATTTGTTATGTACAATACAAATGATTCACTATGGGTAGCAGTGACACATAAACACTAGACATTGACACTAAATTGTACTTGTTTTGTAATGATTCATTGTGTGCTACCTGACCAGAGTACAGGTATTAACCAAGAGATGTTTAGTATACTGCTGTGTAACTGCTACAATGATGAATTATAAGTAGTACTTTTTGTTTTGGTCATCAACCTTGAAAAGGATAATAGAAACTTTGTATACCATGCTTCCAGCAGTTTTACATTATACATTCCTAGCACAAATAAGAAAAGTTTAAATCTGCTGATGATCTAAAGGAGTGAAAGTTATTTGCAGACTGACAGGGTTATAAAATAATTCTGAAAGAATTGTTGCTTTTACAATACCATCCTTTATCAACTGACTACTCAAATCTGCCAGTTTTTCACAGAAACTGAAGTTTGATGATTTGATCCATTATGACCTAGTGATGCTCCAAACATTTCAAGGATTCTCCTAGCCTTAAAAAACTGGACTGGCCTCATTGATTGACATGATTAATGTTAAATTTACTTTGGGATACTTCCAAACATAATACAGTTTAAAATAAACAAAAAAAAAATTTTATTTCTAATTTTTCCAGAACTGTATACACATAATTTGATCTGGATAGAACGTGTATTAAACAATAATACTATTTGATGCAAATAATGAAAATATCCGTGTGGAGAACTATACATGACTTCCATGTTTTAAGATTTATATTTAAAATCGTTTTAGAAATGAAATATTTCTACAGAAACTACTTCTATCTTCAGCCTCAACCACAGAAAAAACACACACACACACACACACACACACACACACGACACAATTCCTTTTTTCTTTATTTAATTTGAATTCAGAGTATTGGCACATATTTTATTAAAAGGGTGTATTTATTGGAAGTACAGAAATAATTTTCCATTTATCGCACATAATTACGGTACACAGACGATTTTTGGAGGTTGTGTCTACCTTTAACAATGCAACTTAACCTTTTAGATTTTTAAAATGAATTAGATTTAACAAAAATTTCCTTTGTTAGTGTACATTAAATTATTGTATGGATACAAGGCTGCTGTACATAACATTAAAGGCTGTGTTTATTCGAAGTACCGGAATTAAAACCTAGTTCCAATTTAGAACGTAGACCTATAACCTATTTGCATATTTTATTGGGGTTTATTGGCACATATTTTATTAAAAGGGTGTATTTATTGGAAGTACAGAAATTATTTTCCATTTATCGCACATAATTACGGTACACAGACGATTTTTGGAGGTTGTGTCTACGTTTAACAATGCAACTTAACCTTTTAGATTTTTAAAATTAATTAGATTTAACAAAAATTTCCTTTGTTAGTGTACATTCAAAGGCTGTATTTATTGTATGGATAAAAGGCTGTATATACATTAAAGGTTGTATTTATTCGAATTAAAACCTATCGGTACTTCCAATTTAGAACGTATAACCTAGTAGGCTACGTTATTCGTACATACAGTATTTTATTGGAGTTTATTGGTACATATTTTATTAAAAGGGTGTATTTATTGGAAGTACAGAAATTAGTTTCCATTTATCGCACATAATTACGGTACAGAGACGATTTTGGGAGGTTGTAATTAATGTTTAATTATCTAACTTAACCTTTTAGATTTTTAAAATTAATTAGACTTGTAGGGGTGTGCATGGCAGAACTACTTGTAGGGGTGTGCACCCACTTTATAATCATATTTTTGGTAACACTGAGAACTTTAAGCCTTCTTTTATGCTTAAACAAATTCTATATACACTTAATTATAGAAAAGCAAAAAGCAAATATGTAATTCAAAAGACTAATTTGCTCTAATAAACACATGCTGAAGTTAAAAACAAAAGAGTTTTTACTTGCCTAACTAATCATTAGTTACTAATGTGACAGTTGGAGCTGCTTTTTCTGCAAAAGCTGGGGTATGTTGGATTCAAGAGTGGTTAAATTAAGTCATAAATCTGAGTGTGCGTCAAGTCTATTTCTGTGCTTGCTTTTCACTTGAGATGAAAATCCCATTTCACTCAAGAATGAGGTGATGAATGGGATGAGCAACTCCGAAAGTTCAGGATATTCATCTCTTAAAGATATCCAGAACTTTGTTAAGTCAGAATCTAAAAGTTTATGGATTTTGTTGTCCATGACATGTTACTAAAAATTTAGTTTTAATCCCAGCATCACACAATTGCTCATTTAGTTTTACTGACAACATGTTAGAACTTTCAAAATACAAGAATGGGTCTTGAATCCAATTTAATTCACTGTATCCCTCTGGGAAGCAACTTTCTATCTGGTTATAGAGAGTTAAACATCAGAGCTGGTAAAAAACAATGGTAGAGCATGAATAACAAAAATGTACAGTTTAGACTATGTACAAAACAGGTTGAATTTAAATTGTTAAAATGATATATCTTAGTTATTTACATGTAGTAGCTTTTTAAGACACAGTAAATAAATTTCCGAACCTGACTTTGCAACCCTCCAAATGCCCTCTCGGGACCCAGCAGTGGCTCATGCCCAATAGGTTAAGAAATGCTGAACTAAAGGCATGTTTGTGGAGTGAAACATAAAAGATAACCCAGACTTCTAAAATGCTCTTAGTCAAATGGGATTTTCAGGAGTAACAACACACTATTTGGTTAACAAGCACATTTTACTAATATTGTAATACCGAGTCAATTAGATAGCTTAAATGTGTAGTACTCTATGTGATGCTGATCACATACTGTTAATCAGCAGCACTGCAGAATATTCTAGAGCCACACTCTTGGCATTCATCTGGAACTTTCTCACATTAGCCTGATAATTAGGATGTTGCCACCAGCTGAGTTTTAGAAAGTTGGTGTAGTAGGTTGTGCATTCATATAGGATGATATTAGACAGCAGTTTTTAATGAAAGTGACAAATGATCAATTGTTTACTTGTGTTGTAAACTATTGTGATTTTTTTATTACTGTTTGTAGGCTATACAGTGTGTCCTGGATAATTATATAAAGAGAACTGTTGTAATGTAAGTGTGTTTGTTTTACCAATTGAGAGTATCTGGTATTCAATAATTCATTCCACTGTTTTAAGTTCATAATTCTTGTCACTGGTTGTAAGAATACTATTCTCATTAATTTTCCAGTTCTATGAAGTCTTCAGTAGTTTTACCACGATGAGACTCAACTTTATCACTGAAGATGCCACATCACTGAATGAGCAAAACTTTTCTTTAATAATCTCAACAAAGCATGGTTATCAGCTGAAAAAAATTTTAGTATTAAAAGTTTTGATCACGCAAATCTATAAGGGATACTAAAAAGAAATAACATAATAATTGTATTGGACATAAAGTTATGTCCACAAAACAGATTTTGTTTGAAATAAATAAAACACAATTTGACACAAATATTAATTTTATGAATACTTGTTTGGCACATATTACAGAAGGTTACACCATTAAATGAGTTTGCCTAAGTATAAAATTCTTGTCAGATGAAAAACGTGTTCAGTCAGAATACTATTTGTTATGTACAATACAAATGATTCACTATGGGTAGCAGTGACACATAAACACTAGACATTGACACTAAATTGTACTTGTTTTGTAATGATTCATTGTGTGCTACCTGACCAGAGTACAGGTATTAACCAAGAGATGTTTAGTATACTGCTGTGTAACTGCTACAATGATGAATTATAAGTAGTACTTTTTGTTTTGGTCATCAACCTTGAAAAGGATAATAGAAACTTTGTATACCATGCTTCCAGCAGTTTTACATTATACATTCCTAGCACAAATAAGAAAAGTTTAAATCTGCTGATGATCTAAAGGAGTGAAAGTTATTTGCAGACTGACAGGGTTATAAAATAATTCTGAAAGAATTGTTGCTTTTACAATACCATCCTTTATCAACTGACTACTCAAATCTGCCAGTTTTTCACAGAAACTGAAGTTTGATGATTTGATCCATTATGACCTAGTGATGCTCCAAACATTTCAAGGATTCTCCTAGCCTTAAAAAACTGGACTGGCCTCATTGATTGACATGATTAATGTTAAATTTACTTTGGGATACTTCCAAACATAATACAGTTTAAAATAAACAAAAAAAAAATTTTATTTCTAATTTTTCCAGAACTGTATACACATAATTTGATCTGGATAGAACGTGTATTAAACAATAATACTATTTGATGCAAATAATGAAAATATCCGTGTGGAGAACTATACATGACTTCCATGTTTTAAGATTTATATTTAAAATCGTTTTAGAAATGAAATATTTCTACAGAAACTACTTCTATCTTCAGCCTCAACCACAGAAAAAACACACACACACACACACACACACACACACACGACACAATTCCTTTTTTCTTTATTTAATTTGAATTCAGAGTATTGGCACATATTTTATTAAAAGGGTGTATTTATTGGAAGTACAGAAATAATTTTCCATTTATCGCACATAATTACGGTACACAGACGATTTTTGGAGGTTGTGTCTACCTTTAACAATGCAACTTAACCTTTTAGATTTTTAAAATGAATTAGATTTAACAAAAATTTCCTTTGTTAGTGTACATTAAATTATTGTATGGATACAAGGCTGCTGTACATAACATTAAAGGCTGTGTTTATTCGAAGTACCGGAATTAAAACCTAGTTCCAATTTAGAACGTAGACCTATAACCTATTTGCATATTTTATTGGGGTTTATTGGCACATATTTTATTAAAAGGGTGTATTTATTGGAAGTACAGAAATTATTTTCCATTTATCGCACATAATTACGGTACACAGACGATTTTTGGAGGTTGTGTCTACGTTTAACAATGCAACTTAACCTTTTAGATTTTTAAAATTAATTAGATTTAACAAAAATTTCCTTTGTTAGTGTACATTCAAAGGCTGTATTTATTGTATGGATAAAAGGCTGTATATACATTAAAGGTTGTATTTATTCGAATTAAAACCTATCGGTACTTCCAATTTAGAACGTATAACCTAGTAGGCTACGTTATTCGTACATACAGTATTTTATTGGAGTTTATTGGTACATATTTTATTAAAAGGGTGTATTTATTGGAAGTACAGAAATTAGTTTCCATTTATCGCACATAATTACGGTACAGAGACGATTTTGGGAGGTTGTAATTAATGTTTAATTATCTAACTTAACCTTTTAGATTTTTAAAATTAATTAGACTTGTAGGGGTGTGCATGGCAGAACTACTTGTAGGGGTGTGCACCCACTTTATAATCATATTTTTGGTAACACTGAGAACTTTAAGCCTTCTTTTATGCTTAAACAAATTCTATATACACTTAATTATAGAAAAGCAAAAAGCAAATATGTAATTCAAAAGACTAATTTGCTCTAATAAACACATGCTGAAGTTAAAAACAAAAGAGTTTTTACTTGCCTAACTAATCATTAGTTACTAATGTGACAGTTGGAGCTGCTTTTTCTGCAAAAGCTGGGGTATGTTGGATTCAAGAGTGGTTAAATTAAGTCATAAATCTGAGTGTGCGTCAAGTCTATTTCTGTGCTTGCTTTTCACTTGAGATGAAAATCCCATTTCACTCAAGAATGAGGTGATGAATGGGATGAGCAACTCCGAAAGTTCAGGATATTCATCTCTTAAAGATATCCAGAACTTTGTTAAGTCAGAATCTAAAAGTTTATGGATTTTGTTGTCCATGACATGTTACTAAAAATTTAGTTTTAATCCCAGCATCACACAATTGCTCATTTAGTTTTACTGACAACATGTTAGAACTTTCAAAATACAAGAATGGGTCTTGAATCCAATTTAATTCACTGTATCCCTCTGGGAAGCAACTTTCTATCTGGTTATAGAGAGTTAAACATCAGAGCTGGTAAAAAACAATGGTAGAGCATGAATAACAAAAATGTACAGTTTAGACTATGTACAAAACAGGTTGAATTTAAATTGTTAAAATGATATATCTTAGTTATTTACATGTAGTAGCTTTTTAAGACACAGTAAATAAATTTCCGAACCTGACTTTGCAACCCTCCAAATGCCCTCTCGGGACCCAGCAGTGGCTCATGCCCAATAGGTTAAGAAATGCTGAACTAAAGGCATGTTTGTGGAGTGAAACATAAAAGATAACCCAGACTTCTAAAATGCTCTTAGTCAAATGGGATTTTCAGGAGTAACAACACACTATTTGGTTAACAAGCACATTTTACTAATATTGTAATACCGAGTCAATTAGATAGCTTAAATGTGTAGTACTCTATGTGATGCTGATCACATACTGTTAATCAGCAGCACTGCAGAATATTCTAGAGCCACACTCTTGGCATTCATCTGGAACTTTCTCACATTAGCCTGATAATTAGGATGTTGCCACCAGCTGAGTTTTAGAAAGTTGGTGTAGTAGGTTGTGCATTCATATAGGATGATATTAGACAGCAGTTTTTAATGAAAGTGACAAATGATCAATTGTTTACTTGTGTTGTAAACTATTGTGATTTTTTTATTACTGTTTGTAGGCTATACAGTGTGTCCTGGATAATTATATAAAGAGAACTGTTGTAATGTAAGTGTGTTTGTTTTACCAATTGAGAGTATCTGGTATTCAATAATTCATTCCACTGTTTTAAGTTCATAATTCTTGTCACTGGTTGTAAGAATACTATTCTCATTAATTTTCCAGTTCTATGAAGTCTTCAGTAGTTTTACCACGATGAGACTCAACTTTATCACTGAAGATGCCACATCACTGAATGAGCAAAACTTTTCTTTAATAATCTCAACAAAGCATGGTTATCAGCTGAAAAAAATTTTAGTATTAAAAGTTTTGATCACGCAAATCTATAAGGGATACTAAAAAGAAATAACATAATAATTGTATTGGACATAAAGTTATGTCCACAAAACAGATTTTGTTTGAAATAAATAAAACACAATTTGACACAAATATTAATTTTATGAATACTTGTTTGGCACATATTACAGAAGGTTACACCATTAAATGAGTTTGCCTAAGTATAAAATTCTTGTCAGATGAAAAACGTGTTCAGTCAGAATACTATTTGTTATGTACAATACAAATGATTCACTATGGGTAGCAGTGACACATAAACACTAGACATTGACACTAAATTGTACTTGTTTTGTAATGATTCATTGTGTGCTACCTGACCAGAGTACAGGTATTAACCAAGAGATGTTTAGTATACTGCTGTGTAACTGCTACAATGATGAATTATAAGTAGTACTTTTTGTTTTGGTCATCAACCTTGAAAAGGATAATAGAAACTTTGTATACCATGCTTCCAGCAGTTTTACATTATACATTCCTAGCACAAATAAGAAAAGTTTAAATCTGCTGATGATCTAAAGGAGTGAAAGTTATTTGCAGACTGACAGGGTTATAAAATAATTCTGAAAGAATTGTTGCTTTTACAATACCATCCTTTATCAACTGACTACTCAAATCTGCCAGTTTTTCACAGAAACTGAAGTTTGATGATTTGATCCATTATGACCTAGTGATGCTCCAAACATTTCAAGGATTCTCCTAGCCTTAAAAAACTGGACTGGCCTCATTGATTGACATGATTAATGTTAAATTTACTTTGGGATACTTCCAAACATAATACAGTTTAAAATAAACAAAAAAAAAATTTTATTTCTAATTTTTCCAGAACTGTATACACATAATTTGATCTGGATAGAACGTGTATTAAACAATAATACTATTTGATGCAAATAATGAAAATATCCGTGTGGAGAACTATACATGACTTCCATGTTTTAAGATTTATATTTAAAATCGTTTTAGAAATGAAATATTTCTACAGAAACTACTTCTATCTTCAGCCTCAACCACAGAAAAAACACACACACACACACACACACACACGACACAATTCCTTTTTTCTTTATTTAATTTGAATTCAGAGTATTGGCACATATTTTATTAAAAGGGTGTATTTATTGGAAGTACAGAAATAATTTTCCATTTATCGCACATAATTACGGTACACAGACGATTTTTGGAGGTTGTGTCTACCTTTAACAATGCAACTTAACCTTTTAGATTTTTAAAATGAATTAGATTTAACAAAAATTTCCTTTGTTAGTGTACATTAAATTATTGTATGGATACAAGGCTGCTGTACATAACATTAAAGGCTGTGTTTATTCGAAGTACCGGAATTAAAACCTAGTTCCAATTTAGAACGTAGACCTATAACCTATTTGCATATTTTATTGGGGTTTATTGGCACATATTTTATTAAAAGGGTGTATTTATTGGAAGTACAGAAATTATTTTCCATTTATCGCACATAATTACGGTACACAGACGATTTTTGGAGGTTGTGTCTACGTTTAACAATGCAACTTAACCTTTTAGATTTTTAAAATTAATTAGATTTAACAAAAATTTCCTTTGTTAGTGTACATTCAAAGGCTGTATTTATTGTATGGATAAAAGGCTGTATATACATTAAAGGTTGTATTTATTCGAATTAAAACCTATCGGTACTTCCAATTTAGAACGTATAACCTAGTAGGCTACGTTATTCGTACATACAGTATTTTATTGGAGTTTATTGGTACATATTTTATTAAAAGGGTGTATTTATTGGAAGTACAGAAATTAGTTTCCATTTATCGCACATAATTACGGTACAGAGACGATTTTGGGAGGTTGTAATTAATGTTTAATTATCTAACTTAACCTTTTAGATTTTTAAAATTAATTAGACTTGTAGGGGTGTGCATGGCAGAACTACTTGTAGGGGTGTGCACCCACTTTATAATCATATTTTTGGTAACACTGAGAACTTTAAGCCTTCTTTTATGCTTAAACAAATTCTATATACACTTAATTATAGAAAAGCAAAAAGCAAATATGTAATTCAAAAGACTAATTTGCTCTAATAAACACATGCTGAAGTTAAAAACAAAAGAGTTTTTACTTGCCTAACTAATCATTAGTTACTAATGTGACAGTTGGAGCTGCTTTTTCTGCAAAAGCTGGGGTATGTTGGATTCAAGAGTGGTTAAATTAAGTCATAAATCTGAGTGTGCGTCAAGTCTATTTCTGTGCTTGCTTTTCACTTGAGATGAAAATCCCATTTCACTCAAGAATGAGGTGATGAATGGGATGAGCAACTCCGAAAGTTCAGGATATTCATCTCTTAAAGATATCCAGAACTTTGTTAAGTCAGAATCTAAAAGTTTATGGATTTTGTTGTCCATGACATGTTACTAAAAATTTAGTTTTAATCCCAGCATCACACAATTGCTCATTTAGTTTTACTGACAACATGTTAGAACTTTCAAAATACAAGAATGGGTCTTGAATCCAATTGAATTCACTGTATCCCTCTGGGAAGCAACTTTCTATCTGGTTATAGAGAGTTAAACATCAGAGCTGGTAAAAAACAATGGTAGAGCATGAATAACAAAAATGTACAGTTTAGACTATGTACAAAACAGGTTGAATTTAAATTGTTAAAATGATATATCTTAGTTATTTACATGTAGTAGCTTTTTAAGACACAGTAAATAAATTTCCGAACCTGACTTTGCAACCCTCCAAATGCCCTCTCGGGACCCAGCAGTGGCTCATGCCCAATAGGTTAAGAAATGCTGAACTAAAGGCATGTTTGTGGAGTGAAACATAAAAGATAACCCAGACTTCTAAAATGCTCTTAGTCAAATGGGATTTTCAGGAGTAACAACACACTATTTGGTTAACAAGCACATTTTACTAATATTGTAATACCGAGTCAATTAGATAGCTTAAATGTGTAGTACTCTATGTGATGCTGATCACATACTGTTAATCAGCAGCACTGCAGAATATTCTAGAGCCACACTCTTGGCATTCATCTGGAACTTTCTCACATTAGCCTGATAATTAGGATGTTGCCACCAGCTGAGTTTTAGAAAGTTGGTGTAGTAGGTTGTGCATTCATATAGGATGATATTAGACAGCAGTTTTTAATGAAAGTGACAAATGATCAATTGTTTACTTGTGTTGTAAACTATTGTGATTTTTTTATTACTGTTTGTAGGCTATACAGTGTGTCCTGGATAATTATATAAAGAGAACTGTTGTAATGTAAGTGTGTTTGTTTTACCAATTGAGAGTATCTGGTATTCAATAATTCATTCCACTGTTTTAAGTTCATAATTCTTGTCACTGGTTGTAAGAATACTATTCTCATTAATTTTCCAGTTCTATGAAGTCTTCAGTAGTTTTACCACGATGAGACTCAACTTTATCACTGAAGATGCCACATCACTGAATGAGCAAAACTTTTCTTTAATAATCTCAACAAAGCATGGTTATCAGCTGAAAAAAATTTTAGTATTAAAAGTTTTGATCACGCAAATCTATAAGGGATACTAAAAAGAAATAACATAATAATTGTATTGGACATAAAGTTATGTCCACAAAACAGATTTTGTTTGAAATAAATAAAACACAATTTGACACAAATATTAATTTTATGAATACTTGTTTGGCACATATTACAGAAGGTTACACCATTAAATGAGTTTGCCTAAGTATAAAATTCTTGTCAGATGAAAAACGTGTTCAGTCAGAATACTATTTGTTATGTACAATACAAATGATTCACTATGGGTAGCAGTGACACATAAACACTAGACATTGACACTAAATTGTACTTGTTTTGTAATGATTCATTGTGTGCTACCTGACCAGAGTACAGGTATTAACCAAGAGATGTTTAGTATACTGCTGTGTAACTGCTACAATGATGAATTATAAGTAGTACTTTTTGTTTTGGTCATCAACCTTGAAAAGGATAATAGAAACTTTGTATACCATGCTTCCAGCAGTTTTACATTATACATTCCTAGCACAAATAAGAAAAGTTTAAATCTGCTGATGATCTAAAGGAGTGAAAGTTATTTGCAGACTGACAGGGTTATAAAATAATTCTGAAAGAATTGTTGCTTTTACAATACCATCCTTTATCAACTGACTACTCAAATCTGCCAGTTTTTCACAGAAACTGAAGTTTGATGATTTGATCCATTATGACCTAGTGATGCTCCAAACATTTCAAGGATTCTCCTAGCCTTAAAAAACTGGACTGGCCTCATTGATTGACATGATTAATGTTAAATTTACTTTGGGATACTTCCAAACATAATACAGTTTAAAATAAACAAAAAAAAAATTTTATTTCTAATTTTTCCAGAACTGTATACACATAATTTGATCTGGATAGAACGTGTATTAAACAATAATACTATTTGATGCAAATAATGAAAATATCCGTGTGGAGAACTATACATGACTTCCATGTTTTAAGATTTATATTTAAAATCGTTTTAGAAATGAAATATTTCTACAGAAACTACTTCTATCTTCAGCCTCAACCACAGAAAAAAAACACACACACACACACACACACACACACACGACACAATTCCTTTTTTCTTTATTTAATTTGAATTCAGAGTATTGGCACATATTTTATTAAAAGGGTGTGTTTATTGGAAGTACAGAAATTAGTTTCCATTTATTGCACATAATTACGGTACACAGACGATTTTTGGAGGTTGTGTCTACGTTTAACAATGCAACTTAACCTTTTAGATTTTTAAAATTAATTAGATTTAACAAAAATTTCCTTTGTTAGTGTACATTCAAAGGCTGTATTTATTGTATGGATAAAAGGCTGTATATACATTAAAGGTTGTATTTATTCGAATTAAAACCTCTCCGTACTTCCAATTTAAAACGTATAACCTAGTAGGCTACGTTATTCGTACATATATTATTGGAGTTTATTGGTACATATTTTACTAAAAGGGTGTATTTATTGGAAGTACAGAAATTAGTTTCCATTTATCGCACATAATTACGGTACAGAGACGTTTTTGGGAGGTTGTGTCTACGTTTAATTATCTAACTTAAGATAGTAGGCTTCGTTATTGGTGCATATTTTATTGCGGTTTATTGGCACATATTTTATTAAAAGGGTGTATTTATTGGAAGTACAGAAATTAGTTTCCATTTATAGCACATAATTACGGTACAGAGACGATTTTGGGAGGTTGTGTCAACGTTTAATTATCTAACTTAACCTTTTAGATTTTTAAAATTAATTAGACTTAACCAACATTTCCTTACTTAGTGTACATTCAAAGGCTGTATTTATTGTATGGATAAAAGGCTGTATTTATTCGAAGTACCAGAATTAAAACCTACTTCCAATTTAGAACACAGTACAATCTAACGTAGGCCTATAACCAAACAAGTACATTAAAATCCTTTTTTCAACATAATGCAATAAAAAGCAATGTGCAGTTTCTGTTAACACCCAAATGATTAAGTATTAATAATGGGTTAGAGTGGAATTCAATGTTACTATGGTCTAAACTGAAGTCAAAAAATAAACATAATCTGTGCTTATCAACACATAAGTGATACATAAGTCAGTTGTTACAAAGATAAACAAAAACATGTCTAAGAGTAGGCTATAACCAATTATAAGTGAGAGACCCGTTTCTAAAACGGCTTAAGTAGTGCAAAGTTTTTTTCTTGCTTTCATTTGAGCAAACTGGTCAATAACATCTGACTGATAAATTAATACTGTTAGCCAATTCATTTTTAATAGCTAAAATTGCCAAATTATTAATCCTTTCTTGGTAGGTAGTGCTTCTCTGCCAAGTTTTCAGTGAATTCGCTAACCTGCTGAAAGATTTTTCAGGAGACGAAATTGTAACTGGAATAGTACAGAAAAGCCTATAGGCCAGACAGAAGTTCACAAATACAGCTTGAAGGTTTTTGGAGTAGGCTTAGTGGATTCTTTTCTGATTCAAACTCTGTTTTATGAATGTTCTTCAAGTGTAATATTTCTTCAAATAGATCCATTGCCAATTCCTTTTTAAACTTGCTAATGAGAACTTTTACTTTCAATTCTAATTCATCATTTTCCATGTCTGTAAAGTTCAATACTGGTGGAAACAAGTCACGAGTTGAACTAATTGCAGTGAATCGTGTTTTTATGTTGCCCATTACAAACTCTAATACTGGGTACATGACTGAGGTTTTAAATTTATTTTCTTGATCTTTGTTTGCTGAAAAATCACTATTGGATTGATCTGTACTTTTTTCCACCTTTTGGGAGATTCAGGAGGAACTTTTATTAGTTCTTTTGCAATTAAGTTTGGTTCTTCAATTATGCTGTCTGGATTATCACGCAACAATTTCAATTCTGTCAGCAAATCTGCCACTAGAGTTATTTCAACATTGAGTGTGATTCCTTTGCTTTGAATAACAACATTTTTTTAGTCAATATATGAAAGCACTTTGAACCAAAAAGATGCCAACATTAAGCTCTTTGTGGAATTGAAATATTTCTTAAGCCCTAATATGATGTTGTAGGCAGAGGGAGTTAGACTAGAAGACATCTCTTCTAAAATATATCCAACAGTTTAAGTACTCCTGGGTAGTGCTTAACTATCGGTTTGACAGCTTGGATCCTCTCACTTCATCTTGTTTCAGGGAAGCTCTGCAGTGATGAAGGAATGTGCTTTTTCAAAACTTCCCAACATTTTTCTCTAGGGCTGCTAGAGAAAAATGAGTAAAGACTTGCAACATGCCCGAAAAATTGTGTATACGTTTTAAAATTGAAATAACTGCAAATATTTCAACCTTTTGTTTTTATGTTGCGTACAAAAAATTGTTTGAAATGTAAATAATAAATACAGCTCTAAAATTCAATTTACGGGTACCCCAATTTACAATTACCCTTGACATCTTAGAAGTAATTGTAAACAAGTGTTTTCTTTATCCTTTGAAACTAGAAAACTGACACTCCTCTGGAAATTGAAAAAAGGATTTTAATGTACTTGTTTGGTTATACGTTAGATTGTACTAGGTTATAAATTGGAAGTAAATTCCGGTACTTCGAATAAATACACCTTTAATGTTATATACAGCCTTTTATCCATACAATAAATACAGCCTTTGAATGTACACTAACAAAGGAAATTTTTGTTAAATCTAATTAATTTTAAAAATCTAAAAGGTTAAGTTACTGATGTTACTACATGTTAAACGTAGACACAACCTCCAAAAATCGTCTGTGTACCGTAATTATGTGCAATAAATGGAAACTAATTTCTGTACTTCCAAAAAAGACACCCTTTTAATAAAATATGTGCCAATACTCTGAATTCAAATTAAATAAAGAAAACAGGAATTGTGTCGTGTGTGTGTGTGTGTGTGTGTGTGTGTGTGTGTGTGTGTGTGTGTGTGTGTGTGTGTGTGTGTGTGTGTGTGTGTGTGTGTGTGTGTGTGTGTGTGTGTGTGTGTGTGTGTGTGTGTGGTTGAGGCTGAAGATAGAAGTAGTTTCTGTAGAAATATTTCATTTCTAAAACGATTTTAAATATAAATCTTAAAACATGGAAGTCATGTATAGTTCTCCACACGGATATTTTCATTATTTGCATCAAATAGTATTATTGTTTAATACACGTTCTATCCAGATCAAATTATGTGTATACAGTTCTGGAAAAATTAGAAATAAAATTTTTTTTTGTTTATTTTAAACTGTATTATGTTTGGAAGTATCCCAAAGTAAATTTAACATTAATCATGTCAATCAATGAGGCCAGTCCAGTTTTTTAAGGCTAGGAGAATCCTTGAAATGTTTGGAGCATCACTAGGTCATAATGGATCAAATCATCAAACTTCAGTTTCTGTGAAAAACTGGCAGATTTGAGTAGTCAGTTGATAAAGGATGGTATTGTAAAAGCAACAATTCTTTCAGAATTATTTTATAACCCTGTCAGTCTGCAAATAACTTTCACTCCTTTAGATCATCAGCAGATTTAAACTTTTCTTATTTGTGCTAGGAATGTATAATGTAAAACTGCTGGAAGCATGGTATACAAAGTTTCTATTATCCTTTTCAAGGTTGATGACCAAAACAAAAAGTACTACTTATAATTCATCATTGTAGCAGTTACACAGCAGTATACTAAACATCTCTTGGTTAATACCTGTACTCTGGTCAGGTAGCACACAATGAATCATTCAAAACAAGTACAATTTAGTGTCAATGTCTAGTGTTTATGTGTCACTGCTACCCATAGTGAATCATTTGTATTGTACATAACAAATAGTATTCTGACTGAACACGTTTTTCATCTGACAAGAATTTTATACTTAGGCAAACTCATTTAATGGTGTAACCTTCTGTAATATGTGCCAAACAAGTATTCATAAAATTAATATTTGTGTCAAATTGTGTTTTATTTATTTCAAACAAAATCTGTTTTGTGGACATAACTTTATGTCCAATACAATTATTATGTTATTTCTTTTTAGTATCCCTTATAGATTTGCGTGATCAAAACTTTTAATACTAAAATTTTTTTCAGCTGATAACCATGCTTTGTTGAGATTATTAAAGAAAAGTTTTGCTCATTCAGTGATGTGGCATCTTCAGTGATAAAGTTGAGTCTCATCGTGGTAAAACTACTGAAGACTTCATAGAACTGGAAAATTAATGAGAATAGTATTCTTACAACCAGTGACAAGAATTATGAACTTAAAACAGTGGAATGAATTATTGAATACCAGATACTCTCAATTGGTAAAACAAACACACTTACATTACAACAGTTCTCTTTATATAATTATCCAGGACACACTGTATAGCCTACAAACAGTAATAAAAAAATCACAATAGTTTACAACACAAGTAAACAATTGATCATTTGTCACTTTCATTAAAAACTGCTGTCTAATATCATCCTATATGAATGCACAACCTACTACACCAACTTTCTAAAACTCAGCTGGTGGCAACATCCTAATTATCAGGCTAATGTGAGAAAGTTCCAGATGAATGCCAAGAGTGTGGCTCTAGAATATTCTGCAGTGCTGCTGATTAACAGTATGTGATCAGCATCACATAGAGTACTACACATTTAAGCTATCTAATTGACTCGGTATTACAATATTAGTAAAATGTGCTTGTTAACCAAATAGTGTGTTGTTACTCCTGAAAATCCCATTTGACTAAGAGCATTTTAGAAGTCTGGGTTATCTTTTATGTTTCACTCCACAAACATGCCTTTAGTTCAGCATTTCTTAACCTATTGGGCATGAGCCACTGCTGGGTCCCGAGAGGGCATTTGGAGGGTTGCAAAGTCAGGTTCGGAAATTTATTTACTGTGTCTTAAAAAGCTACTACATGTAAATAACTAAGATATATCATTTTAACAATTTAAATTCAACCTGTTTTGTACATAGTCTAAACTGTACATTTTTGTTATTCATGCTCTACCATTGTTTTTTACCAGCTCTGATGTTTAACTCTCTATAACCAGATAGAAAGTTGCTTCCCAGAGGGATACAGTGAATTCAATTGGATTCAAGACCCATTCTTGTATTTTGAAAGTTCTAACATGTTGTCAGTAAAACTAAATGAGCAATTGTGTGATGCTGGGATTAAAACTAAATTTTTAGTAACATGTCATGGACAACAAAATCCATAAACTTTTAGATTCTGACTTAACAAAGTTCTGGATATCTTTAAGAGATGAATATCCTGAACTTTCGGAGTTGCTCATCCCATTCATCACCTCATTCTTGAGTGAAATGGGATTTTCATCTCAAGTGAAAAGCAAGCACAGAAATAGACTTGACGCACACTCAGATTTATGACTTAATTTAACCACTCTTGAATCCAACATACCCCAGCTTTTGCAGAAAAAGCAGCTCCAACTGTCACATTAGTAACTAATGATTAGTTAGGCAAGTAAAAACTCTTTTGTTTTTAACTTCAGCATGTGTTTATTAGAGCAAATTAGTCTTTTGAATTACATATTTGCTTTTTGCTTTTCTATAATTAAGTGTATATAGAATTTGTTTAAGCATAAAAGAAGGCTTAAAGTTCTCAGTGTTACCAAAAATATGATTATAAAGTGGGTGCACACCCCTACAAGTAGTTCTGCCATGCACACCCCTACAAGTCTAATTAATTTTAAAAATCTAAAAGGTTAAGTTAGATAATTAAACATTAATTACAACCTCCCAAAATCGTCTCTGTACCGTAATTATGTGCGATAAATGGAAACTAATTTCTGTACTTCCAATAAATACACCCTTTTAATAAAATATGTACCAATAAACTCCAATAAAATACTGTATGTACGAATAACGTAGCCTACTAGGTTATACGTTCTAAATTGGAAGTACCGATAGGTTTTAATTCGAATAAATACAACCTTTAATGTATATACAGCCTTTTATCCATACAATAAATACAGCCTTTGAATGTACACTAACAAAGGAAATTTTTGTTAAATCTAATTAATTTTAAACATCTAAAAGGTTAAGTTGCATTGTTAAACGTAGACACAACCTCCAAAAATCGTCTGTGTACCGTAATTATGTGCGATAAATGGAAAATAATTTCTGTACTTCCAATAAATACACCCTTTTAATAAAATATGTGCCAATAAACCCCAATAAAATATGCAAATAGGTTATAGGTCTACGTTCTAAATTGGAACTAGGTTTTAATTCCGGTACTTCGAATAAATACAGCCTTTAATGTTATGTACAGCAGCCTTGTATCCATACAATAATTTAATGTACACTAACAAAAGAAATTTTTGTTAAATCTAATTAATTTTAAAAATCTAAAAGGTTAAGTTGCATTGTTAAACGTAGACACAACCTCCAAAATCGTCTGTGTACCGTAATTATGTGCGATAAATGGAAAATTATTTCTGTACTTCCAGTAAATACACCCTTTTATTGTACACTAACAAAGTAAATTTTATTTAAGTTACATTGTCTACATAACCTCCATAACCTGGCATTAGTTACTTGTGAAGAAAACAGTTCTAGTACACATCGAACACGGAAAAAAAATACAAACGTGGAGACGGAAGTTGTCTTTGGCCGCAGGATTTAGTGAAAGACCCAAAGTTATTTTATTTTAAATTAACCCAGTGACCATAATTTATAACACAGTAAATGATAGAGTTCTAAAAATTAAATTAAAAACTTAACAATTTCAATTACAGCTATATAATTATAATTATAATTATAATTATAATAATGTTACGACGATCCAACTGATCGTCGTATGGTACAGTGGAAAACAAAATACAAGACACCAATTAAGTCCCTAATCACCAGCTTTAATTAATCTCAATCAACAGTTTGAAATCTACAAGTTATTCAACAAGATTATACTGTACAAATAATTCAAGTTAATCTGTCCACTCAAATAATAATGTCAACTATAAAGAATTCCGCACTACAATCACTTTTTACTAATATACCACTAATACATCACTAATTCACACACACTGTGTAAATCACCTGACAATAACTAACTCCCAAGCGGCAAGTATTGGCTATTTATAGTCACCAGGGTTTTATAATGAGCATCCTTAACAAGCACACAAAAATTCTAGAGGATACTTCACCGCAGGCTTGGCAGAAACACGCATGCACCGGGCTAAGCAAGAAATGCATAGAACCACGTTCTCCATAGTATCAGAACGTTCCGTTTGTGTAACACTGCCCCCTCCTTAACCCTGTTCATCCCAAACTGGCAACCCATATCTGAAGTAATACTTAGCCAGGCGATCTAGGTGGACATACTACCACAATACAATGTTTTACACATTTACAATTCACAATTATTATTTTACATATAATTACTTTTCCTGTAGTACAAATATTTTGTTCTTGTTTGTTACCTGGTATTTTATATTGATGTTTACACCCCTTATTCATTAAATAATATAAACACACTTCCAATTATAGGTAAAGTAAAACTGTTTTCAGTAATTAACATCATGTTATTTTCATACATAGAACTGAGTGATACTGCTTCACGTAACTGTTAACACGTAAGTATATTTACATCATAAGTAAAACACTAATAAAACTGTACAATAATTTTTAGCCCTTCACTGAAAATGTTCACTCCGTGTAGCAGTAAATGGACATCATTGTTCGGGAGAAATTTACTTCAAATGCCTTCAATTTGCCAAATACACATTGCCACACTCGAAACCTGGCAACAGTGTAGCTTATATAACCAATGCTGCAAATTAAATCAGGGACAGCCTTTAGAAAGGCGTAAAAGGCCAACATCGGGTTCACTGAAACAAGAAATAACTGACTGGCTTCCGAATCATGGTGTTAAAATGACATAACATTGAGGAAATCTCAATTGCTAGAAAAAATGAAATAATTTAACTGTGAAAAAACATTTATTGTCAATTAAATAATTATTGTAAAAGGCCATATTCTACTTCGTCTGCCACCTTACTATCCTGATCTGAATCTTAGAGAAATCGTCTGGGGCGATATTAAAGGAGATCTTGCACCCTTCATTCAATGCCTCTTTTGAAAGAGTGCTTAAGGTTTCTCAAGAACTGTGAAATTGGTAAGAAACAAACTCAAAACAGAAACTGCGCTAACAAGGAGAGGTTAGCAGACCAAAAAGTATACATAAATTTGAACCATATAATCCTTTGGAGACCTACGTCTGATATATCAGACAGCTTGGTTTAATAAAAAAGGACCTTTCTGAGTGCTACCAACCTGTCACATAGTAAACAAACATTCGTAGTTTTCAATCCAACCACCAGAGAGCATAATTTTTTCTTTAGAAGTTACATGGTACTGAAATGGCAGTGTTCTTGTGTCATTTTTCGTTGCTGGCGTTCGTGTTGGTTATGTTTATGTTGTTTTGTGTAATCACTTATTATTACTTTTAATTATTAAAATTTAATTCATTTTTATGACTTACCTCTTGGTCCAAAGTTCATTGCACGAAACTGCGACATACAAGTATGACCTTCAGGTTACCTGAATAACGTACTCAACTCGCTTTTCATTTGAAACCAATCTAATTTAATTGCATTTTTTACTTTCTTTTAAATACATCACTCACTCCTCCTTCTACTTTAATTCACATATTATTGCAGCTCTTTCTTTCTTTTAAAACAGATATAACATAAAATTTTAGTTTACCATTGTAACTTATCCTAATATATATTTGTGACTCTACTAAAGCGACGCAGATTGCCTATCCACTCATTCACACGAAAACCCCTTTTTATATAATTACTGTAAACCCCCTTTTTGTATATGATTATAATAATTTTGATTGGTATACAGTACAGTTTACCGTGGCATATCCTTCGACCGCATGGCGCGTCACCCGCACTATTTCCTTTTTGATGAAAACCGTTACTGTTCCATGGATTTTGTACACTGCACCTATTCACCGGTTTACACTATTTTCCACTGTTTTATACTTTTTGATTACTTATACAGACTGTTGTGGTCGGCCGACCTTTGTATTGCCCGGGCAGAAAATTGGGTTTGACCACGCGCGGTCTATATTGTTAGTCGACTGGGGGAGAGCGCTACCAAAATTTCTCCCACCACGCCGGGTTGCTGGAGAGGAAAACCAATGCCTTCTGATGTTAAACTGTTCGTCACTGTACCCGAGGTACGGGTTATTCATGGGTGTTAGACGTTAACGAAATTTTGAAGCCACTAGTCACGTTACTCAAATGGGCGTGTTTTCAATTACATTTCCGGCCTCAACCTCGCACATGCTGAACACATATCACAACTTAGCCATGTTGGTCGAGGTGTCTAAGCGTCATGTCCGCGCACCTGTTGGTGTCGCGCGCACTAGAGTGTCACACAACGCTTTATTTCCTGGAACTGAACTGCGTTGACAAACATACATCGCCTTCCAACGCCCTAACTATGTTCAAAACTTTACTCTGCGGATCTTGGTTTGCGTCCAACGTTATTTAACCCGGGACTGGCCACACAGATGGAAAATAATTTTATGAATTTTAATAAAATAAAAACCCCTCTTTTAGCCCTGTTACATTTGTTCATAGTTTTTGTAATTTTATAAGTGATATTCTTGAATGAACATAGTTCTATGTTTATTTAGTGTTGTTTTATACGTGGTTTTGTTTTCATAACATATAAGGGAAACCACTATGTCAGTTTGGAGTGCCAGAGATTTTTTTTTGTTGTAAGACAAGGTGTGAGTTTAATACAACTTTATCGCCCAAATAGCACATTATCGTTTTAACATTTTATTAATATTTTTATTTAGAAAGTGATTAATAGACTATATTATACTGGGTGCGGCAAAAAGACCTGACGGTTTTTAATTAATAACAACTCTCACATTAGTCAACATTTTTGCACATTTATTTTTTTAATACATTAGGGTACATATGCCATTTAACAACCAATTAAACATTCATGAAAACTAAGTCTTAGGATTTGAAGATGACATCATCCAAATGGAATCCATTTTTTGGCATGCATTCGTCAAGTCTTCCGGAGAAGCTGTCAGAAACATGCCCCAACATTTGATTTGATATGGTAGCGATTTCCTGGCATATTGCCCCTTTCAGTTCGTCCAATATGCATGGTTTGTTTACGTACACTCTTGATTTCAGGAACCCCCACAAGAAAAAGTCACAGATGCTGAGGTCTGGGGAACGGGTGGGCTAAGCAATGTCGCCATTACGAGAGCTTAGGCACCCAAGAAACTTTACTTTCAAGTAATCCATCACAATGTTAGCTGTGTGAGCAGTTGCCCCATCTTGCTGAAACCAGACATGGTTGCGAAGTAGTCGTCTCCTTCTTATTTTGGGTATCAGGAAATGTTGTAGCATTGACAGGTAATGCCCTGCATTCACTGTAACTGTTTGCCCATTCTCCTAAAAGTATGGCCAAATGACACAATTCTTCGTAACTCCACACCACACTGTCACTTTCGCACTATGAAGGGGCGTTCATGCAGCTCATTAGGGTTTGTATCCGACCGATAACGGAAATTTTGTTTGTTTACATGGCCAGTCAAATAGAAATGAGCTTTGTCGCTCATTATGAGAATCGTGTCATCAGTCATCAAGTCAAATCATTTGTTCTGAAAATGTTGTACGACGGGCGTAATCTTGAGGCTTCAACTGCTGAACGATGGCCATTTTGTAAGGGTGGAAGTGCAAATCAAAATGCAGTATTCGCCGTACAGTGCGATCAGAGAGATGCATAGCAACAGCATGTTTATGAGCTGGCCGGTGCGGGCTTGCCTCCACAGTTTGTCTTATTCACTCAATGTTTTCTGGTGTTCAGGCTGACCTCGGACAACCTGTTGACTTACGTTTTAGACCTGAACCTGATTTTCTGAAGTTTTTCGCCCATGACAAAATTGTGTTTCGGGATGGAACACGTCCTCTTCGACCCACGTTGAACTGCTGGCGAAACTGATGTTGGGTAGCAACACAAGAATCGCCACTTTTAAAAAACGCTTCAATTACAAAAGCACAGTGCACACTTGACCACTGCTCTATGGCTATTGAAATGGCGCTGTGAACCAAAATAGTGTCAAGTATCAGTTGATCAAACCACTCCCCGCCACCACTCTACACTTACTCACTCTGCTGTGCATCGATGAAAACCGTCAGATCATTCTGCCGCTCCCTGTATTATATTCAGTATCCCCAAATTATGCCTTTAGAAAAACACCATTTGTACTCAAGTATGTTTCATATGTGGAAGACGATGAAGAAAAATCACAGCCACTACAAAAACAGCAAAAACGGCCTGGATCTTGTCGCAAGTACCAGTGTAAAAATGCCCGTCCCCAAAGAGTTAAGGTAGTCTAATCCAACAAACACAGTAATGCACATGTGGAATTACTGTATATAATGAAATATAGCCTTAGATTTGCATTATTCCCAATGCAGTGGTGTTATTATCCATTTTATGGTGTTCACCACAGTTTTCCATTAGTTCATGTAGTGGTTTAGCAACAGTAGCAAGGCCTTTCACAAAACATCTGTAAAGTGAGCATAGCCCAATGAAGCTCTTGAACATCATGTTTTGTCTTTGGAAGGGGTCAGTTTCTCATGGTGTCTACTTTATTGGGATCCATACTAACACCAGCTGCTGAAAACCAAATGGTCCAAATATGATGTTTGGATCTTCTAAAATAGAATACACTTCTTTGGTCTCAGCTTCAGCTGGGCATTGGCAGCTTGGGCTGGGCAATTCTGGTCAGCACTTCTATATGATTTTTCAAATGATTTTTAAAAGAATTTCTAGCAATGACAATAGGAGAAAGAAAACTGCTGAAAATAATAAGAAAGAAAAAAATATCTACATTGCAGCATACATTGTGTAGAAGCATTTTGCAGCTATGAATCATGGACAGAAAGGTGCAAGGAAAGAGAGGATGGGGAAGAAGAAAGCTGAAATGTTTTATGACCTCAGAAACAGACAAATACACAGAAGTCGGATGAAAACCGAGTAGAACGGAGAGTATCCAGTATATGAAGTTACTGTTATGCTGATTCATCAGTCAACTACTTTCTTCTACACTGGCATAACTGGCTTCTACAACTCGTTTCCACTCTGGCATACACAAACCACTTCAAACATTAAGACATGCTCACATTTCAACACAAAACCAACACTTATGGTCACCACGGGTAATGTTCATTGCTGAAATCGATAAAAATTATATCAATAAAGAATAGTAATTATGTCGTATAGATATGTTTATATAAGACAAGAATTATGAGTATTGTGCCGGTACGATTCGGGCCGTCGAAAATTGAATTGTGGAATATTTAATTATAATATAACGCGAGAGCAAAGGGGCGGGTGTACGGAACTTTGTACTAACCGTTAAGGCTGCGCGCGCAACGCGTAGTAAGGGTCGGCTTGTGCAGACGGTATCAGCTGTATTCTACTCACCGCCTGGCTCAGAGAATCAACCGACTCCCGGCTTCCGAACAGTTACTGCGTAGTTTCTCTTCAACTATTATGGCTGGCTGAAACTTAAGCGACTCCCGGTAAGATATTTTATTATTGTATGCGTTCAAAAGTAATTAAAACTAAATGAATAATTAATAACAAGGTGTATGCTACCGTATAAAAAGACGTATGCATGTGAGTGCGACCCGACACTTCTATATTAAAAGAAAATTTACTTAATGTTCAGTATATAGCCCATGTTCCTTTTATTATTACTATAATAGTGTGAGAGGTACTGTAATTGTCATTGTCATGATAAATGTGGGGAATGTTAAAAGTTAATGGCTAAAAGTTAGTGCGTAGTTAGGTAGTGAACTATGCTCATTCATGCATCAGATTGTCGGTGTGCTCTTTAATTAACTTTACAGTAAAGAAATTACTTGTGAGAACATCCGTAGAGGAAACATTGTTAATGTTAAAACATTATTAATAATGTGAGTGCTGTGAAGTTGATCTTTTTTGGACAAATAGCGATTATCGTGTCACCACGTGGCTGCCTAACCTGTTAATTTCTGTTGAGGCGTGTAGAGATTGTGCTGATGACTTTTACACTACGCCAATTTTAATAAAGTCTTTTTATTTTTAAAATTAATTATTCCACGTCAGACTTTTCTACTCCTTAAGCAGGTTGCAAAGACTTTATTACTGAAACCTTGTGCATTTATCTAGAGTTGGTTGAAGGCCCGTTCTGAGGTTAATTACCTGAACTTGGGTGTACATTTTTTGTGAACTTCTTTCTAATTTATATGAATTAACAGGGTTCTTGATTAAGACGGAGATTTGGCCTTGCTGATTGACTTCCATCCGCATCAGCCATGGACCATTAGAAACCATCCTGTTCGGAGAAGGAGTCGGTGACTTAATCAAGGTGTAACACTGAGTCAGCACAATTAAGGTGATATGAACTCTTTAATTTTCCTTTTGGGGCCGGGCCGGCAGTGCACCTGTTTTACTGTAAAAATCTTGTGAATCCATGTGCCCACGTGGCCAGACTGTCTGCTATAAAGGGAGTCAGCTGTTCATCTTTCTGAACATTATGAGTTGATTTCAAAGAACACTTTAATAACTGAATTACCTAACACTAAGTGCAATGCTTGTAATTGTGTGCTGCACTGGGGGAGCGTGCCAGAGATATTTGTACACTTAGACATTTTACAGTTTGCATATTCATCATCTTACTCTTTACAAAATTTATATGACATGTTAGGAACTCTGTTCCGGCTGGAACAGAATTGAGTAAATATGAGTAAATATTAAATTCACCTTGGGTTTAACATTTAAGGGCTGGGGTTTTTTTTTTTTTTTTTTTTGGCTGTTTTCTGGGGTATAAAAAGGGACATAGTTTTTGCCTGGCACATGTTGGTGCAGCCTGAGGCAGGTTAGATTCCTGTCAAACTTTGTTAACCACATGCTGGCGCGCTCCCACAGCTGCTAGGGCACAACCGTTCTTATTGTAATTTCATTTTGTATATATTTATATAGCCATTCGGGTTTTAATAGAAAAGAATTTGCACATTTTTTCTGGGCATATACTGATTGATTTTGTACCTTACAAAGGTCTATACTGATTGTTTTTCTTTTACTTGTAAAACATATATTGATTAACTTTTTCACTTGTGGCATCTACTGATTAATTTTTTTTACTATAGAACATATACTGATTAATTTTTTTTTACTTGTAAAACATATACTGTTTGATTCCTTTTTTCAAAAATTTGTAAAGCATCAACTGATTAATTTCCCTACTGGTAATGTATATACTGATTTATTGAATCCTTCTGTATTGGTAAAACAAATTAACATTTTAGAACAGTATAACAATTGCTTAGAATCAGGTGATGTCGTACCCTTAAATTTTTATTTAATGCTGTTGAAGGAACTTAAAGTTCATATGCTCATGATGGGTCATTTATCAGTGGAATTGTATACATATGGGCGGTACGGTCTTGCTTATGGGTCATGAGTGATTATCATCCTTTCTGGGGTTTTTGCTTTTATGTAGTTCGATAGAAACGGGTTGCTGATGGGCAAACATTTATCACTGCTGGTTTCTGGGCATGGTAGTAACACTGCCTGCAAGGCAGGTGCATTCCGGGGGCATTCGTGTTTCGAATATTGGTGTATAATTGTGAGTATATGTGCCTTATGTTTCTGTACGTTTTGTTATGTTTTGTCTATGTTAAGCTAGTCACAAAATGGGGGGGGAATTATATATTTACTGTACATTGTTCTATACACATATATATATATATATATACACTTGTTACGATATACAGACATTGTCTGTTCACACTGTTAAAACATGGGGATTATTTATTTATGATATATTTGTGATTCATGGGTGATAATTAGGTGACAGAGTTTTGTCTACATGTAGCGAATGATGGAATACAATAAAAACTGTTATTGTTATATTACAGCCGAGTTTCATTGCAAGTCCCGTCATACTGGACCCGGCACAATTTTGGCTTCTCTAGGCTCCGGCCTAGTCCTAATTAACTTGTGGCTTCTCTTTCAAAAAAAAATTTAAAATAAAAGAAGTTTGTTTTATACTCATAAAAAGACATAAAAGGAAAGAGGGGTTACAGTATAACCAATAATAGAAATAGCGACATAGCAGAAAGAAGGGCCATGTGTCCTGAAAGCATAGTATGAAAAGCTTTAATAAACACTAAGAAAGAAACGTGGAAGATTGAGAGTAACATGGTGAGGCTACAACTGGCAAAATGTGCCTAATCCCAGTTGTGTAGAAGAAGATTAACAATGCACGTTCTAAATAGCAATGTATTTTGTACGAGTAAACTGATAACATGTAATGTATATTTTTCCTATTGTACATATGCCTTTTTCTCTTTATTTACACAATGAGACCTGACTACAGCAACACTGTTATAGATGTGTTAACTTTTGGATTCTATTACACACTATTAATTGGATCCTGACGATTACATTGCATAAAAATATCTTATAGTTTTATAATTTAGAGTTCAAAGTTAAAATGAGAAGAGGGTTAGTGACCTATCAGCATTCGGAAGAATCATGCTAGCAGTTTTCTTCGTTTTTCATGATTTTGTCAGGCAAAAGTGGTAAACATAAGAAATAAACCATAACCAACCTAAAGAATAAGTTGGATTTTAGGTTCAACCAACCTAACTGAGAGAATTTTAGTACTGATGTTTTTTTCATGCAAATGGACTTACATATTTAATTCTTTTAGAATTTCCAAAGCTCCAAATGAAATGAACTTGTTCAAAAACATCATAGTCAGTATCTCAGAATTTCCAAAACAAACATTTTTGTGTATGTACATAAAAATGACCATCTGGAATGCTAGGATGATTATTTATTAACTTGTAATTAAGAATTATTTTATAAATTGTTGAGTTTTTAAAATTATTTCAGGAGATAACTGTAATTTCAGTTTTGTACATAAAGTTATCTCTTTTTACAGGTCTTGTAACATTCACAGATTAAACACTTTTGTCAAAAAATGTTATTAAAATTTTAATCTTTTTTTTTAATCGATACTTTCTTTCAAAGAGTTGGGAGAAAATTAATGGTTGACAAAATTTATGAATTATTACATGGATGAACACATAACAAATAACAAAAACTCTAAACAATTTACTCACCAGAACTGAAACCTAATCGCCCAGTATCGTCCTCATCCTCTGACAAACTCCTCACGTACTCTTTTATATCCTCTGTAACATAAATAAATAATACTATTACATGGTTGGCGACTTTTAAAGCAGGGACATTAAACTGAAAACTAGAAATAAAATAATCACACATATTATCTGACCTAGAAGAACATCAATAATTCATACTAACTGAGGCTCGGAGAGGGACTTAGTACACTGAAACTATAACTTGAGTGAAGAACCTTTTACAAGCAGAGGGTGATATGCAGGTTTTGCAGGTACCTGACCTTTGCCATGCACACACTCACTTGCTTCTGAATGTCTGAGTCACTTTCTGCAGATAATCTGAATGCCGTTTTGAAGCACCCACACTGATGAGTGCACAAACAGTCTACTACTTGTGCAGATTAGCATCCTCAGCACTGAAGAGACATCACCAGCTTGTAACCTGCTTCATGTGGATGTGTTATTCACAACTGCCCAAAATTTTTACTCACTTCGCGAAGTGTGAATCTTGTTTTACGCAATCCACAGAGTGAGCATTTATTTTGGGTAATGGGCAAAATAAAATACCCACTCCGGGGAGTGCGTATTTACATTGCGCAATACCCGAAGTAAACTTTAATTTCAACCATTGCGTAATCAAAATACCCAGTCCGCGAAGGGAACATTTCATTTTACTCACTCTGCGAATTGCATATTCTGCTTTTACTCAATAGCCGAAGTGACGACTGTGTGAATAACACACACATGTATGCATGCACACACACGCGTCTTCACATGTATATTTATTGTATTTTTTTATTTTGTTTTTTTTTTCTTAGTAGTTCTTAGGGGTTGTAATCTTTATTTTTATATTTATTTTATTCTTAAACAGTGTAACAGAATATAATAGAAAAAATAACTAATCTAAGAGACCTAATTGTTAAACATTAAAATAAGGAAACTTCCCTCACTACAATTTTAATATCTATAACAGATTTTGATTAATTGCAGTTCTTAATTACTTACTGTTACAGGGAGCACTATTATGGCATTTTGAATTGCATTTTACATTAAGTTTCAAGCAAGTACATGATTTATTTATGCAGTTCCTTTTACAACCACAACATACAAATCCTTGTTTGGAACCTGACGACATCATTGTTTCTATCCTTACAGTGACAGGATTTGCAGGGACTTCATCAGTCTTTAAAAATTTATTTGTAGCTGCTTGAAACTGGTTCCTGGTAAAAGCGTTGTCCAATTTCCCATATTTTGTTCCTAGGATATACGAATTTGGCTCCACTACTTCCATTATGACAGCCAAAATGTTCCATGGAGCTAGGCGGCCATGGTCAACATCTTGTAACGGGACAAACAAGGGGGATTTATTTTAATTCCATCATAATTGTAATAATTTGGAGTCACCCACACTGAGCCCCGTTTTTTATCACAAAGCTTGACTTTTGTGAACACCCAGTGGTCAGTCTATCAACAATCCAGAGAAGTTGCGATGTAATCTGGAGCATTGGAATGTGTACGAGCGCGCGTGTGCCGCTTTTAACAGCGTGAAAAGCACGTACCAAATTTCCTTTTCCGCCGTCTACGAGACTCCGAGAATTAGTGAGACGCTCGCCGTCCAATCAGAAGGCAAGTTGCCGAGCTCAGAGGGTTGCTAGCCATTTTGAGACGCTAACCAGTCGGCGTCTAAACTCGGAACCGCGCAGATGCGTTAACGCGCGGTTCACAAAAAACCGTATTCAAGACAATGTAAACCAACCGGCTAAGACTGTAAAGTTATTTAGATTGTGTCAATAACAGTGGAGAGTTGAACTAACATGCGGTAAAATCACTTAGCCTCAGTCACCTGAACCGCGCGGTTCTATGTAATATTGCTTGCCAGCCAAGATCCAGTAAAATTGTAAAAATGTGTTAATAAAAGTGCAACAACAACATCGGAAGTACAGTTTCTAAATTACAAAACAGTTAAAGTTATTTTTCGGACTTTTAAGTGAAAAACAGGAACACAACAACAGATCACGTGCAGGATGAGTACCAGTTAAACTTTCAACAATAAATTAATAACGATAAATCAGTATACAAACAACGACCCACTAAAATGTATAAAATTTAAAGAGACCTCTTATTTAGGGTGGTGACGAGTATAAGAGAGAGAGAGTGAGTGAGGTACGGGGTTATATATATATGTATATATTACAACGTTATTTTTATACACTTACTTTTTACACATACGCTATTACTCGTATGCGCGCACTTACCCACGTCTCGGAGGTATACTCACTCTTCTTCAGCAGTATTTACCTTGATGTTCCCCGGCTGGGTCGCAGGCTTTGGTCGTTGATTGAGTGTGGATAAGCGCGTGAATAAAGTTATAAATTTTAATTTACAAGTAAAGAGTACAGAGGATTGAGTAGAGGTTGTGAAATTAGTACGACTGTTTCAAGAAAATCATACTCATTTGATTTATTCAAAAATCGCAAATTGTCATGTTATTTAAATTGTTCAAAGTGGGTTTCTTGTTATATGAACCCTTATATTCAACCCGAATATAATATAGCCTACTCATAATGTGTTTATCTCTGATTTCTTATACTTCTAAGACATAGTATATACACACATACATTATATATGACCTGAAATAGTACACAGACATATACATATAACACATATAAATATAATAGGAAACGTAATTAATACGTATAACATTTAAATATTGCTCTAGTCTTTACACATGTGGTTTTCAATGTATACCACGTAAATAAAACTTTTAATTAATTCAAATATTAATTAAAATATTAATAGAGAACCTTATTTACGTTAATTGATTCTAATTTTAATGTCTCAATTAATTAACCATTACGTAAATCTCATATTTAAAAATTACTCATTTAATTAATTACAAAATATAATAAACTATGGTTCTTTCTTGAACATTCAATTATGAGATTACTTATTATGATATTCTCTGTTCTCATTTATATTTCTAACAATTATTTATTCATTGTTCCAATAAAAAAATATATTAATGTTCTGTAAACTTGGATATTGAACAGTAGCGCGGTAATTTTTGCATTCATAGGTTGGCTAATCGGCGCTTTTAATTTGCTCAATTCATGTCTGTACAACTGGACAGTGCGTTACACACGTTCGCTAGCGGCGGTCGCCCTTGCGCTCGCTGCTATCCTGTCACATTCATTTCTTCTTTGTCGCGACAATTCATGTAGGCCTTAGGCCCAAGACTTTATATATGGCCTTCTAGGCTTTCTCACTAAATTAATTCTTCAATGTAACATTTTACGACTTGTATTTACGATGCGCTCATTAGCCAATCTTATATTCAAAATTGACACCTAACCATTTCAATGCTGTAATAATCTGAATAATTTTCAATAAATGTATTAACGACAGTCCACTCTCTCTTCATCATTTCTGCATCCTGGCGAATTAATTACAACAGTAAATCGACAATTCACGAACACTTCATACTTAACATTTTTTTGGTCGCTCCGAACCTGGATTCCAGGATACATCAATCACCTATTTATTATTTTTCTGCCCCAATTTCTGGCCATCACGGGCGACTCAGCATATCCGCTGATACGACCGTGGCGTGATTCAACCAGCATTTCGCTCGTCGCCTTTGAGCCTCCTGACGACATCATTGCAAGTGCTTACACTTGCTAGCTTCAGTACGTCAGTCAAAGCAGTCATCTCTCCGAGCTGTGTGTTTGCCATCTTCTCCACAGCCTCGACGCTTCAGGACATCGCCCACAAGGTATCACCTCACTAACATCATTTCAAGGTGCGTACAATGGCTGAAGAAGGCCTCAAAGAGTTAGTCAGAAAGAGAGGAGGCTTAAAGTCCGCAATAGTGCGTATACAATCAGCTGTCAGTAACTTTGATAGAAACTCTAATACCAAACACTTTTTAACAGTCAGACTTGAAAGTTTGAAAAGCTTGGCAACGAGATACGATGAGGTACAGTCCGAAATCGAACTTATTTGCAAAGACATAAACGTTTCCGAGTTGAGGTCGAAGAAATGTTATATTCCACAGAAGCTAATATTTTACAATTAATTGATACCTTTAATGTTCAGACTGTACCTCCCGTATTAACGGGCCATATGCAATTAAAACCGATAAGTTTGCCCTGCTTCACAGGCAATATCTTGGAATGGCAGCATTTTTATTCAATTTTTTTTGACTTGGTGCATGCAAGATCCGATCTAACGTCAGTGCAGAAACTACATTATTTGCATTCTTCTCTAAAAAATGAGCCGTTAGACTTAATTAAATCACTACCTATTTGTAATGAAAACTACTCGATAGCGTTGAGTTTGCTGTCCGCAAGGTATGACAACAAGTTCATACTAGCAAAGTACTACATTCAAAATTTACTTGAAGTAAAGTCAACAATAAAGGACTCTGTCCAAAGTTTGGCAGAATTCATAAATACGATAACGTCTTCCGTTAATTCACTGGCGGCCATGCAACTGTCAGTGGATTCATTCGAGCTTATCACTGTACAATTATTGTCAGCGAAACTCGACCATACTACTTTTAACTTATGGAAGGAGTCTATAGACCCGGATAACTTTCCCAACTTTCAAGATTTTACTCACTTTTTAAACGCACGTAGGCAGTTGTTAGAAAATACACTGCCTATCGATGCCGGACAGCAACTCAACAAAGTAAGCTTAAGATTCAAAAAATCTGACAAACATAATTCACGAAGCGCTGCTGGCAGCACTATATTTAAGAGTTATCACTCAGCGTCAAGTAATTATGCATGTTTGTGCTGTAAATCTAATCATCCAATTTACATGTGTGATAAATTTCGTGCATTAAGCACCGCTGAGCGAGGACAATTTATATCAAATCACAAATGGTGTACCAATTGTCTTAGATCAGATCATTTTGTATATAATTGTAAGATTAAGCAGGCATGTACAATCTGCTCGAAACGACACCATACATTGTTGCACATAAACAATTTGCCGAAGCCAGTCTCTGCCAGCAGCAGTAATTACTGTTCACTCAAATTACAATCCACAAATAATATTCTTTTATCAACAGCAATTGTGTTTGTCATTGACCAGGCTGGCAACAGACAAACCGCAAGAGTTCTTTTGGATGCGGGTTCACAAATAAATTTTTGTACGGAATCATTTGCCAAGAAATTACGGCTTAACTTGACTAAATCCAACATACCGAGATTACAGGTATAAATAATACCGCGTGTCATGCCACTAATCTCGCGTCTATACGCATTATTTCTCGTTATCAAAGATTTAGCTTCGAGGCAAAATGTGCTGTCTTATCTGCATTAACCCATAAACTGCCAGCACAATCTTTTGACATAAATCAATTTAACATTCCAGCTAACATATTTCTTGCTGACCCAAATTTCAACATATCATCCGAAATCGACATACTGTTAGGGGCGCAATTCTACCTAGATTTAATCTTAGCTAACAAATATGTCCGCGGTTCTCATTTTCCTATTATACAGGAAACAAAGTTAGGCTAAATTCTTGCAGGCAATCTGCCCACACACTGCCGCTACAAGGGTCCTGCTGTTTCGTTCCTAGCTAGGAACAACGACGGTCAAATTTTGCAGTCTCTCGAAAAACACTGGGAAGCAGAAACTATCCCTGATAATACACCTGATAACGAGTCAGCTTGTGAGGAGCATTTCGTAGGGTCTACTCATCGCAATCAAGAGGGTAGGTTCGTTGTTTCACTACCATTTAAGTCCGACCATCTCCAGTTGAGGGAAGCTTATACCAATGCTGAAGCAAGATTTTTGAATTTAGAACGCTGATTCAGGCGTGATTCTAAGCTTGCGCGCGATTACGCAAACTTTATTAATGAGTATAAGGATCTTGGCCACATGACGCTTATCGATAATTGCTCTATCAAGTCTGGGGTGTCAAATACTTACTGTCTGCCTCACCATGCCGTTTTTAAGCAGTCTAGCTCGACCACAAAACTGCGCGTCGTTTTTGACGGTTCGTCCAAAACTACCAATGGCCTTTCTCTCAATGATATATTGTTGGTAGGCCCGAATGTTCAACAAGACCTTTTTTCTATTCTTTTACGTTTCCGTATGCATAACTATGTTCTCATCGCCGACATCGAGAAGATGTATCGACAAATTCTGGTATCTGAAAAGGATTGTCACTATCAACGTATTCTGTGGCGTGACTCTCCCCTCGAACAATTTAAACACTTTGCATTGCGAACTGTAACCTACGGCACGGCTAGTGCTTCGTTTTTGGCCACTCGCTGTCTTATTCAAATTGGTAAGGACCATGAAGCTTCTTCTCCTGATGCGGCGTTAGCTATAACAAATGATTTCTATGTCGACGATTTGCTAACCGGTGCAGACACCATCTCTGATCTGACCAAGTTGAAATCTGACTTAGGTACGTTATTGAGTCAATACGGTCTCACGCTGCATAAATGGGCATCTAATGAACCCAGGGTGGTCTCAAGTCATGACAATTTATCACTCCCCTTAAACAAACAGGGCAATGTGCGTACCCTGGGCATTCTCTGGAATAACACTGCCGATTCATTCCTGTTTGACATTAAATCATTTCCCGTTGAATCAAGCATCTCCAAGAGGAGAATTCTATCGATTATCGCAGGCATATACGATCCACTTGGACTAATTGGTCCCATTGTTTTCTTGTACAAACAGTTTATGCAGCAACTCTGGCTTTGCAATCTTGGTTGGGATGAACCGATCTCCGGGCAATTACGTTTGGCTTGGCATTCATTGTGCGATAAATTGTGTCTGATTAGCAAAATTGTTGTCCCACGTTCTATTCGTTGCAAGTCTGAGGCAAGTATAGTTGAATTACATGGTTTTTCGGATGCTTCTGAAAAGGGGTTTGGGTGCTGTATTTATATTAGAGTCATTTATCAAGATTCATCGGCCTCTTGTCATCTCCTGTGTTCCAACTCTCGCGTGGCTAACCTACGAAGGTGTCATTACCTCGCATCGAACTCTGTGCTTGCTTGTTGTTATTGCGACTCATATCTAAGGTCGTTCCTGCGCTTTATTCGTTTATTAATAGTGTTCATTTATATTCTGACTCCATGGTGTCTCTTTACTGGATTCATGCCCAGTCCACGAGGTGGAAAACCTACGTCGCTAATCGTGTTGCCGAGATTCAGCGTCTCACGCAAGCCTATACATGGCATCACATCAATTCTAGACACAATCCTGCTAATATTATCTCTAGGGTTTGTCACCCTGAAGTTTTGCGCGATTGTTCGCTTTGGTGGCACGGTCCCGCTTGTTTGTCTCAATCTTCCGAGTCCAATCCTTTTCCACCCTTTGTACCTTCTAATCCGTCGTCTTCTGAAGTCACTGCGGAAGATAAACATCCTACCAAACTTTCTCTAATGTCTACCTTGCCTATTGACCTTTCTAAGGACTTTTCTTCGTTGCACCGTCTGACACGCGTATACGCTTACTGTTTTCGGTTCATCAAAAATATTAGACTCTCCAGTGCTGAGAAAATATCGGGCGCTCTTACCCCCGTTGAAATTCATTCCACTCTTAATTTTTTCGTAAAACAATCTCAGTCGATCCACTTCGCTGCCGAGATTAATTGCCTTCGTAATGGGTCTTCTGTCTCTGTTAGGAGTAAGTTGTCTTCTCTGGACCCGTTTCTTGATGAGTCTGGCGTAGTACGCGTCGGCGGGTGCTTACAGCAGTCGCAATTACCTTATGACAATAAACATCCTATTGTCTTGCATCCTTCGGCTCATATTACTCGCCTTATTATTGAACGCGAACAAATTCGTCTACTTCACGCTGGTTCTCAACTCGTGCATCACTCACTTCGTCAGCGTTGGTGGATTATTAATGCCAGGATAGTCATTCGCTCCATTATTCGTAGATGTGTCAAGTGCCTCAGGTTTAGTGCCAAACAGCAGGTTCAGAGTCTTGGTATTTTACCATCTCCTAGAGTCACTCCATCGCGGCCGTTTCTATTCTGCGCGGTTGATTATGGTGGTCCCTTCATGATTCGTCATGGCGGGCAGAAATCCAGAACTCTCTCTAAGGCATACGTGTCTTTGTTCATTTGCTTAGCAACCAGGGCCATTCATTTGGAATTGGTTTCCGACCTTACAGCCAATGCGTTTATAGCTGCCTTACCTCGTTTTATGTCCCGCAGGGGCATACCCAGTCAGTTATATTCTGATAATGGCACAAACTTTAGGAAGGCCCGCAATGTTGTACATGACCTCTACAATCTTTGGCATAATAAGGATGCCACCTCATTAATCAAATCATTCACGGCCTCTCAGCGTATTTCATGGTCATTTATTCTGCCCTCGTCACCTCATTTTGGTGGTCTTTGGGAGAGCGGCATAAAGAATTTAAAGTTTCATTTGCGCCGCGTGGTAGGCAAGTCTATACTCACCTTCGAGGAGTTTACGACAGTTTTGTCTCAGATAGAGGCATGTCTAAACTCTCGCCCTTTATTTGCCATCTCATCGGATGTAAATGATCCGGTGCCACTTACACCTGGCCATTTTTTGATTTGCGCACCATTAACGGGGATACCGGACCCAGACTTACCTCATGTTCCTATCTCTCGTCTTGGACGTTGGCAACTTCTCCAGAAGTTTGTCCAAGTCATTTGGAAGGCTTGGTCTCACGACTATTTACACCAATTACAACAACGTCACAAATGGAAATTCGCAAAGGATAATGTTTCCATTGGGGACCTAGTTTTACTTATTGAGGAACCTACCTCCATTAGCCTGGAAATTTGGTGTAATTACCGCCACATTTCCCGGCCCAGACAACTTAATTAGAGTCGTAGACATTCGCACGCCTACTGGTGTTTTGCGGAGACCAGTACATAAGCTATGTTTGTTGCCGGCGCGGGACGAGACTTAGGCACAAGGTTATTATGATCATTTAGCACAATGCTATTTTATTCGGCCATTGGCTTTATTACTTTATTATATGACCATTTGGTCAACTTAATTGTGATATGTATCATCACAACATTTTCATGACAATTTACACCATTGCGTGTTTCTATACTAAATTTGCATGTGACTTGTAAGTTCACAACCATGCACTGTGCTATCATCTCTATACTCATCATAGTTTCATGGTGGTATATTTGCTATTTTGTATTTATATGTTAATATTTTGTGTGGCATACTATGTCCTACACATTTACATTTTGATTGGTATTGGGTATGCGTCATGTTATCGGTGGTATTGTTTTATAAAAATTTGTTACATAATATTCGCATGGTTTGCAGTTATACAACCATGTATGCATTTCTTGCACAGTTGTTAATATGTGTGATTTATTGTTCTATGAATGTATTTCTCAATTGTTCAACTCATGTATTACATTTGTAACCACAGTGTCGTATTTGTTACTTATGCTATTGCGCTTATTCATATTTGTAATTAACTAAATTGGTGTTTATTGTATTTATTATATAACTTGCATTTATGTAAAACATATTGTTTTTGCGTCTACTGTCTGTAACCACGCCACGCCTAGATTTTATTTTTATATTGTATTTTTATATAGTATTTTGTATTTTGTGATTATGCATTGCACAATTATTATTCCTGCTTAATTATGACATAAATGTCATTACATATGTGCTCGCAATCAGTCAGCAATCTATAGCTTGTTTTCACACAACAATATATTGTAAATTCCTGAAACTTCAGGTATAGCATGACTCGTTCAACTTTATGACGCCATGCTAGATTTACGTCTAAACATGTATAATTTGTGACAATTTATTTGTTCATTGTAAGCAATACTCTGTACAGGTCTACTGGCCTCAACTATTTCACGTTAACCATCTATGACTTGCATAGGGTTACAATTTATCGGGCCATCTTGAGATGAGTTTCCGATCATTCATTATTAAACATTGTCAAATTATGTACTTTCATGTTTTATATCGTTCAATATTGTATACATACAATATATTTGGGCAATACATTGCCAGCGCTTACATTTTTAATCATGCATAAAATCACTTTGCACGCCAACCTTGGCCTACTAAGCGCTTATCTTTATTCAAGCTTATCGCTAAACAATTAATGCACAACTGTTATCTAAGATTACAACTCAAGGTTCAATGCAGCCTATTGAGATTAACTTTCATTATTAAGAACTCTGTATTTTATATAATGAGTTACTAAAATGTATTAAAAAATCTATTGATTTTTTGCGGGCAGTTATGAACAGTAGCGCGGTAATTTTTGCATTCATAGGTTGGCTAATCGGCGCTTTTAATTTGCTCCAATTCATGTCTGTACAACTGGACAGTGCGTTACATACGTTCGCTAGCGGCGGTCGCCCTTGCGCTCGCTGCTATCCTGTCACATTCATTTCTTCTTTGTCGCGACAATTAATGTAGGCCTTAGGCCCAAGACTTTATATATGGCCTTCTAGGCTTTCTCACTAAATTAATTCTTCAATGTAACATTTTACGACTTGTATTTACGATGCGCTCATTAGCCAATCTTATATTCAAAATTGACACCTAACCATTTCAATGCTGTAATAATCTGAATAATTTTCAATAAATGTATTGACGACAGTCCACTCTCTCTTCATCATTTCTGCATCCTGGCGAATTAATTACAACAGTAAATCGACAATTCACGAACACTTCATACTTAACAGATATGGAAACTAGCTTTTGGTGATAGACTTCAGGGTCATTTATTGTTAGGAAGAGTTAATGCTGTAAATGTATTTGCCAGGATGCAGAAAATAATGATGAGCGAGTGGACTGTAATTTAATACATTTATTGATATTTACTTGTACAATTTAAGTTTGAATTGTAAGATCAGCTAAGTCTGATACGCATTTTAAATTTTGAAAACCACGTTAGGTAAAAAATGTTACATCGTAAATTGAGGCGCAAGTACGCAACACTCAAATCTACATGAGAATGCTGTAGGGCCTAAAGCGTACATAAATTTGCCGCGACAACAAAGAAAAATGAATAAATGACAGGCCGAAGCAGCAAACGCAATTACGCCTGCTGCCCACGGACGTACGTAGCACTGTGTTTTAGCCTGTTCGCTAGCGAGCGCGAGGCCTGAGCGTACAGATTAGCCAACCTTTGATTATGAAATTCCCACATTACTGTCCATAGCTCCCCGCAAAAAATCAAACGATTTTTTAAAACATTTTAATAATTTATTATAAGAAAACACAATGTACGTTCTTAATAATAGATATTAACCTCAGTAAGTTGTATTGAACATTGAGATTGAAATGTTAGATAACAGTTATAACATTAAACTGCTCAGAGATAAAACCTCAATAATGATGATAACAGTTGAACAGGCCACAGTTGGCTTACAAACTGGTTTATACATGAATATAAATGCATGAATTAGCAAAGTGTATGCAATATAAGACAATATAAAACATGTATAATGAATAGTTTGACAATGTTTGATGATGAATAATCGGTGACTCATCACATGATGGGCCCGATACAAATTGCAAATATTTTATGCAAGTCATGATTGACAGCCTAAACCAGTCAAGGCCAGTTGGCTTATACATAATAGCATTGAGTATAAAATGAATAGACAAAAATTATTACAAAATTATGCATGTAAAAACATAGATTTAGCATAACGCTGTAATATAATAATTAAATGGTGCATGCTATACCTGGCAGTTGCAGGAATGCACAATAAATTGACATGTGAAACAGATTATACATTGTTGAATAGTTGCAAGTACATAAGTGTAATGACATGTATGTCATAATTAAAAGCATGAATAATAATAATATATGTGCAATACGTGATCGCAAAATACAAATACAAAATATAAAAATATGCGAGGCGCATGATCATAGACAGTAAATGCGGGTAGAATAATGTGTTTTACATAGATACAAGGTTATACATAATAAAATACAATAGAAATATGTTTGGATAATTACAAATACATGAATACAAGGCATGATAGCATAAGCGACAAGTACAGCAAACGTGTTTATACAAAATGTAATGCATGTGTTGAACAATTGCAAGTAACACATAACTTCATAGAGTAATAAAATAGCAATGCACACATATTAACAAAAAATGTGCAGGAAAGATGCATACATGGTTTGTATAGCTCCAAATCCATGTGAATATTATATAACAAAATTTATGATATAAGAACAAATACCACCAATGACATGACACATAACCCATTACCAATATCAAATAAGTATGCAAAGGACATAGTATATGTCTCACAAAATTATCAATACATATAAATATAAGAATAAGTAAAGTATACCACCATGACAATATAATAAGTATAAATATAATAACATAGTGCATGGTTGTACAATTACAAGCTACATGCGAATTTAGTGTATGAGATACGCAATAATGCGATATTAACATAAAAATGTTTGTGATAACACATATCACCAATTGAAGTCGACCAAATTGTCAGACAATTAAGTAATGAAAGCTAGTGGCCAGGTGAAATATAGCATTGTGCTAAGTAATTATATTGACCTCGTGTCTAAGCCTCGTCCCGCGCTGGCAACAAACATAACTTGTGAATTGGTCTGCGAAAGGTGCCAAAAGGCGTACGAACGTCAACTACTCTGATTAAATTGTCTGGTCCGGGAAATGTGGCGGTAATTACTCCAAATTTCCATGCTAATGGAGGCAAGTTATCCTCGATCAGCAAAACCAGGTCACCAATAGAAACGTTTTCCTTTGCGAATTTCCATTTGTGACGTTGTTGCAGTTGGTGTAGGTAGTCACGAGACCATGATTTCCAAATAGGTTGGACAAAATTCTGGAGAAGTTGCCAACGTCCAAGACGAGAGATGGGAACGTGAGATAAGTCAGGATCGGGTATTGCCGTTAATGGTGCACAAATTAAAAAATGGCCAGGGGTAAGTAGCACTGGATCGTTTACATCCAATGAAACGGCAAATAATGGACGTGAGTTTAGACAGGCCTCTACCTGTGACAAAACCGCAGTAAACTCCTCGAAAGTGAGTATGGACTTGCCGACAACACGGCGCAAATGATACTTTAAACTTTTTATACCGCTCTCCCAAAGACCACCAAAGTGAGGTGACGAGGGCGGAATAAATGACCACTTAATACCATGAGAAGTCGTAAAGGATTGGATTGATGAGGTGGCATCCCTATTATGCCAAAGATTGTAAAGGTCATGCAAAACGTTGCGGGCCTTCCTAAAGTTCGTGCCATTGTCAGAATATAACTGGCTAGGTATGCCCCTATGGGCCATGAAGCGACGTAAGGCAGCTATAAACGCATTGGTCAGAAACCAATTCCAAATGATGGCCCTGGTGGCTTAGCAAATGAATAAAGACACGTATGATTTTGACAGAGTCCTAGATCTCTGCCCGCCATAACGAATCATGAAGGGACCACCATAATCAACTGCGCAGAATAGAAACGGCCGCGAAGGAGTAACCCTAGGAGATGGCAAAATACCAAGCCTTTGAACGTGATATTTGGTGTTAAATCTGAGACATTTGACGCATCTACGAATGATGGAACGAATGACTATCTTGGCGTTAATGATCCACCAGCGTTGACGAAGTGAATGATGGACAAGTTGAGCACCAGCGTGGAGGAGACGAATATACTTGCACTCGATTATAAGGCGAGTGATGTGAGCCGATGGATGCAAGACAGTAGGATGCTTATTGTCATAGGGTAGTTGCGACTGCTGTAAGCGTCCGCCGACAATGTATGACGCCAAACTCATCAAGAAACGGGTCCAGAGAAGACAGCTTACTCCTAATAGAGACAGAAGCCCCATTACGAAGGCAATTAAGCTCAGCAGCGAAGTGGATGGACTGGGATTTCTTTATGAAGAAATTAAGAGTAGAATGAATTTCGGTGGGGGTAAGAACACCTGAGATTTTCTCAGCCCTAGAGGGTCTAGTATTTTTGATGAATCGAAAGCAATAAGCGTACACGCCAGTCAGATGGTGTAATGAAGAAAAGTCCTTTGAAAGGTCAATAGGTAGGGTAGAAATTAGAGAAAGTTTGGGGGTTTGTTTCTCCTCAGCAGAGCATTCAGGAAACGACACATTAGAAGGTGAGAAAGGTGAAAAAGGATTGGGCTCAGAAGATTTAGACAGACAAGCGGGACCATGCCACCAAAGCGAACAATCGCGCAAAACGTCGGGGTGACATCCCCTAGAAATAATGTCGGCAGGATTATGTTGCGACTTGATATGATGCCATATGTAGATTTCAGTGAGACGCTGAATCTCAGCAACACGATTAGCAACGTAGGTCTTCCACCTAGAAGACTGAGCATGAATCCAATAGAGAGATACCATGGAGTCGGAGTACAGGTGAACGCTATTGACCAAGGAATGAAGAGCAGGGGTGACCTTGAATAGAAGTCGCGATAACAACAAGCAAGCACAGAGTTCAATGCGGGGTAATGACACCTGTCGTAGTGGAGCCACGTGAGATTTGGAACACAAAAGGTGACAAGAGGCCGTTAAATCTTGATAAATGACTCTAACGTAAACATCTATCAGACTATCAGACCCGAATGGTAATGAGACAACGAACCTACCCTCATCATTGCGATGAGTGGACTTAACAAAATGTTCCTCGCAAACTGAATCTTTAATAAGCGGTGCATTATGAAGGATGGTTTCGGTCTCCCAAAATTTCTCAAGAGACGCTAAAATTTGACTATCTTTGTTTCGTGCCAAGAACGAAACAGCAGGACCCTTAGAATGACAATGTTTGGGCAGATTGCCTGCTAGAATGTAGCCTAACTTTGTTTCTTGTATAATAGGAAAGTTAGGACCACGTACATATTTGTTAGCTAAAATCAAATCTAAATAAAACTGCGCTCCTAAAAGTATGTCTATGTCAGCTGATACGTTTAAATATGGGTCAGCAAGGAAAATGTTATCTGGGATATTAAAATGATTTATGTCGAAAGATTGTGCTGGAAGTTTATGAGTCAAGGCAGATAAGACCGCACACGGAGCGTTAAAGCTGAACCTTTGATAGCGAGAAACAATACGAATAGATGCCAAATTAGTGGCGCAACATGTCGCATTATTAATACCTGAAATTGGTATATTAGATTCAGTCAAGTTAAGTTGCAATTTTTTAGCAAATGATTCAGTACAAAAGTTTACTTGTGACCCTGCGTCTAACAAAATTCGTGCAAGCTGTCTGTTACCAGCACGGTCGATGACGAACACAACTGTTGTAGACAAAATAACATTGTTTGCTGATTTAAGCTTAAACGAACAATAATTACTGCTGCTGGCAGAACCTTGTTTTGACACATGTGCAGCAATGTATGGTGTCGTCTGGAACAGACCTTACATGATTGTTTGACCTTACAATTAGGTGAAAAATGATCTGGTCTTAAACAATTAGTGCAGCATTTATGCTTTAATATAAATTGCCCTCGTTCCGATATGCTTAATTCACGAAATTTGTCACACATATAAATTGGGTGACTGGCCTTGCAGCATGGGCATAAATAATTATTTGAAGTTGAATGATAACTTTTAAGTGCAGTGCTGCCAGCAGAGTTTCGTAATTTATGTTTTTCAGACTTATTATTAAATTTTAAAGTCGGCTTGTTAAGCTGCTGTCCAGCGTCTATCGGTAATGTATTTTCTAATAATTGTCTACGTGCGTTTAAAAACTGTGTAAAGCTCTGAAAGTTAGGAAGATTTTCCGGATCTATAGACTCCTTCCATAATTTAAATGTGGAATGGTCAAGTTTTGCTGACAATAGTTGTACAGTAATGAGTTCAAATGAATCCACTGACAATTGCATAGCTGCCAGCGAATTGACAGAAGACGTTATTGTATTTATAAATTCTGCTAAGCTCTGTACAGAGTCTTTGATTGTAGACTTCACTTCTAGTAAATTTTGAATGTAATATTTCGCTAATATGAATTTGTTATCATATCTAGCGGACAGCAAACTTAACGCTATTGAATAGTTCTCATTACAAATAGGTAAGGCCTTAATTAGATCTAATGGCTCATTTTTGAGAGATGAATATAAGTAATGTAGTTTTTGCACTGAAGTTAGATCAGATCTGGCATGTACCAAGTCCAGAAATATTGAATAAAAGTGCTGCCGTTCTAGAATGTTGCCTGTGAAGCAGGGCAAACTTATAGATTTTAATTGCATATTACTGGTTAATACTTGAGATTCAGTCTGAATGTTGAAAGTTTCTATTAATTGCAAGATGTTAGCTTCGGTTGAATATAAAAGTTCTTCAACCTCGATTCTGTCCTCTTGGGCAGCGTTTATGTCCTTAGAAATTAATTCAATTTCAGACTGTACCTCATCATATTTTGTTGCTAACCTCTTTAGACTTTCCAATCTAACAGTTAAAAAATGTTTAGTGTTACTGTTTTTATCAAAGTTAATTATTGCGGAATTGATTCGCACTATGGCAGACTTTAAGCCGCCTCTCTTCCTAACCAACACTTTTAGGCCTTCTTCCGCCATTCTACGCACCTTTTACTGATGTCGTTGATGTCGTACCTTCTGTGAGAAGTCCTGGAGCGTTGAGGCCATGGAATAGATGGCAGACACGCACGGACTGGATGGATGACTGCTCTCAACTTAGAATTGCTTAATCTGGTGTGTAGGCGTTAACACATGGATGGTCTTGTAATGGTGTTGTCACGAGGCTCAATGGCGACGACGAAAGAAATGCTGCATAACTCCCGACACGGTCGGATCAGCGAACATGCTGAATCGTCCGTGATGGCCAGAAATTGAGGTGGAAAAATGATGAAAAGCCGCTCTGGTATAAGTTGAAAGAAGGTAAAAAATGATGAATCCAGGCACGGAGCGACCAAAAAAATGTTAGGAAGAGTTAATGCTGTAAATAGATTTTGCCAGGATGCTGAAAATAATGATGAGCGAGTGGACTGTAATTTAATACATTTATTGATATTTGCTTGTACAATTTAAGTTTGAATTGTAAGATCAGCTAAGTCTGATACGCATTTTAAATTTTGAAAACCACGTTAGGTAAAAAATGTTACATTGTAAATTGAGGCGCAAGTAAGCAACACTCAAATCTACATGAGAATGCTGTAGGGCCTAAAGCGTACATAAATTTGTCGCGACAACAAAGAAAAATGAATAAATGACAGGCCGAAGCAGCAAACGCAATTATGTCTGCTGCCCACGGACGTATGTAGCACTGTGTTTTAGCCTGTTCGCTAGCGAGCGCGAGGCCTGAGAGTAGAGATTAGCCAACCTTTGATTATGAAATTCCCACATTACTGTCCATTTATAATATTAAATCAATGTTCGAGTTCACCTGCATTTTTCCTGCACCCATTTAATTTGTTGTTACCGTCATCCGGACTCTCGAGTTTGATGATCCTCTTCGGTATCAGCTCCTCTTGTCTCTGCGTCGTTGAATTCCTCGCTACGTCTCCAGGCTAGTGAGTTCTGATGTGGACCTCTAGTCTTGATGATAAACGGCTGGATATAGCTGCTTAGGCTGTCCCTGCGTCCTCTCATAGATGTCTAGTTCCTCGTCCTCTTCTTTCTTGTCCCTCGTAGCTGTCTAGAAGTTCTACGTAGTTATGACTCTTGTAGCTTCATTAATACAGTCTTTTATTTAAATCACTCGTTCTTTAATAACTGCACCGACGTACTGCCGGTTCCATCGCACTTCAGTATATTAACTACTGTTCAAAACATTACTATAACTTTGTAAAGTTTACGGTGTCGAGATGCGTGGATTCCTCTTACTATATGAGTTTGATCTGAAATAGTGAGAAAATGTGTGTCGCGCGCTGGGGTTTTATACTGCTGCCCGTTGCAATTCCTGTTGGAAACTGTTTCTGACAACTTTGGACTGGCCGGCGCGTCGGTTTCATCATCACTTTCAACCTACGCGTCTTTTTATGAAGCGCACACTTTTTTATAAATATTATTACACCAATTGTTAGGTATAATATTATACCTTGTCTATGCAAATTATGGATGTTACGCTGTGCAAATTATGGCAGCTATGGCAAAATTTCACACGGTGTCTGAACCGTTCCCACGATTAATGACCACTTAACGCCAAATTGAAGCGCCAGGCGTCAGCTATGTATTCACATATGTCGCTGGTACGTGTGACTTTTGGTTCACGTACAATCCTTAAAAAAAATGTGTGCAATCTTCCACCCTCGTTTGCATAATTTAACCTGTCTGTTATTTACACATGTACACATACACACACACGCAGACTGCTACACAGGCGACCGCATGTCGTTCTGACGTCACCGCTGCCGGTCTCTGCGTGTTAATAGCTCCCCTCCGTTACATTTAAAAACCAACAAAGTCATATGCTTCCATATACATGCTTACTTACAGTATAGTATTTATTTAAAAATTTAAATACTGCTTATATTTATTACATTCTTTCTTATATCTAACGCATATTTAGTATACTATTTGTAACGGGACAAACTATTGGGATTTATTTCTTCTAAAATGTAATGGCCACTCAAGCTGAACAACATTTGAATCATAAACGCTGGACAGTTTTTTTTACACCTTGCAGTCAGTGCGGTTCCAAGCCAAGCCGTACGTAGGTGTTGTTGTTGCACAAAAGCCATTAACGAGTCTGAGAATGTGAGAGCTATCAGCGAGGGGGGCGTATTCGCGCGTACGCGCGCATGAGTGTGACACTGCGAACTGAGTGAGAGGCACGTACGAAACATTCCAGAGCCGAAAGGGTGATGAAAAACAAACAACGCAACGCAGTACAATCCTCCCAGTCTGAAATAACTACTCGCGCGAGTAACACCTATAAGTTCCGGAACTAAAAAATCGCGGGCGCCCGCACTAAAATGTGATTACCACATGCACGTATAACTTTTAAAATGTGAAATAACAAATTAAAACCTTGATCAGAGTTAATTAACAGTAAAATTGGTTTTTTAAATAACACATGAATGCAGTGAAGTTGAAATAGTGGTGTGCGTGGGACAATGCGGCATCTTCAAAACTCATCAGCAGCGGAGTAACAAATGGGGTAAAGTAAAATATTAAAAAGGGCTAAACTAAAATTATAATGTTATTATTGTCTTTAAAAAAATGAGAGCTCTAAGGGTGTGGGGTAATAGTGTGTGTGCGTGTGAGTGAGAAATATGTTAAACAAATTAGGCTGGTTTGTGTTTAAATTTAAGTTTGCGTTTAATTTTTTGTAATAGAAATAAAATAATAATTTTATTTGTTCAAGAGATCTACAAAATCATATAACCAAGATATTATTTAATGTTAAATTCATAACAGAGATTGAGGCGTTGGATTATGTTTATAATTTTTAGAAACATAGTAAATCAAATCAAATATAAATGCAGAATATTTAAAATGACTTTGTGTCGAGCCACTTCCAGAATTTAAAAAAATGAAAGTTAATAAATAATTAATTAAGCGGAAGTGTACAGCCGCTGTCTTGTTGTAGGTATAAGATTCCATTGTGTGGTGTAACTGTGAATAATGATAATTTAGAAAAATTAAACAAAAGTTTTCTTTTCACTATATATGTCGTTAGAGTATTTGTTTCGTACCCCCACACTGTTTCTGGCCTCGCTTAAGAACGAACCCTGGGACCCTAGTGAGAAGTTAATAGTGGTAAGTACATAACTATAAAGCATTATTATTAATAAATATTAGTTAACAAATTGTATTAGTTAACAAATGGCGCCCGAACTGGGACTTTATATAAAATAAGCCAGAAATCAGAAACAGAGTTGGTGTCGAAAGGGTATATAAGACGTAAAGATAAGGTTATGTTGTGACTACATGTGGTAGGGTAAATAGTTTAAATAAAATATTTTTTTTATATATCATAAGGTTGTGTAATATTACAGGGTAATATTTTGAAAAGAAATATATGTAAAAGATTTTTTTTTTAAATGGCAAACAATAACGAGAATGTCAGCGTAACTGACCAAACGTTTAAGAGTGAAATGGGAGTTTGTTCGACGCCAATAAGTCAGATCGAGTCGAGTGCGACCGAATCTGTAGAGTTAGATAGAGTACCAGTAACACCCATCTCAACTCGTCATGAAAACAAAAAAGACGATAATAGTGACATAATAAATATGATGAAATTCCTTATGAAAGAGCAAAATAATAACTTAAATGCCAAATTTGATGAAGTGAAAGATGAAATTATACAACAAAATTTTAATTTTAGCAAACAAATAAATGAAATTCATACATGTTATGAAAATATCCAAGAACAAATTATAGAAGTAGTCAGTGAGAAATTTGATACTAAAATAAACAGTGTAGATGACAAAATCAGTAAAGTAAATGAAACAATAATTGAAACAGTTCGAAATCAAACTGTAATGCAAAGTAAAGAAATGGAGAGTAAATGTTTAGATGCAGTTGATAAACAAATAGAAAATAAAACCAAAATTGAGATTAATAAGCAAATAGACATTAAGACAGATATTTTACAAAATCAAATAGATAAATGTGAAACAAATGTAACTAATATGGCAAAGAATATCAAAACGATCGATAAAGCCATTTCAGAATATGAAATTAATACTGACAATGAAATAAGTACTATACGTAATCAAATTAAAGAGATACTTGATTTCAATGTTCAAACTAATAGTAACATATATGATAAGTGTACTTCAAGTGAAGGTAATTTAAGCAGTGTGAAAGATGAATTACGGGGGGGAGATTAACAAAAAATTGACCGGGGTAACCGAAAGAGTAATAATCACCCGCGACTTACATAATGAAATAGAATTAGAGACATTTAGTTACGAGAACAGGGCGATACACCCGATGCGATTTATAAATCAAACCCGAGAATACCACCGTTTTAGCAATAGCAGTTGGGAAATACAGTTAATGAAAATAGTAAAATGTTTTAAAGGAAGGAAGGTGTTGTGATTATATGGGCGGAAGCACACCGTTTAGAATGTGGTTGTTACGAGGAATTCGAGAAAGCGTTTAAAGGGAAGTATTGGGCAGAAGACGAGCAAGAGATTTTACGGAGCCGTATAATGGGAACAGGTAATTTTGTAGGACACCAGAACAATAACATAACGATATATGTCACTAAATTATATAATGAGGCCAAGTATTTAGAGCCACCAATACCTTTTAAATCATTTGTAAGACAACTGAGCAAACATCTGCCGCGGGAAGTTCAGGTAACTTTAATGACAAAAGAAATAAATGATATGAATGAGTTGGAGAGAATTTTAGACGTTTTACAGAGTATTCGTGACAGAGAAGGGGGTAGGCGACCCCAACCACCGAATAATAATAATTATGAATATAATAATACTAGAGATAATCCCAGCGGATATGGAGGTACGCGAATAGATAATTCCAACAACCAAGAGGATTGGACATGTTCCAGATGTAGGCGCGAAAATTATGCAAGCAGACAGAAATATTACAGATGCGGCCAGGCGAGAGAAGATCCAAGGAGGAGAGGAGGACCAACTCAGCATGTCCAGCAGCAGAGAGGAATGCCAAGCACCAGGGGAACAGCTGGGAATAACCATGGACCACCAAGGGGTCACAATGGACCAACTACCAGTACTAATAGAAACCAAGAGGAAAACTAGAGACGGCAGTGGTAACAAGGACCAGACCACTGTCCAGGGAAGCGAATGAGGTCCGACCAAAGGAGGATTTTCAGAGCAATGTAATCAAAACTGACATCGTGACTGATTTACTAGTGGAGGAGAATCATACAACCATCGAGATGAGAACGGGATTAACGGAAGTACAGGTAACCATAGCAGGTAAGAGCTACAGAACACTTATAGATATAGCCAGTGAGATTTCGGTAATTGCTGAAAATATTTTAGGAGAATTAAGAGAGTAATAAAAATATTCCGATTTTACCAGTAGCAGGGGTTACTGTAGTGGGAGTTACAGGAGTACGTAGTAAAAGAATAACCAAACAAATACATTTAAGTTTTCTGATAAATAATACAGAATCTGAAAATACATTTTGAGTGGTAAAAGGGCTAAGTCTAGATATAATTTTAGGTAATGATTTTCTACAGAGAAATAAAGCTGCCATAAATTTTAAAAAGAAAGTAGTAGAGTTAGATGGGGGTGATTGGTCGATCAGGGTTAATTTTGAGCAAGTGTTAGAGTAACGGGTGTAAAAATATTACAAAAACGGGTAGGCGAGAGTGACACAGAAGCAAGAGTAAATTCATGTAGAGAGGTAGAGTATATTGAGAGTTTTGAAGGGGAGCTGAGAGATAATAGTGAAGAATTGTGGGAAGAAAGGGAGGATAAATTTTGTAGTGGAGGGTCCGGTGTAAGGAATGCTCAACGTGCGTCGTTGTGGTAGGTGATTGAGCAGTTTCGAGGAGTGTTTGCCGATATTCCGGGAAGGGCAAAGGGTTATGAATGTGTATTGCAGGTACGGGAACACACACCTTTCATGCAGCGAAGTTATCCAGTGCCTTATTCCAAAAGACGAGCGGTGCAAGAGGAGTTAGACAGAATGATGGAGGGAGGCATAATAGAAAGGTCAGTGTCACATTACTCAAATCCATTAGTAGTTGTCATAAAGAAGGATGGTAGGGTTAGGTTATGTTTAGATGCGAGGAGGATCAACCAGATAATAATACCAGACCGTGAATCACCAGAATCTATAAATGAGATTTTCCAGAAATTTAGTGGGGTGCAATTCATGACGTCGCTCGATTTAACAGCAGGTACCATTGGCAGAAGTAAGTAGAAAATATACAGAGTTCCTGTTTAACGGTAAGAATTACCAGTTTCGACGCTTACCGTTTGGGTTAAATACTAGTGTAGCTAGTTTTATTAAATGTTTAGATCAAATTTTTAAACCGAAGGACTTATACTTTTTAACAGTATATGTGGATGATATTTCAATTGCTTCTAGAACTTTTCAGGAACACTTGGAGCATTTGGAATATGTTTTAGCTAAATTAGAAGAAGGAGGACTCACCGTAAATTGGGAGAAATCCAAATTTTTGCAAATTAAAATTAATTTTTTAGGATTTATTATTACACAAGAGGGAATCTCCGCAAATCCAGATACGGTTGACTCCATTATGCGCTTCCGTGAGCCACGAAATATCAAACAACTGCAGAGCTTTTTAGGACTTTGTAATTTTTATCATAAGTTCCAGAAGAATTCTGCACACACAACATCGAAACTAAGTGCAGTACTCCAGAAGAACAAGCAGTGGAAATGGGAAGAAACGGAACGCGACGCATTTAACGAAATTAAGAGAAAATTTAGCCATATGATTATGATGAATCATCCTGATTTTAATAAAACCTTTTACTTACAGACAGATGCAAGCAACGTAGTTTTAGGGGTGGAGCTCTACCAGGAGGACTGCGATAAGGAACATCTTACCATCGCCTTCGCCAGTAGGTCGCTTCTGTCTGCGGAGAAGAATTATACAACCACGGAAAAAGAACTGTTAAGCATTGTGTTCGCCGTGGGAAGTTCCGAGCATACATCCTGGGAAACAAAACGGTAATGAGAACGGACCACAAGGCGATATCATTCTTGAACACGTGTAAGCTCGCTCACAGCCGTCTAACCAGGTGGGTACTTGTTTTACAAGAATATAATTTTGCATGGGAGTACATCTAGGGGACAGACAATAAAATACCTGACACTCTTTCTAGGATAGATTTGTTAGACAATAAGACTGGTAGGGATTTGAAAGAGATTGAGATTTTTCAGATTAGCCGGGAGGATAGAATTTTTGGAGAAGAGCTAAAAGACATTAGCACCATGCAAAGAGCAGATGGGAAGTCCAGTAAAATAATCGATAGTTTAGAGACTGAATTAGCGGGGTCAGGGTATAATCAGCATTTTAAAATTTATAAAGAGTTGCTGTTTAAGAAAGTAGAAGGGGGCGAGCGTGATTGGAAATTAGTTGTGCCAGAGGGGTTAGCAGATAAAATCATATGGGATTGTCATTTGAGATACGGTCATTTTGGGGAAAAGAAGTGTGTCAATGTATTGAAAGAGTAATGTGTTTTTAAAAATATGGAAAGAAGGGTTAGAAAATTGTTAAGGGGTTATGATTTGTGTCAGAAGTCTAAAGTAGTGAACTATAGGGTTGAAGGGGAGATGAATTTCATAAAAGTGGAAAGGCCATTTGATTTAGTTGCGGTAGATTTGTATGGACCGTTGCCGAAGGATAGAGGCGGAGTTATGTATATTTTTGTGATGTTAGACACTTTTTCTAAATATGTAAAATTATATAGTGTGAAGAGAGCTACCAGTCATGTGCTGAGTGAGAAGGTGACAAAAGATTATATGATGAATGTGGGTAAGCCAAAGGTGATATTATCGGACCATGGGCCACAATTCATCAGTGGGAGATGGCGTCAGACCCTAGGATGGGAAGGAATCATCCTGAAGCACACGGCAGTCTACCATCCTCAGTCCAACCAGGCGGAGCGTGTCATGAGAGAGATAGGCAGGACTTTTAGAGCCTATTGTCACACCAAACACAGCGAGTGGCCGTTATACGTCAAAAGGGTAGAAAATTGGCTGAACAGTACCACCCACGAGTCCACAGGATATACACCTCACGAATTAATAAAGGAACACGCCACCCGAGGATTTTGGAACAGTTATTTGACTACCCACCTGAGAGTGAGAAAACGGATGTGAGTATTAAAATCAGGTTGGCTATTGAAAATTTATTAAGTAAAGGGGAACGACGAAAACGTAGACACGATGCAAAAGGTAAGTGGATGAAGTACGAAGTAGGACAGTTGGTATTGGTGAGGAGACACGACTTGTCGAGTGCTCAGGACAAGGAGATCAAGAAGTTTTTCTTACTCTATGAAGGACCTTATGAGGTAATAGAATTTAAGATGAAGAATTCATATGTATTACAGAACAGAGAGACAAGGGAGATAGTAGGGACACACAATGCTACAAATTTGAAATTGTATTGGTCATCGTAAGAGTTTTATGATTGTTATTAATGTTAATGTGTGGATGAAATTTAATTTGATTTTATATGTTTACAGAAGGGACTCTCCTCCATTTTCGGGCGATCACAGACTCACCACCTCTGATTGTGGATTTTGGCAATCTGGAGGCGGACCATGGTTGGCGGTAGCCTCAGCAAGGGGGTGAAAACAACGGTGGTCCTAATCCACAAATTAGTGCAAGTAGAAATTTAATTTTGTTGTTGAACGGGGAGGGGGACCCCTAGTTTCGTGGAAGGGTAATATAGAGTTAAAAAAAAATAAATAAAAAAAAAATTAAAAAAAAAATAATAAAACTTTATGATTGGCAGTATTTTCCACGAACAATAGTTTTATTTTATGAATTATGGAATAAAACACCCAAAATTTGTGTAACGTAAATCATTAACTCATTAAGGAGTTATTTTTTCTTTATAGAATAGAAATGTAATTTATGTAATTTAGAAATGTAAGATGACCTATTGTTGTACTTATTATCTTGTCGTGAGAAGGTATTGTTGAAAAGTGAAAGCTGGAACTTGCCAAAAGTGTCTATATTAAAATTTTATTATGTGGAATAAATAAAAATCAACCGTTTTTTGGAGAAAATGTAAAAGACAAAATTTAAAAATTTTGAAAATTTTATGAAAGTGACAACCTTCAATGGTTGTGAAGTGAAGAAGGACATAGTGAAACTATGGTGATGCCTTAAGACTGCTTTATGAACAGTGATAATATGATGATTAATGTTTGTAATGTATATCATTTTTTTTATATAAGGAGGATTTTATATGTATTAGTAAATATGTATAAATTAATGATTTTGGGGGAAGTTATGACACTAGGTGTCAAACCATTGCGATTCCCTACATTTCGGGCAATCTCGGCCTTACCAACCCAGATCGTGGTTTTGGATGACAATCAGCTGTGGGCAGAATTATTGTAAACTGACCACAGTTGGTTGCCTTTGAAATTGGTCAAACATAGAAATTTAATGGGGTTTAATAAGGGAGTCTAAGATTATTTTTGAACACAGGCTATTTTCACCCAAATAGGAGTGGTAGACCTTAGGGGCATATATTAAGAAAATGAGTAAGGGTACTTACCCTGAAGGTTTGGTAACGCTGAAGCAAGGATGGGAGTGAGAGAAAAGAAAAAAGTGCTCACTCCTTCCGCCTCAGTCCTTGTGGAGGCAACTGGACGCAGCAGTCCAGGGGGGGAAATAGTGTGTGTGGAGGAGAAAAGGGGATGCTTACTATTAACACGCCGGATAAATAGAATTTCTGTTAATAATAATATTTTATAACTGTAAAATGATTTTGAATTGTTTTAGATAAAAGGGGAAATGTTTAAGAATTATAGAAGAAGGGAGATATAGATGAATTGTATTTGATTAAATTTTGATAATGTGTTGAAGAGAATTTTAACAATGTGTTTAAATATTTTAGATGAAATCTGAGTAATGGAAGATACTTGTAATATTGTAAGGGGAAATGTCTATTTTAATTCTGATGGGAATCAGGGCAATAATTTTGATTTTGGAAAAGAGTTAACAAGAGAAGGGTATGCAGAATGATGTAAAGGAATTTTATAAATGTATCATGTTAGTTTAAGGGTTCATATATACATGTGTTAAGAATTTAGAAAAACCAGTGCTTCTTAATGCAAACCAGCACATAGCTAAGGGGAAACAGATCAGTTAGGGATATGGTATTATACAAGGCCACTATTTGATATTTTTAATTTGATGTTTCAGTGTCTGGTGATGCTGTGGCGGCGGTCCTGAGCTGGCCAGCGCATCAGAGCAGGAGTGTCAAGCGTCTGTCTGGCCTTGCGGTGTTGGGATCTCGAGAGAGAAGTCCAGTAAGGTCATTCAAGTGCGGTCACAGCCACTGGACCAAGGGTTGTATTCTTTTTATATAAACACTACAGGGGGTTATGGCGACATATCCGACTGATCCCTTTAGGAAGTATGAGAGTGTCAATGAGAGTTTTTATGCTTCGGCATAAAACCTCTCATTGAGGGGGTTTTGTAACGGGACAAACTATTAATTAACAGTAAAATTGGTTTTTTAAATAACACATGAATGCAGTGAAGTTGAAATAGTGGTGTGCGTGGGACAATGCGGCATCTACAAAACTTATCAGCAGCGGAGTAACAAATGGGGTAAAGTAAAATATTAAAAAGGGCTAAACTAAAATTATAATGTTATTATTGTCTTTAAAAAAATGAGAGCTCTAAGGGTGTGGGGTAATAGTGTGTGTGCGTGTGAGTGAGAAATATGTTAAACAAATTAGGCTGGTTTGTGTTTAAATTTAAGTTTGCGTTTAATTTTTTGTAATAGAAATAAAATAATAATTTTATTTGTTCAAGAGATCTACAAAATCATATAACCAAGATATTATTTAATGTTAAATTCATAACAGAGATTGAGGCGTTGGTTTATGTTTATAATTTTTAGAAACATAGTAAATCAAATCAAATATAAATGCAGAATATTTAAAATGACTTTGTGTCGAGCCACTTCCAGAATTTAAAAAAATGAAAGTTAATAAATAATTAATTAAGCGGAAGTGTACAGCCGCTGTCTTGTTGTAGGTATAAGATTCCATTGTGTGGTGTAACTGTGAATAATGATAATTTAGAAAAATTAAACAAAAGTTTTCTTTTCACTATATATGTCGTTAGAGTATTTGTTTCGTACCCCCACACTGTTTCTGGCCTCGCTTAAGAACGAACCCTGGGACCCTAGTGAGAAGTTAATAGTGGTAAGTACATAACTATAAAGCATTATTATTAATAAATATTAGTTAACAAATTGCATTAGTTAACATATTTTTATTATGTACATTTTACATATTTCATACGTCTATACATATGTTATCATACCTCAGTCAGGGGTTGATACATATACTTATGCTAAACGTATTGTTGCATAAATTCCCCTGCTGGGTAAAATAAAATTTGAATTTTATTCAAATTTTATTTCTTTACTCAGAAATTCTTTATTTAAATTATTTTTTACAACTCACAGTTAGTGGTTATAAGGGTTCTTAAAATTTTTCATTTTCCCTGGGTGGATTACGTCCCTCCCATGGACTTATAAATTGACTATTTATTAATTCCTTTATCCATAGAATTTACAGAATGCTGATGCATGGTACTTTCCAATGATCTTGTTTCTTGTTGGATCGTAGACGATAAATGTGTGTCGTCCTTTCCTCCTTTGTAATAAGTAGGGTCCCTCGTACAGTCTGAATAGTTTCTTTGCTGTATTGTCGATTCGTTTTCCCACTGGATTACTTTTAGCAGCACACTCTCTCCTTCATAGAATGTGATGAGTTTGTGCGTTCTGTTGAACCTCTCGATCCTCTTTTCTCCAAGTTTTTCCATCCTCTTCTTCGCATTGTCGTACTTTGTGACTTAATGGAATTTGTAGATTTTGGTTTGGAGGTTTGTCAATGTGTCTCGACCAGAATCTGTTGGGTTTCTTATTTGTTTCCAGTCCACCGGTGTATATCCCGTAGCTTCACTGTATGTAGCATTTATAGCTTGTTCAAAAAATGATAAGTACTCTGCCCATCGATTATGTTGTTCATTACAGTAGATGCGTAAATGTTTTCCTAAATCTTTATTTACTCTCTCAGCAAGGTTTCCAACTGGTTGTATGCTGAGTTAGCGTTTCCGTCCATGCTTTATTTTGAAATTGTTTACCTTGGTCATTCAATATCTTTTTGATTTGACCATACTTTGGTACATATTTTCGTAGTATGACATTCAGTACACTTTTTGTGGTAGGTCTTCGAATAGCGAAGAGTCGAACTGCCTTGGTGAACACATCTATACATACAAGTATGTGCTTCGTACCCCCGTGAATAGCTCTCGGAAATGGGCCCAGGAAGTCTACTGCTACTAATTCTCCCTTTTCCTGTGTCTTTATATTTTGCATATCTACATATGTGTGAAGATTCAGATGTCGTGCTGTTTGACATTCGTAGCATCCTTTTAAGATTGCTTTACTTCTTCTAAACATATTATTCAAAATGAAGTCTTCCTTCAAAGCTAAATGACATTTTAAAGCAGACGCATGTGCTAAACTTTGATGACATGGTATAGTTAGTGTTTTTAACATCTCTGGTGATAGGACTATTTTCCAATCATAATTGACGAGTTTATACAATATACTATTTTCAATCGTATACCTACTAGATAGTGTTGATAATTTCAAGTGACTTATCTGTGGATCTTTATTTTCTTCAAGTGCTAGATTATTTAGCAAATATTTAACTCTATCATCTGTTTGATAAGTAATGGTTGATATGTTAACCACATTACGTTTCTTTATACTGCTTACTGTTTCCCCTTGTGTAGGACAATAGGCGTGAGACAACATTCTTTCTTGTTTCGGATTGTTTGTATCGTTTAGTGTGGCGCGCAGCTCCTGTGTGTGCAGGTCATTTACCAAGCCTGTTCGTTCCGGTGTTTTGTTGGAATACGTGTCGCTTTTAAAACCTGTTTGAGCTGGCCGTCGGCTTCTCCCTTGCCGTCATTCATTGATCTTCTCCCTTGTTGTGCTCTTCTCACCCCCTCTCTCTTTGGATGTAGACGGGCGTGTCAGCTGTTGCACACTTTAATTTTCATAATTATTCTTACTATTATTATGATTATTATTATTTGCATTTATATTCTGTACATTCGCATTGTACGGTTTTAATTGCTTTTTAGACGTAGCTGGATGTGTGTACGCTCCTTTATGTGGAGTTGTATTACCTTTTTCAAAGGGTTGTTTATACTCTTTCCAATTCTCTTCTCTCTTCGCAAACTGCGTCGATTTTTGTTGTATTGGATTATGAGTAGAGTACTGCTGCTGCTGCGGCTGGTTCTCTCTTCTCTCGTATTGTTTATTAACAAACTGCGATGACCGTGTTACAAGAATAAGAAGTTCCTCTATGGTTTTAACTCCTTGGGTATAAACGGCAAGTCTAATGTGTCTGTCAAAATGGTAGCTTAATTTCAATACTAATTCGTGCTCCGTGAAACTGGGTCTAAGATGCTTACACCGTTCGACGAGTTGTATTATGTAGTCTTCCATGGAACGTTTGCTGTTGACGTAATACCGTCCATACTCCAGCTGGTCTCGTACCTCTCTCTCTGGGTATGTATATTCCAGTATCGATTTTCGAAGGATGCCTTGAACTGTTCATAAGTTTCTGTTTGGTCCCAAACAATTGTATACCATTTGGATGCTGTTTCCTGGAAATGTCGACTTACAAATTCTATACGTTCTCGGTCGTTTAGGTTGCTTCCTATAGTTGCCATTTCTCGTTCACATTTATGTAAAAATTCTATGGGGTTCTCCCATTTATTACCTTTAAAACTGATCTTCTCTCGATCGTCTACCTTTGCAGCACACATCATCATAGCACTGGGTCGTCTCTTGACTTCTGCTCGTAGTTTTTCTACCTCCTCTTGTAGTTCATCTTTCATGTTATTAATTTCCATGGAGTGGTCCGTAGTTTTCCTCGTGACCCCTCCACAGCTATTTCTACAGTTTCGGTCCTCACAGTGAGTTCCTTTGTTTTATTAGTATTGTCCAGGATGCGCTCATTTACATCTTTGTGTCTGAGATCTTGCTCCTGCTTAGTAATTTTAAACTTTTCATTCCACTGTTCAGCCAGTTGTAGAATGTGTTCTTTAGTTTCACGTGTAGTATATTCACGCTGTTCTTTAAATTTACTGTCGATCTTTACAGCTTGTTCATTAAGTGACTGTTGAACTCGCTGTTCGACTGCTGCAACGCGTGCAGTAAGCTCTGTTTTTAAAGTATTACTGACGAGTTCTATATTACTTTCTAATTGCGTTTTTACTTCTTCAATAGTAATTTCTAATCAATTACGACTATCTTCTATTTGAGTTTCTAATCTCGTATTACCTTCTTCTAATCTTCCTAATTTATTTCTACTTTTTCTAATTTTTCATTGCTACTTTCTAATTGAGTTTTTATTTCATCACTATTCGTCTTCAACTCTTCTTGAAGTTGTTTAAACATTGTTTTGAAGTCCATTGTCGGTTGCTTCGCCATTTTTTCGTAGTCTATGGTGTCCTAACTAATTCGTTACATGAATTATAATTTTATTATTGGTCAACCCTTACTCTATATTTCTTTATTTAAATTAGTATATTTATCAATACTAATTTCCCAACTGTTTTTCCTCTCTGTACTTATATGACAATTTATAATATTATTTATTACACAAATTGACTATTAATTCTTTCTACAATATTTTGCTAATTATTTATTAGACTTTATTTATTACCAGGGCGCCATTTACTTGTAATGATATTTAACATTTATTGTACAAGAATAATTAACATACACAAATTTATTTGTGTTTGTCGAGCCCCACGATTTTGGAGCGCCAATTACTATACAACGTTATTTTTTTACACTTACTTTTTACACATACGCTATTACTCGTATGCGCGCACTTACCAACGTCTCGGAGGTATACTCTTCTTCAGCAGTATTTACCTTGATGTTCCCCGGCTGGGTCGCAGGGTTTGGTCGTTGATTGAGCGTGGATAAGCGCGTGAATGATGTTATAAGTTTTAATTTACAAGTAAAGAGTACAGAGGATTGAGTAGTGGTTGTGAAATTAGTACGACTGTTTCAAGAAAAGCATACTCATTTGTTTTATTCAAAAATCGCAAATTGTCATATTATTTAAATTGTTCAATGTGGGTTTCTTGTTATATGAACCCTTATATTCAACCCGAATATAATATACTCATAATGTGTTTATCTCTGATTTCTTATACTTCTAAGACATAGTATATACACACATACATTATATATGACCTGAAATAGTACACAGACATATAAATACATATAACACATATAAATATAATAGGAAACGTAATTAATACGTATAACATTTAAATATTGCTCTAGTCTTTACACGTGTGGTTTTCACTGTATACCATGTAAATGAAACTTTTAATTAATTCAACTATTAATTAAAATATTAATAGAGAACCTTATTTACGTTAATTCATTCTAATTTTAATGTCTCAATTAATTAACCATTACGTAAATCTCATATTTAAAAATTACTCATTTAATTAATTACAAAATATAATAAACTATGGTTCTTTCTTGACAATTCAATTATGAGATTACTTATTATGATATTCTCTATTCTCATTTATATTTCTAACAATTATTTATTCATTGTTCCAATAAAAAAATATATTAATGTTCTGTAAACTTGGATATGGAAACTAGCTTTTGGTGATAGATTTCAGGGTCATTTATAATATTAAATCAATGTTCGAGTTCACCTGCATTTTTCCTGCACCCATTTAAATTGTTGTTACCGTCACCCGGACTCTCGAGTTTGATGATCCTCTTCGGTATCAGCTCCTCTTGTCTCTGCGTCGTTGAATTCCTCGCTCCGTCTCCTGGATGGTGAGTTCTGACGTGGACCTCTAGTCTTGATGATAAACGGCTGGATGTAGCTGCTTAGGCTGTCCCTGCGTCCCCTCGTAGATGTCTAGTTCCTCGTCCTCTTCTTTCTTGTCCCTCGTAGCTGTCTAGAAATTCTATGTAGTTATGACTCTTGTAGCTTCATTAATACAGTCTTTTATTTAAATCACTCATTCTTTAATAACTGCACCGACGTACTGCCGGTTCCATCGCACTTCAGTATATTAACTACTGTTCAAAACATTACTATAACTTTGTAAAGTTTACGGTGTCGAGATGCGTGGATTCCTCTTACTATATGAGTTTGATCTGAGATAGTGAGAAAAAGTGTGTCATGCGCTGGGGTTTTATACTGCTGCCCGTTGCAATTCCTGTTGGAAACTGTTTCTGTCAACTTTGGACTGGCCGGCGCATCGGTTTCATCATCAATTTCAACCTATGCGTCTTTTTATGAAGCGCACACTTTTTATAAATATTATTACACCAATTGTTAGGTATAATATTATACCTTGTCTATGCAAATTATGGATGTTACTCTGTGCAAATTATGGCAGCTATGGCAAAATTTCACACGGTGTCTGAACCGTTCCCACGATTAATGACCACTTAACACCAAATTGAAGCGCCAGGCATCAGCTATGTATTCACATATGTCGCTGGTACGTGTGACTTTTGGTTCACGTACAATCCTTAAAAAACTGTGTGAAATCTTCCACCCTCGTTTGCATAATTTAACCTGTCTGTTATTTACACATGTACACATACACACACACACACACACACACACACGCAGACTGCTACACAGGCGACCGCATGTCGTTCTGACGTCACCGCTGCCGGTCTCTGCGTGTTAATAGCTCCCCTTCGTTACATTTAAAAACCAACAAAGTCATATGCTTCCATATACATGCTTACTTACAATATAGTATTTATTTAAAAATTTAAATACTGCTTATATTTATTACATTCTTTATTATTCCCAAAAATAACAGGAATTTTTTGTTGAAAGCTATGTATTTAATGTTTTTTACAAAACAGCCTTATCACCTTTAAAGTACTCTCCATTACACTTAATACATTTGTCCAATCTGCGATCCCATTCCTGGAAACATTTTTCAAACTCGTCTGTTGTGATGGCTGACAGCTCCTGCCTCGTTTTTTTCTTTACCGCTTCTACGTCGTCTAAACGTTGTCCTTTCATGTCCCTCTTCATTCACGGAAACAAGAAGAAATCGCACGGAGAGAGGTCAGGTGAGTAAGGGGCAAGGGAGTCATGTTGTTTTTTGCTAAAAACTGGCGCACTGAAATGGCTGCGCTGCACAAATTTTGCAGTGACCCTTCTCATCGCCAAATCTTCTGTCAAAATTCGCTGAACCGAGCTCCAAGTTATTCCAGATAACTTACTAATCTCTTCAATGGTCCGTCGTCGGTCTTCAGTCACGATTGCATGAACTTTTTCAACATATTCGTCAATTCTAGAAGTTGACGGACGTCTAGAACGAGGTTTGTCATCAATTGACATTTCACCTTCTTTGAAACGAGAAAACCATTGGTACACATGAGTTTTACCTATAGCACTATCCTTGTAAGCTGTTTTCAACATCACAACAGTTTCTGCGGCGTTTTTCCCAAGCAGGAAGCAAAATTTCACAGCAGCGCGCTGTTCACTTAAATCCGCCATGACAAAAAATGAGGAGGAAGCGAAAGTGCTTTTACAAAACGAATTACTGTGACCGGACACAACCTTCCCAGGCGACAACAATGATGGCACTGAACTCGGAACAAGTTGCGCTACGCTCGCCTAGTGGGAGAAATGCGTACTACGTAAGCTCCGCCAATCGCAGCTCTATTCCGGTTATTTTTGGGTACCCCTCGTATATATATATATATATATTTTTTCTATCTATAACTGTTAAGAACTCAAATACTACTGTATGAGAGATGTATAAGAAGAAAATATAAGTTTAAAGTTTTGGAGCGACACAACATCACGTTGCCAAATTGTTTGTAAAGTACCTAATCAAAATATAAAGTTAAAACAATATTTGAGAAATTAAAGAAATATTGATTTGAGATAAATAAAAAATAAGCTTGTTTTTTTATAAAAAGATGTTAGTAATTATTCTGCCGTAAAACCCACCAACCGCTTTTACAGGTCACGAGTTCGTACATAGAACGCTGGATCCACGTGAAGGTAAGAATTTTGGAAGTTTAGTTTTTTGGGTGGGTATTGTGTTTTAAATATTTATTAAAAATAATCGAAGGGTAACAATCTGGAATGGTAACTAAGACATTATCTCACCAATGGAAAGAGGTTACAACTTTTTCTGAGAGTTGGATATCATTTTTTCAGCTTGTTTTCGGAGTCCAAGTTTGCAGTTTTCGTGTTCTGTTTCAATAGCGGTTTTTTTCACACAATAAACACAGAGGGATTTCTGAAAAACAAGCATTGACCCATTCAGAGTGGAAATGTTTGGAGCACTCGAAACAAGTGTCTCCTATGCTGTACTCAATGTTGCAGATCTGACATATCTTGACACCATCTCTGAAATCAGATGTATTGGTTTCCATGTTCTCTGACACATATTCATGATCTTGTTGCAGGTCGCAATCTTCTTCTTCGTGATGTGCATTGTCATTTTCTAAGGCCTTATCATCAAAATTCTGACTCATTAATAAAAGTAATTCCCACGAGTGTGTGGGAACAGTCACTTCGGATATTGAGTAAAAGCAGAATACACAATTCACGCAGTGAGTAAAATGAAATGCTCACTTCGCGGACTGGGTATTTTGATTTACGCAATGGCAGAAATTAAAGTTTATTTTGGGTAATGCGCAAATAGAAATACGCACTCCGTGGAGTGGGTATTTTTTCACCCATTGCCCAAAATAAATGCTCACTTTATGGATTGCGTAAAAGAAGATTCGCACTTCACGGAATGAGTAAAAATTTTGGGCAATGCTGAATTCTGCAATTGCGAATAACAGATGGATACCTGCTGATTTTTTGTTATCACTTAACAAAACTTACCAAATACTTCTTATCCTCTCATTATCTTCATTTTATTTGTTAGTACCTGGGAAAACTGCAAGAATGTCTCCAACAAAATTGTAAGAAAATTAAACTTGGTATTTTGTTGGGATTACATTGCGTCTGAATCTTTGTGAATTATAAAAAAATGTGTGGCATACAAATAAACAGGAAAATAATAACAGAACTTACTGAGCACACAATTACAGTTTTGGCATTATAAGGTGAAAACAATATTAGGAGCTTCTTTTAGTTTTTGAAGTGAACATATATCGCTTTATCCACTGCAGTGTTCAAATCTTTTAGCAACAAGCGATAATACATTCTAAATTCTGATATATCTTCCTCCTATGATCACTTGTGTTTGTACCTTTCTTCTAGGTGAGTAATCTCTATTGTATAATATTACAGTATTCTTATTTTTTTCATTGAGGTTCTTTCAATTAATTCAGGTTTTGCCAAAGCTCAGTTTGATTAAGTTGGATTTTACTATACAGCTAATAGTCATATCACTGAAAACACACACACACACACACACACACACATACACACACACAATCTTTTGCCTCACCTGCACTTAACGACTCCATGAACTTTCTGAATTCCTGAGCATCTGCACTGGGTAGTCTTTCCAGTTCTTTTGTTAGGGAAGGGTTAGATTCAAGACGCTGCTCAACCATTTCTGTGTCACCTGTCTCTGGATCAGCAATCTACCACAAACAAGAATTATGTAACACATAATGACACTATCTTTAACCCAATTTCCCATGGTACGTATTATTATTGTATATTGGTATCTAACTGGTCATTAAACATAAAAAAATGTTTAAAAATTCAATCACTACCTATCTGTGATATCTTCAGGTGTTACAAAAATTAATCTAATCCTTGTTAAAACTTAGTGAGATGTTCATAAACTCCCATATCAAAAATTATACTAAAAATACAGGAACTAACACATCTTAAAATAAAAATACAAAATTAATAAAATACTAAATATTTTGTATTACCCTTGACAATCTAATCCATTGAGCTGATTCACCAAGTGTCAAAGTGTAAAAATTAAGTAAAAATCCATAAATTAACAATAATATGGGATATTTATTGTGATTAATTTTTTCATGAGCTAACGGTTCTCAATGGTAAATAAACATGTCTTTGTTTAGGTGAAAAGAAAATGGACTCTCTCTCTCTCTCTCTCTCTCTCTCTCTCTCTCTCTCTCTCTCTCTCTTTCTCTCTCTCTCTCTCTCTCTGTTGTGTTTTCTACTGATTTGTATTTGTTTTGTTATTAATTTGTTTTATGTTTTATATATTTATATATGTATAGGTTTTCCAAATATCACTTAGAGTGGCTTTGTGTGGTATATGTTTTATTAGTGTCATGTTGATGTCTGTAAATTCATGGCCTGTATTTAGAAATGTTTGGTTTATTGTATGCATTTAGCTATTCAAAGTAATTGTTTATTCATCAATTTGTACAATTTGCAGTCTACATTCTACTTTGTATATTCCATTGTTTAATGAATGTATCTTCTTTGTTGTAGTATATATTTAGTATTTGTATATTGCTTTTGGTTGTTTTGTGTGTTATTTTAATATTGTTTTGATAAAGAAAGCTCTTAAATGTGCTGTTTTTATTATACTTTATTTTCTGTTTGGCTTATTGTGTTTTTACTATAAACACCTTCTTCAGCACTTTGGTATATTACATTTCTTTAACTTAATGTATAATACAATAATCATAGAACTGAACAACATACAGAAGGCAGCAGCAATGAATTCAAACTATCAAGATGTATGTCTCCCAGAAGAATAGTTGTGTCAAGCAATTGAGGTGACATCAATAAAGAGGGCGATGACACTAAACGTAAGTCTTCTGCAGCTTTTCTTTTACTTCCAGGAGCTAAATAAATAATAACAAACCAACCATAATTGTGAATAAAACAGACAACATACCATATCATTGCAATCCAATACATAATATACAAAGTATACAATATATTTAAAAAAGTGGCAATCCCAGTAGCAAAATGCTAAAGTGAAATACTATGATATTAAACATTCCTATAAGCTGCCTTATAGGAATTCTGTTACTGTAAATGTAGCCTACTAGTAAGCTCCTTGAGCTTCAGAACTATTTTGAACAAAATACATTTATTATTAGGTAAATTTCAAAGGTACATAATTTTTCAAGTATCAGAAAAATTACAAAAAACTCAGTTACTCTTCTATTTTTTAGTAAAATTGCAACTGTAAAGCAGACATCGCACAATATACACTAAATTCCAAACTACTACTTTGTTTTAGTTCAATTCACAACCGTAATGCCTAAATGATAACTTTTAGTTCCAGCATTCAAGTTTATTTATGTTTCCATAGACATCCATGGACCTACATCTAATATTTTTGACAAACATACATGATAACAATATACAACATAACAATATAACAATATATGTTAACATAACTTATAAACTTTTTGAAGGTAATCCAAAACTTGCATGAATGTTGAGACATGTTATTCTGTCAACTTACTGAAGATGGTAAATGATACAAATCAAATTTCTCATAACCTGATCCCTCTCGTAGACTTCATAAAATTTTCTTAAAATTCTGAGTTCCATTATTGGACCATGGGACACTTAAGGTTAAAAAATGTCTACAGTAAATGACTCATTCAGATTTGTTTAAATTCCCTTTAGTCTGACACCTGGATGAATTCTCATAATTTTTTAAATAACATTTTTTGGCATTGGTGTCGTAAAATTTTGAAATTTCCAATACTGTACACCATTTTCAGATTCTGGTTAAAATTCTCTTGAATTTGATATCCCACATGGATTTTTGCAATTACTTTTTAATTTTGTCCCACTTTTTGGGACCATGGTGACCCAAAATTTTGAAATTTGAAAAAATGAACATTATACTCAGATTTTGGTTAAATTTTCCTTAAATCTGATCCTACATATGGATTTTTACAAATTTTCCTCCATCCTCAAATTTGAGAGGGGGGTACAATCCAAAAACAATAGAAGTATGTAAGATAAAATAACACCCTACGTTTACGCATTCCGAGTTTCATAAAAATCAGTTGCCGCATTCAGTAGTTATCACAAGACTACCCCAAACAGACATACAGACAGACAAATGCCAAAAGGTCAAGTTAAAACTGAGAACTCGACCTTTGCTCATTCAATTTAGGTGTACTCTGTCATCTACAAAATCCTGTCTAAAACAATATATACAGTTGTTTCCAAATACCAAGAAAGCATTAAAAGTTATCATGATTTAAAATGAATATTCCAGTCCTTCAGACAAAAGGAATTCTTAGAATGTTCATAATGTATAGTACAATTCATTAACAAGCTGTGCCATTACCACACTGCACATACAAGTTATCATGCACATACGATCAAGTTTTACTTGCATTTGTTCATTCATTCATTCATTCATATGTAGTGAAGCTTTTAGTATGAACTGTCTATAACACATGTTAGCATAATGTAACGGTACAGAATGGGGTAAAACCACTTTTAATCATTGTTCGGTATTGGGCAATAACACGAGTTATGTAAAAGCGAATCAAATCCAACTTTTGGAGTATGAGCTGACAACACGTGTGGCTGAGTCAACAGCTATTTTTAGCCGTACCAATCGATGAATCGACGAAAACAGCACTCGCTATGGCCATATACGGGCACAAAATCTTAGTTATCAAAGGACGTCTCAAATACATCACTAGAACATCACAGAACGACCCCTCGGAATGTGGTCTTAGTGCCGCTGAGACGTATAATTTCACCAGCGGGGAACATTCTGCAGAGAGGGGAATACCACATGACCAGGTTTTATATTGGCCGCCCTCTGTACCAGTTCTGTCTGTTTCAACTGAAATCTGATCCCAGCCGGGTCTCTGTACAACTAAAGTCCGCGGACAAACAAATTCTAAACTGTAAACAGTGCAAATGTGATTCAAACAAAGTAAATTTCAGTATCAGCAAGTGTCGACAGTGATTGACAAATAAATTCAACATTGAAAAACAGTTCGGACCTTTTTAACTAGTGTAAAAGGAAAGTGCATCTGAGGAATGACTGCCACGTGGAATAACAAAGACAGCGGTAAAGTACAGAAAAAGATCGTTCAGCCTTCTGATGCAATTATCCTTTTCTAAATCTTTTTTATTTAAGAAATGAGATCTCAAATCTAGAATTGGTGGGGAAAATGTATGTGAGAGAGGGAGAGAGAGAGAGAGCGAAAGAATAAGTACTGGCGAGTCTAATAGCAGATAAGTTTTTATTATTTTTTGCTATAACCAATTATGTACTTCCAGTAAGGACTTGTTCATTACCAATATAAAGAGGGCAATATGTTTGCGTTCATAAAAAAGTAAACGAAAGTGAAAATAAAAATTAATGTCGATTTCGCAATAACCACGCGTAGTGTAATTTATTAAAACTTTACCTCAATCTGTTTGCGTCATTTAAATCCTCGCTTAACGGATGCTGGGGGTTTCTGGATAAAGGTAAGAGAAGGAATATCAAAGGTAGGTGGTATTTTGGGTATTTGAAAGTTTATTAATTTATTTGTAACATAACAATAAGAAAGTAAAGAAACACTGGCAAACTGACACACTAGTGACGGATACACTGACAAGTTAGCCTCACCAACATAAATTATTCTCATGCTGTTCATTCACTTCATAAATGAATTATTTTTATCACATTAATTAAAAAAAAAGCAAACAGTATACATATGAGTAGACCTAATCTTTAAAACTAAGCAACTAAGTCACCACAGGTAACACTGCTGGAGGTAACACTGCTGTTCCACTTTGCAAGGAAACAGTAGTGTATTTGTTTGAGTTTAATTTATATATATATAGTTTTCTCCCTCAATCATTTGTTGATTTTGCGGTTATTTTCTACCTTACAATGTGGCACAAAAAGAGCCACTTCTATTGTGGCTCTGTTGGGGGTGAGATCAACGAAGGATGGATAAATTCTTATATATACATTTCAGTGGCTGTATCTCAGTAAATCGATTGTGGTTCCGGATATTTGTATATATATATAAAAAATATTCATCTGAAAGCAATTAACGTTGATCACATTTTATACAAACCTTATTTTAATACAAAAGTAAAACGTCTTTAATGAAGTTTTTGTTTTATTTCATTGAAATTTATTTTGCTTTTGGTTTTGTTTCGTCGTCGAATGCACAAAAATTATTACAGAATGAATCTTTTTGAATTTGAAGTTAGACGTGTTATGTGAAGCGGGATGTATTGCACGCTTTGTTGGAATGGTGTTCGTGAAATTTTACATTATCAGGTAAGTAAAACGCTTTGTGTAACATATTTATATCTTATTTGTAAGCAATCTATAATCTTAAGTGTGCTACAATTGTGTAAGAATGAATGAAAGGTTTCAAAAACTCAAATGTTAGACACCTTATCTTTTATTAATAGCAGTGTTGAAAATTTTTAATTTTTGTAAATTTAATTGCTTATTTAGTTGAGTTACAATTGTAATGAATGTCTCTTGGACTTTGGTAGGTTAAAACGTTTCAGGTTTTTTACGGTCAATGTTAATACTGTCAATTCACTTTTGCCTTGATTACATAACCTAATATTTCACATTTATGCTTAATGATAAAATAATGAATTTTCTAACTGTTTAATTAAGCATTTGTCGTGGTAACTTAATCCAAGTTTATTTTTGACATTTATTTACGGTAATTTAACCGTGTTCTATGAATAAACAATTTTTTAATTTCCATCAATTTCTGATGAATTAAAATTCACTGCAGTTTAAATATCTGTGTGAATTACGATTGGTACACTGTTCATCTTTTAGTGTTAAATGAATAATCGAATCAATTAAAATTTTAATTTTTTGACAGAAAAATTTTATTTTACATACCATAACCTATTTCATTACATTGTTAGGATAATATGTTTACAGACCTAAATAAGCTTACTGATTGGTTTAATTTAAACTTTTCCAATTTAGAATAATTATTTTTATAATGAAAAACTGATTTCGCACATTGTTTTTTAGAGTTTTCCTTTACTTGATTTTATAACATATGACAGTTATTTTTCTGATTTTAACTGTCATTTTTATGGTTTTATATGGAAAGGAATGACTCCACACTTTGGTTAACATCTCTTAGTAAATCTGGCAAGGAATGAAATGCATACCTGTGATCTACGCATGTAACGACATGAGTTATGCTTTACTTTAGTTGGCCATATCAAGAGTGTTTCTTTAGTTTATTATTGCTGGAACGAGCAAGGGACTATGTGGTAATTGATCCAGATAAACAGTAGAATCACTAAAACCTAATCAAAGAATAAGGTCCTCTTTAATCTGTTTCTTCGGTCTACGCAAATTATCGGGTCAATAGGCCCATCGCTCTCTTCGGCAAAATAAACTAATGAATCCCTCTTGTCATAACCAGCTTAATTAAAACATATCTCATTATATGTATAGATCACTGTTTTTCGTGTCATAGTACATAATAATGTTTTTCCAAGGTGCTGGGCTTATAATGGATTTAAACCCACGTTTTAATTGGTAAAGAAATAATAACAACAGAACTAAAAGTTTTGTAAAGATACCTCCATAACATTTTTTTCTGTACATTTTCATAAAATGTGTTTTTGAAAAACATAATTGTATAATTCACATCAAAATTATATTGTAGGAATCTCATGAATTTATATTTTCAGTCTTGAAGTCTTGATACATAGTAGATGAGCAGAATGTTTATATTTTTATAATCACTAAAATTATAAAAAGAAGCATTATTAAATTTTGATATTAGGTATTTATTACTTCTTTGTAAGTGAAAATTCTTTACTCCAACTAAGACATTTCATTACTTCCAGTAGGGTAAATTATTAAACACTACAGTAAAACCCTTTAGATATAGATTGGCTACTGTATGGGCTCAGTTCAAGGACCAACCAATCATCCACTCAAATTTCTAAATATAATTTTATATTAAAACAGAAAATAATGAAATTTTGTAATTAATTTTCATTTCTCCTAATATGTTCATTGTAAACATATTAGCAGTTGCCAGTGTTATTAAAGAGATTTCACTTATTAACGGTCGTAGAGAAGGTCTACAAACACCATTAATAATTTTATTAAAATATTATTACAGGCGGTTAAATTTGAAACGTAATAATTAGACCCATAAACGCTTCCCAGTTCATGTTAATTCTTAATATTATAAATAATTAAAATGATAAGTTGTGAATTAAATTAAGTTAAGTGTGAAGTTTTAGCACTTTTAGCATGTGCTGTAATAAAGGAGCTTTTACTATACACCTTTGTCTTTATTAAATTAACTTTTTTAAGTTTGTGAATAAATTGATGTTTTTTCAGATTCTTGCCGTAAAAAGTTGTTTCAAACATCAGCAAATGAAACTACCTAATCATCAGCCAATGAAACTGGAAGTTCTTTTGTAAATTGTGACAAACAGTATGTCACTGAAAAATTTGTTATAGGACTTAAATAACTATTTTTCGTAAGTAAGAATTGTGTATTGATTTGATTTTTTTTTATTTACTTTATTTTACATCGCATCAACTAATAGGTCATTAGCAGCGACATTAGATTTAGTGCATTGAGTTCTTGAACTGTATGTTTTTTTTAATAAAAATGATAGATGGAATTTTAACAGCCTACGGAAAGTGCCATGTCTTGACCAGGATGCGAACCCAGGACCACTGGGTTCCTGGGTTTAGCATTGCGCTACAGTGAATTGCTTTTAAATAATTATAAATTTTATTATTATTATATTTACAGATATATTTATTTTAGTGATCATATGTTAACAATACATCAATTTTGCTAGTTATCAGTTATAAGTAAATTCTCTTTCAAGAGTTGATAGTGGAGAATAACAAAAACTGACACTGTAAGGTTGGTATGCTTATTCCTTCCTATCTCATACCCATACCTGGAGATCGTAGATTTTATAATCATACTGTACAAAGTTCATATTTTATATTTATAAAACGTTTTACAATTAGTTGTTGCCCACAACTTCTTTGATTTCATACCCATTACTGAACAGAACTAATAAGTTAAAGCAGTAAATTACAAAATTTCAATAAAAACAGTTGTATATTAAACTTATAAAAAAGTATCAGTTTTAAATATGTTAATTAGAGTGCCATAAAGTGAGGTAGTATCATATATTGTTATATTGTTTCATTTTAGTTGTTATTGTTCTAATAGAAGTTATAATTAACGTCTGTGTATTTATCATTTATGTTTACTGCATGAAGTGAAATCAACTTGATGTTATTAAGTCTGTCGATACATTAGTGCTGAAATCTAAGAGCATAATATTTTATGAATGTTTCCTACATTTAACACAGTAGTTCCAAAATGCTCTAAGAATTCGCAAAGTAGTCAGTTGCATTATTCAAGTCAGGTAGAACGAGTCATTTAAATTATATTCTACAGAGTTAATTTTGTTCTCGTTAAGTTTCTAGGTGTTGTGTAGTTTAGCTAATGTAAATATTCAGTTCAGGGTAAAATTAATAGATTCTGTGGTAAATTTCATTTCTGAAATTTTGAACCAACTGTTTGGATAAAAATGTAGATTTGTTTCTCGAGTGGATTGTGCTAAATGAAAGCTCATTATCATGGCAAAAGCAGGTTGTTTTGTGACAGGGACTATCAACTGTTGTGAAACAAAGTGATAAAATTTTACTGATTTACTAGAATGGCATAAAATTGTTTTTACATGTTCCTATTAAATAAATAAACAGATAAATAACATGTGAAGCATTGGCACAACTTGCTCCTAGCTGTATTTTTAAGTTATTTTAATATTGCTATGAAAATATTGTATCATTCCATTAAGATTAGGTGGGTAATTGTAAACGAAATATGAAGGATTAACATATTTTTATTTATTAAAAATCATGTATAGGTCTCCAAAATTAAATTAACTGTAAATAATAGTTATTTCAGTCTTTTCTTCTTATGTTGCATACAAAAAATTGTTTAAATGAAACCTTCTAAAATTCAATTTACAATTACCCCAACATCTTAGGGGTAATTATAAAACAAAAATTGGAACAACTGTAAACTAATTGACACTGTACTATTTTGTGTTGCGTTTTTAATCCCAACTGCATGTTTACAATTATCCAATCTTGGCTTGTATGAAAAGTTAATGGAAACAAGATACTTCAGACATTATGGTTATTAAAAATCATAAAGATATGTTGCTATGGTTACATAATACAACATGTAAGTAACAGCATAAAAGTTTATCATTTTTAAAACACAAAAACATTATAAAGAAATGGCACTAGTAAATAATAAATTAAAATGTATCATTTTCAAAAACAGGAACACATCCAGGGTACTCGTAGAAAATGTGTCTATTAATTTCCTTCATTTATGGATTGGGTAAAACTGTCAATATTTGTTCAAATCTAATACTACTTTCATCATTTTCGTTTAATATAACTTTGTGAAAATTTAATTTTTCAGTCAAGTTAGTTTTATTAGCAGGCATCTTAACGCCAACTTTGTCACCACTTATTGCAAAATTGATAGTTGCTTCGCTCTCGACGAGGCCTTTCGGTGTTTTTACCATCTTCGGGTCTTAAATGACCAAAGATGGTGGGAAACACTGAAAGGCCTCTTAAACGACCTAAGACCCAAAGACTGTGCAAACACCGAAAGGCCTCGTCGAGAGCAAAGCGAATAGCAGTTTTGGAATAAGTGGTGACAACGTTGGTGTCAATGTTTAATCTTTACGTTGACATCCTGTGACATAAATCTACATTCATCATCTATCGTCATCATTCCAAACATACTTGTAGTGAGTTTTATTTCTTGGTCCCCCAATGAAATCAACAAGATAAATTTTCCTAGTTGAATTTTTTGCCACTTTAATATTTCATATGTTACTTCTGTGGTATTGTATTTCAAAAAACTTATTGCAAATGAATCTTTGTTTTGTTTTTCATGTTTAATTTTTAATTTTTAAGTCCCTTCTTAGATTTGTTTCTTTAATGTTCCTAGACATTTCTTCTTGATTTGTTCTAGCTTTCTTTCTTGATGCTGTCTTCAGCTTCTTTAACTTTTGTCAGGACTCTGCAGTTGTTAAAACTTCTTTGCAGTTTTGGAGAGAACTTCAACAGATGATGTAATGACATTGTAGCCAATAGTGATTGTCTGTAAACTAAATTTCCCTAGTGTTTACAATTACCCTACCTATCCCTACATAAATTTGAAACAGCATATTTTGAAATGGTTTTTATCTACCAACGTGAACTGCACCCTTAACATGAACTGTATAAGGGCTATCATTTTTATGTCTTGACTTAAAGGTTTCTTCAACCCCAATTTACATCATCTGGAAAGACGGAACAGTGTCACTTCATAAAACTAACAGTACTGTACAAATTTAACAGAAAATATACATTTCTAAATTGAATTATCTTGACTTACAGGCCGGTCATAGTAAGAAATACTAAAGTGGATGATATTTCCCTGTTTTTTGTTTGAATTAAAACGAAATGTATATGTAATATATATAACGTAATATATGTATATGCATACATATAATATCATTACGTTTCATGAATTCAAATTAAGTTTTTTATAAATTTAAATATTTTTCAGTCCATTATTGGAAAATATTGTTTGTCTTAGCGGTTCAGCACCACTGTTAAATTAAGTTTAACCTGATTTAGGGTGGGGAGGGAGATTTTATTTTTCATTGTTCTGCAGATTATTTTGTATTGTTATTAAATGATTAAATGTAACTACCGTTTTTGTGTCTGTTTCAGGAAAATAAAGCAGAAGTGGCAGTGGAAGTTGTAGATGAACATATCAATGTTGAAGGTGTAGATGAACATAACGATGTTAAATTTGTAGAAAGTGATGCATTCGATATTCTAAATTTTCGAAGTGATTATTGTACTCCTATTGTAGAGGCACCAAACTGTGCAGGGTGTTTGATATTGGCAGATATCCGTAAAAAAAAAAGAAAAATCAATTATTATTGACCAAGAAAATGCTGATTGTAGAAAAGAAACTATTAATGATAATAAGAAAAAAAGAAAATGGGATAGAAAAAACTGTTGCCGGTTTTGTCACATTTTAGTGACAAATTGTGCTAGAAACATTGTAAAACATCATCCATTTGAAGAAAAATTAAAAGAATATACTATGATTTTAGATGAAAATTTAAAGGAAATAAAAAGGAAAAGAATGGCTATTACTGACAAACTGAGAAAGAAAGGTAATTGTGATTATAACTTGAAGGTAACCAACAAGGGAAACTGAAAAGCTCATACCAATGAAGAGACCAGCTAATTCAAAATACACAGTAAATTCATTGACTCACGTTGTTTCCACAAAATGTCTTGGATTTTTCGAAAAAGAAAATATGTATCTACACTACAGGCACTGCAATAATAAAGGATTTGATGATAATAACTGCGAAAGAACAAACAGAGTTGCAAAAACGTGTTCATTAATGTTAATCCCAGATGTTCCTGAAGTTTCTGAGTCACTGAAAAAAGTCATATTTCCAACAATGTTGAAAGATAAATTTAGTTTCATTGCTCAAACTGATCCGTTAATTGTACGATTTGCTACAAAGTTTTCTAAAAACCACAGAAGTAATCAGCATATAAAATATTACTAATTGTCAGCTAATTGTCTCAATTTATGTGTTTTACTTGAAGTAACTTTAATTAATTGTTTCTGGAAAAAATTGTGTTTTTAAATTAATTTTGTGTGTAATCTACTACTTATTATATTTTTTATTAGTGTTTTAATGTCTTAAAAGACAAGAAGTTAATTTTTTGTATTATTGTTAATAATATTTTTAATTATTTACTTTCTAATTAGTCGTTAGTCTAATTAGTTTCCTCTTGTTGTGACATTTCTTTTTACAGTTATTGAGATGGTTAATTTAATTACTGTTATTTGTTTAAATAATAATTATAATTTTTTTTTGTTAGAATACAATTTTCCATGTCTAAAAATGTATTTTATTTTTTTATCGTGTTAATATAACCTTAATTGAAATGAGGATTACAAGTGTTTAAAATTCAATAAAAATATCTAAAAAGTTCAAAAGACTCCTGTATTTAAAAAATAGGTAATTGTTATTTTTAATGAATCCTTGTAGTATATTCTTGTAATAAGAATCTGTACAGTGTGCCAAAGTCTGTGTGATTTATATTTAGTGCAAACTTTTTTACTTGGACGTAATTGTATATTATTTTTATTATTATTGTACTTTATTGTAAGACAAACAAATCTTTTCTTCTAAACTTTGTCTAGTACCACACTTAAAAAATGACAGTGCAGCTAATTATCTCAATTTGTGTTTTACGTGAAGTAACTTTAAATAATTTTTTTGTTTTCTCATGTTTTTGAAATTAATTTTGCTTGTTATCTATTATTCATTGTATTTTTTATTAATTTTTAATGTCTTAAAAGACAAGAAGTTATTTTTTTGTATTATTGATAATAATATTTACTTTCTAATTAGTAATGGAGTTTTCTCTTTTTTGTGAGATTTCATTTTAGAGTTTTTGCTATGCTTAATTTAATTACTGTTATTTGTTAAAATAATAATAATTTATTTTTGTTAGAATACAATTTTTATGTTTCAAAATGTATTTTTATTTTTTTCTCGTTTTTGTATAACCTTAATTGGAATGGTGATTACAAGTGTTCCAAATTCAATAATAATATCTAAAAAGTGCAAAAGACTCCTACATTAAAACAAATAGGTAATTGTTATTTTTAATACATCCTTGTAGATTCTTGTAATAAAAACCTGTACAGTGTGCCAAAGTCTGTGATTTATATTTAGTGTTAACTTTTCCTTGGTGTAGGCTTATTGGCTATTGGATTTGATTCCAGGATAGTGTGACTTTTGTTATCAGTGGTTCTCTTTGTCCCATAAGTTCCCGCGTAAAATTTATATTACTTTATCATTCAATCATGCAAAATAGACTATATAACACATAGAGTCTGTTCGAAACAAGCTAAGAAAAAATAGGGAAACCAAAGTTTAGTAACTAAATTGAAGCGTTTTATTTTATTCACAGGGTTTAACTTGTGATAGAAACTGATAAGCTTATTGAATCAACCGAAATGTGACAAACGAGGGTTGGCTAAAGATTAGATCGGTGAGAATATATTGTGTTTCCACGAAATTTAGGTACATGATTTCTAATTTGATCAATCGTATGCAAAATTTTATTTAACTCACAAATAGGATACACCACCACCTAGCTTTTTGTCAATAATCTAATTAGCTTTTTTCTTTTTATTAAAGACCCTCTTAAGTTGAAAGTTTCTGTAAAAAGATCCGAATTTCAGCTTTGACAGGAAAAGAGAAAATATCACACAATGGGGAATCAACCGTTTTGTTATATTAGTTACTGTAATCAAAGGGACAGTGATCGTAAAATTAACATTTTACTCTTCCATACTTTTTCCACTTGAATGAAGTAACCATTATTTTATTCCGTTCTATTCAAATTCTGTTTGCAGGAACCATTAATATTAAACTATAAAATGAGATATTCTTTATGGAATGTCTCTTAATTTTTCTTTAACAATGAAATGGTTAAAAAATACAATAGAAGTTTCAGCTGTAATAAACATTGTTGTAATAACAGAGACAAAGAAGAAACTTTAAAGTACAAAAGATTGTTTGATGTTGCACAGCGCCATAGACTCAGCAACAAGAGCTCAGAGTGGAGTGGCAGTTACGACTGATAAGAGATGGAGAAATAAAATACAAAACTAATTTATTTCAATTGTAGAATAATAATAGTGAGATTTAAGATAGACAGAAGGTATCTTGTTGTGGTAGGTGTATATACACAAGAAGAAGGAAGAAAGGAATGTACTAAAATACAGCAATATTTTATGAGGAATTGCAGAAGAAAATTAAAGTCAATCCCAACAATTACTTGGTAATAAATTAAGATTTAAACCCCAGAATAGGAGATTCGCCAATTCAATTCAAGGAGTTGTAGGCAAGTTTGGAGAGCAGACTTTAAACTCTAATGGACATGAGCTGAGGTGCTTTTGATTCCTATAATGAATTAAAAATAACAAACAGCTTTTTAGAAAAAAGGACATACATAAGTATTCGTGGTGTGCGAGAGGGCAAAGATGAATAATAGATTATATTAGGGTCAATAAGAAACTGAACACAAGTGTACAAGACGTTAGACTTTTCAGAGGTAGTGACAGGTTCTGACCAATTTTTAGTAATTAGGAAAACACACCAAGACTCCGGGGATGTACTGACATCTAACATAGAAGCAGACGTTCATGGAAGACAAGAAGTAACATATTAACTTCTGAAACAGCCTAACAAAACTGAGAAAGATAATGCACAATTTCACATGACAAATGAGGAGGTAAATAATACAGGAAGGCAAGATACAACCATCACTCTTCCGGTTGTTAATAGCAATATATATCTTGGGGATAACATAACAATATCGGGGAACCGTGCTTTGCTCGGTTTTGGTATTTATTTATGTATATACAGATTATTTTTACATTAAATTGTCTAGGATTTGTAAACATAAGCAGAAATTTGTAAGCGTAAACAGAAACTATACGTGTATTGTATAAACATTTAAAATAATAGCAATTGCATTATACACATAAAAAATAAAGTAAACAGAATAATACAAAATACAGTATAATACAAAATTATTGGAAAGTTAGAGTAAAGTCTTCTAGTATTTAGTATTTCTTTCCATACAACATTTCGTGTATGGTGAGGATTTTCTGGTGGCAAAAGAACTTGTTACGTTTTATTAAGTTACAAACTTTTAAGCTGCTTTGTCTTTTTACTCTAGAAAATGCTACATACAACGTTCCATGCATAAAAACTGATATAAGTAAGTAGATACCAACCGATTCAAATGTTTATCCTTGAGCTGTGTGGATGGTCAAGCAAAAGCAGGTCTTATGAGGAACTGATGTCGTTGCATAGTACATCCAACTTGATTTTTGCTAGAATCTAATGTGATTCTTGGGATATGGACTTCTCGGCGTGCATTCTCTCCAGTGATAATCTTTGATTTAATAATATTGTTACACAACTCAGTAACTATTAACCTTGTTTCATTGCATAGTCCTTCGGAGACATCCAAGTTTTGCAAGAGCATTATTATTGTATTTTTTACAAGTTTCAGTTCATGTGGTGGTAGATCAGCCATTTCAACGGAATTCAGAAGTAAATTAGAGACCTCCTTCTGGTTGATCTTTGACAGAATCATAACTGTTGTAAACTTTGCACTCTCCAGGAAGCTTTTCAATAATTTCTGCATTAATTTTTATTAACATCTTTATTATTGGTTCTAGTATAGCCCTGTCCTTCTTATTTTCATATCTGTTTTTAGCCAGACAGTCTCTGAATACTTCTTCAGTAAGATGCCGTTGGAAAGAATATCCTCTGGTAGTTCAATCTCATGCATAGCATTTGCTGGCAAGTCTCCATTGCCAACTTTTAATAAATATTCAGCAAAGTCTCTTTGCTCTGGATTCACACGCATATTTTCTGTCAGTGAAAAGAAGTTAAAATGACGCCAAAGTCTATTTTCCTTAATCGAAAGGTCTACCAACTCACTGCGGTTAGCACGAGGTTGAACGGGCAAACATTGCCGGAAATCTCCTCCAAAGAAACAATCTTTCCACCAAAGGCTATATTAGGATTTCCTATAGAACGACGTATTTGATCCATATTGTGTAATCCATATTTAGGTAACATACCCCATGCACCAACCCGAGCGTTTTACTCTATAATAAAACGTACCTTTCTGTTTTAAGTCACAAAGAAGCAAAAGCAACAGTTTCAAAAATCTCATAAATTATTATTAACTTTAGCTTACTAACAACCTTTTTCGAATGTTTCAATACAATCCTTTAATTTTTTTGTTCATGACGTGTCCGTGTACTAATGCTTACCTCAGAGAATACAGAAAACACAACAGCGTACAGGGAACACGTTATAAATTAAATACGTTATTGCTCGCTTAATATAATTAGATAGGGTAAACAATTATTGCTCGTCTCAACTCTTATTTTGTTTATTTACATTGATTGGAACAGCTAATTATTCTTTTTCATATATATACATATCGATACTGCGCCGTTTGCATTTATCGACGGTTTCTGTAATTTATTTATCTGTAGGTTAAGAAAGCTGGTTAGAAATTACAGTTGCTTAGCAATAATTAATTGTTACGCGTTATCGGTCCCGCGATATTTTAAAATAAAGGCCCTCAGATGTGGCCCTGACGAATTTTGCGAAGAATGAGACCGAGTCCAATCAATTCCTGGTGTCAAAACACCCTTAAGTACCAACTTCCGAGAAAATCGTTAGAGCCGTTTTCGAGAAAGAAAAACATAGCTACATACAATTATATTGCTCTCTTAATAGTGTAGGTTTAGAAGAATTAACAAATGTTCTAGACCAAATGAAGAATAAGACCCGATGGAATTAACACAGAACTCTTAAAAAGTGGTGGACTGCTATTAAAACTACAACTTTGGCATTTGATTAATGCATGCTGGAAAACAAATACTATTCCAGATTTTTGGAGAATAGCAGAGGCTGTTTAAAAAGGGATAGAAATGACTGTGGAAATTATCAAGAAATAAGCCTTTTGAATACGGCCTACAAATTATATACATGGATAATTAATAACAGACTGAAGAATACTGCAAACGCTCTCCTTCTTGAACAATCTGGATTTAGAAAAGGAAGATCCTGTGGTAACAATGTCACAATTATACGCCAATTGATCGAAAAAAGAAGAGATTCAATCTAGAGCCACATATTGCCTACATAGACTGTGAAAAAGCATATGATCATGAGAATAGAGATATATTGTGGAAAATATTAGAGCAAAGAGGATACCCACATCATATAATAGAAGTAATAGGAAGCCTATATGAAAGAACGGACATTACTATAAACACTGAGAAGGAGAAAAGAGAATCTATTACTCTTAACAAAGGCATTAGAAAAGGGTGCAGTTTCTTTGTCACTCACTTTATTTAACATACGGCTATATACTCGTATTGACGATGTAAGGCAACGGAAACAACGAACTGGTCCTGGAATCTACTTACTTCCCGATAATTTCTCCATTAATATTATTTTGTTTGCTGACGATCAAGTCATCCTACAAGAAAAGGAAAGTGGATTACAAAAATCAGTGTACCAACTCAGTAAAATTTGCCATGAATGTAATTTAAAAACTTCCACGACAAAGACTAAAATAATGGCATTTAAATAGTAATAGACAATAAAATTATTGGAAAAATATCTCACTTCAGCTATCTAGGGTGCAACGTAAGCTATGAATATGAAGACAATATCGATAATAAAATAAACAGATACCACAATGTGTAAGACTCTGGGAAAGAAAGTACGAAAAGATACAGAAATGAAATTTTATGGCTGCACCAGTATTGATGTACGGGAGTAAATCGTGGACACTCACCCAAAATCAGAAAAAAATGAATTGAAGCTGCCGAAATAAAATTTTTAAGGGAGTCAACATGTCCAGCCTGAGATATCACATAAGAAATGCAGACATAAGGCAAGAGCTGGATATCTACTTAATAAACGACAAAATTAAAAAAAAAGAAATAAAACTGGATAAAACACATAAATAGAATGGGTGACTCGATAATACCAAAAAAGATAATCCAGTATAAGCCTCTTGGAGAACGAGATAGAGGCAGACCAAGAAAACGGTGGTTGTGAAGACGGAACAGGCTGAAAGCCTAATCCTTGAAGTGAAGAAGAAGAAGAAATTTGGCCCAATCATGCAACTTTGTTTGACAATATTTCTATATATTTGGTTGTAACGGTATTACGAATAAGTCAATTTTGTGCTAATTGAGTGCAAACTATTTAGGAATTACGAGGAATATCGGGAAACGGATTTCATTGTAGACTTAACAGAAAAAAACTTCAGTTACCAGGAAAATATTCGAAGCTATATGATTAGTCTTTTTTTTTTTTGTAGTACTGTACTGTGTTCATAAGGTATGCTGTTTTGTACGAATGGATTTTTTGTGTGTTAAAGAACCGCGGTGGCAAAACCGACTAACCCTCTGTCAGTTGATGTATTGGTTAACATCGCCTGTCATTGTGTGTTAGACCCCCGGTATAGCAGAACTAAACAAAACCGGCTCGTATTCACTGGTAAGTGTTTACGTTACTTCCAAGGTTCTGAATCTACGTAAAAATTAAATGTCCACAGCCCGGTGGTTGTGCTCTTGTGTATTGGTTATTTCAGATGGCTGAAATAAAAATAAACAAATAATATAGCGTAGTAAAAAGTCTTAGATCAACGGACGCCTTGATTGATGGCTCAGTCGGTTGATCGCCATTCATTAATACGTTGAAGGTCTCGGGTTGCGATTACCTGTTTAGGCTGGAAATTTTTTTAACTAGCAAAGCTATTGTAACAGTTCCAAATGGGCTCCAGACTGTAATGACCATTGTAGCTGATGCAACTTTACATACATATTCTAAAAAAAATTAATAATAATAATAGATACCAATCCCTTGTTTCGTGCGGTTAATTCGTTCCCAAACATTTGCGCACGAAATGAAACTGCACTGAACGAGAACGTATTTTTCATAAACAAATATGCGTTTCATGGTTATTCGGTTCTGAAAGTCTTATATTATTTATTCAACAACCTGAAACCTTATGTTAGTTTACATAGCATTCACAATCGTGTAAACCTATTACCGTAGTGGTGGCGTAAAATATTTGTGTATAAATATACAATACGAACTCGATAATGTGTCTCACGTTTGGTTCTAGAGCAAGTACAGAATTATCATAATAGGGTATTATAGAAAACACAGAAAATATATGTAACTCTAAGACGAAAATATATAACAATGAAAAATTGTCCTGTGTTACGCACGTAAGGGTCGGAATTTTGGAAAATATGACTGTTGGCCCTGTTTACATTTAAAACGAGTTGACACGGTTCTAGTACGTTCTGTAATTATGCTGTCTGTGTTAAACACGATAAAGTTTGTAGACACAAGACAAAAAGGTTCACTGAAGAAGACGTGACATACATACTAAAATTTGTTAAAAGTTTTTATTTCATAGGCCTAATTGTTTAGCTTTTTAAGTGATATAAATAAACGATTACCTTACAATGCAACACGAAACGGGCTAATATTAATGACATTCATTCTACTGACATTTTTTGAAAAATAATTCAATCTTAGTTTGAACTCTGCATTCTGTCAGTACGTTTTGATGATTTTAAAGTAGTGAACACTATTTCCTAACAAGCAAACCAGTCACGAACTCCTTTCATTATCTGAGTTGTTCTTTAATACAAGCACAAGAGCTTTTGAAGTGAAGAACCTCATCCATCCCCTTTACAGTATAGCTGCGCTTTCACTACAACTGGTCAAATTACTCCTACCCCATACCCCCATTATCATCACTTTCACTTCGGGAGACGTAGAGACAGATGAAGAACGTATTTGAAATATTTCATTAAAATGGGAAACTTTATTAATAACAAGTACAAAAGGTTGTACCGCACTGAATCGAATCTGGCCCCGCGTTATAATGAGGGATAGTTCATAAAATAATATCCGTACTAAACCGAAACCGCACCAAATGAAATTTTCTGAACCGGGGATTGGTGAAAAAGAATTAAAGTACTTACTGATTTGGGGGGGGGCAGAGTTCTTTTTGAGCAAAACTAAACGGGCAAAGCCCCCTAGGGCAGCTACATGCAATCGAACTCCTTTAAAATTTGGCTATCGTCTAGAATTTTGTGACATTCAAAATAATATATGTTTGAAATACGTTAAAGGGTCCACAGCCGGAGTTTTAAACTATCTTCTCGAAATATATTACCAAATGTGTAGGCCTACAGGCCTACATCTATGTAGATGATCGTATCTACAACATGCTTTTTGTTCGGCTTGTTATTCCGTTGTCATGGAGAATAATTTAATTGATTCAAAAAATATTTTACAACGTTTGTTGTAAGTACACAATTGAGCGATGTACCGTGCATATGTGATTTTCATTGGCGACTATTTGGTATTTGGTGGGAAAAATATAATTTTCCTTCTGTAGTGAATTAAACAAAATTGTACAACCGACAGTAGAGTATCGTTTTCAATTTGTGCTAGTTAATTACACAGTCCACAACTATGAGACAGTTCATTATATATTTTGTTTTGATATTCACATGTATTTCAGTTTTTATTACAAATACGTTTATAGAAAAAACGCCATAAAAAGGAAGAGCAGCACAAATAGGTCGTCAGACATCGTTACAACGTTAAAATGCGATCACGTCTTCATATTGAAAATGGTGAAAACAGCGTTGACTATAATAAATGATAATAAGTTGGCACTGAAACGCACATAAATACAATTTGAAAATGAATTACAGATCCCTCAAATTTTTTAATGCAGTAATTGATCTAGATTTATGGAAAACATTTTGATGAAGTCTATTCCTACAATGAAATTTAGCAAAAAAAAAAACAACAACAAAAATACGGCGGCAAACAAAATACACGCAAGGGTGTACCATTTGAGCTTTAAGGACTGACATCTATAAAACAGATTGTAACTATGAAAATTCAACCAATAATGCATGTGTACAGAATGAATGACAGGGTCTTCATGTCAGCATGCTTATAAAGGTAATAACTGTAATATTGGCCAAGGTATAGGCGAGATTGTCATTTGTTAACCACCAGCTACACCAGCTACGTTAAGAAATTGTGTGATGTCAATAGGTATCGTGATTTCATGTTAGGTCGTGTTGTTCACGGCAATAAGGGTTTATTGTTACTCATAAATTTTGAAAATAAATAATCTTTTCTGTGCTGATATAACACCTGATGTGATATCAGCCTGATAACGAATTTATGACTTTTCTCCAGATTATAATATTTTTTATTAAATGCCATCGGTTGAAATATCAAGACGATCTGTCCTCTGACGCATACTAGTGTTTTGCCAAAAAATATCAAATTACCGAAAGTTGTCCTAATGCAATCTGTTTGAACAATACTATTTTCTGACAATAAAACAAAAGTGTTATTAAAGAGTTTTCATGTTAAGATTAAGTAAGCAGCTATATAAGTGTATGCAGTTTTTCTAACCCGTCCAGCGTTATTCTTTACGGGTAGCTTAGTTTTACATTTCTGACCCTAACGAAATTACACTAACAAAGTTTTATCATTTCTAGTGTTTACGACAATAAAACGACTGACGTTTAGCTGAAGACAGAAAAATCCACTAAATAGAAAAAATTAAGTAAACATTTACATATTACAAAAATATCTCCGCCTCACTTCTGTCAGAAATCAGTATGCATATGTCACCCCATTTATGAAATCATCTACGAGGTTATTAGCGTGCACGGTTGATATGGAACATCATTTGGAACACTACTGTTTTCTCTAAACGTTTTATTTAATAACAATGACAGATGAAATTTGTTAGCGTGTGAAAAACGCCGAGCCTGACCGAGTTTCAAACGCTGGACCATAGCACCATATGAAAGGCAGACGCTAACCACTCTGCTACGTGATAGGAATGAACTGCCTTTTTTTATTAATGTAGTACATTAATTATTATTGTGAGGTTATTCTAAATTTTATTAATAACCTAAACAAAAATTAATAATAATCAACTATCGGTTAATGTTTTTGCACTTTACCGCATGATCAACAATAACTGACTGTTGCGGCCCGACCTGAATTTATACAACTGTGCGAAAACTGTAGAGAGCGAACAATATGAATCGTCAACTACTCACGCAAGGAAAAAAGTTTTCCTGGCAACGCTGTCAAGTCTTGGCAACGCTGTCAGTTCCGTTTGTCTACATCACATTTGTTTTGGTTTGAAGGCGTGACCTTGCAGTCTTGTATATCTGGCTGTCGCTTTGGGAATGTTCAGCCAAAAAGCATACTTGGTTGATCCAAGAGGAATTTTGTACAGAGCCACAAAATGGTTCCCGCGTTTTTAAGGTTTGAGGTTATGTTCCCTCACCCAGATCAACATATCTGATCAACAATATCGTTTTATATGTGATCAACAATCAATCGTTAAAAATATTTAACTATTTTTAATATTATTAAAAAATGTTATGCTTTCTTTTACGGTTTTTGCCACTGAATTCATTAATGTAATAATGAAAGTTGTAGCACTAAAACCTAATGAGAAATAAGCTTTATACAAAAATCAACATTCATGGAAATTTTCTGCGTGATCAACAATGATCCCAAAAAGATAAATATATATATATATATATATATATAACAAGTGCATGTGCCTTTTATTTATGCCATTAATTAACACCACACATTTCACCTATTTTATGATATGGCATGCTCAGTGGTACAGTTGAGCGTTTCAGTAGTCTCAGGTTTATCACTGAGACTACTATGCGACATAATAGAACGGGCGAAATATTTATTTTAATAATATCAATAAAACATGCTTGTCAATCAAAAAAAGTGTTGATATTATGAAGGTCGTTTGGAAAGTAAGGTCCAGGAGGCTACTAAAAAAAAGTCTTTCAACTAAACAAATATTTTACTGCCAGCGTATATTACGTTTAACCTTAAATCATTTTTCCATTTAGCTGCCACCATTATATAAGCAATTGACATAGGCCTAGCATGGGACAAGTTCTTTATACCTTCTCAAAGAAGTTTGCTATCTGGTTTTTAACCACCCCTCCACAATACTTTAAAGTTTGTCATCGTTTATGAATTTCTGTGGAGCCAAAACATTTTTCATGAGCGTAAAAAGATTAAAGTCACATGGCGCCCAGTCTGGACTGTAAGGTAGTTAATAAAAATATTCCAGTTCAATTAATATACATGGGCCTGCGGCACTATGTATTTGTGTGTTGTCGTGAAACAGGATAATGCCTGAAGACGACAGGCTGTACCAGCGGATTCTGTATCGCCTTTCAGTTTTTCTAGTGTTTGACAATACACTGTAGCATTTATTGTCATATGACAGCAATTGTAGTAAGACACCTCGAAGGTCCCAGAAAAATGTAACCATAATCCTGTTGCCAGCAAATGTTTGCTTGATTTTTTTAGGTATAGGTGATGAGCTATGACTCCATTGCATCGACTGTTGTTTGGTTTCAGTGTTTACATATGAGCTCTAAGTCGTATATCCAGTGGCAATATATTTGAGGTATTTGTCTCCTTCAGCATGTTACTGGTCTGAACACTTCCTTGCCATTTCCATTCTCTGATTTGTATGGGCCTTGGTGAGCATTTTTGGTACCCACCTGGCACAGATTTTATGGTAATAAAGCTTTTTGTGACTATTTCATGAAAACAATTCGTGATAATTCAGGAAAATTATCACTTTACTCACTTATTGTGAAATTTATGTTTACACAAATTTTGTCAACAATATGTTGCACAAGCTTGTCAGTGACAATGCAGGTTAGCCACTACAGCCGTCGTTATGAATGTTTGTGCAGCCATCAGAGAACTCCAACACCATTTCTGCACTTTACTGGCAGAAATTGCATGCAAAAATTGTATCAAAGCACGAACCTCGCACTACATGGGATTTTCAATGAGACTGTAAACCATCTTTATACACAAAGTAACAATGAAACATCTGTGTTCCCTGGACTCGGGATGAACTAAAGTAGTACGCTGCACACATCTGAACTTGATTTTGTCAACTGCACAGGAGTTTTGTGCAACCGGAATATTTTATGAACAATCCACATAATATGTAACTTTTTATTTTTTTTTAAATTGTATAATATAGTCTAAACCAATAGATTTTGTATTTTTGAATCCGTATTAATGGTACAAGTTGTTGTAGTTGTTGTTATAGTTCTTGTGTACAAGTTGTAGTAAGAACTTGATAATGGTTGCTAAACCGAAAGGCCTCATTCGAGGGAAAATTGTACATAGCAGAGAAGCAACAAAATACGACAAAGTTGTTATGAAGACTGCTAACACAGATAAAATAGCTGATTTAGGTTTTTGCCTCAGTTAACCAAGATTTCTGGTACAACCTCAACTACCTTAAACAAGACACGTGACTACTGTATCCCGTTTTCCTGTTGTTAATTCTAAGAAAACTAATTATTGACACCGCAAACAAATTGCAACTGTCAATGAATAATTTTTTATTCTAAAACATGTGCATATACTTAACATACCTGTCTGATATTCTGGTTTATACTGGAAAACTATTTTCTCACTAACACATTTGTTTAATGGCCGTTCTAGCTGGATGTAAACAGTTACGTAGTTATCAATTCTTAAATCTTTGTATGGTGGTGTTCTAAAATAAAGCAGAAACATTCCCAAATATTAACCTCATGGGACCATTAAGACTGTTATACACTTATTATTATTAAAGTACTAAAAATTGCTAATATTACTGTTATTATTAACATTTTCATACAACATCATGATGGATTAATGACACAATTTAGTGGATCAGTCTACCAGGCAAACCCCACATAATCTTGAAGGGTGCAGAACCTCTAAATCTCTCGGCCTATAGATTTGTATGTTCCTTGACAAAAAAGTAGTAATTACTATGATGTATTATTACATTTTGTTAATGCAACAATAATAATCACTAAACATCTGTTCTAACACTAAAATTTGTGGGTTCAAATTTTGGTGGTTGCAACAGAATATGACTAGTTTTGTTTGGGTACACATGGGACAGGCAAAAGAACATTAAACAGTGGCCGGGCCTGGTATCTGCATTCCGCATAGTGCTTTTCAAGGCATAATTTTTTTCATATTGTGTGTGTGTGTGTGTGTGTGTGTGTGTGTGTGTGTGTGTGTGTGTGTGTGTGTGTGTGTGTGTGTGTTTCACCTTTTATTTATTTTCACCTGACGCAAGTTTCACAGAAACTATTACAGAAATAAAACCTAAAACTAAATTCAACATTCATAATAAAAATGGAATTTACATAATAGAATGTCCAGATGCAATAAATTCTAGGTAGGCCAGGTGAAGAAAAAACTGTCCGAGAGATTCACTGAACATCACAATGCATTTTTAAAACCTAATATTTACAAATCTAATTTAGCCACACACTGTTTCCAAACAATAAACATAAATTTCCAGATATTCAAAATGCCAAATTAATTAAAAACGTACAAACGGCAATAAAATGAATATCTGGGAAAATCTTAATATTTACAAACACAATAATAATAATCTACTAATTAAGAACAAATTCAAATAAAAACAAAACAAGACAGATTTATTTAAAATCATACGTTTATTAGAATAAAAAATAAAACATTATATATATAAAAAATATTATTTATATATAACCACCAAAATTAGTAAATTTTTTTTTTATTTTTATAAATAAGGCCTTTTCGAAATTATTATAATTTCATCGTCAGTTTACACTATAAAAAAAAATTTACTAATTTTGGTGGTTATATATAAATAATATTATAACAAATCAGTGGCATAATGTTTAACAAAATATAATAAATAGTTGACTACATAAACATTACAACAATCGAAAATAGAATCGAAGTAAAATCGATTATCCACTAACTATTTTGTAAGCGAAACATTCAATTACAATTCATACAAACCTCTGAAGATATAGCATAACTTCTGTGAAATGTGCGTCAGGTGAAAATAAACCTACTTGCAGTGTATTTATTCGAAGATATTTTATATATATATACACACACACACACACACATATTGCTGCTACTATTACTACTGTTTTAAAATCAAACAAAATGATCAATATGAATTAGGTTTTTATTTTTTCAAAGCATGCCCATATAGAATCTCAACCTGAGGTTATGTAGCACATATAATATAAAAGAAAATTTACAATCAAACAATTCAATTAATATTATTTTCTACTTACTATAATAATTATTATACTCTTCAGTTCATTTAAAATGTTTTCAAAATTGTTGGGCAGAGCTGCCCTCTTGTCAGCACTATTTACTGATATAATGGCCAATGCCCTGCTGACACTAATCTATTATAGCATTCCAAATTAGTTTAATCGTGAATGATTATGACATAGCACACAGCTTCGTTTTAAGGTGTGCTATTTAGAAACCAGCACTGTTAATATCACTCAATAATGTACAGTGTTTAAATGTTCAGTTTAAACACTTAGTTATGCAGACAAAATATCAGTGTTGAAGTGTTGGGTAATCTTGAGTGAAGTATTTTAAATGTAATATTGTTACAACGGTCTACTTATCGTCGTATAGTACAGTGGAAAATAAAATACAAGACACCAATAAAGTCACTAATCACCAGCTTTAATTATCACAATTAAACAATTTGTAATCAACAAGATAGTCTCTTACAACAAATCAAATTAAAATTGTTCACACACAATAATAATGTCACTTAATAGAGTCTTGCACAATTATAAAACACATAACACTTTGCCACAATACTTCGAACCACATTGGAATAAATCAGAACTCAAACTAACTGACAACCCGGCTGCTATGGCTTTATATAGGCCATGCAGAAGTCCAGTACAGCTTTCTCTCCTTACTTCACGCCGCTGGCTTAATGCGTATCTCAAGTGTTTTTGGAACACACTAGAACACCTACTTGAATGACCCAACACCTGCCACACTGGATGGGGGGAGTGGAGAATGTTCTCAGCTGCTCTACGCGGTCCGATACCATACTCGTAACAATGCCCCTCCTTAAGTGTGTTCGCCCCGAACTGGCAAATCATCTCTGAAGTAATACTTGGCCAGGCGATCTAGGTGGACGACCTTGCGAAGGATAATTCTCCGGTTCTTCGAATCCAGTCTCATGTGATCTGAACATGAAGTTCGTAGGAATAAGAATCTTCCGCTCAACCACTAGTTTTGCTGGAATCACTTCCATTGTGTCATGTACTGACGACCTAAACAACACCACTGGCTGATCCAACTCTGTTTGGTTCTCATCAACAACCTCTTGCATAACATCATCTTCAACAACTTTTCCTTGACACCAATAGTTGGCTTTCCAGTCACTTCTTTTGCTGTTTCACATATTTGTACTTCCTCTGCTAGTTCTTCTTCCATTTCCACCTGCAATAGGAAAGGTTCCTCTTGACCAGACTTGTTGACTTCTTCTTCGGCCAATACCACTTGCTTAATCAAATAATTGGCAGACCCTGTCATTTTCGCCATGTAAAGCTTTATCTTCTCTTGGCCAATCATCAAGACGTTCTCTCTTAAGTCCACAACAAATCCGTAGGCATTCATAATGTCCTTGCTAAGAATCACTTCATCAACAATGTCTGCAACAAGTATTTGGTGGCTTGACCCGACTTGACACTTCACAGCTGTTCATGGGGCGAATGTGGCACCACGATGCGGTAAAAAACAGAAACGCCACAATTCGTTTATACAGTAGGCCGGGAACTTTTCAAATCTCCCTCGTATTATGTATAATTTTACAAATATAAGTAAATACATACAATTATTATATTTCTTATATTATAAATATATAGAAAATGTAATGATATAATCAAAATTATTATAATGTGTGTGTGTGTAAAGTAAGAAATAATTCTATTTTTTATTACTTACAAATATTTACACTACATACAACTTTTCATAGGTACCTGCAAAAATTAAGGAGTGCTGAAAAAGTTAAAAACAATAAAACTAAACCACACCCACTTCTTGACTAATTAGTGCTTATTCTAATTAAAATGCAATGAAATACTGAACCTGAACGCAATGGCATACTGGTGATGAACATCAGTTTCAGAAAATTTTGCATAATCGCACCAACACTCTTCATCATCTTCATTCAGTTCAAAAAATCTCACTTTAATGTTCTCTGCAAACACGGAGCAAGTAAAAAATGAAATTGTTCATAACTTGAAATAACAACTACATTAATTTGTAATATCTATCAATTACAGATGCAGGTGCATGAAATAACATTAACACTTCATGTCACCAATAAAATTAACATTTGTGTCCGTTACAACATGATTTTGCATTGCAAAAACTCGTAAAAGATTAGAGAAAGGTTAGAAATCTAAAACAAATAATAAGCATTGGGTATTACTAACTTGTGCAATGTAGATATATTTTATCATCAACAAAACACAAAATTACACTAAAGTTGCCCTAAATTGCATGCACTAATATTGGTAAGTTTAGTGACAAGTACGGTAAATGTTTTAATCTAAATGACAGACTCTTGCCATCACATAAAAAATAAACATGCGACATTTCGGCCACCAAAACAATCGGCAGCTGTCTTCAGGCAACTCATAAATTAATAAATAAAAAGTAATAAATAATAATCTATCCAATGACTGATACGAGAGTTAGCAAAACAATAATTTTGTCAAACAAGGATCGCAGTGTTTTGTCGATCTTGTTGGTGTGTGTTTGTGCACACTGTGTTCTGTACGTGTTGTGTTTTTCCTAGTAAGTATTTATTTGTATTCTTTAGTCTTTTAATGTGCTAAGTGAACTTTTGTTTTTGTTATTTTGTCGATTCTCTATCACTCATTGATAGAGTACTATTTACTACTTTTCATGTACTCTTCAAGCTAAACAATCTCCAACACATAGTAATGTAACAACAATGGATGTCATCTTAACACTGTCCCACCAAATAATGTACAATACTCAAAACAAAACCACAAGTCACAATAACAATCACTCTGAAATGCACTCGAATAACCCAAAGTGAACTTGGCCAGCTTATTTATACCCCGCTTAGTTACAGATGCTCTGGAACTCGCTAGAAGCTATGTCAATGCCTGACCTTGAATACATCTTGCAGACTGAACGCTGCCATATCACACAGATTGCCTATCTCATGAAGATAGCTGCCAATTCCTTTGGTAGCAAAAACATCACATTTATGTTTTCTCTGCGGTCACAAACATTTGTCACTTAGGGTGACAATCAATCGCAGCCATCTTTTAAAGATGTATAGCAATGGTTTGAAAATGTACACTGGGGTTATGGAAAATTTCATCGAAGTAGAGAGTAAACAAATAGACGATAAGTAACCCTCATTCCGGAAAATAACATTTTATAACAACAAAACTGGTCTATTTATGAAACTCATATATGTAAGATAGAGTGCTGGTACTGGGGCTGTTCATTATGTAACAGACAAAACGTGACATCAAGTGTGGACAACAGAGTGGTAAGCAAAGCACTGTTCATAGTTGCCAGACGGAATGTCCATAGTTGTTCTTCTGTACACCATTGTACACCATCTAAATACCATATTTACCATCTAAAAATTCTTTACTGTAATGACAACAGGCACGCACGCATATATGCTACTTATTGTCGTCATGACTACCAGACCATTAAACTTTCATACTCACTTTTTGAAACTTTCTCAACAAAAATGAACACTTCTTCACCGCCACGACAGGAGCCGATGTGTTTGTCTATCCTACATATTTTTAAATCCGATGTTAGGTGACTTTCTGTAAAAATAAACACGACAAATAATTATAAATTACATATAAAAAAATTGAAACCTGAGAAAAATGACATGCTGTAGAAATTTACCTCAAAATAGTACTACACTTGTAAGGATTGCTCATGTATGTTTTAATTAGGAATTCTAGTATTTTGGTCACAGGCAATTCCTGACCGGATGGGTAGGATAGGCATCATCGATTCTAAGCACAATTTAAGCACATGTACATAAAATTCCAGTACTAGAAAAGATATTCAGGTCTCTGTGAGTGACACAAAAATACTCTTTTGTGTCGCTGTGAGAAAAATAATCATCAAGTTTAATTAGTATGAGAATTAAAAATGTGGCGTTTAGCAACTCAAACCCTCCTCCAGAAATTTCTCACAGCCTCCAATAACTCTTTTTCACATTACAAGCAACATGTGACTGAGCACATTTTCACTGAGCCGGGACTCAGTTAGTGCTCCTAGCGGCTTAAAGCACTACTAAAGATTGCCTACTCTTTGCACCTCTGAGAGCTATATGCTGTGCGGTTTAGCATTCTACATAGGTACCAGCAAACCATCGTGTCTGTATGTTAAATTGTTGTAAGTTTGAGTATTTTAACTGTAAACTAATGGAAAAAGAAGGCCAGATAATGAAAGCGTAGTTATGAAATCCTAAATGAATGCTAAGATTTATAACATTATGGCCAACTCAAGGTTAGTCCACTGAATCATTTCTTTAAGTGATTGCCTTGGGTGCGGAGCGGTCAGTCAGCTGTTAAAACAGGCCCACAGAACTGAAGACGAAGTGATATTAATGACTTTGATCAAATCATCAGTATCATTTTAGGCCGAACTGGAATGCAGGTGACAAATGTGTGCCAACTTCTATGAGAGATAAGAAGGCATGTGAAACAGTTTTTGGTGACAATAATAATGTTGGTTACATAATTGTTTATTTACTTTTGCCTGATTTTCTTTGGGCAAGCACTGCTTTCATTGATTGCTCTGAGGAAACTACAACCAGAAGAAGTATGGATCATCTAGTAAAGACTGACAGACAATGGTCAAATGGACAAATTTATCAAAGATAAATGAAAGAAGGAATATATTCAAAACCATATAAGAAAGGAAAAGTTAGTAAGCATGTAATAAGGCTTTTTAAATAACATCTCTGAATGTAAAATTGTAGGCAAGAAGCTGAAAAAGTGGAACAAAACATAATTTTTTAAAGTAGGTATAATAAAAATACAAACTGTAGAACCTATGCAGGTCTGAGGTGATCTGCAGTAAATAGAAAGACATGGCTAAGTGACACGACACTGCCTTTAGAACATTATGAGATCCATCTGCTGGCTGGTTTTCACACTTCAGCCTAAGTGTAAAATCACAGACACTTTCACTGTAAAAAAATCATACTAAATCTTAAAATACTCACTAAAATAGAATTTGAATTACAAAATAGGTTTTGGATCTACTGCACTGAACATTTCCCTTTGTTGTCTGATGCCTTCTTGAGTGCCTTCATTCAAATTATTATTTAAAATTAAGAATGTATAAGCCACACAACAGTGGTTCTTAACTTTCCAAGCTCCCTTAATGCCCCAAATGTCCATGGCTCACTTGTTTGTGGGTACATAATATTCATTAAGGTTTTAACACAGCATTAGGACAAAATTTGGACAACTAATACAAAATCATACTAGTTTGGGCCAATGCAAAATAAAAATAAAAAAAATAATTCTGTGAAGAGAACTGTTTAAAACTGAAAATATCTCATACAAGTTTACCAGCTCCCTTAAAAATCTTTCACACCATTCCAGTTAAGAATCCCAGACCTACATGACAATACTGTACTGGGACTTTCATTGTGCTGTGCTGTATATGTGTATGTACACATACATACTCTTAGGCTAGGTCGCCACCAGATGCGGAGTGAATCGGAGTGGAGTTGAGCATCGTGGAGTTGAGCTGAGTCACTTAGGGGGCAGCAACTGAAGCGGAGTGTAGTTGAGTTGCGTTTATAACCTCGGTGATGTCAGACGTGCTAAATTTCAAACAGATGGAATATTCAATACTTAGTTCGGAATCTGATGATTCAGACACTGAATTCAGTTATCATGTTTGGAGTGTGTTAGCTACTAAGCGCAAGAAAGAGTGGGAAAGTCTTTATCTGAGATGACGAAATGACTGCGGTGAATTTCACACTCTTTTTGATGATTTGACCGCTGATCAATTTACAAATTATTTCAGAATGTCCGAACTTCTGGATATTATTCATAATGATACAACAGCATGTGATACTAATTATCGGAAGGCAATAGGACCAAAAGAGAAGTTAGCAATTTGTTTAAGGTAATGTTTATTTATATATTAATTACAACAATTAAAATTTATAGAAAACAATTATTAAGTAAAAAAATTATTGAACAAGAATCATTGTCCTGAAGCATTAGATACATTGTCCGAAAAAACATTGTTTATATATACATTAATTGCAACACAACAATATAAACTTACAGAAATAAATTATTAAGTTACAAAAATAATTACTGAGTATGGTTGTCAGTGGGAAGGTGGTGTGGTGGGGGAAGCGGAGTCAGCTTCCAACCAGACCTCGGCTGAGGCAAAGCTGACCGGAGTTGACCCGAGCAACATCGCTTCAATCCGCTCCACTCAGCTCCGCTTTCGGTGGCCACCCTTTCATTGAACAACATTGTTTCGATTTTACAAGCTCAGTCCACTCAGCTCCGCTCAGCTTCTGGTGGCCGCCCGGCATTAAACTGAATTAAAAACATAGACACTAAAAGGTATCCTGAACACTTAAGTTTAAACTTACTCCTATTCTGTATTGGCTTTGTATATAAGGGTTTGCAAATTTCTACCAGTTCCCCGGTTAAAGGATTTTCCTTAAAAGCATCAAACCTGAGAGCAACCTTATTCATGTCGATATCCTCTGCTTCCTGTCTTGCTTCTCTTGTCATCTGCAAAAAAAATAATGTGATTCTACTGTGTGTTCAAAATACCTTTATTTGTATTACCCAAAAGAAGATGTTAACTCTTCTTAGTAATACACTTAAATGCATTTAATGTCCCAATACATTTAGTTACGTACTAATGCATGTAATGTAGTAATACCTTAGTTTCTAATTATTCCAATTCATTTTATGTTGAACACTTAGTTCCTCAAATTGTTCTATTATTATAGACCAATTACAAAATGATACTGCTCAGTCAGTTGAACTGAGATCTGGCAACATTGCCAGATTTTTAATAAATGATTCTGTAATTAAATATACCATACTCTATAAATTTATAGACTGGCAGTGGTTCTAGACTGGAAGTACATTTCTACCTCTTGTTTTATTTTCATGTATCTGTGTTTACAGCACAAGTTAACACAACATGATGGCAATGTGAACTATTATGCAACTGTGGTCTGTCACTGTAAGCATTCATTCCATTATACGTATTTCTCAAAATAAATATTATTCTGTGTTTATTATCATATTTTATAACATTTTTACATGTTCCACTCTAAGTAACCAATCAATAAGTACAAATACTACTAAAAAAAACATAAAATAGCATTCTGTAACTTCATAAAAAGCAATCCATCAGGTTAATAAGGTAAATATAGTCATTTAATAGAACCAGCAATGACTCAGCAAGTTAATAAATTTTGTAAAAAAAAGTTTACTTATGACAAATAATACTTATTAAGTGATGTTCAAAAGTAATTTTCAACCATCCTACACCAAACCATAACATATACGCGTATTCAACTTCACTTATTAATTTGCTAATTAGTTAGTAATCTTATAATCTTACTAATTATAAGTTTCCAATGTAATATAATTATTAACTTCAATGTATCATAAATATTACTTCTGTATATGCCAGGGAGCTATCAAATATTATCTTTAATGTAAACACAGTGGAACCTCGAAAATTCGGATCAATTGGGACAGGACCCATCCAGATTTTCAATTTGTCTGGATTTTCAAAATAATGCTTTAAATTGCTAGAATTTTATGTCAGAAAACATTATAATCCATATTTTATTCTTTTTTAATGGATACGGTATTGATACTAAGTGTTTAAAAAGCAAAAAAGAACAATTTTAAATTCCACAATGAACTTCCATGTGCGTACACTGTAGCACTGTTTTAGTGATTTAATAAAATAACAAAATCACTAATACAGCGCTGGGAGTATATAGAGGTGGATTCGCCCTGGCCGATCACCAGGTTACACAAATCTTGCAATTTCAAAAAAAAATGTTGAGTAAATTAATGCTGATACACTAATAATAACTGACTCTTTATTACATAATTAAAACTTACTTATTCACTTTCCTAAGATAATGAACGAGCTAACAAACTCTTACAGAATTAAAATGAAAGTCCTTTCTACTCTAGCACAGTTAATGTAGCAAAACATTCTACAAAATATAAAAATAAATAATTATATAATTACCTTTTATCCACTCAAGCGACACAAAGTTTTGTCTAGTTATGACGCGTTTCGGACACAAAGTCCCATCCTCAGATAACACTGATATTAATTTAAAACTAACTATAATATAAAATTGTAACCATGATTTTGGTTACGTCATTTAAATAAAAATAAAACTTTAGATCGCATGTGAAATTGTTAAATGAAGCACGGCCGGAGCCCCCGCATGCGTGTACTCACTACCGCGATAATCATGCGATCTAAAGTTTTATTTTTATTTTAATGACATAAACAAAATCATGGTTACAATTTTATATTATAGTTAGTTTTAAATTAATATCAGTGTTATCTGAGGATGGGACTTTGTGCCCGAAACGCGTCATAACTAGACGAAACTTTGTGTCGCTCGAGTGGATAAAAGGTAATTATATAATTATTTAAAATAAGTGACACAGTACGCTAAAAAATTATAATAAAAATAAATTCTCTTCAATTCTACATTGAAAAAGAAAACTAAAAATCCACACGTTTTCTTTTAAATGTTAAAATTAAAACTTATTAAAAATATTGAAAAACAAAAGTTGATGCTTTTTAATTTCATGATTGAAGAAAATCCTTGATCACCTTTTGAACGAAGTTTGCTCTTCTTTTTTTTTTTGGCAGGCATATCTCTAAGCCTTTTCAAAACACCAGCTGGGTAGGTGTACTATATGGCTGTTTTTCAAGCCATGACATAGCTGTTTCTAATGCTTTAAAAGCGCCACTGTGGTAAAGTCCCTCTTCAATAGTAACTTCCTCTTCACTTTCTTCGCACACAAGGGCTTCACTTTCAATTATGGCATCAGCTATCTCTTCATCAGTTACAGTCTGAAAACCTTGATCGTTTACATCACAGTTCAGCCATTCTTCAGCGTCATTTGTTTCACATTGTTCAAAACCTGGAATGGATCGAAAATTTGTGAAACCTCTTCAACAATTCTGTCATTTTCATATTGACAGAATTCTCTTCATCGCTTTCTTTGTCCAGCCACAGTTTGTTCCACCCATTCTTTAAGTTTTCTTTGATAAGGGTTTCCCAAGCATCCGCCAACATGTACACACAGTCCTTCATGTTGATTTTCTTTATAAAAACGACAACCCTGTCCTCTTCCCGTTCAGCTAACAAGAGACGTCAAAGGATCTGTTTCCAGTACATTCTTTTCTTTTTTTTCAATGACAGCCTGGTCCATAGGTTGAAGAACAGTATTCAAATTTGAGGGAAGAAATTGTAAAACAAAATTTTTATCAATACTGTTTAACACTTCAAGAGATGGATGTGTTGGGGCAATGTCAATAATGAGGAGCACTTTACCCATTTTATTTTCTTCTTTGCAAAATCTTTTCATTCCTAGTATGAAGTGATTTTCAAATCAGTCTTTAAAAATATGATATAACATCCATGCATTTTTCTGAGACTTATAAATCACAGGAAGGGTCTTCACATTTTTGAAGCAATGTGGCCTTTTACTTTTTCCTACCACTAACAGTTGCAGTGCATGATAACCACTAGCATTAGCACAAACCAATGCAGTCACTCTATCTTTGCTTACTTTAAAACTTGGGGCAGAGATTTCACAGCAGGAACCAAGAGATTTTGTAGGCAGAGAAAGCCAGTTTACTCCCGTTTCATTAGCATTGTACACATTTTCTCTGCTGAAACCATTTGTAACAACCATGTCAAGAAATTTTAGTTTGAATGTTTGGGCAGCACCATGGCCAAAAATTAACTTTTCTACTTGAATTTTTAATTCTCGGATCCCATGCAATTTTTCTTACATTAACTAACCACCCTGCACTAGCTTTGAAATTGACAGACGCATTCAAGGATTTATTGAATTATAATGCCTTTTCGCACAGCATAGGGCCTGAAATGGTTTCACCCAAGCTTCTTCTCTGTGTAAACCATATGTAAATGGCATTTTCCAAAGCTGTGTTATTGGCTGTCCCCAATGTTTTCCTGTTTTGTGGCCCTTCTTCAGAATCCTATTTTTCAGTATATTTTTACAGTTTATCTTTTTGTGCTTTAATGTTACTTATGGTTGAAGTCCCCACAATGTGTATGGCATGGTGTATGGTGTATTGAAATTAATAACGTTAAAAAACGTATAAATGTACACAACACTGCACAATAACGTAATTATGCAAAAGACTTGGAAGTGAATGACTGAGCACGTGACAGGTGCAGACAAGCACCCACTCCATTCGTCCTTCAGTGGAGTGAATACGGATGGTTCGTATGACTCATTACCCTTCTCGTCACTAGCCACAACACTGCAATTACAGTACTGGTGAGTGCTGAAACTACACTCAGTCCGGACTCGGTAAAAAAAATGATATTATTTTTTTGTCAGATCCGGATTTTCAAGGTTCCGGATTTTTGAGGTCCGAACTTTCAAGGCTCCACTGTATTAAAATATACAAGGCTACAAATATTATTTTTTAATACATAATGTTACTTTATCTTTTCTAACTGAACGTTTACTTTTACATGAGACTACACAATTGATTCAAAACTTGCAACTATTTAACTGTAAACACAATCTGGACACTTCAACTTCTTTGGGGGGGGGGGAAGAGAATTAAAGCAAACATTATTACTCTCATTCTCACCACAAGGTCTTCCATGCTCTAGCATTTAGAGATATTCAACAAATAATAAATTTAATCATCTACATGCATGCACACACATAACTTATGCACTACGCATGCATTTATATACTTACTCTTTGTAACACTTCATCTGAAAAGTGTATTGTGTCCCGGGGTCGTCTAGACGTAATCTGCAGTTTCTTCTTTTTCACCAATTCATCTATGACCAGTTTCTTTGGTGTGTGTATGATTACCATGGTTTGAAAGCTGAAGGACAAAACAAATTATCAACAACATTAGATTATAACAAACATAATTTACACCTTTATATACAGATAGACTGAGACACACCCACAGAAAAGCATGCTGCCAAGTACAATAATTCCTACATTTAATATATCTGAATTCGTTTAACATGGTCAATATAAATCCTTTTGAGCCCTAATCACAAGGGCAGAAGTTGAAGATCCATAATATTGATATCTTTTTTAGAAAACTGAGCCTCGAGAAGACTTTTATAAACATTATTCAAAAGTCTCGGCTTGTTGGATGCCAACTAGTAGTTGTTTATACTAGTATAAAGAGAAAAAGAAGGATTAGATTTAGAGAAAAACATAGAACTTTAAAAGTGATAAATACAATAGAAGCGCCAAAGTTACTTACACAAAAAACATAAATCACATCATTTCTATGATAAAAACATAACTAGTTTCATTGAAACTATGGATCTGGCTAATGCAAGAAATGAGACCACTAATTCTGGATGAAAAAATGACGTCCACCACCACCATCACAGACTACAGCACTTTTAATCTAGCATGAGTAATAACTAGAGTAGAAACCAAATTTGTAAAACAATGTAAATTCTTATATGTATTTAAATAAATAGTTTATATCATTTAAACATGTTTAGTTACCTTCACTTTATATGTTAAAATTAAGTAACATAAACATTTATATTATTCAAAAATAGTGAAAACATGAGAGTTTATGACAAACAGACTAATTCTGTTAGATTATGTTGCTCTATGCTCTTTCCATTTGCATGGTATTTTGTAGAACCAATCAACCATGTACATACACAAGTTACTGTAATTGTTTCTATACAATATGACAGAAATACGCTGTGATCACATACAATTAGATTGGATTTGTTGTGCCATTTTAGTGATTTTAAAAGGTGGATAAGGTGGACTTTTGCTAACAATTTTAGCAAACACAAGATAAGATGGATTTGCATTACTGGGAATGTTGCATTAACTAATACAGTATTTAATATCATTTACATTTTAAGATTCTAAATGTTTTAATACTTTCATGTCACCGTGCGACATTTATGAACACTTCTGAGTGATCCTTTCCATATTATTTTAAGTGTAGAGGTTATTTTGCCTGGTATATATCCAAGTACAAACAGTGTCTAGTTTCACTATAAGTGCAAGATCTGTTCTTATTTTCTCGACAGATAATCTTCATTTCCAGTGTCTGTCAGTAATCAAAGATAATAATACCTAATTGTTATTACTGCATAAGCCATTAATATAAACAAATTTTTTCTGTAAAACAAATGTTTTCAATTTATTTTAACAATTCGCAGGCTCATGTTAAACAATTTTATCTATGTTAAACTTTGCCAATAAAGTCAAAAACTATAGTGTAATCAATTTACTGCACATCTGCATGTTCAATACATCAAATGAATGAATAAATTTTAGCAATTTGTTACCAAACAATATCTTCCATCATAAAACCATTTAATTGTCTACACAAAAAAAGACTGAACATGTATATAAACTACAAAACTTCTCTGAAATACAACTTTAATAGGCCAAAGTGTTAACCTTATAGGCCAAAATAACCTTGCATTGCTATCTTTAAACCTTTAAATAACTAAAAGTCTGAACAAGTGTGACGATTTAAATTCTAACTGTAATCGTAAATAAAAAAAATTAAGTTTGCGAGCGATTAAGTATTTTTAAATCGCACTATAGAACCTAAACCCCCGTATTAACTCAGTATGAGAATGAGAAATAATTAAAAAATCTACAGAAGCACTAATAAAAAGGGCGAATTGTAAAAAGTTATTATTATCATAATTAACCCTTTGCTAGTCATCATGCGGTGACCTGTTAATTCCGAACTCAACGTGTTTGCCGAGTCGTCTGTAATTTAGGAAGATATAAAAATCATAATGTTTATAATTAGAAATTTGAAGACACAAACAGTAGTTAAAATAACTCACTTAAATTATATATGTATAATTAAGGTATGGTTTTTGGTAATAAGAATGTTAACTTAAATAAAAATAGGAACTATATTGTCGCGGAGTACTTGCCCCTCTCCTTTGTTATGTACCAGTTGAATCGAGCAAAGGACTCGCTATGTTGCCTTCACGCCGTACAGACGTAAGAGCGAGAACTCTACCAAAATGTATTTGATTTGTATGTTTTATTTAACTGTAGTATATTAGCTACCACTGCTAAACGTGGAAAGTATTGTGTCATGTATCAATAACATAAATATGTGTTAAGAAGAAGATGTAAAATGTAACACAAAAACAGAACTAGTGGTAAGCAAGATGACGTCTCCCCTCAACAGGTAACTCCAATTACAACATCACTCCTGAAGATGTGATCTGCAGAAACTTCATAAAGACACGTATACGATGCATAAGACTCTGCCTAGGACATCCGTGAATCTAGATCTACTTACATCAAAGAAACTTCAATCTCCGCAGTGAACATCCGACCTAATTCTTGCCGAAGACACGACCCAGATGATGACGCCGACTACAAGGATTCCCAAGACGGACACCCCAGGACGAGGTTACTACGTTCAATTGTAAAGGTGACTCGATAGCCTTGCTATCGAGAGTTAATCATATTTGATACACAACTCACTTCTAAAAGAGACTTTTCAAAGACGATTAATTTTATTTAAAAATTAAAATGAGACAATCTAAGAGTTTACTGTAAAATTCAATTATCATACGTTGTAACGCCTTAAATGTAAAGGTAATTTATAATCACTTCAAGTAATAATGCCATTCTTCAAATGGTAAAAGAAGTCTTGCAAGCTTCTAGATGAACTGAAAATAATAAGAAGTCTTTACTATAAATATACATAAAGTAAACTCGGATCTGAGGTATAAGAATACACAATCAATTTGATCCCAAAATTTTATGAAAAGCATTTAAATATTTTAGTTTAATTAATGATGTCATGGGATCCTTTAGTAACTGTTGTTAATAAAGAGAAGTCGTCTTGTTACACCTGAAAATGAGTGCATAAATCAGTAAAATACCTTCCCTTGTTTCCTTATACTTATAGTGAGTAATTTGTTCAATTAATTTGACTTTAAATACAGTTCGTTACAACGTAGGCAGCCCATGTAATTGGCAGACGTCAGTTAAGATGGGTTCCCTGGATTTGTAACGCGGCAATACGTTACACAAGACAAAGCCAGAAAGTATTTATTTAATTTTTACTTTGTATTAGTTTTGTTTTGCTACTGTCTCACATTATTCACCTTATAGTTCAATTTGTTAGGTGCACACATGGAATGTCCATGGTTAAAACTTCCACGACTGGGTCTACAGTTATCTGTATACTTCTTGCATGATGGCCAAGTTTCCTTATTACTATGGCGTTATTTTTCTTTTATTTTGTTCACTTACACATTCTAAGTCTTTCTTTATTAATTATGAGGAGGGTGTCTATTAAATAACAAGACTGTGTTTCTACCTTTAAGGGAATGAAGTGAAAACTGACTATGAGCTCTTTGGTGAAGACCTTGCTTGTGTCTGAATTTACATGACAAACATCAACTCTCTCTCAGCCTTTCAGTTGAGTGTGAGTATTGGTGCAACATTTGGTCATTGTCAAGTCATTGTTTGGTGCAGCTGTTTTCTGTTTATAATACAGCCAGAGTAAAGCTTATTTTAAAATCTGAGCATTTGAATTTTTTAGTAAAATTGAACAAAACACCGATAAATGTTTTCAAATGCTTACTGAAACTTATGGGGAAGGCTGCATTTCTTGTGCACGTGTGTTTAGTAGTACAAAAGACTCGGCGAAGGAGGGAAGGATATCAGAGATTGCAAAATATACGTCTTGCAACACACGAAAGATTTTAGTTCTACCACTGAGCTACAGATGTCGCTCCGTGAACGTTTCAACTGATCCTCGTAACATACACAAAATGGTTTATAGACTCAAGTTTTCTGTTACGTAAAGTACATAATGGATATATTTGGATACATTAAGTACATTTGGATATATTCATACGATAAAATATAAACAGCTAAATACAACGTAAAAACGCGAAAGTAAAATCAATTTTAAAAACTTAAATCTTCATGATCATCTTCACAATACGGCATAGGCAAAGTGCTGCCTGTTCCACCTTCAAAGATCCTCCAGACATCTCTCCAGGGTCCACCCACACACCTGTGTCCAATACGTTTGTATTTGCAGACTTTTTGGCCAATCTGGAATCTTGGACATTCTTTCTAAGTGTTCATTCCACCATTGTTTGTAATCTTTTAATTTTTCATTCAAGTTAAAAATCGTAACTTTTCTCTTATGGCATCATTCTTTATATGGTCAAGTTTTAGAACATCTTTCAATCCCTCTTAAGAATACCAAAAACGTGAAAAAAAAGAAAAAAAGGAAAAGAAAGAAGAAGCAGGTGTTAGATTTTGAAATGACAGTGACGTATACGAGAGGAAGTTAGCACAAAGGCATGTGAAATCCTTCAATGTCAACATGCATGTTTATGAACATATAAATCCAACAGAGCAGCTGGTCACTTGAAGAAATTCGGGCTTGTTCTAGCTTGATGCATAGAACAACACCAGAGAAAGAGTCTTGATTGTAATACTGAGAAAGATACAATAAGGGTGACTGAACTAATTGTAAGAAGGGAAGGAGGAGCAGAGTTGAATAAACTACTCAATGGAGTAGCTGGAAACGCATGAAAAACACCAGCGATAAGTATGAATGGGACATACCCAGAAGAATACAACGAAGGCGATTGAACCAATTAACAAGGCAGCTGGAGGCTTAGCGAGACTAAGGGTTGTTCTGGTGGAAAGGTGTAGAAAAAACACCAAGAGGGAGTACAATTACCGACGTACTAGGAACGCCCTAAGTAGAGGTGAATAAACTAACCAACTGTGCAGCTGGACACTAGGAGACAATTAAGGAATTGTTCTGGCCAGAGACTATAGAAAAACATCAGAGAGAGGGTTACGAGTTAAATACTGAGAAAAGCTACAGCAGAGGTGAGGGAACTCATTAACCGTGCAGCTGTGCGTTTAAAGGCAGTTAAGGGTTGTCATGTCTAAATGGGATATAGAAAAAAATGACAGAAAGATTTACGAGCGTAAAATCGGACTTACCGTAGCAGAAGGAGGGTTGGACCAGGAGAAGGAATTAAGGTAGGGTATGAAGATGACCTATCAGAAACAGCTTTCAATGTAGGTGGGTTTCCAGGAGTAAATTTTCTTAGAATAAAGGAACTTAGAACCAATGGAAACAAAGCAGGATGACAAAAAGAGACTTAGTGGGGAATTCGGTGTATTGACTATATAAAATAAGCCGAAAGCGCGATCGAGGAGTCTATTAGTAAATTTTCGGAGAGTCGGCAGTAACGTATCGATGGAGTCCGTCATAATTTCCATGGAGTCTATTAGTAAATTTTCGGAGAGTCGGTAGTAACGTATCAATGGAGTCCGTCATAATTTCCGTGGAGTCTTGACTTAAACATTTAAGAGTTTTTATTTAAATTCGGAAGTAGTCGGTGGTGAAAGTTCAGAGAGTTAACTTAAGACTTATGTAGAATTAACATGTGTAAATATTGTGAAGATTCAGAAACTTATACTATATTTTCGTAAAGTCAAATGAACGAATAATGTGTGTAATATAGTTCATATTGAAAAGTAAGAACTAGAGTTTCATTAATTTATAACTTGTAAAAACAATTAGGATCGTATCATGTGTTCGAAATCAGTCATGTGTGAACTAAAACTCACGTAACGAGAATAAATGCTATAAACTAGTGAACGGTACTTATACTCAGGGCCGGATCCATGGGGGCAAGGGGGGCAACGCGCCCCGGTCACCAGGTTTTGGGGGGCGCCAAATGATGGGGCGCCAAAAAATAATTTATTTATAAAAATTAGTAACTGCTTCATAACCAAAAATATAAGTTTTAGTGTCAAGTTTAAATTACTCAATATTGTTCCAGAAACAATAAATTATAAATTTTAGTGCAAATTCCCAATAAGCTACATTTGTCCATAGCCACATCTACCTAAATATAGTAAGAAATACTTAAACAGGGTGGGGATATTCTCGCAGTATGAGTTGCTGTTGGCAACTCTGTGTGTTTTGATTGACTGTCGGTCGCCAGTCTCGCCTCAGTCAGCAATGAGTCTGCTGAGGTTGGGTTACCTTCAGTGACTGACTGAATATTCTAACAGTGACTATCTTGTTTGTTTGTATTTATAAAAAATAAAACTATATCAATATGTCAAAAAAGGCGTCAGGAGCTTTCAACAGAAAGAAAGCGAAAGCAAGACAACAAGAGGCAGAGAAGTCGTCAAGTTTGATGTCATCATGGTTGCAAAATATCCAAGAATATTTATATTAAAGAGAGACATAATAGCTGCTTAAAAACTAAACTGTTTTGTTTTTTGTTTTTACTTTCTAATAGGCTATCAGTTGTTCTTAATGTTTTATTTTTCTTTGTCTCGATACAAACACTGAACGGAAGGAAAGCGGACGCGAATTGAGCGATAGCCGATGCGTGCAGCGGGCGGCAGTCGGCGACATACTCCTCACTCCCTGTATATGTGACTTACTCACCATGCCCCTCGCCCCTCCTCCGCCAACACCCAACCACCCGCGGCAGTAACCTTCCTCGCCCGTCATTGCGTAATTTATGGAGCCTATTATTATCAATTCAATGATAACTCAGTTCCAAAGAGAATAAATTTTGATGGAAAAGTAATTAAAAATTTTGTAGAGGCGAAGTATCGCAAAATAGAGTTTAAATCTAGGCATGTTAACTTTCCATGTGGTTATTAATTTATTAGCTATGCAATGTTGGCTTGACAATACCTTTGTAAATAAAATAATGTTTTAAATTCACAACTATTTATTTCACCTAATTATTTATTTCATGATGGAACACTTTATAAGTAGGCTACTGATGCTGGTTGTCTTACTAATTAAAGTAAAAATAAAAAAAATCTTATATGCTTATTAAGCATTAACTTTTTTCTCCTTATAAACCTTTCATAAAACTTATGCTTTATTAATTTAGTGTTTATTTATAGTTACATACTTGAATTTTAAAAATAAGTCTGGACTAATACTTAACATTGTAATGATTCAGTCATGTATACAATTATGTTTGTTGCTTGCAGACGAAGCCACGAGCGATCAGCCATCCATTCAAGAGAAATCTTTGGAAGAGGATGAGAGCAGTGTTAGAGAAGAAGACTTCATGGAATTTTGTGCAGAGGAAAAGAATAAAAATGACTTACTTTGTGAAAAACCAAGTACGTCCCATGCTACTGACACTTCAATGTCACTTCAAGAAACATTACCTGGTGTAAAGTGGAAAAGGCCTAATAATGAGGAAACTGAATGTGAGTATAATTTCAATTTTAATGATCCTGGAACTTGGCCAGCTAGACTTAGTGATAATCAAAGATGTTACATAACATAAAATAGGTATGAAAAAGAATATCATGATCCTGACTTGAGTAAAAGTTGTAGGGAGGGTTGGTAAAATCTTACAAAGGATTGGTTCTTTAAAATTTTGAAAAATGGTTCAAAGGTTAAAAGATCTTATTTGGCTTACAGCGAGACAATGAATGCCTTGTATTGTGTTCCATGTAGGCTTTTTTCCCACTTGATCACAGACCATGAATCTAAACGGTCTTACTTAGCAAGAAAGGAGGGCTTCATAAATTGGAGAAAACTTAATGAAAAGTTACCAGAACATGAAAACTCACAGAGTCATAAGATGTCGTTTGTTTCATGGAAGGCCTTAGAAGCTTCCCTTGGTAAAGGAGGGATCGACAGGGAATTGCAAGATCAAAAAAAAAAGAGGAATCCCATTGGAGGGAAGTGCTACGCTGTATAGTAGATGCTATCTTATTTTTGGCAAAACAGGGTAGTTCGTTTAGGGGGACGAATGAAACGTGTAACTTTGCAGATCCAGATAGTGGCAAGTTTCTCAACACTATAGATTTAATTTCCCACTACAACGAAAACTTGCGCCAGCATATTGATCGCCACAAGAAAGGGCAGCTCAGTTATTTTTCCCACAAAGTACAAGACGAGTTTCTTGATCTCATTGCACATGAAATTAGGGAAGACATTATTAAAGACATTAAAGCAGCTAAATATTTTTCTTTGATTTTCGACTGTACTCCTGATGTGAGTAAAAAAGAACAGATGACTGAAGTTATTCGATACATTAAATTTAATGAGGAAGGGCCTGAGATTTGTGAAAGTTTTTTGGATTTTTTCACTGTGAGTGAAAAGACAGGTGAGGGTCTTTTTGAAAGTATCGCTGAAAAGCTCAAACAAGATGGTCTAGATTTGAAATATTGCAGAGGCCAGTCATATGACAACGGAGCAAACATGGCTGGGAAATACAAGGGAGTACAATCAAGGATAGTCCAAGAGAACAAACTGGCCTATTTTGTTCCATGCTCAGCCCACTCCTTAAATTTAGTTGGAGTCCATTCAGCAGAGGCATGTGTTGAAGCCCAATCATATTTTGGTATTGTAAACAGTCTTTACAACTACTTTTATGGTTCAACATCAAGGTGGGAAGTATTAAAAAAACATGTACCTCTTAGTTTAAAATCAGAAAGTAAAACAAGAAGGTCAGCAAGGCTTGAATCCGTGGAGGTTATATATAAACATATGGACAAAGTGCTCTATGCTCTTGAAGAACTGAACACTCATGAATTCTCATCTCCAGAAACAAGATCTGAAGCCAAATCTCTAATCTGCAATTTGAAAAATTTCGAATGCGTTGTCATGACATGTTTTTGGTACACAATTCTCAAGAAAATTGATCGAGTTAACAAGTTTTTACAAAGAGAAGATGCAACAGTAGACAAGGCTGCAAAAATCATACATGGTCTTCTAAATTTATTATCTTCGACTAGGGAGTTAACTGTTTCAGAGGCAATTGATGAGGCAAAATTCTTATCAAGTAATATTGGCATAACAACAGAATACAAAGAAACAAGGAAGAGGAAAAAAAGAAAATTCCAGGGGAAACATGTGAAGATGATGCATCAAATCTCACGGCAGAAGAACTGTTCAAAAAATCACTTTTTCAAATTTGTGATAGAATTATTAGTGAGCTAACCAACAGGTATGATCCACTGAAAATGATTGCTGGTAAGTTTAGTTTCTTGTGTGGGGATCAAATTAAAAAACTAGATGTTGATACTTTAAAAAGTAAGGTGAGAGAGTTAGCTAGAACCTATGCAAATGATTTAAATGAAGAAGAACTTTTAAATGAAATAGAGAGTTTTAAGTTTCACGCTCTAACCACGGAAGATGGATTGGAAGATGCAACAGCAGCAACTATGCTCAAAATATTGTATGAAAGCAAGCTGGAAGAGGGGTATCCAAATATACATGTTGCTCTAAAAATCTTTGTAACACTTCCAGTGTCTGTAGCAACTGGAGAAAGAAGTTTCAGCAAATTGAAGCTTATAAAAACCTATTTGAGAAATGCTATGAAACAGCAAAGACTTACTAACTTGAGCATTATTTCCATTGAGCATCAAAGGGCTTCTTCGATTTCTTTTGATCATATAATTAACACATTTGCAGCAAAGAAGGCTCGAAAGATAAGAGTTTAATCAATATATTGAATAGTATGTTTTTACTTTATTGTTCTTTTCCATTAAACTTTAAAAACTGTATATGCATTATAATTATAAAAATACTCAAACCTTTCTTTATAATTATTTCTTATTCATTTATGGTACTTTTTGAATACTAGTTTAATATGTGTTATGAAAAAGAATTACTATTTAATTAAAATAATACTGTAATCTCTAATCTGCTTTTTTTTCAACCTCATGTAGCATTAGACCTTTTGGTAAATCGGGTACCCTCGGGGAGGGCGCCAACAGCAAAGCTTGCCCCCCCTAATAATAATTGTAGGTCCGGCCCTGCTTATACTAATGTAATGTCGGAAGGTGCCAGATATTATTAGTTAAAGTGGAGTGATTAAAAGTATAAGCAATCAAATACTACGAGAGTAAACCACGATATGATTCAGCAAGGTGAGGATTCATGCAAAGGAGTGGGAAGTGCATATACACTTACAACGCAGATATAAGGAGCTGGAGATGGGATCACCGCAGGTCCACATGCCGTAGACAGGAATATCGTACCAACAGTAACTTTTATGTACCAATTACTATTTTACAAAAACACCTGTCTGTCCTACTAAAAGAACCTACACATAAAACATGTCCTACTAAAAGAACCTACGCATAAAACATGTCCTACTAAAAGAACTTATGCATAAAACATGTCCTACTAAAAGCACTTATGCAAGTAGTAAACATTAAGACTTGAAGTAGTATAATTACATCACTTCAATTAAGAATAAATTCATATCTAAAAATGAATCCATTTGGAAATAGAAAATGTTGTAATATGATATAAGTATTAGTCATGCTTGGATATAAATTAAATTGAACCTTGAGATATAGAGACCTTAGTATTTAAATGTCTATTGAGAGAAATCATGTTTTTAAAATAATCAATGATCATAATATATTAAGGGTCAAAGAGAATGGATATTAATGACAGTTAACATAAATTTAATAAATGAATTAAATTTGACTGATAAATGTGTATGTTTCATTATTTAAATACCAACCTGAGGGATGATACAACAATATTACTTAATTAGTTTTTCTTGAACACGAATATATAATTTTTACTCATCATTTCTAAGTAAATTTTATACAATTACAATTAACATCAATAGACATCTTTGTAACACATAAATAATCGTTCCAACGCCCTGGATGAACCAAATGAAACCAAACCAAAGGAACCATGAACTTGCAAGAACCAAAGAAAATGTAGAAAAATTAGCTAGATTGTTCAAGGAAACTGAACCTGCTGACTGAGTCAATGTCATACTGGGTACAGTTTGAAAGTTTGTCACAATACACACTAATTGGAGGATATTTAATGACATTATTGGTATCAGGTTGTATCTAGTATTAAAGTTATAACATCTCTTCTGAAAGTTAATTTATACTTTTACTTAACATGCACTGTATGCCAAGTAATGAGAGATCATATGGGTATTACAGAGTCACATTCTGTTATGAGCTAGCACTACCCGTGACTCATAATATGTACAACTTCAAACCCCTCTCTCAAACCCATGGGGATTCCACCCCAGAATTTAAGAATTACTGCTCTTACAACCATCTACAAGTAAATCTCATACTTAAAATATTTTTTCTCTATATAACTCTAAAATCTAATATGTTTTCTATCAAAAATTGAAACTTCAATACAATATAGTATTGTAAAATTACAAAAATTTATTTTCTGAATGTTCACTAAAATTTGCACAGTATAAAATGAAAATACTTTTTAATAAACACTGTTTGTTACTAGAAATTGCACCACTGTACAAAGTCATACAGAACAACTGTAAATATTTGCATAATCATGAACCTTACTGTGATCTATTAAAATTCAAACATGTACTGTTATGCTTCTCATCAACTGTATAGATCAAAAAACATCATATTTATTTTTCACATGGAAAGTGTTGAGGGTAAAGAGTTTAGAGAAATCCAGGAAAAGGAAGATCTCACAAAAGAAGATATGTAGAAGACATGAATTAAGAATGGAAATGGGAATAAATTGGAAACTGAGGAGGAGTAACAGGAATAAAAACATGTGGTAAACAGATCTGTTTTCTTACCAAGCTTCGTAATTATTAAATGGTCCCACTTTTATATCATGTGGATCATCCTTATCTTCCTTCTTCTCTGGGCCTTTCGCCACTAAGCGATGGGCATGTATATGCCTGTTGTTTTCGTCCGCAGAATATAAAGTACATCGAATAAAAGCTATGTTGTCGAAATTACAAAGCTGCAAACAATACATACACTTGTCAAGCTGAGCATTTAAAAATTACAAACTTACAAAATTAGACACCTTTAGAACACATGCAACATGTTTTAGCACAAGAGGATCACTAACAAGGAACTTTAGAAATAACTGGTATGGAGAATTTAAATATAACAATTACACAAAGAAGGTAGAAACAGATTGGACAGACAATAAGACACTACAAGGGATCTTTTTTTTCAACCTCTGAGTTGGCACCAAATGAGACTCATGTGCGATACCAGAATGGAGACATGTTGCACATGCATCGTGGACTTTTCCCCATCATACATCAATAGGTAAACTTCTTCCCTTCAATCTTGTTGAGTTGTAAATGCGTTCACATGTCAAATGTAATTGAAGTGTTTGCCAAATGTGAACTGTGTTCCATGATTCACTTTCTTATCACCAAAGGGTATAATGCAGCTAAAATTCATCATAAGTTGAGTAATGTTTAAGGCAACAATTTTATGAACAATGCTTGTACACAAGAAGGGTACAGAAAGTTTACAGAAGGACAAGATTGTGAATGTAGTAGTTCATAAAAGGCACAGATTCACAATTTCAGAGTTGTCAAATTTCTTGATATTTCAAGGTCAGTGCTCTATGACATTGTAACTGTGAAGCTTGCTACATCAAAATTTGTGCGCAGTAAGTACTGAAATGCTCACTGACAACCACAAGATTCAGCAAATGGGCACAGTCTTGGATTATTTGCAAACAGTGCCGTAAGAAAGCGCAGGATTTCCTGGATAAGATTGTGATCAGATATGAGACATGGGTGCAATACCAAAATGTCGAGATGACAGAGCAGTCCAAATAGTGGAAACATACAGTAGTAGAGTCCCCAGCCACACCACTAAAGTTCAAGCAAACGTTCTGTAACAAAAACCTTATGGCAAAAGTGTTTTGGGACTGAAGAGGTGTACCGTTAATGAATTTAATGAATATGAACGTCACTTCAGGATCATAATGTGACACGCTTCAGCAACTACGAAGAGCAATACAGAACAAGAGAAGAGGGATAATGAAACTGGGTATTGCCCTTCACAGCGCTCACCCTCACACTGCAGTACAGACACCATACAACCCAGATTTAGTGCCATGCAATTTTCATCTCTTCACCCAAATGAAACAGTGGTTAGCAGGGGAGCAGTTTACAAGTGACAATTAGCTGAAGGCTAATGTAAACGGTTGGCTGAGTGACCAAGTAGCAGGCTTCTTTGATGAGGGCATAGGAAAACTCATGCTATGGTACAGTTGGTGCCTTAATCAAAATGATGAGTTGTACAACTGTTTCATCCTTGCTCTCCCCATCAGTTTCCTGATATTGTATATTGATTGTTGACACCATGTAACGGTACAAGCCATAGCATAAAGTATTAAATGGGGTAAGGGTTTTAATAATGTTAATTTTGAATATGATTTAAATAAAACGGTGACAAAATACGAGGTCAGAAGTTTGGTTTTACAGTGTAACACAGTGCGTCAGGATCTATTTTTAGAAACGCCAAGCCTCAACGCTTTGTGTTACAACTGACGTCACAACCACGTCACGAGCCATGCCCCGATTTATAACATTGGAATGTGGGCAGGACTTCGCCAAGCCGGTCTCTTAGCAGCGGCAGTCGGCAATATACATCTACAGCGGGCAGATCTGTATTCAATCTCGTGCCGTACGGCCACGTAAATAGTCCACGGCCCACCACCTAAAACGCTTAAAATGTAGCATCATTCAATTTAAACAGTGAGTAAAAGTAATTAACAGTCTTTGGAACAGTTAGAGTCAGTGTAAACGAACGGTAAAAAATAAAATACAGGAAGTAATTGAAAGTGCGTGGGACAGTTCGACATCTTCTGGACATTTTACAGATAAGCAGATAAGTAACAAATGGGGACAAAACAGATTCAAAATTACTAAAAAAAAAAGATTTATTAAAGAAATTGTCGAAATACTGTACTGAAATTGAGATCTCAAAAGGGCATAACTGGTGCGAATGTGTGTGGGGTGGAAAAATGTAAAAAATACAAAAGAGGTACTGGTTTGTGATGGTTAAATTTATATTTGTTTTAACCATTTGTTTTTTTCTATATGTTAATATCATGTAATCACATAAAAAGGAAGGGTCAATTTGCAAGGAATTTATATATAATGTTGTTTTCATTATTTCAATTAGTAAAATGTAACCAAGGGAAGGAGGAAAGATTTTTACCAATGCTAATAAAGGCTAGATTAATTTGAAAACAGAATGGACCACATTATTTACTTTAAATAACCTCAATTCTGTTCTCCAATATAATTCGCTCAAACGGACCTTGGTTTAACCTTGGGGTAAGTACATACGACAAAGTGGATTGGCAACGATGTAGGCAAGATGGCGTCCGACTGGGTAATGGCATCACAGCTGATTCGAGCGTAAGTAAAAATATACGTAAACAATAACCCCGATAAATAAAAGTTACAACCACACATTCATTAAATAATATAAACACACGTCCAGAGTTATAAGTTTTGTTTGATTATTCATGTTGTGTTATTTTCATTTAAAGAACTGAGTGATACTATTTCAGGTAACATATAAGTATTTACATCATAAATAAAACACTAATACAACTGTAAAATAATTTATAGTCCTTCACTGAAAAATGTTCACTCCATTTAACAGTACATGAACGTCATTGTTCGCGTGACATCTACTTGAAATGCCTTCATGCGTGGAACGCGCTACCGCCACACATAAAACCTGGCAACAGTGTAGCCCATTTAACTAATACTGAAAACTAAATCTGGGATAGCCTTTAGTAGGCAGAAAAAAAATGTTGCAAGTGTTTTTGAAGAATGAGAATGTGCAGGGCATGAGACCTTGCCACTTGCCAGTGTTGAAACATGGATAGCTGCCTTTCCTCCATGGAGTTACAAGACTAAAGCAAATGATTACTTTATACAGGGCTGTCTATGATACTGCAAACATGCTATTTGTGACCAGAAAGGGGCCACATTTTGTACCATTAGCGTTGACAGTCTGTTAAATTGTACGGTTTACTCAAGTGACTGTGTTTTTAACTTTGAAAAGAACATTACGACAAATCTTTGTATGTATCTCATCTCTCTACCCACAACGACTGTGCTGAAGTAGAAACGTGTATAATTTAAAATTCAAAGTGATGATTCATTGCTTTTTATACTGTACTTGTGTTCACATAATGCATAACAATCACACCTGAAAAATAGAAAATTGACTAATCAAGCCATCACCACAAATAAAATTAAAGTGATACACCCATCACCATCTTCTGCACCAGGTTCTTTTCTAGTTTGGATATCTATGAAAACACATACATACTAAATCGATGTAGTATATTATATGACACACCAGTCCTTGTAACACAAATTCCATTAGTCATTAGTGATGAGTAATTAAAAACAATTTTATGAAGAAGAAATCTTCAACATGTGAAGTGATTGGGCAACTGAAAGGACAAGCCTTGCTACTGCTGCTAAAGATTCAATGAGGTAAATGAAAGACATGGTCACTAAGCCAATGCAAACAGAAATTGTTACTTTCCTTTAAGATAAAGCTAATCTACACACATCTTGTGCATAATATTCAGTTTTTAAAAGGAGAAAGAAACAATCACAAAAAAAATGTAACCTATTTTATAATTACTGATATTATAGTGAACATTTTATAGCATAGTGTTATACTTTAAACTTACTATATTTGTCATAATCAACAAAACAAGTGACTGAAGTTTATTCAAAAACAAATCCTGTTCTTAGTAAAAATTAATTCTTCAAGAAAAATTCAAATAAAATGAATGATTACAAAACAATCAACTAAATTCTGAATTTCTTCTACTAGTATCTTGCTGGAAAAGCCTTGTCAGAATGAAAGACTGATTTGGTAAGGTACTCAGTTAAACATAATAATTTACGGACAATGGTAATCAAGGGAAACATAGATGGGAGAAATATTGAGAGTGCAGCTTTGCATTTGCTGAGGGCATGCCACTCAACAAACCAAGACACTGTCTTCAGTGACTCTCGTATTGCATATTGGCCACTTAATTGTCTCATGATGTAATATACCTCAACTCCAATAAAATTTTATTGAAAAAAAAAATCCATACATACTTACATCACTTGTTACCTACTGTTTTTACAATATTTATTAACTAACACAACTGTTACATACCCAAAGTTATTTTATTGTCCTTTACTTAAACTTTTATTTATAATTTTAAAATGGTACTACTGGGTGGGGAAGGACAGAGAGAGGGAGAGAGAGAGAAGGAACATAACTGACATCACTTCTACTGGCTGTGGCAGGTGGATAGTGTGCCACATAGTTGACTCTACAATATCTGAGACAACTTCTCATCCCTCATCTTGTAAACCCCTCATATTCAATTACACAAACATAAAATACAAAACAAATCTGTGTCAAACAAGATTGTACACCAATCTAATGGTTGGGAAACAACTATTACATACCTTAACGGTAGGAAAAGTCTTCTTTTGTTTGGATGCTTTTTCCCCCTGTATGGCACCATGAGTTCCTTGCATTTCCGATCTGTATCGGAAATGAAATTTAGGTGAAGCTTGCTCTACTATCTTTAGGAATGGCCTATTTGTACCTGAAATGACAAAAAAAATTATTTTAAATATATATAATGTTGAACGCTTTTTCTAAAAATTGAACAGGTTCTTCCTGACAATATACAATTCCCATATGCTTGGTCAAGACGGCACAAATAAATAAAACTCTGTGAGGTGGTAATGATTATGGAGCTAATGTGCCCAACAAGCTCTCCAGTGTTGCTGGAATGGTCTAGACAACTACAGAAGGTTTCTACAGATGTAGCCAAACGTAACAGCTGGGAATAACATACAGTACATTTTATGTCCAACAAAACACCCTCGTCCACAATAACAAAAAACCACTAAGGTTAATGCTTTGACTGCCAAGTGCATCATCGACATAGTGACAGAACTTTTGTAAAACTATAATTTGATGCAATTTTCATTAGTTTGAATATAATACTTTATTAAATTAAATATTTTCCAGTGCCTTTGTAGTAGCCTACTGGTTGTTATGTTTACTTTTTAAATTAATGAATAAATGCTATTAAAATTAAACAAGTGAAGAAAAAACAAAGAAATGTTATAGTACATAATCATCAGCTGTTCAGATTAGCCTAAAATGGAGTATTACATGACAAATGATTCACATAAGTATTATTCAATACTTAGTTAAACTGAAATACTGGCTGGAAATAGTAAAGAGATGGTTAACAGTCACTTGTGCAGAGATAAACATGTTAACATGTGTAAACAAACATTAAAATTAATTTTTTTTAACATTTCTAATATCCTTATTTACAAGCATCCAAGACCGGACATGAATGACCCTTTTTCTGAGTCTCTCAAGAACCTGATGGTAGTAAGTTTGATTAACTTTCTGTCCTTGAGGCACAAATTCCTTATGCACAATACCTCGAATGTCAAAAAAAGGTAATGAGCATTGACTTGCTCTTGGATTTGCTCTTTCTTGCTTTTTTTTGGGTGTGGCGAGTCTTTTGTGTGCCACTCTTCACTTTGCCATTTTGTTTCTGGATCACACTCAAAAATCCACAATTCTTCGCCTGTTCTGACACTTTTCATAAAATCTGTCATTTTCAATGTGCTAAAGAAGATCAAGACACACCTTTTTTTGGTTGTCCTTCTGTTCCTGAGTGAGATTTTATGGAACCATTTTTGTGCATGTTCAAATCATGTCAAAATTTCATGAAGTGTCTGGTGATTTAAATTAAGTTCATAAGCAATCATTCTCACAGTCAAACAACGATCAGATTTGATGAGATCTCTCACTTTCAACACATTTTTGTCAGTTCGTGCTGTGCTTGGTCATCCAACACGGAGTTCATCCTCCACAGTTTTACGGCCATCCAAAAATACTTTGTGCCACCTAAACAAATAAGCCCGGGACATGGCTACATCTCCGTAAGCTTGTTTTAACTTGTTAAATGTTTCTGTTGCACTGTCTTGGAGTTTGACACGAAATTCGATTGCATAATGCTGCTCAATACTGCCGTCCTAAGCCTAAAAGGCGTATCTCAATTTTTTTTCATTTTTACTTTTATCCTGCTTAGTAATGTTTGTGAGCTACCCGACATTATTCCTAAGCAAGAAGGCCTTATCTTATTTAGAAATAGTAGAAAATCACTAAAGAAATTAGACGTATATCAAAAAACTGTTAAAATCCTAAGGAAATTGGCAGTATCTCAGTGTCCTTAGCCAAAAAGTCAGAACTCAGAGTTACGCCTTTTTGGCTTACCACCAAACATTAGAGGGACTGTCTTCTATCTAAGCAAAAAGGCCGTAACTATGACATATGACTATTATTCTAAGGAAACCCAGCTGTTTCCCGCCAACAAACAGTTGAGGTTTTGTTGTTATTGTGAAAGGTTGTTGCTTATGAAAAGTTGTATTTGATTTGAATTTGTTATGTTTTCAACTATTTAACCAGCTGAAGAAGCATATAACAGGTAAATGCAAGTTTATTTATTAAATGACAGTAGTTACTAAAATGAAGTTGATCAATTAATAGTATATTTCGTACCTATTTGTGCTTAAACATAACCTATAAGAGCCTTTACTAATGAACATTGCACTTTCTATCAGTTTTTGTTGTCGAAGCGAGACACAAAGCATATTACTCTCTGGCTTGACAACTGTTCTGCACAAAACAAGAATTGGTCACTATTTTCTTTTTTTCTGTACATGATTAATTCAGAAGAGATTGTTGCTTCAGAAATAATTCTAAAATATTTTGAACCAGGCCACACTTTTATGGCTGCTGACTCGTTCGACCATAGAGTTGAGAGATCTATGCAAAGAATGGGTAACACACTCTATGATTTTCAAGATTTTGTCACTGCTGTTAAAAATGCATCCCCTAGAACAGAGGGGTTACCCATGGATTTAAAACTTTTCTTTTCGTGGGAAGATTATTCATCAACTTATAAGTTGAGCCACACATATCCGAGGCCGTATCTACAAAGGATGGTGGAAGTTGTATTTACAAGAGGTTTGAAAACCTTAAAGTACAAAAACGACTTCAGTGCATCTGAGTTCATTAAACTACATTTTTTAAACGCCAAACTGACCAAGAGCAACATTCTACCAGGCCCAAGAAGCCAAGAAAAGTGTAATGGAATTCCTCCTGATAAAAAGAAGAATATTCTCAAGAACCTAGGCGGTCTCATTGAAAAGAATCGGTTACAGTTTTGGGAACAACTCCCTGAGTGTTGAGAACACAATAAACTTTGTCGTTTATAATATCAGTGTATCATTTTTTTTAAGTTCTTTAGAATTTATTACAATTATTATTATTATTCAGAAATAGAGTTTATGCTGTAAATAATTACAGTACTTTCTTGTAACACAAATGCTCATATTGTTACTATTTACCTAATCTTTGTTTTCTAAAAAAAAACAATATTTAACAAAGTTATTTTAACTTTTTACAAATTTAAATTAATAATGGGTATATATGCTTAATTATATAAAGTATATATTCAAATGTTTTGTTTATGTTAACGTAAAGTTGATCTCTTGTAACATTTTGTTGTTGAGATAAGACCTTTTTACCAACTGGTGCTTAATGACTTTTCCTAGGCCAAAAGGGCGTATCTCAGTTAACTATAAAATTATAAATAATTTAGCTTAGAAATCTGTTAAACTTATAAAAGAATTATTAAATAATTAACAAAAACTAAAAAAACATTCAATCCCACATTATTCAGTAGGTGCGGAATGTACATTTACTAAAATGCTCCTAGCCAAAAATTACAGTTTTTTGAGATACGCCTTTTACGCTTAGGAGGGCAGAATATTACTAAGCTCCATTTTTGTGACATGAGACAAAACAAACATTTACAAAAACTATGGCACAGCCAAATCTTTTAAAGTTAAGAAGCTGAAAATTTCTATGAATATAAACAAATGTCACAGCTATCAGCTGTTGCATTGTTGGTCTCACAGTGTTGCCACTTCCTGCAAAAAAATTCAGTCTCATTACTTTTTAAACAAATCTCGTACAATAAACAATTACTATAGTTTAATATATTATATTTTAAATGGTGAAAATTTAATTAACCATTACATGGTTAACTACTACGTTTACATGGTTATTACTATATTACGAGTATCCATATTAATAACCACTACTCTAATTGACAAAGGAAATACTTGGTACACATTTTTACAAAACTTCAAAAGCTTTGAACTGGAATATCTTACCATCGTCACAAGTAGTTGTGTCCGGTGACACTGCAGATGAATAGCTGCTGCTGCTGCTACGGCTGTCCCAACTGTGGTTACTATGGGAACTGCCAGGGCTCAACTGAGGGATGCCTGTCAGCATATCAGCACACACGTTACAAACTGACTTCAAGCTACTAACATATTTCACATTAACGTACAAACCATTCACTATATAATATCTGTATCCTATTTTCAGATAAGACTGTAATCATGTTTTAGATATTGTAAGGGTACATATCTTCAACATGCATTTTAAGAAGCAACATGAGAAGAATAGAATACTAAATAATTAACACCCTAAATTAAAAGGGTTGAATCAGAGATAAAGGAATGGGTATGTAACATAAGTATGCGATCAAACATATAAAGGTAATAATAAAAGTAATCTCTGATAAGAGAAGAGTAGCAAGCAACGGAGCAAAACTTGGAAAACAACAGGACAATGCGATTTAACCAAAATAACCCAATAGATATGGTAAGTGAGTAGGTAGAAACAAACCCCAACCCCAGTGATAGGACATATAAAGACAAAAAATAATCAAAGGCAAACAAATAATACAAAACACAAATAATAAATCAAATGTAGTAACGAGCAGTATATAAAGTTATGTAAACAAGAAGTACACTACCAATAATAATTAAGTGAAACAATTGTTAATAGAATATATGTGTTATTAATAGCCTTATAGTGAGTTAAAAAAGTAAAACATAAAATATAGAAAAACTGACTACAAAATTATGTTTTGAAACCCAATAAAAAACCAAGAGTGAGGGATAGGTAGGGAGTGATAATAATAAACATTGAAGTGACAAGAAGAAATTAAGATAAACAATTTATAATCTTAAGAAAAAAAATAATAATAAACAATGGTAATAAACCAGAACCATAATCAAATGGTTGATAGACAAATAATTTAATTGTGTTAGCCCGTAAGAAACAGAGTAGTTGTGAGTGCAAGAACAAGAAAACATATTCTATTACTAAAATAATCACTAGGATGATTATCACTATAGAATAGATGGTGTCAAGCCAATACTCACCAAAATTGTTATTTGTTTAATTAAAAGAGTTATAGTTTATACGAAAGAATATGGCTGAACAATGAACAGACCATAAACCTATTTCTATGTTATGTTTTGTTAGTAGGATTAAGTGTTAAAAAAGTGTGTAAGAGATAGGAGTAGGCATAAGCTAGCAATGATATAAATTTAACAAGCACAAGATTAATCATCATTATAAAAATAGAAAAGAAATGTATATCAGACAAGAAATGATTTTGTAAAATTATAATAACATTAATTGATTGTAAAACAGCCCCAAAGTAATTCAAAAGCAAATAAGTACTAAATGACGATAAGCAGAACATATGGATATAATAAATAATGTTTAAATAGTGTAAAATAAGAAATTCTAGACTGTTAAAGCTTAGGCCTATAAAATACCTAACTGTCTAACTTCAGAAAAAACCAATTGTAAGCAATTAACTATTGTATTTGAAAAGTAAGACCAAGTAACTTATTGATTACAATTAACTAACAATAATAATAGGTCAGAAATGGAATAAACAGTATAAATATTTGAAATATGTAATAACATTAGCAATTTTGTCAAAAAACATTAATACATGACCAAGCCTAGCTTTATGAGATGTCAAATTGATCTTTGAAAGAAAATAGGGACATATATGTTAATATTTCATACATTGGTAATATCACCAAGGAACAATAGCCATTATAAAATATTTATTCATTTTGAACCAAAACCCAGGATTTATAACAGTAGATACAAATGTATACAACCAATGAGAGTGGAGTTGGTTACCATAACAACGTAACGTTATTATATTTAAAACGTTTATAAAAGGAGTCCATTATTAAAGATCCAGCGGGACAGACGCCAAACTGAATTCGTCTCAATTAAAGTTTAATAAAGAAGAAAATAAGATCCAGATGAAAATAAAATGAATACAAGAAGCAGTGGCGTACCAACGCCTTTGGGGGCCCGGGGCGGGAGTTCCTGGCCGTGGCCCCCTCCATTATTAAGCACTCCCCATATTGTCCCTCTACTATCGGCACCACAAAACTGAGTCATAATCTTATATTCATAAAAATTATTGGAAAAAAATATGTGGAAAGAACTAACTATGTAAGTATTAATAGAACTTAAAGGAAAACTAAAATAAAAACAGATTTTGCGTTTTTTTATTACTTTTTCAAATATGTAGTTTTTATTTCAATTAAAATTAATGACAACATGTAGAAAAATGCTTAATTTTTCAACTTAAATCCTTACTCCGTACATGATCTGATGTATTATAAAACTAGGCAAAATATTTAATTAACTTCAGTACTGAATCCGTATATTGTGAGCATTATTTGCTGAAAAACATTTTCAACCATAGTTAGTTGTAAATGAAAGTGTTGTACTGATAATTATGTGCTACAAAATATGTATTATAAGACAGCAAAAACTTACACAAAATAAAATACTCTCAATGATTTATAGTAACTGCTTTTTACGACCTTTTGCTTCTGCCAATATTTTGATACATTCGTCAAAATTTATTGTTTTAGCTACTTTACTTTCTATAGAAAGTATGGGTAAACTATTCAGTCTTGATTGACTCATTGTTGAGTGAAGATAACTTTTTATTAGATTTAACTTTGAAAAACTTCTTTCACAAGAAGCAATGGATACACATATCGTTAAAATATCCTAAGTGCTACACAAAGGTTGGGAACTGATTCTTGTAAGTCCATTTCGATAATAAAATCCAACATTTTCAATGTTGACCATTGTTTTGCCATTTCTTTTTTGATGTCTGCAGCTTGAACGTGACGTCGTAGCCGTTGTATTTCGGGTAACATTTCTTCCTTTTGGAGTTCATCAAATGTCTGGGTTAGAGCCGCCGTCAGGGATTTCCTTTCTGGATACTTCTCTGCTCCCCCCAATGACCCTCCTAATTCGGTCGACGAGGAAGACCTTGCGTCTGTCCTTAGCCGACTGAAGAAGAGAAAGGCCCCTGGGCGCCGCTGCGTTGCAGAATCTCCCGCCTTCGGCAGTTGACGTTCTTCTTGAGCTGTTCAATTCCTGTCTCCGGCTGAGGTACTTCCCCCGCCTGTGGAAAACCGCTAATGTCATCATGATCAAGAAATCCAAAAAGCCGCCCACGCTACCTGGAAGCTACCGCCAGATATCATTATTGCTAGTAATCTCGAAGGTGTTCGAGCGCCTTCTCCTGGCCCGTATTCGGCCCCTGGTGGATGGTTTCATCCGCGAGGAGCAGTTTGGGTTTAGGCCGAGGCACTCGACTACTCTTCAGCTAGTACGGGTTGTCACCTGTCTAGCAGACACCGCCAACAATCATCAGGCAACAGGCGCCGTCCTGTTGGATGTGAGCAAAACCTTCGATAAAGTCTGGCACGAAGGCCTGCTCTACAAACTGGCGCATTCGCCACTCCCGGCATCTATCGTCCACTTGCTCCGATCCTATCTGACGGATCGCACCTTCAGGATCAGCGTAGATGGGGCGTTCTCTCGGGTTCGCCCTGTCGCCGCCGCGTCCCACAAGGATCAGTCTTCGGCCCCGTTCTGTACGTACTGTACACGAACGATCTGCCTGTTTATCCCGGGGTCACGTTATCTCTATTTGCCGACGACGCGTTGTTTCATTTTAGCTCGCTTTCGCCTTGGTGGACGAGCGTGATGTTACAACGCCAGTTGGCTATGCTTCCGGACTGGCTAAGGAAGTGGCGGGTAGCGATCAATACGCAGAAATCCGAGGCGATCTGTTTTACTCATAAGTCCATTTCCCGATGCCAATCCCTCTAATTAGAGGGGAGACCCATCAACTGGACTGCGACGGTGAAGTACCTAGATGTTCGGCTTGATCGGCACCTAAACTTCAGCGCCCATGTGACCGCAACCATCAACAAGGCTCGTGGCGTCAGAGCCAAGCTATCACTTATGCTTTCGCGGAACAGCTGCCTGGCTGTCCGTACAAAACTTACATTGTATCTACTGTTCCTCCGAAAAGTACTCACTTATGCTTTGCCCGCTTGGTGGCCTCTCCGGTCGGCCACCAGCAGGCATAGGCTGACTATATTCCAGAACTGGACCCTACGCTTCCTCACGGGGTCCCCGTGGTATGTGCGAAATTCCGCCATTCACCGGGGCCTTCGTGTTCCCACCTTAAAGGTCTTCGTCTGGTCCTTGGCAACGAATTTGTTCGCCAAGGTAGGCGAGTCCCCTTATCCGCACCTCCAAAGGCTGAATAGCGTGGAGAATACACCGGCCCCCTCGCCGCGTCAGGCGACCTAGGGCGCTGTTAGACGACCTTCCCCCCTAAGTTCATCACATGAACCCCCAGAAACGAAACCCCCAACCTTCTGGAGACTGAACTGATCACCATCATTCACTACCTGCGCCTGCCGAAACTGTAGTCAATCATGCTGCGGCAGATTGGATTGGATTGATTTATTGCCAGCATCGGCTTTGCCGATTCGGCAGGGCTTTGATCCGGGACACGGGCTCCCGCGAGGTTGTGCAAATGCCTTCCTTGCGAGAGCCGACTGCCCCGGTGACGAGTCCCTTCGACTCGGCCGCCGCATTCGGGCGGTCGAGCCTCTTGTTCTCGCCAGCGTGCCTCTAAGTTTCCGTGGGCTATGTCCTCGGAGACCAAGGAGCCGCGACCAGGCGTTGCAATTGGCTGAAGCCATGACCACTAAGATCCCCGTCAGCACCTGCTTTGCTGATTTGGCAGGGTAATGACCTGAGACACGGGCTCCTGCGAGGTTGTGCAAGTGCCTTCCTTGCGGAAGCTGGCTGTCTCGGAGTCATTCCTTACCGTTTCGGCCGACGCCCTAGGGCGCCCGAGCCTCTTGTCCTCGCCAGTGCATCACTACGTTCCCAAAGGCTAGCCTGAGGGGACCGTGGTGTCGCGCCTCGGCGGGACAATTGGCTGCAGCAAAAGCTCAAGCTTGCCTCCGTGGTGGCCATGTAATTTATCATGGACCCGCGGACTGCACCATAACTCCCTTGTGCAGAGCAAACGACCGCGCTGACCTGTTGGCACCTGGCGTTCATCAGGCCTAGGCCTGGATAACGCACACAAATTAGGGTGCAAGACGCCCTCGCATCATCCATCCATCCATCCTGGGTTAGGTTTGAAATGAGCTGAGGGAGTTCTTCAACATCTGTCTCCATAAGATGAGCAGACTGTACAGCAGCGAATCGTTCATTTATAGTTTCCATTGAAGCCGATCTCATTGTCAGTTCTTGATAAAATTTATCTATACATTCAAACATGCATCTTCTTAAATCTTGTTGTAGAGAGAGGCCTTCGTCTCTTGCTTTTTCTCCCGGCATCATTTTCTTGAATCTTCTACGTCCACTTTTTTCAACTGGTATGTCCAAGTCTTTACAAGTGTTTGTTGCAAAATCAACCAATCCATGCGTAATTTTTTTATGTTGTCTTTTATTTCAATGAAACATAAGAGTCCGCGGTGGCTTAGTGGATATAACGATAGGTCTTCTCATTCGGAGGACCAAGGTTCGAATCCCGGCCCGGCACCTCTGCCTTTTTTTCGAAAGAAACAATGCTATGTGCTGTACGACAATAACCGCTGTACTCAAGTGGTTCGGATTCCACTATAAGCAGAAGGACCCGTCATTATGGGGAGTTATGACCCATAATGACGAGTAGGATTAGGGTTTTAATTGTAAATGGGTATATCCCGTAAAAATATTAAATAAATAAATAAAATAATAATATTCCTTATAGTTAGAAACGTAAACTAGGTTATATGCTTTATTTCTTATGTCATAAAAATATATATATTCGAAGGCCTCTCAGAATTTAGAATTACCCGCAATAATCTATGAATAGAATGGATTGTAAAAAATGTGATTTAAGTTTTTTATGAGACACATTTTAAATTTTGAATACAAATTCGTCTCGTCGTGGGGCCCCTCCCAGGCGGGGGCCTGGGGCGGTACGCCCCCTCCGCCCCCCCTTGGTACGCTACTGACAAGAAGTCGAACATAGTTCCAGTAAACCAAGGAGAAACAATAAACCAAATTTTCACAATAAATAATAAATAAAACTCTGGATAATAAAAAATAGATGCCAGAAGAAGAAGGAAAACCATACCATGGAAAATTAACGAAAGTATAAACACAACCTGGAAGAAATACTGGTGACCCATAGCAAGAAACAACAAGGTTTTGTTAAGTATAATTAAAATTACCAATAATCACGAACTAAATTAATTACGGTAACCTTTTTTTACCAACAATAACTCTCACTCCGAACTTTGAACACTAAATTCTTTCAAGGATTGATAGGTAATATTTATTAAAACTGTATGTAACTGTAACTTAACCTAAGTACGAAGCCTTAAAGTAAATCATTTCAAATGTATTTACGGGTACATTTAATGAATTTAAGGCATATATATTTGCCGTAATCTCGTCAATGAACCTAGAAATGCTGACCCTGGAATCTGGTTGTACGGACTAGACTGAAGATATTGGTAATTTTATACACTTTAAGCCTCATTAAAAAAAAATACTGTTTTGTAATATAGAATCATGTTGTATATTAGATGTCTATATTACGTTTTTTTAAACATAAAAACCAAATGAAATACTTTAAAAATAGGTTAAAATAACTGTATTGTACTTTCAGTAATACCTATCTTGAGTAACAATAGCACACATACTAATACTACTACTACTTAAGGAAGTAAAGGATGTTACCAATAAGCACTGGTTATGCATGTAATATGCTTAAAACTGTAAAGTCTTCCTGTTTCTTGATCCCAACTACACAGCTGGTGACATTTACTGGATAATTATTACAAATCAGTATTAATGTTTATAATGTTTAAAGTAAAAAAGTAGATATTCATAATATATTCATATATGCTCAAATTTTTCTTGTTATGTTATATTATTATTAATAATAAAAAAACGTTTGACAAGAATATACTTTTTATTTTGTAAATTACAAATGTTTCCATAATAATCCAACTATCATCGTCAGATAATAAAACAAATAAAATAAAGTTTTTTTATTATTAATAATATTCATAATAATACAAATTTATATACTATTGTTACGACGGTCTACTCGATCGTCGTAGGTACAGTGGAAACAAAATAAGTACAAGACAACAATTAAGTCACTAATCACACCTTTAATTTTTACAGTTAAACAGATCGTAATTAACAACACAGTGTCTACAACAAATCAAATGAAAATTGTTCACACGCAATAAAATGTCAACTAATATTAAAACTCAATTGTATTACAATTATACCGTCCGAATATAAAACGCAACACTTCACTAATAACTACTTGAACGTACACAGTAATAACTCGAACCGCTCTGTAAATATATCGCACTAATACTCTCGAACCGCACAGTAAAAATTCGCCTAATACTAAACTGAACGTCGTTTGAGTACCGGTATTTATAGCTAGTCGAATATCTAGGCGATTCCTAATTGCGTCGTAGCGTGCGTACGAACTACGTAATTAACTGCGGCCTTGACACAGGCCGAGCGCCCCGCGAAGCCCGGCACAGTCGAGAAGATTCTCGCAAAATGCGTCTAGTAGCACGTACACCACACGCTTACATTCTGGATGTCTCTGGAACGTTCGATAAAGACGTAGATTGTTCGTGATGCCGTAACACTATATTTAACTGTAAAGAGATATATTAACAATAAGACAAACTAATTATACAATGTTTAACTGTAAAGGTAGGTATTCAGAATAGAAAAATAAATATACAGTGGTTGAGTGTACAGAGAGTATTCAGAATTCGCATTCATAAGTGTCTATTTGCTTCAAAATAAATGTAGGCTTAAATATGACTATACATTCCTCATGTGCAGAAAACATGTTTATGCAGACTGATAAACATAAGTTAATGGATATAAGTACCCATTTTAGACAGTTAATCAGTTGTAAGTATTGTTCAACATTACTCATTACTTATGTCAGGTTTCATGTTAAATGAGACAAAACTTTACATTGACAAAGCAAAAATACAATTTATAACAGATCATGATATGTATTCCCAATGGTTTTGCTACTCCCAGTCACCATCTTTCTTGGGCATTCTATAAATCATTCTCAAGGTCCCTCGCCCTGTAAGACTGTGAGAAAATTCCAGAATAAAAAAACTGTCGTGTCTGAAATTTAAAACCAAACACATGCGCGCACACACAAAATCCAGACCACATATGTGTAGACTTGATCTGTTAAATTCAAGAAAGTATCATCAGCATAAAACATAATAAAATAACTGGAATCTTCCACCAACAAAAATAGTCAGTGAATTTCTCATGGGAACCTACAAGTCATTAGCTTCGGTTTTACAGTGTGGAATTCTTGGACCTAAAACAAAACACCTATCCCTTCTTACCTTCCTAACAACCTATCAACTAAAAGACAAATGAATTTTTAATATAAATAAAACTATGAAGTAGAACGCAATAAACACAAAATTCATTGTCCAATTGGTGTGTGCATGTGTGTGTGTGTGTGTGTGTGTGTGTGTGTGTGTGTGTGTGTGTGTGTGTGTGTGTGTGTGTGTGTGTGTGTGTGTGTGTGTGTGTGTGTGTGTGTGTGTGTGTGTGTGTGTGTGTGTGTGTGTGTGTGTGTGTGTGTGTGTGTGTGTGTGTGTGTGTGTGTGTGTGTGTGTGTGTGTGTGTTATAATGTTATAATATATATAAAAATTTTAAATATTATATTTTAAATAAATTACATTTGTTTATGTTTTAAAAAAAGATAGTGAAACTAAATTTTACTGACTTAAAGGAATAAGTTACTAAGTTCTCTTTGTGAGTTTAATTTTTTTACTCATTGTTTTTTGACACGCTTACAATCCACCCCCTTAAAATCTAGGGTACACCTCCTACACTATGAATGATTGATGTAAATAAAGGTGGAAAACATATACTGTAAATGGAAACATACAGATATACAGTCAAAATAACAATTGTAGATAATTATAAATAAAAACTGATTTTAAAACAATAAAGAGTCTGCATGAAAATAAAATGAAGTGTCTTCAATAATTCTCTGAATCTTATAGCCATCAGAAGGTAGAAAAATTGAAACTTTCTTTATATACCTAGGCCCATCTATTTTAGGAAACATAACTTCCTCAGTTCTCTCAGTTCTTCTCCATCCACGATTGTGAATATCCAGAATGAATTTTTAGGTCATCTGCCCACATCACTTGGGGTCTTTCTACACCTCTTTTGTCTCTCCAAGGTCTTCAATGTATTATGTATTTGTTCTACCAGTTACTTTGTTATCTAATGCTGTGAGCCAATCCAGGATCATCATATTCTTAATCAACATTATTTTTCCTGACTATTAGTCTTACACATAACATCTGCCTTTTCCATTGTCCTTTGTACATTTGAGTTATCAACACCAAAACCTGTGAGAAGACATAACTAAATGCAAAAACCTCGTTCTTGAAGTCAAGTTGTTGTAGGTATATTTATTTTTAATCATGTTAATATTTGCCACCACTGGTCTCTTTGTTCTTACTGTTTGGTTTTATTTATTTATTATCCCAGGAATAAATATTCATGGAACATCACACGTCATCATCAACTTCAACAAGGCTTGAACAAAAGCAGATAGACTAGAGCTGTTTGGAGCTAACTCCAATGTTCTTCAGATGCCCCACGCTTCTCTGTCCTTTGGCTTATGATTCAGTAGTTGTTTCCATGCGGCAGTCATCCATTCGGTCAGACTTTCTAACCATTTTAGCCAATACTGGGCAACCCTATCAAGTACACTCATAATATTCAGTTCCTGCCATATCTATGCATTTCTTCTGTCATCTTGAAGAGTTTATCCCACGCATGCCTATGAAATTTCATTTCAGCTGCTTGAATACAACTGGCCTAAAGTTTATTTAAAGTCCAATTCTCTGACCTAGAGAAGTGTGGAGAGGGCCATCACCTTATAGAACTTCAGGGGGTGTTTCTTTACGCGTTGATTTTAGAGTTCACCCTATGATCACGCACATACTGTTGAATTTGCATAGCTTATTTACCATGTTATTGTTTGTAATATAAGAAACATTATAGCCTGGATATTCAAAATTACTGTCCTACTCCAGAACAGTACTGTCTGCAACAAATGGAAGTATTTGAGCAGTATTTTTGCTCAAATGGAATCGGCCCCAAGAAATCCCATTGGGATGAGTTCCATCCCTGCTCTTGGGGTAAGAAATTGCCCCCCTGAAGATGGATAACACTTAGTTGGTCAATGGCGTAGGATATGGGTGGTAAGGAGAAACCACCACATCGAAGATCCTTATGGATACCACAAACAGAGAAAACTGGTCCCTTTAGTCTAGAAGACAGCCAGTTTTATGGGAGACAACCCAGACAGAAAATCAGGCTGAATGTGTTAAGCGAGAAAGTGGCAGCCTCACCATCAACGTACCCTGCGATATGCTGGAACATACCCAGAGGACACATTAAATACTAAATTCTCTCAGTCAAGATATAACTGGACAGATCAATCTTCATACATCTGTTCAAATATTAGATACTATCCTATTCTGATAATGGAGTCTTCATCTCATACTATTATTTTTGTTACACTATTAAAACCTTCATACTTCGTCCTTCCATGTCGGATTGCTGAAACATTTAATTTAGACCTGTTTTGTCATTTATTTTTTGGATGATACTATCAGTGTATCTTAACATGTTCAGATTTTCTTTATACACTCCAACACCTAGTTGTTACCAACACAATTTTCTGGACACTGTCTATTGCTTGAATGAAATATCGAAGTGATACTGGGAAAACTTAATATAATGACTACCAAAATATTTAATAATGCTTCATTTCTGAATTGATAACCACATTTTACTGATACAATGTTATTACAAATTTCAGAAATTTTGCCCAATCTATTATGTAGGATGCTCAGTAGTAAAACTGCTGCCTGTTGTATAGTAGTGAACTCCCAAACAAGATTCAAAGTAATATTTTGAATATTGTATAATGCATTAAGTAATATTGTGATTGATATTATTAAAACTATTTGTCATTAAAATACATATAGGTTAAGTCTGTAGGTTATGTTACTTAGATGTATTTACATTATCTACAATTTAACTTCTGTATATTGAGACACTATTTATAGATTACACAAGAATGTTGTGACGATTTAAATAAAAGAAATAATCAAGAAAATAAAATTTTTAAAAAATTAAGGTTGCGAGCTCTTAAGCCATTTAAATCTCACTGTATTAATATAAAACACCTGTATGTACTCAGTATGAGAGGAAGCAGTAATTAATTAGTTATAAGATACTCTAATAAAAAGGATAAATTGTAAAGAGTTATTAATATCGTATTTAACCCTTTGCTTGTGAGCAGGCGCTGTCCTGTTGATTCCAGACTCGACATGTTTTCCGAGTCTTATGTAAGTTAGAATAAGATAAAAAAAAAACTAATGTTAATAATTAAAAATCTGAAGACATAAATAGTCGCTAAAACAACTGATTTAAATTATGTATATTTGTTTAGGGATAGGTTGTATAAATAAAAATGTTAACTTAAATATAGTTAGGAACTATATTCTCGCGCGGAAATTGTCCCACTAACTTTTGCCCAGTACCAGGCGAAGGGAGCGGAATCTCTCTCTCTTGCAATGGTGACTTCGTACAGTATAGACGTAGGAGCTGTGCGCTTACAATATGTTAACTATATTTTGTCTCACCTTAAGATGGTGTACCAGATGTAGCTGTTTAAAGTATCTGGATGTGTTAATTAATATAGTCATGTAAATAGACAAGAAATTTAAAGTAAAAAATCGAAACGTAAAAAAGGAGTGTAACGCAAGATGACTTCGTGCTTCAACAAATAACAACAATTCCAAAGTCATACCTGGAGATGTGAACTATCAGAAGCCACAAACTCTACTGCACGTGACAGAATATGCAGATCAGGACATCCGAGAATCTACAAGATCATCGTAGATATCTACACGACATATTGTTCAACCTGCGAACTTTTGGAGCCCTTTACAGAGGAAAGCCAGACCGAGATGCCGACGTAGCAGTTCCTGTTTCCCAAGAGGGATACCCCAGGACGAGTCTTCTGCATACCAATTAAAAGGTGACTCGATAGCCTGTCTATCGAGGGTTACTAATATTTGTCACACAACACTACTTGAAAGAGACTTTTCAGAAACTATTAACTTTGTAAAGACTAATAAATTAAATCTAAGAATTTCATGTAACTATTCTAACTTCATACGTTGTAACAGTTTATATGCTAATGTAGAGTAATATAATTCAAGCAATGATACCATTCTTCCAATGGTTGAATAAAAGAAAGTCTTGCAAGCTAATATCATGAAATGAGTATAATTAAAAGTCTTAATTACAGAAATACAGAAAGTTGACCCGGATCCGAGGTATAGCTATATATAATCAAGTTTGATCTCAAAGTTTAAAGAAACCTTTCAAATAACTTAATAATTGAATTAGTAATGTCATGGGATCTGTCAGTAAATGTTTTTAAATGTTAAATAAAGAGAAGTCTTCTTGTTACACACATATGAGGAGTGCTTAAATCAATTGTATACCTTGCCATTGTTTCCTTACACAGTTAGTAAGTAATTTGTTATATTAATTATTTGTAATCAATTCTGTTACAACGTAGGCAGCCCATCTAATTAACGGAGTTTAATTACGAGGGGTTCCCTGGATTTGTAACGCGGCGAAAAGACGTTACAAAAGTGCGCGACTCTGCTTTCTTGTAAAAAAAAAAAAAGGGTAATTGTTTACAGAGTGTCACAAAAGTGCGGCACTCTGCTAAAATTTTATAAAGGTGTTTTAAGCAAACAAAATTGCGTCATTTAAAAAAAAATAAAGGAAACAAAGGAAAGAGTTTTAATTGTGTATAGAGTGTCACAAACAAAATTGCATTCACTATGCGTGGATAAATTGTATGATCAATAACTAAATATATAATATTGATATATGCACTCAGAAAGTTACTTTAATAAATGTAATGTTCAAAACATATTTAATAGTGTACTAAGTTACGTAGATGGTAGTATGTATAAGTAAAATATCCTTAGCGTCATACAATGCATGTAGCTTTTGCATTCTATAGGCCAGTAGGAACCGGCATAATTCGATATAAGTACTTGCATACATGAATTGTGACCAAGCATAACAATTTTGGTCAACCGAACAATCTGTAACAGGTTTGTTTACGACAATCTATGACCTGTTGTTTCCTGAATCATTCTGCACAGTGTATGTCCAACTATCTAGCTTACATACACTAGTATGTGTTATAAAAAAAATTTGATTAAATATATCTTTGTTAATAATAATAAAGTAATTAAGTAGAAGTTCGTGATTTAAAACTTGTGAACAAAATAAGTAATTATTTAATTGAGAAAAGTTTATGAATGAACGGAGCCAAAGTGTTGCCAAGCGTAGTAATAATAAATGTGTTGCATAAGATTGCGCTCTCCTTCTCTCATGTTTATACCGGTTTAGAGTACGTATACAGTAGTTGTGTTATTCAGTCGCATTGTGGAGAACAATAAGAGTAAAACCCCCTTTCTCACTGACACGATCAACCCTCTTTGTTAACTAAATATGTAGGCCACCCTCTGACCTACATTCCAGTAAACAGCTGATCGGCTATTTAACCTTGAAAAATATGTGTGTGTGATTTCTGTCTCTCCCTTAGAAGAGAAATTGTTCTTTTCTAATTTGTGTAAATTGATTACTTATGAATTTATTATATGTATATGTAATATATGTGTAATATACTAGTATTAATTTTAAGTACGTGCTAATGTGTTAGAACAAAATGGCCCAATTTAACCCGGATTTGTTATTAAAAGACGAGCTGTCTTACGAAGCCCTTTTGCGTGGACAACCCCATGCTGATGTAACAGTCGCGGAATTACGAAGTTCAATTCGCGAATGTGGATTTGATGCGCCCGTGCAATTAAACAATCTAACCCAACTCGATTATGAAAGCGAGAAAGAAATTTGTAATGCCAAGTATAGTGAACTATACTTATTGTCTCAAACACTCCATGACGAGAAATCTCCGGCAAAAATTTTGCGGACTACCCAGAGAATAGAGCATTTAACCAGGCGAATAAAAAATTTGTCGATCTGGCCGAATCTCACAGAAATACCCGTTGATGTACAAAAGCTAGCAGACGAAGCTCTACTCCGCTTACCTTCAATTATCAACGATTTAAGACGAAAATCCGACTCATTCAGGATGGACGAAATAGAGAAATCATTAATGAAAATACACATCTCCCCAGTACAATCCCCCACCATTGGTTTACCTCCGCCTAACTCGGATCGGAACTCACCTATCGTATCGCAAGTGCAAGCGAACCCAGAACAAAAAACTGATACAGATGTAAATGTCCCTCCTCCCGAGCATTTTCAGTTTCGTCCCGGAAATAATGAATTGACCAACACCCCCAATGAATCTAATCACCCTCATCGAGGAATTACCCACGTGAACTATAACGCAGATCTATACGGAAAAATGACTCACCCTGTGGAGAAGATTTTAACCGAAATCCCTTATACAGATGTTTTAAATGTTTCCAAGTTACTAACATTTATTAGTTATCTTCTTCAGATAAAGGATCTACAGCAGCTGAATGACTGGCAAATTTTACAAGTTCTGTTACCAAAGTGTAAACCCCCGTTAAAAAATCGTGTGCTAGAAGCCCTAACCTCTACTTTCCCAGTAGAAGAGCTACATAGCTCTTTAATAAAATACTTTATTCCCACCGGCATCTATGAGGAAATAAAAAGGAAGACAGTACTCCGAGTACAAGGACATCAGGAGAGATTAGCTCACTACATCTCCGATATTAAGGAGTCCTCTCGACTACTACGTGTAAGCTGGAATGAAACACAACTGGTGGACACCATTTTAATAGGAGTGTCACCTGAAGAAAGATCTCGACTATCATTGATGAATAGACCCAATACAATTGCTGATCTAGAACAGTGCAGTATCCATTCTTCAAATGTATGGTACTCAGATCAAAATAGAGAAGCAATGAAAACCTCTGGAACTAATAGACATCAATTGCGAGCACTACTGCCTGATGTAACAACCTCGTATGAAAGACAAGTTTCTAGTAGACCTCACCATGTGCGCAAAGCTGGTAAGTTAACTGTAAACCCAGATAAAGCGGAAACCAAGTACCCACCTCGCAGAAAACCCACCTGTTATAAATGTGGCAAATATGGGCACATAAGAAGAGAGTGCAAAAGTAAGCCATTGGAACGGAATAACCCCAATTCAAAAAACATGTAAGGCAGGGAGACCCGAAAACCTGTGTCTTCCGCAGCTACTCGAAACTAGGTAAACTAAAAGAAACCAATAATAATAAGAATGAATTATTCTGTAACCAAGTGAAAAACAAAAAAGGTGCGAAAGAAATCGACCCCTATGTGCGAGAATTTCGTGAAAAGTGTAATGCGATTAATAGATGTAAATGGAAAAAAAAATCTACTACCATTAATACAAGTCGACTTAGGCGTTACATCCCCCATCGCCTTAATTGATTCGGGATCTAGTAGAAGCTTAATCAGCCAAGAATTAGCGTACATGTTAGCTAAACATCATCTAGTAAAACGGAACCAACCTGTGAATATAAACTGTGCTACTGTACCGCCTTTTCGCCTCGTTACAAATCCAGGGAACCCCTCGTAATTAAACTCCGTTAATTAGATGGGCTGCCTACGTTGTAACAGAATTGATCACCAATAATTAATATAACAAATTACTTACTAACTGTGTAAGGAAACAATGGCAAGGTATACAATTGATTTAAGCACTCATCATATGTGTGTAACAAGAAGACTTCTCTTTATTTAACATTAAAAAACATATACTGACAGATCCCATGACTTTACTAATTCAATTATCAAGTTATTTGAAAGGTTTCTTTAGACTTTGAGATCAAACTTGATTTTATATAGCTATACCTCGGATCCGGGTCAACTTTCTGTATTTCTGTAATTAAGACTTTTAATTATACTCATTTCATGATATTAGCTTGCAAGACTTTCTTTTATTCAACCATTGGAAGAATGGTATCATTGCTTGAATTATATTACTCTACATTAGCATATAAACTGTTACAACGTATGAAGTTAGAATAGTTACATGAAATTCTTAGATTTAATTTATAAGTCTTTACAAAGTTAATAGTTTCTGAAAAGTCTCTTTCAAGTAGTGTTGTGTGACAAACATTAGTAACCCTCGATAGACAGGCTATCGAGTCACCTTTTAATTGGTATGCAGAAGACTCGTCCTGGGGTATCCCTCTTGGGAAACAGGAACTGCTACGTCGGCATCTCGGTCTGGCTTTCCTCTGTAAAGGGCTCCAAAGTTCGCAGGTTGAACAATATGTCGTGTAGATATCTACGATGATCTTGTAGATTCTCGGATGTCCTGATCTGCATGTTCTGTCACGTGCAGTAGAGTTTGTGGCTTCTGATAGTTCACATCTCCGGTTATGACTTTGGAATTGTTGTTATTTGTTTGAAGTCATCTTGTGTTACACTCCTTTTTTTTTGTTTCGATTTTTTTACCTTAAATTTCTTGTCTATTTACATGATTATATTAATTAACACATCCAGATGCTTTAAACAACTACATCTGGTACACCATCTTAAGGTGAAGCAAAATATCGTTAACATATTGTAAGCGCACAGCTCCTACGTCTATACTGTACGAAGTCACCATTGCAAGAGAGAGAAATTCCGCTCCCTTCGCCTGGTACTGGGCAAAAGTTAGTGGGACAATTTCCGCGCGAGAATATAGTTCCTAACTATATTTAAGTTAACATTTTTATTTATACAAACTATCCCTAAACAAATATACATAATTTAAATCAGTTGTTATAGCGACTATTTATGTCTTCAGATTTTTTTATTATTAACATTAATTTTTTATCTTATTCTTACTCACACAAGACTCGGAAAGCATGTCGAGTCTGGAATCAACAGGATAGCGCCTGCTTACAAGCAAAGGGTTAAATACGATATTAATAACTCTTTACAATTTATCTTTTTATTAGACCATCTTCTAAATAACTAATTAATTACTGCTTCCTCTCATACTGAGTACATACAGGTATTTTATATTAATACAGTGAGATTTAAATAGCTTAAGAGCTCGCAACCTTAATTTTTAAATTTTTTTATTTTCTTGATTATTGGTACAATTTAAATCGTCGCAGACCCCACCGCTTAAATTGCACGCTACGGTTTAGCCTTTTTAGTCTAACTCACTATTGGGCACTGGGAGCACGATTAGTGTCAGTGTGTGAAGTTATTTATTATTAGTGCACAGTTTGTTTTTTCTAATTCTCTTTAACTGACATTGTTCATTTAAATGATCGCCTTCGTGAAATTCCCTTTTTTCTTACTTTTTAAGTACTAACTTACATTTTAATCTTAATACAAATTTCCAAACCTTAGATTGGAATGATCCCTACTTATCCGTAACTCACAACATCCCGGCCCGACTGACACCAGCTTACTCTAACTAAGGAAGTTAGCTTTCAGCAATTATTAATGATCTTTGGCACATTTCTGCCCTATCATTACCCTTTCAGTCGGCGCCGTTGTGACCTGTTACGTTACATTTATAATCACTACTTGATTATATCTCATAAACTTATTTCTAATGTGATCTAAAGAGGATCCCATACTCCACTTTAGATTACTGGTTTGAGAGAAGCGGAATCTCACGAATATGATTCTCTTTTATCTCTTTTTACAATACTTAAACAAACTATGCGGGAGGGGAGACACTTTACACAATGCATTGTTCATTGTAATACACACTAGGGGTGGTTTTCAATTGTTCAGGCTAGCACCGGTTTCTCACAATAGAGAGGGTGGGTTGCTGCTTACTACCTTACTGAACACGCTTTAATTTTCTCTTACTGGCCACCACTGCGAAGTGTTTACAAAGTGTAACTGTACTTTTATAATTATTTTCTTTTTTCCTACTTACTTCTACACTTCACACAATTTTAGTATAACTTAGGATTTATTTAGCTATAGTATTTAAATCAATTATTATTATTCACTTTATTATTTATTATTTATTAAACTACTTTGGGGATTTAAGAAACGCTCCTAGAACTATTGTATATTTAATCACCATATTTATTTAGCACACTTTATTTTCACAGGTTGGTTCCGTTTTACTAGATGATGTTTAGCTAACATGTCCGCTAATTCTTGGCTGATTAAGCTTCTACTAGATCCCGAATCAATTAAGGCAATGGGGAATGTAACGCCTAAATCGACTCGTATTAATGGTAGTAAATTTTTTTTCCATTTACATCTATTAATCGCATTACACTTTTCACGAAATTCTCGCACATAGGGGTCGATTTCTTTCGCACCTTTTTTGTTTTTCACTTGGTTACAGAATAATTCATTCTTATTATTATTGGTTTCTTTTAGTTTACCTAGTTTCGAGTAGCTGCGGAAGACACAGGTTTTCGGGTCTCCCTGCCTTACATGTTTTTTGAATTGGGGTTATTCCGTTCCAATGGCTTACTTTTGCACTCTCTTCTTAGGTGCCCATATTTGCCACAATTATAACAGGTGGGTTTTCTGCGAGGTGGGTACTTGGTTTCCGCTTTATCTGGGTTTACAGTTAACTTACCAGCTTTGCGCACATGGTGAGGTCTACTAGAAACTTGTCTTTCATACGAGGTTGTTACATCAGGCAGTAGTGCTCGCAATTGATGTCTATTAGTTCCATAGGTTTTCATTGCTTCTCTATTTTGATCTGAGTACCATACATTTGAAGAATGGATACTGCACTGTTCTAGATCAGCAATTGTATTGGGTCTATTCATCAATGATAGTCGAGATCTTTCTTCAGGTGACACGCCTACTAAAATGGTGTCCACCAGTTGTGTTTTATTCCAGCTTACACGTAATAGTCGAGAGGATTCCCTAATGTCGGAGATGTAGTGAGCTAATCTCTCCTGATGTCCTTGTACTCGGAGTACTGTCTTCCTTTTTATTTCCTCATAGATGCCGGTGGGAATAAAGTATTTTATTAAAGAGCTATGTAGCTCTTCTACTGGGAAAGTAGAGGTTAGGGCTTCTAGCACACGATTTTTTAACGGGGGTTTACACTTTGGTAACAGAACTTGTAAAATTTGCCAGTCATTCAGCTGCTGTAGATCCTTTATCTGAAGAAGATAACTAATAAATGTTAGTAACTTGGAAACATTTAAACCATCTGTATAAGAGATTTCGGATAAAATCTTCTCCACAGGGTGAGTCATTTTTCCGTATAGATCTGCGTTATAGTTCACGTGGGTAATTCCTCGATGAGGGTGATTAGATTCATTGGGGGTGTTGGTCAATTCATTATTTCCGGGACGAAACTGAAAATGCTCGGGAGGAGGGACATTTACATCTGTATCAGTATTTGGTTCTGGGTTCGCTTGCACTTGCGATACGATAGGTGAGTTCCGATCCGAGTTAGGCGGAGGTAAACCAGTGGTGGGGGATTGTACTGGGGAGATGTGTATTTTCATTAATGATTTCTCTATTTCGTCCATCCTGAATGAGTCGGATTTTCGTCTTAAATCGTTGATAATTGAAGGTAAGCGGCGTAGAGCTTCGTCTGCTAGCTTTTGTACATCAACGGGTATTTCTGTGAGATTCGGCCAGATCGACAAATTTTTTATTCGCCTGGTTAAATGCTCTATTCTCTGGGTAGTCCGCAAAATTTTTGCCGGAGATTTCTCGTCTTGGAGTGTTTGAGACAATAAGTATAGTTCACTATACTTGGTATTACAAATTTCTTAACCGCTTTCATAATCGAGTTGGCTTAGATTGTGTAATTGCACGGGCGCATCAAATCCACATTCGCGAATTGAACTTCGTAATTCCGCGACTGTTACATCAGCATGGGGTAGTCCACGCAAAAGGGCTTCGTAAGACAGCTCGTCTTTTAATAACAAATCCGGGTTAAATTGGGCCATTTTGTTCTAACACATTAGCACGTACTTACAATTAATACTAGTATATTACACATATATTACATATACATATAATAAATTCATAAGTAATCAATTTACACAAATTAGAAAAGAACAATTTCTCTTCTAAGGGAGAGACAGAAATCACACACACATATCTTTCATAGTTAAATAGCCGATCAGCTGTTTACTGGAATGTAGGTCAGAGGGTGGCCTACATATTTAGTTAACAAGGAGGGTTGAGCGTGTGTGACAGGGACAAAGGGGGTTTTACTCTTATTGTCCTCTACACAAAGCGACAGAATTACACCAACGACCGGTATAAACACGAGAAAAGGGGAGCGCAATCTTATGCAACACATTTATTATTATTCCGCTTAGACAACACTTTGGCTTCGTTCATTCATAAACTTTTCTCAATTAAATAATTACTTATTTTGTTCACAAGTTTTAAATCACGAACTTCTACTTAATTACTTTATTATTCTTAACAAAGTTATTTTTAATCAAATTTTCTTTTATAACACATACTAGTGTATGTAAGCTAGATAGTTGGACATACACTGTGCAGAATGATTCAGGAAACAACAGGTTATAGATTGTCGTAAACAAACCTGTTACAGATTGTTCGGTTGACCAAAATTGTTATGCTTGGTCACAATTCATGTATGGAAGTACTTACATCGAATTATGCAGGTTGTGCCGGTAGGAACCTGCATATTGCATTTTACATTGTATGACGCTAATGACATTTTACTTATACATACTACCATCTACGTATTAAGTTACGTATTAATACACTATTAAATATGTTTTGAACATTACATTTATTAAAGTAACTTTCTGAGTGCATATATCAATATTATATATTTAGTTATTGATCTTACAATTTATCCACGCATAGTGAATGCAATTTTGTTTGTGACACTATATACACACTTAAAACTCTTTCCTTTGTTTCCTTTATTTTTTTGAATGACGCAATTTTGTTTGCTTAAAACACCTTTATAAAATTTAGCAGAGTGCCGCACTTTTGTGACACTCTGTAAACAATTACCCTTTTATTTTTTTTACAAGTAAGCAGAGTGGCGCAGCTCTGTTTGCGTCACGATGCTTAACAACCCTTTACATAAATCAGCAGAGTGGCGCATTTCTGTAACGCCTTTTCGCGGCGTTACAAATCCAGGGAACCCCTCGTAATTAAACTCCGTTAATTAGATGGGCTGCCTACGTTGTAACAGAATTGATCACCAATAATTAATATAACAAATTACTTACTAACTGTGTAAGGAAACAATGGCAAGGTATACAATTGATTTAAGCACTCATCATATGTGTGTAACAAGAAGACTTCTCTTTATTTAACATTTAAAAACATATACTGACAGATCCCATGACTTTACTAATTCAATTATTAAGTTATTTGAAAGGTTTCTTTAGACTTTGAGATCAAACTTGATTTTATATAGCTATACCTCGGATCCGGGTCAACTTTCTGTATTTCTGTAATTAAGACTTTTAATTATACTCATTTCATGATATTAGCTTGCAAGACTTTCTTTTATTCAACCATTGGAAGAATGGTATCATTGCTTGAATTATATTACTCTACATTAGCATATAAACTGTTACAACGTATGAAGTTAGAATAGTTACATGAAATTCTTAGATTTAATTTATTAGTCTTTACAAAGTTAATAGTTTGTGAAAAGTCTCTTTCAAGTAGTGTTGTGTGACAAATATTAGTAACCCTCGATAGACAGGCTATCGAGTCACCTTTTAATTGGTATGCAGAAGACTCGTCCTGGGGTATCCCTCTTGGGAAACAGGAACTGCTACGTCGGCATCTCGGTCTGGCTTTCCTCTGTAAAGGGCTCCAAAAGTTCGCAGGTTGAACAATATGTCGTGTAGATATCTACGATGATCTTGTAGATTCTCGGATGTGCTGATCTGCATATTCTGTCACGTGCAGTAGAGTTTGTGGCTTCTGATAGTTCACATCTCCGGTTATGACTTTGGAATTGTTGTTATTTGTTGAAGCACTAAGTCATCTTGTGTTACACTCCTTTTTTTTGTTTCGATTTTTTTACCTTAAATTTCTTGTCTATTTACATGATTATATTAATTAACACATCCAGATGCTTTAAACAACTACATCTGGTACACCATCTTAAGGTGAAGCAAAATATCGTTAACATATTGTAAGCGCACAGCTCCTACGTCTATACTGTACGAAGTCACCATTGCAAGAGAGAGAAATTCCGCTCCCTTCGCCTGGTACTGGGCAAAAGTTAGTGGGACAATTTCCGCGCGAGAATATAGTTCCTAACTATATTTAAGTTAACATTTTTATTTATACAAACTATCCCTAAACAAATATACATAATTTAAATCAGTTGTTTTAGTGACTATTTATGTCTTCAGATTTTTTTATTATTAACATTAATTTTTTATCTTATTCTTACTCACACAAGACTCGGAAAGCATGTCGAGTCTGGAATCAACAGGACAGCGCCTGCTTACAAGCAAAGGGTTAAATACGATATTAATAACTCTTTACAATTTATCTTTTTATTAGACCATCTTCTAAATAACTAATTAATTACTGCTTCCTCTCATACTGAGTACATACAGGTATTTTATATTAATACAGTGAGATTTAAATAGCTTAAGATCTCGCAACCTTAATTTTTAAATTTTTTTTTTTTTTTTTAATTTTTTTATTAATATCGTATTTAACCCTTTGCTTGTGAGCAGGCGCTGTCCTGTTGATTCCAGACTCGACATGTTTTCCGAGTCTTATGTAAGTTAGAATAAGATTAAAAAAAAACTAATGTTAATAATTAAAAATCTGAAGACATAAATAGTCGCTAGAACAACTGATTTAAATTATGTATATTTGTTTAGGGATAGGTTGTATAAATAAAAATGTTAACTTAAATATAGTTAGGAACTATATTCTCGCGCGGAAATTGTCCCACTAACTTTTGCCCAGTACCAGGCGAAGGGAGCGGAATCTCTCTCTCTTGCAATGGTGACTTCGTACAGTATAGACGTAGGAGCTGTGCGCTTACAATATGTTAACTATATTTTGTCTCACCTTAAGATGGTGTACCAGATGTAGCTGTTTAAAGTATCTGGATGTGTTAATTAATATAGTCATGTAAATAGACAAGAAATTTAAAGTAAAAAATCGAAACGTAAAAAAGGAGTGTAACGCAAGATGACTTCGTGCTTCAACAAATAACAACAATTCCAAAGTCATACCTGGAGATGTGAACTATCAGAAGCCACAAACTCTACTGCACGTGACAGAATATGCAGATCAGGACATCCGAGAATCTACAAGATCATCGTAGATATCTACACGACATATTGTTCAAACTGCGAACTTTTGGAGCCCTTTACAGAGGAAAGCCAGACCGAGATGACGACGTAGCTGTTCCTGTTTCCCAAGACGGATACCCCAGGACGAGTCTTCTGCTTACCAATTAAAAGGTGACTCGATAGCCTGTCTATCGAGGGTTACTAATATTTGTTACACAACACATCTTGAAAGAGACTTTTCAGAAACTATTAACTTTGTAAAGACTTATAAATTAAATCTAAGAATTTCATGTAACTATTCTAATTTCATACGTTGTAACAGTTTAGATGCTAATGTAGAGTAATATAATTCAAGCAATAATACCATTCTTCCAATGGTTGACTAAAAGAAAGTCTTGCAAGCTAATATCATGAAATGAGTATAATTAAAAGTCTTAATTACAGAAATACAGAAAGTTGACCCGGATCCGAGGTATAGCTATATATAATCAAGTTTGATCTCAAAGTTTAAAGAAACCTTTCAAATAACTTAATAATTGAATTAGTAATGTCATGGGATCTGTCAGTAAATGTTTTTAAATGTTAAATAAAGAGAAGTCTTCTTGTTACACACATATGAGGAGTGCTTAAATCAATTGTATACCTTGCCATTGTTTCCTTACACAGTTAGTAAGTAATTTGTTATATTAATTATTTGTGATCAATTCTGTTACAACGTAGGCAGCCCATCTAATTAACGGAGTTTAATTACGAGGGGTTCCCTGGATTTGTAACGCGGCGAAAAGACGTTACAATGTTTTGTATCAATGTACTATACATTTATAGATAAACAGAGTTTGTTCTCCCAGGTTCTCGAATATACATCCTAGACGATTTTCGTAAGTGACAAATGTTGGTGAATGGAATCATTAGCAACTATATAAATGGTAGTAGACGGAATCAAAACTCTGTACTTATTGAGAGTACAGTTAAGTGAGTTAAGAGTTAGTATGTGTGTTTGATATGTTTGATATTCGTGGATTAATATTATATCTGTGTGTTATCTTTTTGTTTGTAAAAATTATGATTGTGTTAATAATCGATATCACAGTTGTGAATCGAAATTGTATTTTCTGATTTATATTTTATTTGTGAAATATTTTTTTGTATCAGTAAATAAACAAGTGAATATTAATTGTTAAACTTTCACTTGTGAACTTACTATGTTTTTTCCCGTACGCGTTTCAGCGTGATGTGCGCCTTCTTCAGCGGTGTGAGATAGAATGTCCGGAACTTGTAACGGTTTTTTAGTTGGTAGGTTGAGTGGGGGGGGGTAGGGAATTGGCGCGGGGATCCGAATTATTGTATGTTTTATGTATAATTGTGTCAAATAGTGCGTGCGATTTAAAGTGTAATTGGTCGTTAAGTATGTTGTTTGGTTGTGTTGTGTAGTGTTTGTATATTTCATATTGTTCTGCTGTGTTAAGTTTCCGACTTTTAGGCAAGTAGTGTAATATTTCAAGATTATTATCTATGTTGGTGTAGCTGTGGTTTTTTGTATGTATGTGTGTGGCGAACGCGGAATGTATGTTGTTGCTGGATAGAGCTTTTAGGTGATCAGAGTAACGTGAAGAAAAAGATCTTCCCGTCTGGCCAATATAGAAACTATTAAAATCACTATAGTTTAATTAGTATACCCCTGTTTTGTTGTATTTGTCTATGTCCGTGTTTGTATCATTGATGTGTTTTTTGATGGTATTGTTTGTTCTGTAGGCTATTTTGTACTTGTGTTTCCTGAATGTGTTGGCGATTTTGTGTGTGTTGGAATTATGGTATGTGAGTGTGATGTATTTATTTTGTTGTGTGTTGTTGGTATTTTTTGTTTTGTTGTTTTTGTTTATGATGTGTCTGTGTAGTTTGTTTATTAAATTAGGGTTGTAACCGTTTTTTATTGCTATATATTTAATTGTGTTGAGTTCTTCTTTATAATCTTGTTCACTTAGTGGTATTCTATGGAGCATATGGTTGAATGCCGCATGTTTGTGTTGCGTTGGATGGTTTGATGTGTTGTGTATGACAAATTTAATTATTAGTCATAATAATGGATGACACACACTCTCTCTCTCTCTCTCTCTCTCTCTCTCTCACTTTCAATCTCAAACAGATATATAAACCTCAACCTAGCACGCACGCACACACACACACGCGCGCGCGCGCGCACGCACGCACGCACGCACGCAATATAGTAATAAATACAAATAACTTAAAATTTGTGTTATATTTTTTTACTAATCTCACAAACACTTCACCGGAAAAATTCATTGATTGACGGTCACTACGAATTTAAGGACACACAAATAATGATAAAGATTTTGGGAAATTCTGAAATTTAAAATTACAAACTCTTTAGCAAATAAAATAAATGCAAAAAGTATATAATTACAAAAAATGACAAAATATTTGAAACACTAAATATATGAAATAATACCATGAAAACTACAACAGTTCAAGAATAAAATACAAAAATTAAAACGGCTCACAAAGAAAACGATCACAGAGATTCAAACAACAAATATAATTAAAGGTGAAAACATCATTCAGATTAGAAATAAAGATTAAAAAAATAATAAGTTTTTGTTTGTGGCAATAATAAACCATAAATATATTCCGTTCTTAGCTTAATCCTGATTTAAACAAACATGCGCGGCACATATGAAACGCTATTTGCTGCTTGAATTAGAGGCATGTCACTCTGACAGAAGGAGTACAGACAGGGTAAATATTATGTTGATACTGTATAAACACACAGGTAAATTGTCATAATTTTTCCTGACTAAAGTAATATTTGTGTGACTGTGTGAGAGCGACAATGACATATTTTATAAGGCGGAGTAAATAAGAATGACTTTCTTTTATTCACTTTAAGAAGAAAATAAAGTAGGCCTGTACTTAAAGCAAAAGTAGAAACTGTGACAATTGCCAGTGTACTGTATATTATCAGCTGCGTCATAGAGTAATTCAATGCCTCTCATGTCTGTGTCGGAACTTGAATCATCACTGAGTCAGCAGTGTGAATGATAAGATTGTCCACGACGGCGTCTGTAATTCGGCCCAATTCCTTTATCTACTTCCTTGAATAGCTACATGCTCGACACAACGACTCCAATTGTCCGTCGTTATTTCATTTACCGTCTTCTCTATCAGTTGTTTTACATCATTCAGCTTATATGTTGTGTTGTGACGGGCAACAAATACTTTCAACTGGCTTCATATTTATTCAATGGGATTCAGAATATAGTGATAAGGAGTGATAAGTGATCTGGTGCTGTGTTCTGTATAATTGTTTCAGTATCAAGACACACTAAGACATAATATAAACAATATAATAGGAGCACATAAGGCACCAGACAACAAGAACCACAACTCAGAAATACACACAGCCATCAAACTGAGGGAAAAGGCACACAAACACAACATCACATTTGTAAAAGCAGACAAAGGCAACACGACTGTAATCATCCCCACAGACAACCTACACAAAAAAGTACAAAACTTCATGGAACAGAACAACATCACAGAACTAAAACACGGCCCCACCGACAGATACCAAAACACAGTAAAACAACTAGTCAACAAAGCCAAATACATAATGACACACAAACAAAAGTCCTACATGAAACAAATCCGACCATCAGCCCCTACCCTCCAAGCGCTTCCCAAAATCCATAAAGAAGATATTCCGATCCGCCCCATTATCAACTACCGTAATGCCCCTGCACACGAACTCGCAAAATATCTAGACAAAATTATCAGACAACACACACAACTAGACAACAACATTGCAGTAAAAAACAACACAGACCTAGTAACAAAAATAAAAGACATACACATCCCCCATAATGCCACATTAGCCTCCTTTGACATTAAAAATCTGTACACAAACGTCCCCATCTCTGAAACAATCACCATCCTACAAAACAAACTCAAACAGAACAACACACCAGACGAACTTATCAACGAAATAACAGAAACTCTGAACATTATCACAAAACAAAACTACGTTACTTATAACAATAAATACTACACACAGAATGATGGTCTACCCATGGGCTCCCCCATATCCAGCATTCTAGCAGAAGTCTTCCTCCAACACTTAGAAAAAACAAAAATACTCACAAACAATGACAGACACTCACATAAAATACTATATTGGCACAGATACGTTGATGACATTCTAATACTATACAGGGGAAATAAAAGACAATGTGAACAGTTACTAACGCACATAAACCAAATAGATAAAAACATAACCTTTACTGCCGAATACGAACACAACAATACCATAAACCTCTTAGACCTCTCCATCACAAAACTAGAACACAGGCACAAATTCAGTATATACAGAAAACCAACTACAACTGACACACTAATACACAACTCCTCCAATCACCCAATACAACATAAACTAGCTGCCTTCAGAACCATGATACATAGACTTAACAACATCCCCTTAGATGAAAAAGACTACAAAGACGAACTAAACACGATAAAATATCTAGCAGAGTCTAACGGATATGACAGAACAATACTCAGTAAACTCCTACACAAAACACAAAACAAACAACAGACAAGGACAGAAAACAACAAATTCATAACACTAACATACATCAACAAACAAACTGAAAAATAGCCCACAAATTCAAAAAAGCAGGATACAGAATCGCTTACAAAACTACTAACAAAACAGAACACACACTATCAAAACACACACACAAAGCACAAAACAAATTCGATCTACCCGGTGTTTACAAGCTGAATTGCTCAAATTGCAACAAATTCTACATAGCCTGACAGGATGTAGCTTCAAACAGAGACACATTGAACACACAAAGGCACTCCACTCCACTACAGAATCCACCTTTGCAAACCACCTCATTGAAGCAAACCACACATATAAAAACATCGACAATAACGTGAACATTCTACACGTACACACAAAAGGTCGAAAACTAGACACTCTAGAACAATTGGAAATATACAGACACACGAAAACAAATAAAAACAACATCCTAAACGAACAGACACAATTCAAATCGCACGCATTATTCGAACATATCTCACCCCAGACACACAGCATCGATCTTTCGAAATTTGATTCCGTCGCCCACAACAGGACGGACAGCGCTACCAGCGGCAGCCTCTGAAGAAGCCTTTTAAAGGCGAAAACCGGTTCAGGCTGTAAGGTAAAACATTATGTTTTTACTTATAAGAAACTTTGTGTTCCGAGTCGTTAATATAACAGTGGTATTTAGTTAAGTAACGGACACGTCATGGACAACGAAATCCAAGAATTTGTACTCATAAACAACTGATAATCAACACGTTCGCTGCGTCGAACCGGGAAGAACTGCACATACGTAGCCCACGTAACGTTTTTTATACGTTTACAAATAATATATTCGTCTGTATACGAATAACTATTAAGAATATCTATACAAAGCTAATACTGTATGATTATCAGTTCTCCTTTACGGCACAACTCACTACAATGTGGAAAAATATTGGAGACAGCAAGTGAATACAAAGAGCATGAACACTGATAAAAAAACCGTACTGACTAAACGTCTACTCATCACTCGCACGCAAGATAACAAAACTCATTTAAAACAGCATGCACCGTTTAAAAACACCTAGATAAGAAAACGCATAGACTACACATGCGTCGCCAACTAAGTCATAATGAACACGAAGAATGAAATACTGTATTGTACAGTGAGGGACAAAGTGCCTCTGTTACAGTGTAATTTGTGGTCATAATAAATCGTAATTACAATTCTTGAGTACAAATAGACTAATACTGTTTATTACGCAAGGTATGACAACAGCAAGATGGCTGGTTATGCTTCTTTTATGAAAGGAATAGTCATACCAAATAAACAAGTTGTTTGTACTTTTATAAACTGAAAACAATTTTTTCAAGTCTATGTCACTTTGTCACCCTCCTGGTTATGCCGCCCGGGGCGGCTGCCCCCTCGCCCCCCCCCCAGCTACGCCTCTGTGCCTATCCTAGGAATTTATAAAATTAGGCCTATATCAGAGTTTGGCCTTCAAATAGTAGAAACTTCCTTTCACAATTCTGTTGTGTGATGTCTCTACCAGGAAACAGATAACAGTGCACTGTCTTCCTAGATATTTTTTTAACACAGACTAAAATGAACAGTTTAGATTTTTCAAATGGAGCACTTACCATTCGGACAACAAAAAAGTGCCAAATACACATAGCTACAGGAATAGCTAATATGGTAGCTAACTATGAAAACTACATGTTGTCGAGCTCAATTATTTTATTTTCCCTGCCTATTTTACCAGCACTAGATGTGAATCTACACCAATTTCCACACAATTAAATAACCATTACCATAAACTAAGATATATATCATCTCATATATATTGTAGCATGACAGATATTCCACTAATAATTAATTCATTTAAGATCATAAAAATAATTAAATTACATATACTCAAAGAATGTCAAATGAAATTCAATTACACTTCAAAGGAAAACACCACTATAAAAGAAAAACAATAATTAAATAATAAAAATACAACCATAAAAGTCAAAGAAAATAAATTAAAGGAAACTCATAATAAAAAATCAGGAGATTACCCAGGAGGTTAGGAGCAGGTGATAAAGAAAATACCCCAAACACAAGAAGAAACAAGAAGAGGAAGTATAGTATCATGTGATAAACAAGAGATCACGAAACCAAGAAAGAAGAGTAAAGTTAGTATCAGGTGATAAAGAAGATACACCAAACCCAAGAAGGAAGAAGAAATTTAAAAGCAGATAATAAAGAAGGTACTCCGAACCAACCATCGGACAAGATAACACTGAGTACCTTGGTTTACCCAAGAATGAACACAAGAAGGAAGACAAGAAGAAAGGAAGAAATAGGATGGAAGAACCACCATAAAAACGTATTATTAACTACCATTAACCCCAAACCAAATGATACCATTAAAGAAAGTATAACACCCCAAAACCTAATGAAATTGTAATTATTTATAAACAAAAGTATTGTGTAGTATGATAAGAAGTGCACCAACTAAAGTTATTATTTGATGAAAAATAAACAAATCTTCACAGTCCATGATGACTAAAGGTCTGGTATGAGAATAATAAAACCCAAATATAAATCAGAACCAACAGTGAATGTGTACTAGTGGAAGTGTTTTGAAATGTAATAAACTTCAAGTTGTAGTGTATCTATGACTTAAACAATGTGCTATAAAATAACTTTTATATTTTATAATTAACAAATAATGAGATATTAAAATGGAAAATATTTCCAATATTTCATTAAATGAGGTCACTTTGTTATCTCAAGACATTCAAAGGAATGCCAATAACAAAGAAAGTGTGGGTGGAAATGTTTACTGTACAAGGAGATGTTAAATGGTAATAGTATAATCAGAAAGGACTGAAGTAGATTAAGTTTTAATAGAGTTAAGAAGTTTAAATGGCTGATATTGTTCAAAGCCATGAACTCCATATTTTAAAAGAGTTCCAATAGAATAAGGTACCTATATGTTTAGAGTAAGATGTTTTAGTCATATAACAGCATACATACTAATTAAAATGTTTCCGTATGGATGCTGTATTAATTTACAAATGTGTTAAATGTATGTTCAAAACAGTTTAAGCAAACAGGTGTAACTTTAAAGACTGCTGATTAATGTTAAATATAATTTTTTTGTAACAGTAGCATGAATTAGATGCTACACATATCAATAATTATGTAAACAATTTTATTTCATGTCATGTTAACTTTTAAGAGTCAGAGGAGGTGTAGAAGTAAATTTATTTGAAAAAACCGTACATGAAAAATACTAAACTCTAGGCCAAATAATGAATTCACAAAAATTAATATAAACCAGTTAATTCACCAATGAACCATGTAAACTAACAAGATTTATGTAAGGTAGGTCAATTAACAACTACTGTAAAGGATCCTATGATTTAAAAGAGTAATATAGAAAAATATCTTAAATTATTGAAAATTTTTGAAATGTAATACTTAAATATTTCAGAGGAGGAATAGTAAATTAATAAATTATCACTAAAAGACAGTTCAAATGTTAAATGTATAAGGAATTAAGGAAAGCAAACGATTTGTGACCATTTGAAATTTATTATAATTATATTAATAACACTTAAAATGGCAGTAATTGTGTACAAGAACGGAAACAGGTTTTTTGGGCCTAGATTTCCAAAAAGACAGAAATATGTTAATTTTAACAAAAATCTCAACAAATATGGACTATGACATATCAAATCAAACAGAATGAGATAAATAAACCAATTATATGGTTAACAGTTCATGAAAGCGAACAATAAACTAAAAATATTCCATATATAATGTACCTTAGAATTATATACATGAGAAGTGAAAATTATTTTAACAATACTTTTCCAATATTAACTTGGCAAGATATTTCCTAAAGTGAAGGAAGTTAGTTAGTTCTTTGTTAACATTCAAACGGAACAGTCTATGCAGAATCGCGTTCTTAAAACCGTATAATGGAGTGAAATGGTTAAAGCCTAGAATCAGTGAAAATACGGGAGTTACATAAATTAACACTTTTCGAGTCAAAACTTATAAAATACTTTACGACAACGGTGAAAACGAACAATACACCACATAATACAAGTGATTTAAATCATTAAAACTACCTACTGTTAATAATTCACTCTACAACATATTAACGATTCTTCGTCACGAACAGACATAAAGTGAACACCTCTAATAGAAAACAATTAACACCAGTGGACACTGAACACTCCATCCAGAATAACTCAAACAACATAATAGACAGTAGACACAATTCCGGAGATCCATAAAACAATTATAAAGGTGAATTTATTGTGAGATTTTCCAGCAACCAAATATACATATAACCTCATCAATTCAGCTAGCCGCCATGATGGTCCCATGATGCACTGCAACCTTCCTCGACTGATTTCAATCATTGGTTTGAGAATTCAAATATATTAAAAATTATATATTATTCACAATTTGTTAAATATTAATTATTAAAATTATTTCTTGTATATGTTATACTTTCTAGGCCTGCCCTTCTCTGACTATATAAAATAATCGTTGAAAGAACCTTTTTTAAGACTTATATAAAAAATTAACCTGTAATCACATATCGATATATCCCTGTGACGGAGTCGAACAATTGCTCTAAATCGATTTAACATCGATTATTATTAATTATTGTTAATAAATCAATTTTTTTCAACTATTTGAATTGTAAAATTATTTCACATTTTAATTTAAGGGTTTAATTAATTACAAGACTTCCTGGAAGACGAAAAATATTAACTAAAGGTGAGATACTGGAGCAGCGCTGAAAATCATTAATCGATTGCTGAAAGGAGATAATCTGATTGACTCCAGATTTTGTTAAGATCTACCAGAAGTGTAAATTAAACCAAAATAATTCTCAGAATTTCGAAATTTTCAACAAAACACCGATTTAGGATTAATCCTAAATTATATTTACAACTCGCAACAGTGGGGCTTAACATAGTCGAACAGCGGCTTGTTACCAATCGACACTACCCAAAGCGGAGCGTACATCATTTTATTTGTACAGTTACAAATTGGCGTCCAACTAGAGGGCTTAATTAATTTAAGCTTGGCATCGATTATATCATAGAAAAGGAGACAAAATGCAAAGACGAGCTACTTCTAAGAAGAGGGCGGCAGAGGCTGGAAAGGAAGTCGACATGGGGGATAAGGAGGCAACGCCTGTAGAAGATGTGGAAGTGTTACTACCCCCGGTGGAAGATAAACAAACTGCACCACCAGAGGAACAACCTGAGAATCCCTCACAAACAGAGAACATGACAACACAAGAAATGATCAGGCAGCTGATGGAAACAATGAAAGAAAATAGTAAGAACCTAGAATCCAAAATAGAAGGAGTGAATAAGAAGATTGATGACAACAACCAGTCCACCAAGGAAGATTTGAGTGGAATAAACAAAAACATAGAGGAATTGAAGGAGGACAACCGATCCACAAAGGAAGAATTGGGCCGTAAGATTGAACATACCAACAAGACAACATACTACCGACAAAGCCGGAGAAGAAACGATCGGCCAGAACCTAGGACGTATCCAAATAACAACCATGGTACGACAACACCAACACGGGATACCAAGGAAGCCTAGCATACCCACAGACAAACAACTATAACAACAATAATAATAGTAATAATAATAACGCGGTTCAAAATAATACGAACCATAATCGACCCAATAAAGGTTATCAGGGTAACCGAAACCAATACCCTCCAAACCCTAATAGTCAGAGAAGCCCCAATTATAATAACGATCGTTACTATAATAATAATAATCGTGGTAGTCCACCGAATAGTAACCCCAATAATAATAGGTTTTCTCGACCACGAGTAAATTTCATCAGAGCGGAAGATGGTCGCCAACGGAGGTACTACCACCAGAGAAGAAACAGCTATCACGAATACGAAGATAGGCGGAGGAGCCGAGAACGTGATCAACCAAGGTACTATCCTGCGAGACGGAGTACCAGTTTAGATAACACCGAACGGCTGACCAATAGCGAACAACCGGCAGATCCTCGAACAGAGCGGCAGGGATCCACTCTAGGCATCCCGAATGATGCATCCACAAGTGCGACACAACATAACAATGATGTCGAGCCTTTAAACGGGAGGAGCCAGTAATAAATCACCAGAACCCGTTACTGCTCCTAAACACTGGGTATTATAATGAGTTGACAAATAAAAATAAAAATAATCGTATCACTATAATCGGTTGTAACTACCTGAAGAACATCCGACATGAATTATTGGAAGAGGACGATAATAGTCCCACCAATAACACTAATAATGAAATAATACACATAAATGCGGAGGTAGAAGGAATACCCGCCAATTTAATGATCGATACTGGTTCCAACGTATCCATAATAAGTACAACTGAGTTGGAGAGAATACAGAGAGAATGCGGACGAACATTACCGACGTTGCCATTAAACAATATTATTTTGTTAGGTGCAACCGGCCGACAAAATAAAACAATACGAAGGCAAGTCTCCGCCAGTGTGAGGAGCTGCGGTATAGCTATAGAAATGGAATTCTTGGTGGCGAGCGGGCTGCCATTTAATATATTGGTCGGGTGTGATGTGCTCAGGCGGAACTCCGACATAATTGATTTGCGAACAGAGAAATTGTCACTATTTACAAACGGACACACTTGGACGGCTAACTTGGTTTTGAGCGACCAAGTAATTCCTAATAATATCCACCAACAGATTCGTAAGATCAATTATATACCTCCAACTTCTATTATTGAACAGAAGACAGACGATAACGCTAATGAGGACTTATGGTCCCAAAAAATCCAGGAAATCAGGGATTTCCGGAGCGGTATAACTGGAGAAAGATTGCAACCATACCAAGCGAATAAATTAATTAAAATATACGAACAGTATAAATCAGTATTTTCTGACGAGCCCGGTAAAGTAAAAAACTTCCAGTGTACTCTACAGTTCCGAGACACAGTGGACTTTAACCGGAAGTCTTACCCCATCGCGCAATCACGAAAGGAAGCAGTAAGAGCTGAAATAACAAAGATGATTAACCGTGACATTATAGAGAGTAGCCAATCCCCATACACAAGTCCTATCGTGGCTATTCCTAAGAAAAACGGACAAGTCCGTTTGTGCCTAGATGCGCGGGAGATTAATAAAATGATTATTAATGACAGGACTTCGCCCGGTGAGATTGAAGAGATTTTGAAACGGTTCCACGGTACCAAGTACTTTAGTACCTGGGACACGGTGTGCGGCTACTGGCTGGTGGAATTACATCCACAGAGTCGCCAGTATCTGGCCTTTATATTCGAAGGGCGGAACTACCAGTTTAAGAGGTTGCCTTTCGGACTGGTGAATTCAGTCGCAGTCTTTGTACACTGCATGGACCAGATACTTGGCCAGGAAGCACTACATTTCACCACCGCGTACGTTGATGACTTGCTAGTGTCCTCAGAAACTTGGGAGGAACACTGCTACCGTGTGGAACACGTATTAAGGAAATTAGCTGCGAATAACATCACGCTAAAGCTAGAGAAATCTCACTTCATAGCCAAGGAAATTCAATTCTTGGGATTTATATTGAACGACCAAGGAATCTCACCGTCGGCTGAAAAAGTAGAAGCGATTCGAAACTTTCCAACACCTAAGAATCGAAGGCAATTACAGTCATTCCTGGGACTCTATAATTACTACCGCAAGTTCCAGGAAAAGTATTTTGAATTGACCGCCAGATTTCAGCCGCAACTGTCATCCAAGAATAAATGGATATGGGGTGTAGAACAGAATGAGACCTTAACACTGATTAAACAGAAATTTCTGGAACCAATAATACTTCGCCATCCGGATTTCAGCAAACCATTCTACTTGAATTGCGATGCCAGCGACATCAGCCTCGGCACAACGTTGTATCAAGAGGATGAGGAGGGCGAACATCTCGTGATTTGCTTTGCCAATAGAGCATTAAATCAGTGCGAGAAGAATTATCACGTCACTGAAAAAGAGTTGTTAAGTGTAGTGTTCGCGTGTGGAAAATTCCGCACATACATCCTTGGTTACCCCGTTACCGTCCGGACAGACCATAAGTCCATATCGTTCTTAAGGAGATGTAAACTAAGTCACGGAAGATTGACACGGTGGATACTGTTACTACAAGAGTATGATCTTAAAGTGGGAGTACATCCCCGGAAAAAAGAATGTCGTCGCGGACGTGTTGTCTCGAATAGACATTAATAAACAAACGTTCGAGGGGGAAAAGGAAAGTATACTTAAAGTATACCACATTCTGAGTAACAGCGCAGATCTAGAATCATTATTGGAAAACCTGAGCACACACCAACAAGCAGACCCGAAGTTACAATCCATTAAGACAAGATTGGAAGCAGGGGACGAGACTATCGCCCAATATTATAAAATACACCACGATATACTCTTTATACAACCATCTCCGAAGAAGGAAAAATGGAAAGTTATTATTCCAACCCATATCGAAAAGGAGATAGTGAATAACTATCATATTCGATATGGGCATATGGGCGCCTTAAAGGTGATAAAGCCCCTGGAAGAGAGCTGTCACCTTAAAGATATTAATCGGAAGGTCCGAAAATATATAAAGAGTTGCCGCATTTGCCAACTCGTGAAATCAAATAACAAGAAAAAGGAAGGGCAAATGAGTCCAATAACATCTCAAGCGAAGCTAGAAAAAGTATTTCTGGACATCTGCGGGCCATTTCCCCGCAGTGGGGGTCGTCACAGATACAAGTATCTAGTCATCGTGATGGACCATTTCACGAAGTTCATCAAGCTATACCCAGCGAATCGGGCGACTACAAATAAAATTCTCGATATATTAACCAGCCAGTACTTCCCAAACGTCGGAAAACCAGTTTCGATCATCACCGACCACGGAACCCAGTTCAAAGGGATAAAATGGCGGGATACACTACTGTCGATGGGGGTTCATACCTATAAAACCTCGGTATACCACCCGAGCAGTAACCCGGCAGAAAGAGTATTGCGAGAGGTGGGGCGAATATTACGTACGTATTGCCACGATCAACAGAGGAGATGGCAAGAATATCTAGAGGCCACAGAAGAATTCCTCAACTGCCATACCATCCAGCAATAGGAATTACCCCATACTCCGCCATGTACGAAAGACAACCCCCAAGGGAGATCGAAGAAATATTGGAGTTCCCGATGGAAAATAAATATATTTTTGATAAAATTAAATTTTATAACAAGGTGGCCGAAGACCAGGAGAAACGGCGGATTAAATATAATAAAGGGATGGGTAAAATAATTACCTATGCCATTGGTGAAAAAGTTTTATTAAAAAATAGGGAGTTACCAAGTTCACTGGAAAGGATAACTAAGAAATTATTACTCTTATACACTGGACCCTATATAGTCTCCAAAGACAAAAATAATAACACCTATGAAATTAAGGAGATGGGTTCTGGTAAAATTAAGGGTGTCTATAACCAGGCATCCATGAAGAAATATCATGAATAATAAAAATTCAAAAATAATGTAAACACACCTTACAAAACAATTATTTGAAAAAAAACATTTTGAAGAGATATAATATAAAAAGAATTTTCGAATGAAAAGTGAAAAATTGAAAAACAAAGTAAGGTCAACTTACTACCAAAGATTTGAGAAAGAAACATTTTGGAAATAATAAAAGGAAAAGAATTGTTGAATTAAATATAAAAATTCAAAAATAATGTAAGCTCACATTACAAACCAATTATTTATAAAACACTTTAAGGAACAAAAAGAAAAGAATTTTTGAATAAAAAAGTGAAAATTCTAAAACATTGTAAGATCACCTTACTACCATTATTTTGAGAAAAAACTTTATGGAAATACAAAAAGAATTTTGAATAAACATAAAAATTCAAAAATAAAAGTAAGATCAACTTACTACCAAAGATTTGAGAAAGAAACATTTTGGAAATAATAAAAAGAAAAGAATTTTTGAATAAAGAGTGAAAATTCAAAAATAATGTAAGCACACCTTACAAACCAGTTATTTATAAAAACTTTATGGAAATATAGAAAGAAAGAATTTTGAATAAATCATAAAAATTCAAAAATAAGGTAAGCACACCTTACAAAACAATTATTTATAAGAAACATTTTGGAAATATAATATAAAAAGTGAAAATTCAAAAACAAAGTAAGATCAACTTTCTACCAAGGATTTGAAAGAAACATTTTGGAAATATAATATAATATAAAATGAATTTTTGAATTAAGAGTAAAAATTCAAAAACAATGTAAGATCACCTTACTACCATTATTATGGAAAAACTATTTGGATATATAATATAAAAAGAATTTTGAATTTTCAAATGAAAATTCAAAAACAAAGTAAGATCAACTTACTACCAAGGATTTGAAGAAAAAACTTTATGGAAGTATAGCAAGAAAGAATATTGAATATTGATAAACCGTATAAATTCCAAAAACAGTGTAAAAACAATTTACTACAAACAATTTGAAAGAAACCATTAGAGAAAATAAAAAGAGGAGAATTTTGAGAGGTTGAACACCTACAAAAGTAAAAAATTAAGTAAGAGCACCTTACTACGATCTAGAAATGAAAAAACTATGGTGAAATAAAAAGAAGAGAACTCATACCATATTTATGGTACTAATAACAATATATTTACCATACTTATAGAAGATCATTATGAGATATATCAAAGAAACAGAATTTAGAATTAAACCAAGTAATTCTGAAAGAGTATGATAATGTTTAATTTCAATAAATAAAGTGTAAAAAACCTCAATAAAATGATACAAAAGGGAATAAAAATCAGTGATACGATTTGATTGATTAAATATGATAAAATACAGAAACTTATGTGGAATTAAAAATAATAAAACTTTGAAGTGGTATAATGAGAAACAATGACCTCAATAACAAATTAATTAAAACATTCATTTGAAAGAATAAAAAACAAGAGAGGAGTAATTTAAGAATAAAATCAAAGATATAGATGTAATTAAACAAATCAATAATGAAATGATCATGAATTAAATATCAATTGTAATAACGACAATTATAAGAAAGTTCTAGAACATGGAACAAGTGGAACTAATAAAAACAGAGAAACAAACCAAAAATGTCATAAAATATGTGCTACTATAAACCAAAGCAGATTGTAATAAAAAACCAGAAAGTAATAAAGCATTAATAACCAAAAACCTTATATGATAAGAAAAATTGAAAATTATACTAATAGAAGAGCTTCCTACCATAATACCAAATGGAAATAAACATCAAGTTAAAGAGTCAGAAGAACAACTGAGATAGGAATATTAAAATCTCTGAGCAATATAAGAAGTGAAGTATCCAAAGATATTTTTTAAATTGTAACAAAAGTGTACTATCTGATGTAATTTTTTTAATAACTGTCTGTAGATAATTCCAGCAGTATTAATATGTTTTTTGAGCAGAGTTGATTTGCCTCTGTACTCAAATAAGAAGTGAAGTATTGGACAGCAGAGGAAGTAGTGTACAGTGCCTCTCTGAATTGAACCAGCTCACATGTTAGGGAAAGATAGGGAAGAAATATCCCAAGGAGAAAATACTAAGAAGAAATATGAAAATAAAATAATAAATATGAAACTCAGATGACTATTAGTATCAAGGAAGATCAAGTGAGAATGAGAAAGATGTAAGCTCAAATATATAAGAAAAAATTTAGAAATGGAAGGAAGTCAAGAATAATAAAAAACTATAATAATTATCATAAGCAATTGTTTCAGACAAAGCAAGTATAGTCTGAAAAAATCATTTCTGGAGAAGGGCAATCTGTAGCATGACAGATATTCCACCAATAATTAATTTATTTAAGATCATAAAAATAATTAAATTACATATACTCAAAGAATGTCAAATGAAATTCAATTACACTTCAAAGGAAAACACCACTATAAAAGAAAAACAATAATTAAATAATAAAAATACAACCATAAAAGTCAAAGAAAATAAATTAAATGAAACTCATAATAAAAAATCAGGAGATTACCCAGGAGGTTAGGAGCAGGTGATAAAGAAAATACCCCAAACACAAGAAGAAACAAGAAGAGGAAGTTTAGTATCATGTGATAAACAAGAGATCACGAAACCAAGAAAGAAGAGTAAAGTTAGTATCAGGTGATAAAGAAGATACACCAAACCCAAGAAGGAAGAAGAAATTTAAAAGCAGATAATAAAGAAGATACTCCGAACCAACCATTGGACAAGATAACACTGAGTACCTTGGTTTACCCAAGAATGAACACAAAAAGGAAGACGAGAAGAAAGGAAGATATAGGATGGAAGAACCACCACAAAAACCTATTATTAACTACCATTAACCCCAAACCAAATGATACCATTAAAGAAAGTATAACACCCCAAAACCTAATGAAATTGTAATTATTTATAAACAAAAGTATTGTGTAGTATGATAAGAAGTGCACCAACTAAAGTTATTATATGATGAAAAATAAACAAATCTTCACAGTCCATGATGACTAAAGGTCTGGTATGAGAATAATAAAACTCAAATATAAATCAGAACCAACAGTGAATGTGTACTAGTGGAAGTGTTTTGAAATGTAATAAACTTCAAGTTGTAGTGTATCTATGACTTAAACAATGTGCTATAAAATAACTTTTATATTTTATAATTAACAAATAATGAGATATTATAGTGGAAAATATTTCCAATATTTCATTAAATAAGGTCACTTTGTTATCTCAAGACATTCAAAGGAATGCCAATAACAAAGAAAGTGTGGGTGGAAATGTTTACTATACAAGGAGATGTTAAATGGTAATAGTATAATCAGAAAGGACTGAAGTAGATTAAGTTTTAATAGAGTTAAGAAGTTTAAATGGCTGATATTGTTCAAAGCCATGAACTCCATATTTTAAAAGAGTTCCAATAGAATAAGGTACCTATATGTTTAGAGTAAGATGTTTTAGTCATATAACAGCATACATACTAATTAAAATGTTTGCGTATGGATGCTGTATTAATTTACAAATGTGTTAAATGTATGTTCAAAACAGTTTAAGCAAACAGGTGTAACTTTAAAGACTGCTGATTAATGTTAAATATAATTTTTTTGTAACAGTAGCATGAATTAGATGCTACACATATCAATAATTATGTAAACAATTTTATTTCATGTCATGTTAACTTTTAAGAGTCAGAGGAGGTGTAGAAGTAAATTTATTTGAAAAAACCGTACATGTAAAATACTAAACTCTAGGCCAAATAATGAATTCACAAAAATTAATATAAACCAGTTAATTCACCAATGAACCATGTAAACTAACAAGATTTATGTAAGGTAGGTCAATTAACAACTACTGTAAAGGATCCTATGATTTAAAAGAGTAATATAGAAAAATATCTTAAATTATTGAAAATTTTTGAAATGTAATACTTAAATATTTCAGAGGAGGAATAGTAAATTAATAAATTATCACTAAAAGACAGTTCAAATGTTAAATGTATAAGGAATTAAGGAAAGCAAACGATTTGTGACCATTTGAAATTTATTATAATTATATTAATAACACTTAAAATGGCAGTAATTGTGTACAAGAACGGAAACAGGTTTTTTGGGCCTAGATTTCCAAAAAGACAGAAATATGTTAATTTTAACAAAAATCTCAACAAATATGGACTATGACATTCCAAATCAAACAGAATGAGATAAATAAACCAATTATATGGTTAACAGTTCATGAAAGCGAACAATAAACTAAAAATATTCCATATATAATGTACCTTAGAATTATGTACATGAGAAGTGAAAATTATTTTAACAATACTTTTCCAATATTAACTTGGCAAGATATTTCCTAAAGTGAAGGAAGTTAGTTAGTTCTTTGTTAACATTCAAACGGAACAGTCTATGCAGAATCGCGTTCTTAAAACCGTATAATGGAGTGAAATGGTTAAAGCCTAGAATCAGTGAAAATACGGGAGTTACATAAATTAACACTTTTCGAGTCAAAACTTATGAAATACTTTACGACAACGGTGAAAACGAACAATACACCACATAATACAAGTGATTTAAATCATTAAAACTACCTACTGTTAATAATTCACTCTACAACATATTAACGATTCTTCGTCACGAACAGACATAAAGTGAACACCTCTAATAGAAAACAATTAACACCAGTGGACACTGAACACTCATCCAGAATAACTCAAACAACATAATAGACAGTAGACACAATTCCGGAGATCCATAAAACAATTATAAAGGTGAATTTATTGTGAGATTTTCCAGCAACCAAATATACATATAACCTCATCAATTCAGCTAGCCGCCATGATGGTCCCATGATGCACTGCAACCTTCCTCGACTGATTTCAATCATTGGTTTGAGAATTCAAATATATTAAAAATTATATATTATTCACAATTTGTTAAATATTAATTATTAAAATTATTTCTTGTATATGTTATACTTTCTAGGCCTGCCCTTCTCTGACTATATAAAATAATCGTTGAAAGAACCTTTTTTAAGACTTATATAAAAAATTAACCTATAATCACATATCGATATATCCCTGTGACGGAGTCGAACAATTGCTCTAAATCGATTTAACATCGATTATTATTAATTATTGTTAATAAATCAATTTTTTTCAACTATTTGAATTGTAAAATTATTTCACATTTTAATTTAAGGGTTTAATTAATTACAAGACTTCCTGGAAGACGAAAAATATTAACTAAAGGTGAGATACTGGAGCAGCGCTGAAAATCATTAATCGATTGCTGAAAGGAGATAATCTGATTGACTCCAGATTTTGTTAAGATCTACCAGAAGTGTAAATTAAACCAAAATAATTCTCAGAATTTCGAAATTTTCAACAAAACACCGATTTAGGATTAATCTTAAATTATATTTACAACAAACAAACATACAATTTTTTTTTTAATTTTTTTAAATAAAATTTTTTTTCTTTTCTTGTATTTGTAACTACAGTTTACAGGTCTAGTTACAATATATATATATATATATATCCGATTAACTATATTGTAAGCAAAACATTCAATTACAATTCAAATAACCCTCTTGAAAGGTAAGTCAGATGAAAATAAACCTACTTGGTGTATTTATTTGAAGATATTATATATAATAAATATTAAAATAATATAACACATAAATTGTTAATAGTAACACAATTAGAGCAGTATACGTTTAATTAATATGATCCTTTGTACTTTATAATACTATTATATTGGGTAAATAACTTTAAACCAGGTCCAAATGGACAGACATTCACACAGCATTTTTTTATCAATTAGATAGGCATAAATGAGAATGGAGAAAACTAAAATGAGAAAAAAAACATAAAATAATTTATTCTTGAGATCTGAGTTAAACTGATTTATCATCTGTAAAACAACTGAGGGGGCATATGAATTACTACTGTTACGACATCACAGAACAATCTACGTGTTTCTTGAACAATCCATTGGAATCCAGCTATAATGTTAATCCAGCTATAATGTTGCGTGCGTATGTGATGTCAGCATGCGCTCGCGAGACTTTTCTGGAAGCCGCCAGCCACGCGGACTGTGTTAAGGCCGCAATTAATTACGTCATAGTTTAGAGATAAGGCGTAGTTTGGAATCTTCTGGTCTGTGAGCGTTGTATAAATACAAGGTGTAAGCTGGTGATTAGTGACTTAATTGGTGTCCTGTATTTTGTTTCCACTGTACCTATGACGATCAAGTAGACCGTCGTAACACTACCATTAACTCTTGACAAAACTGCTGATGGTAAAGTAGACTCAATGCTGTATTTTATGAATGACAAAGTACAATGTACTTATCTGGAAATGTAAATTCACTACAAAGATGCAACACTGGTCAAAAAAATGCATTTGTTAGCTGAAGGAAACCACTTTATGAAGAAAAATTTGAGGACAGTACATTTCGTCTGATAATTGTATTTTGGGGCTAACATTTTTGACATGAGGTGTGTTAACTCATGGGATGTTAATGCAAGTATATGCATGTACAAGTTTAATAATACAAGTCTATACAAAGTTGACTGATTGTGAACTCAAGAACAATTTTCTTGTTTCTTCTTTCAGCTTGATGGAGTGTCATGACAAGTGCATGTTGATATACTGACCCACAACAGTGAAGCTCCATGTGAGAACGAACTGTCAGCAATTTTTGTTTGCCATACATTCTCAGATTTATCTACATATGATTTTTATCTGTTTGATTTCTTGAAGGTAAGTAAAGCATATAAGACAAGTCCCCCTACCTTTGGATAAAATTAAAGCAAATATATTCAAAGTACTCTAAAAGCCACTGACTAATACAGTTTTGATCAGTTATATCTCGACATGATTACTCAAGCATAAAAATACATCCCTGGTCAAGAGAGATCGCTTTTGATATCTTTTGTACGAATAAAGAGAAAATTTAAATTTCTATTAAAGAAAATTAGTATTAAAATGTTTCTTATTTCTACTTTTCCATTGTTTTCATTTTATCTCACTCATAAAAATTTCCATATTACTGTATGCAGGGGATTGGTTCAGCCTGTATAATATAAATGCATATGATATTGTATTTAGTTTCTGGTAACTTACAGGTCATTTATAAAAACTGGTCCCATAATATTTACATATGTTCAGGTAATAACCTGTACCTAGTCTGACACTGCTATCCTTCTTTACTGGATTTATCTGCAGTAGTATGTCTTTTTTGTATCAGCATCTTTATGAACTACGTAGTTACAGTACTCATTATTCATTTGTCAAAACACAAACATAAACTAATTCATTATAAAACGTTGAGATATTTGCAACTAGTGAAGAGTTTGCTGTACAATTTCCCCAAGATAGTTTACACCTAGATCACCTAACATTTTTTCTATTTGTATTGGTCATCTGAGGACCACATGCCAATTTCAATTCTTTATTCCTTGTCTTTTTTTTCCAATATTCTTTCATCTTTTCACTGCGTCTCTTCTTCCTGTCTTCAGTCCACTTTGAACCTGAATTTTTCTCTCTCCTACCCTGGACTTCTTCCAATTTTAACAGATTTGGCCAAAAAACTTCTCTTTTAATTGCTTCTTCTACGTTTATATTACTTTTTCTAAATCCTTAACATGAAACTTTGCTGTATGAAATTTTTAAAAATAAGTGCAAGAAGACAGGAAACTATATTCTAATTTCTGGTAGGGATATCAGCCCACAGAATTGGAAATAGACCAATTCAGCCACTGTTATAATTTTGTATACCCTGATACAGGCATACATATTCAGAGATATAGGAGTGTGTGACAATCCTTGAAGTGGTAAAAGAAAATTTACTGGAACACCACAAAACTCAAGGTGAAGAGTTGAAGAGTTATTTGTCAGCGTTAAGTAGCACTAGGTTGTTAAAAGTTCAGACCATCTCAAAATATTGGCCACATAAATTAATATGTTATAACGCAAAAAAAAAGGAAACCATCTGCCCGAGCTTGAAATGACATTGATGTATGGAGAGAAACTAGGAGAGGAAGTGATTGAACTAATTAACAGGGCAGCTGGAAGCTTAGAGAAACTAAAAGTTTGTTCTGGCTGAAAGGCGTAGAAAAACACCAGAGAGAAGTACAATTATGAAATACCAAGAACGCCACAGCAGAGGTGATTGCACTAATCAACAGAGCAGCTGGACGCTTGGGGAAACTAAGGGTTTGTTCTGGCTAAAGGTTATAGAAAAACACAAGAGAGAGGGTTACGATTTCAATACCAAGTAAGCTACAGCAGAGGTGAGTGAACTAATTAACAGGGCAGCTGGACGTTAGACGACACTAAGGGGTTGTTCTGTCTAAATGGCATATAAAAACGCCAGGAAGTTTTACGAGTCTGAAATCGGACATACCTTGGCAGAGTTAGTTGAACCAAAAGTGAGAAATAAAGAGGGAAGGAACTTGACCTATCAGAAAACAGCTTTAAAGGTAGGCGGGTTTCCAGGAGTGAATTTTCCTAGAAGAAAAGAAAGAAGGACCAATTAAAACGGAGAAAAGTGAAATGTAGGAAACTAGTGGGGAATTATGTGTATTGAATATATACGATGAGCTGAGGGGCGATCGTGGAGTCTTTACTTAAACATCGAGGAGTCTCTACTTAAAATCGGAAAGAGTCTGTGGTAAAGTTTCGTGGAGTCTGTTGTAAAGTTTTCGGGAGTCTACGATGAAAGTTCAGAGAGTTTACTTAAATTTTCCGTAGAGGCAAAATAAGTAAATAGTTTGAAGTGTATTCTAAAATTTTTGCAGAGTCAAAATGAACGAACAATTTGTGTAACGTAGTTAAATATCGAAAGAGTGAGAACTAGAGTTGTTATTAGTGTATAACTCGTAAAAACAAAATCGGATCTTATCATGTGTTGCTAACGATATAAACTATTGAAACGGAATAAGTCGTTTGCGAACTGTAAACTTACGTAACGAGAGTAACCGTTGTAAACTAGTGAAGAGTACTTACACTAATGTAAATATCGGAAGAAGCGGATATACTTAGTTAAAGTGAAGTGATTAAAAGTGTTAATCAATCAATCACTACGAGAGCGAACCACACTATGATTCATCCAAATGATACTGTATGTAAAGAAGCTGGGAGAGAATCTACATCTACTAAGCGGATGTAAGGAGCCGGAGATGGAATCACAGTACATCAGCACGCCGTAGACAGGAATATTCGTACCTATAGTAAAACGTTTATGTACTAATTACTATTTTACAATACACCTGTCTGTCCTTCTAAAAGAACACGTATGAATTACACATTAAAACTTGAAGTAATCTGATTAGAATATAAAAGCGAACTACGCACATTTTAAAATAAATATATCACTGCAAATAAGAATATTTATTCATATCTTAAAATGAATCCATGTGGAATATAGCGCTAGCTGAAGAAGATAAATATGAACATTACATTAATGAAGTAAAAAATCAAATTGAAGAAGAATATTGCCGTCAAATTACGGAATATATATATCAAATATAATATCGCAAATGACAAAATAAAAAGGATTATAAGAAAGATTCAGAAGGATGGCGATAACCAAATGAATCAACATTTCAAATTAATAAGTAATAAATTGTATCGCAAATGGAAAAACCAATGGAAATTATATATTTCCAAGGAATTTAGAATCAATAAATCCAACAAAATCACTAAATTTGAAGTTGGGGATAAAGTGCTAATAAGGACACACAAACGCTCAGATGCAGCACAAAATATAATTTCAAAATTTTGCGCTTTATATGAAGGTCCGTATGTTATCACGCGTAAAATTGGAATCGCTATATACCAGCTACAAGAATGCACGGACAGCAACGTAATACGTGGGATTTTCAATACCAGACAACTAAAAAGATATCATTCAGACCACTTAGCAGATGACAGAGATACCTTAAAAAAAAAATTTGTATAAAAAATTTGTAAAAGTACAACACTCAGTTAGCAATTAGTGAAATATAAAAGTTTATAATTGAATTATATACCATGTATTATAATAAGGGTAACAAATGTCTTAGTGATGCAATGTTATAGCCCTATAATAAAACTGTAATTTTGGTAGTTAAAAATTTTAGTCAAACAGTTGACAGTTATTTGTTAATGTAAAATTATAGTTTATACTAAAGTGTCCAATTTGTTTGTTGTATAACACTTATGATGTTTACTATTATAAAACATTAAAATTATATTTCATCATAAAACTTTTAGGTTTTAAGATTATATTTATTTTATTGTTAAAAGAATTAACACATAAATAAAGAAAAAAAGAGAGTACATTAATAGCATTTTCACTAGAATAGAGTATAAATAAGTGTAGTAAATGCATTAGTTTATTGTAAAAAAGTTAATTATTTAAACTGAAACATTAAATGGTAGCTTCATAAAAATGTAGAATTTTATGTTCAATAACAGTTAAATTATTATTTCCTTAATACTCTTAAATTGGTATCTATTAGCAATAAAAAAGACTACTGTTATGTAGTCTTTGACATAAAACCGAATGCACTAAGTGAGTACATGTGAATAGATAATCTAATTTGCAGGGCTACTAATATTACTACGATTATGACTATTATTTCTATTCTTAAATGTAATATTTAGTTAATCTTCTGTGTATAATTTGAAAATAATGATAAAATGTAGAAATAAAATTATGTATAAACCTAGACAGAAGTAGATTTAAGATTTTATGAATTAAAGTTATTATAAAAATTATAATTATATGTGAATTATAAAAAAGCAGATGGATTCATGGTTAAAATATGAAAGCGAGAAAATAGGTTACTGTGTAGGAAAACCCTAATAATGGTTGTTTACACGATTCAGTATGTCACCAGTTACATGTGACACCTACTACACTATGTTTGTAGAAAGTAGAGCCTTTAATACAAAATCTCGAGACATAATTTTAAGCACAAGATACTAATTATAGGGCGTAAATTTGGGATCCATTGGATTCAAAGAGATCATCGCAATGGACCCAAATTGGGGAGAGATATAACGCAAAAAAAGGAAACCATCTGTCTGCTGCGCTTGAAATGGCATTGATGTATGGAGAGAAACTAGGAGAGGAAATTAGTAAAAAAGAGTGTGAAATTCTTCAACGTCGACGTGCATGTGTATGGACGTATTATCAATCTAACAGTGCAGCTGGATGCTAAGAGAAATTAAGGGATTGTTCTGGTTGAAAGGCATAGAAAAACGCCAGAGATAAGTATGAATGGGATTTACCGAGAAGGATAAAACAGAGGTGATTGAACTAATTAACAGGGCAGCTGGAAGCTTAGAGAAACTAAAGGTTTGTTCGGGCTGAAAGGCGTAGAAAAACACCAGGGAGAAGTACAATTAAGAAATACCAAGAACGCCATAGTAGAGGTGACTGGCCTAATCAACAGAGCAGCTGGACGCTTGGAGAAACTAAGGGTTTGTTCTGGCTAAAGGTTGGAGAAAAACGCCAGTGAGAGAGTTACGATTTCAATACCAAGAAAGCTACAGCAGAGGTGAGTGAACTAATTAACAGGGCAGCTAGAAGTTAGAAGACACTAAGGGGTTGTTCTGTCTAAATGGCATATAAAAACACCAGGAAGATATATGAGTCTGAAATCGGACATACCGTGTCAGAGGTGGTTAAACCAAAATTGAGAAATAAAGAGGGAACGAACTTGACCTATCAGAAAACAGCTTTAAAGGTAGGCGGGTTTCCAGGAGTGAATTTTCCTAGAAGAAAAGAAAGAAGGACCAATTAAAACGGAGCAAAGTGAAATGTAGGAAACTAGTGGGGAATTATGTGTAGTGAATATATACGATGAGCTGAGGCGCGATCGTGGAGTCTTTACTTAAAAATCGAGGAGTCTCTACATAAAATCGGAAAGAGTCTGTGGTAAAGTTTCGTGGAGTCTGTTGTAAAGTTTTCGGGAGTCTACGAAGAAAGTTCAGAGAGTTTACTTAAATTTTCCGTAGAGGCAAAATAAGTAAATAGTTTGAAGTGTATTCTAAATTTTTGCAGAGTCAAAATGAACGAACAATTTGTGTAACGTAGTTAAATATCGAAAGAGTGAGAACTAGAGTTGTTATTAGTGTATAACTCGTAAAAACAAAATCGGATCTTATCATGTGTTGCTAACGATATAAACTATTGAAACGGAATAAGTCGTTTGCGAACTGTAAACTTACGTAACGAGAGTAACCGTTGTAAACTAGTGAAGAGTACTTACACTAATGTAAATATCGGAAGAAACCGGATATACTTAGTTAAAGTGAAGTGATTAAAAGTGTTAATCAATCGATCACTACGAGAGCGAACCACACTATGATTCATCCAAATGATACTGTATGTAAAGAAGCTGGTAGAGAATCTACATCTACTAAGCGGATGTAAGGAGCCGGAGATGGAATCACAGTACATCAGCACGCCGTAGACAGGAATATTCGTACCTATAGTAAAACTTTTATTTACTAATTACTATTTTACAATACACCTGTCTGTCCTTCTAAAAGAACTTACGTATGAATTACACATTAAAACTTGAAGTAATCTGATTAGAATATAAAAGCGAACTACGCACATTTTAAAATAAATATATCACTTCAAATAAGAATATTTATTCATATCTTAAAATGAATCCATGTGGAATATATATATATATATATATATATATATATATAATAAGTAACTAGATGTAAGTGTTATTCATGCTTAGATACAAAATCAATGGAACCCTGAGATATAGAGATATTAGCATCTTAATTGTTTATTGGTAGAATCCTGTTCAGATAATTAATGATAATGATATATTAAAAGGCATAGAGAACTGATATTAATTGCAGTTAATATAAATGTAATAAATGTGTTGGTTAGACTGATAAATGTGTCCTGTTTTCATTTATTAAAGATCAACCTTCTGGATTATACAACACTATTACTTAAATAGCTTTCATAAACGCCAACAAATAAATTAAAGAATTAGTATTAATCACGTCTGAGTAAACAATTAATACATTAGTTTCATACTATTAAATTTCACAACTACCAATAAAATTATAAATCTGATGCCCACAACTTGGGGCTAAACAGTTACATTTGGCACCACAACTTGGGGCTAATAGAATAACATTTGGCCCACAACGTGGAACACACATAAAGTAGAGTTACATTTGGCGCCCAACGTGGGGCTAGTAGAGTTAAATTTGGCACCTACAACTTGGGGCTAAATAAAAAGAGTTACATTTGGCGCCGCAACGCACGGCTTGATATACAAGTAACATTTTATTGTTATTAAGCTAGGGCAGAGGACAGACAGTGTGATTATTAACCTGCTAGAATTAAGTAGATTAGGATAGTAATAAAACTTAATCTCTAAGTTCCTCAATGATTACGCGTAGACGCGCAAAAATGGCTATGAGAGATACGAATTCTGAGAGCCAGGAGCAGGAATTCGACATAAATAGTCAGTTGGGTATGGACGGATCCGAAAATAACACGATGGAAAATGATGTAAATGTAACCGCCAGCGAAGGGAATAACCTGAGTAGGGCCCGGGGACAGGAATTGGAACCGCACGAGATGAACTTCAATATGTTGATAGAATGTATAAAGCAACAGAATGAAGAACAAAGAAAACATAATGAAGAAATGAATGAAGAAATAAGAAAACAGAATGAGGAAATAAAACAACAGAATGAAGAACAAAGAAAACATAATGAAGAAATGAATGAAGAATTAAGAAAACAGAATGAAGAAATAAGAAAACAATGAAGCTATGCACAGGAAAAACCTTAAAGAATGCCAAAAACAATTAGAAAAGACTGAAGAAAGAATCACAAAAGATTAGAAGAAAGGATAGAAATAATAAAAGAGAATCTACAAGGTCAGATCAACAAAGTAAATGTAGATTTGCAAGAGCAAGCAGAAAAGTGGGAAGAAAAGCTTGGAGAGGTACAAAAGAAGAATGAGAGCGATATCAAAGAAATAAACGAAGAAGTCAAGAAACAGGCTAAGGAGAATAAGGAAATGCGAGAAAGGGAAAGCATTCGTGATCAGCTGGAATATGGACGGTTTAAGCCTAATGGGTCCCTCAGCATGATACAATATATGGAACGATTAGTACTGTACTCCAATGCAGACAACTAATACCAATTATATCAGATCGGCATCTAATAGAAAAATTAGCACGCTTCTATATATAAAGAAATTCAAATAGCGGTGGTATCGAGAGGAATAACCACTATTAATAGCTTCGAAGTATTACTGCGCGAGTATATGGGGAGAAAGCAAGAGTAAATAACGAGCCGCAGAAAACGGATAGCGAACGACCCAATATCAAATTTAAAAAGAAAAAAACAACAGCCTGGAGTGGACCAAGGGAAGGTCAACAAACCTCGAGAAAGGTGGCGAGAAAGTTTTCACCGCACCCACGTGGAGAAAGTGACGGACAAGCAAGAAACTCCTTAATTGTTGAACGGTAAACAGCTGGCAGTAAGAAAGGTGAGCGACCGACCACCGCTCACGGAATAGGCTGGTGACAGCTACCTACAAGGTCAACGCACCCGGACGATTGTAAACAAACAAACGCATTTAAAGAGCCCGGCGCATTCGTAAATACAATCTTCCCGGATATAAGAAACGAATTGATGGAGAACGGGTAAAACATTAAGATAGAAAGACTTAAAAGACCAGAAATATTAATTAAAATAAATGAAATAAGGTTAAAAACCTTGATTAATACCGGAAGTGCGATAAATGCGCTAGCTGAAGAAGATAAATATGAACATTACATTAATGAAGTAAAAAATCAAATTGAAGAAGAATATTGCCGTCAAATTACGGAATATATATATCAAATATAATATCGCAAATGACAAAATAAAAAGGATTATAAGAAAGATTCAGAAGGATAGCGATAACCAAATGAATCAGCATTTCAAATTAATAAGTAATAAATTGTATCGCAAATGGAAAAACCAATGGAAATTATATATTTCCAAGGAATTTAGAATCAATAAATCCAACAAAATCACTAAATTTGAAGTTGGGGATAAAGTGCTAATAAGGACACACAAACGCTCAGATGCAGCACAAAATATAATTTCAAAATTTTGCGCTTTATATGAAGGTCCGTATGTTATCACGCGTAAAATTGGAATCGCTATATACCAGCTACAAGAATGCACGGACAGCAACGTAATACGTGGGATTTTCAATACCAGACAACTAAAAAGATATCATTCAGACCACTTAGCAGATGACAGAGATACCTTAAAAAAAAAATTTGTATAAAAAATTTGTAAAAGTACAACACTCAGTTAGCAATTAGTGAAATATAAAAGTTTATAATTGAATTATATACCATGTATTATAATAAGGGTAACAAATGTCTTAGTGATGCAATGTTATAGCCCTATAATAAAACTGTAATTTTGGTAGTTAAAAATTTTAGTCAAACAGTTGACAGTTATTTGTTAATGTAAAATTATAGTTTATACTAAAGTGTCCAATTTGTTTGTTGTATAACACTTATGATGTTTACTATTATAAAACATTAAAATTATATTTCATCATAAAACTTTTAGGTTTTAAGATTATATTTATTTTATTGTTAAAAGAATTAACACATAAATAAAGAAAAAAAGAGAGTACATTAATAGCATTTTCACTAGAATAGAGTATAAATAAGTGTAGTAAATGCATTAGTTTATTGTAAAAAAGTTAATTATTTAAACTGAAACATTAAATGGTAGCTTCATAAAAATGTAGAATTTTATGTTCAATAACAGTTAAATTATTATTTCCTTAATACTCTTAAATTGGTATCTATTAGCAATAAAAAAGACTACTGTTATGTAGTCTTTGACATAAAACCGAATGCACTAAGTGAGTACATGTGAATAGATAATCTAATTTGCAGGGCTACTAATATTACTACGATTATGACTATTATTTCTATTCTTAAATGTAATATTTAGTTAATCTTCTGTGTATAATTTGAAAATAATGATAAAATGTAGAAATAAAATTATGTATAAACCTAGACAGAAGTAGATTTAAGATTTTATGAATTAAAGTTATTATAAAAATTATAATTATATGTGAATTATAAAAAAGCAGATGGATTCATGGTTAAAATATGAAAGCGAGAAAATAGGTTACTGTGTAGGAAAACCCTAATAATGGTTGTTTACACGATTCAGTATGTCACCAGTTACATGTGACACCTACTACACTATGTTTGTAGAAAGTAGAGCCTTTAATACAAAATCTCGAGACATAATTTTAAGCACAAGATACTAATTATAGGGCGTAAATTTGGGATCCATTGGATTCAAAGAGATCATCGCAATGGACCCAAATTGGGGAGAGATATAACGCAAAAAAAGGAAACCATCTGTCTGCTGCGCTTGAAATGGCATTGATGTATGGAGAGAAACTAGGAGAGGAAATTAGTAAAAAAGAGTGTGAAATTCTTCAACGTCGACGTGCATGTGTATGGACGTATTATCAATCTAACAGTGCAGCTGGATGCTAAGAGAAATTAAGGGATTGTTCTGGTTGAAAGGCATAGAAAAACGCCAGAGATAAGTATGAATGGGATTTACCGAGAAGGATAAAACAGAGGTGATTGAACTAATTAACAGGGCAGCTGGAAGCTTAGAGAAACTAAAGGTTTGTTCGGGCTGAAAGGCGTAGAAAAACACCAGGGAGAAGTACAATTAAGAAATACCAAGAACGCCATAGTAGAGGTGACTGGCCTAATCAACAGAGCAGCTGGACGCTTGGAGAAACTAAGGGTTTGTTCTGGCTAAAGGTTGGAGAAAAACGCCAGTGAGAGAGTTACGATTTCAATACCAAGAAAGCTACAGCAGAGGTGAGTGAACTAATTAACAGGGCAGCTAGAAGTTAGAAGACACTAAGGGGTTGTTCTGTCTAAATGGCATATAAAAACACCAGGAAGATATATGAGTCTGAAATCGGACATACCGTGTCAGAGGTGGTTAAACCAAAATTGAGAAATAAAGAGGGAACGAACTTGACCTATCAGAAAACAGCTTTAAAGGTAGGCGGGTTTCCAGGAGTGAATTTTCCTAGAAGAAAAGAAAGAAGGACCAATTAAAACGGAGCAAAGTGAAATGTAGGAAACTAGTGGGGAATTATGTGTAGTGAATATATACGATGAGCTGAGGCGCGATCGTGGAGTCTTTACTTAAAAATCGAGGAGTCTCTACTTAAAATCGGAAAGAGTCTGTGGTAAAGTTTCGTGGAGTCTGTTGTAAAGTTTTCGGGAGTCTACGAAGAAGGTTCAGAGAGTTTACTTAAATTTTCCGTAGAGGCAAAATAAGTAAATAGTTTGAAGTGTATTCTAAATTTTTGCAGAGTCAAAATGAACGAACAATTTGTGTAACGTAGTTAAATATCGAAAGAGTGAGAACTAGAGTTGTTATTAGTGTATAACTCGTAAAAACAAAATCGGATCTTATCATGTGTTGCTAACGATATAAACTATTGAAACGGAATAAGTCGTTTGCGAACTGTAAACTTACGTAACGAGAGTAACCGTTGTAAACTAGTGAAGAGTACTTACACTAATGTAAATATCGGAAGAAACCGGATATACTTAGTTAAAGTGAAGTGATTAAAAGTGTTAATCAATCGATCACTACGAGAGCGAACCACACTATGATTCATCCAAATGATACTGTATGTAAAGAAGCTGGTAGAGAATCTACATCTACTAAGCGGATGTAAGGAGCCGGAGATGGAATCACAGTACATCAGCACGCCGTAGACAGGAATATTCGTACCTATAGTAAAACTTTTATTTACTAATTACTATTTTACAATACACCTGTCTGTCCTTCTAAAAGAACACGTATGAATTACACATTAAAACTTGAAGTAATCTGATTAGAATTTAAAAGCGAACTACGCACATTTTAAAATAAATATATCACTTCAAATAAGAATATTTATTCATATCTTAAAATGAATCCATGTGGAATATATATATATATATATAATAAGTAACTAGATGTAAGTGTTATTCATGCTTAGATACAAAATCAATGGAACCCTGAGATATAGAGATATTAGCATCTTAATTGTTTATTGGTAGAATCCTGTTCAGATAATTAATGATAATGATATATTAAAAGGCATAGAGAACTGATATTAATTGCAGTTAATATAAATGTAATAAATGTGTTGGTTAGACTGATAAATGTGTCCTGTTTTCATTTATTAAAGATCAACCTTCTGGATTATACAACACTATTACTTAAATAGCTTTCATAAACGCCAACAAATAAATTAAAGAATTAATCACGTCTGAGTAAACAATTAATACATTAGTTTCATACTATTAAATTTCACAACTACCAATAAAATTATAAATCTGATGCCCACAACTTGGGGCTAAACAGTTACATTTGGCACCACAACTTGGGGCTAATAGAATAACATTTGGCCCACAACGTGGAACACACATAAAGTAGAGTTACATTTGGCGCCCAACGTGGGGCTAGTAGAGTTAAATTTGGCACCTACAACTTGGGGCTAAATAAAAAGAGTTACATTTGGCGCCGCAACGCACGGCTTGATATACAAGTAACATTTTATTGTTATTAAGCTAGGGCAGAGGACAGACAGTGTGATTATTAACCTGCTAGAATTAAGTAGATTAGGATAGTAATAAAACTTAATCTCTAAGTTCCTCAATGATTACGCGTAGACGCGCAAAAATGGCTATGAGAGATACGAATTCTGAGAGCCAGGAGCAGGAATTCGACATAAATAGTCAGTTGGGTATGGACGGATCCGAAAATAACACGATGGAAAATGATGTAAATGTAACCGCCAGCGAAGGGAATAACCTGAGTAGGGCCCGGGGACAGGAATTGGAACCGCACGAGATGAACTTCAATATGTTGATAGAATGTATAAAGCAACAGAATGAAGAACAAAGAAAACATAATGAAGAAATGAATGAAGAAATAAGAAAACAGAATGAGGAAATAAAACAACAGAATGAAGAACAAAGAAAACATAATGAAGAAATGAATGAAGAATTAAGAAAACAGAATGAAGAAATAAGAAAACAATGAAGCTATGCACAGGAAAAACCTTAAAGAATGCCAAAAACAATTAGAAAAGACTGAAGAAAGAATCACAAAAGATTAGAAGAAAGGATAGAAATAATAAAAGAGAATCTACAAGGTCAGATCAACAAAGTAAATGTAGATTTGCAAGAGCAAGCAGAAAAGTGGGAAGAAAAGCTTGGAGAGGTACAAAAGAAGAATGAGAGCGATATCAAAGAAATAAACGAAGAAGTCAAGAAACAGGCTAAGGAGAATAAGGAAATGCGAGAAAGGGAAAGCATTCGTGATCAGCTGGAATATGGACGGTTTAAGCCTAATGGGTCCCTCAGCATGATACAATATATGGAACGATTAGTACTGTACTCCAATGCAGACAACTAATACCAATTATATCAGATCGGCATCTAATAGAAAAATTAGCACGCTTCTATATATAAAGAAATTCAAATAGCGGTGGTATCGAGAGGAATAACCACTATTAATAGCTTCGAAGTATTACTGCGCGAGTATATGGGGAGAAAGCAAGAGTAAATAACGAGCCGCAGAAAACGGATAGCGAACGACCCAATATCAAATTTAAAAAGAAAAAAACAACAGCCTGGAGTGGACCAAGGGAAGGTCAACAAACCTCGAGAAAGGTGGCGAGAAAGTTTTCACCGCACCCACGTGGAGAAAGTGACGGACAAGCAAGAAACTCCTTAATTGTTGAACGGTAAACAGCTGGCAGTAAGAAAGGTGAGCGACCGACCACCGCTCACGGAATAGGCTGGTGACAGCTACCTACAAGGTCAACGCACCCGGACGATTGTAAACAAACAAACGCATTTAAAGAGCCCGGCGCATTCGTAAATACAATCTTCCCGGATATAAGAAACGAATTGATGGAGAACGGGTAAAACATTAAGATAGAAAGACTTAAAAGACCAGAAATATTAATTAAAATAAATGAAATAAGGTTAAAAACCTTGATTAATACCGGAAGTGCGATAAATGCGCTAGCTGAAGAAGATAAATATGAACATTACATTAATGAAGTAAAAAATCAAATTGAAGAAGAATATTGCCGTCAAATTACGGAATATATATATCAAATATAATATCGCAAATGACAAAATAAAAAGGATTATAAGAAAGATTCAGAAGGATGGCGATAACCAAATGAATCAACATTTCAAATTAATAAGTAATAAATTGTATCGCAAATGGAAAAACCAATGGAAATTATATATTTCCAAGGAATTTAGAATCAATAAATCCAACAAAATCACTAAATTTGAAGTTGGGGATAAAGTGCTAATAAGGACACACAAACGCTCAGATGCAGCACAAAATATAATTTCAAAATTTTGCGCTTTATATGAAGGTCCGTATGTTATCACGCGTAAAATTGGAATCGCTATATACCAGCTACAAGAATGCACGGACAGCAACGTAATACGTGGGATTTTCAATACCAGACAACTAAAAAGATATCATTCAGACCACTTAGCAGATGACAGAGATACCTTAAAAAAAAAATTTGTATAAAAAATTTGTAAAAGTACAACACTCAGTTAGCAATTAGTGAAATATAAAAGTTTATAATTGAATTATATACCATGTATTATAATAAGGGTAACAAATGTCTTAGTGATGCAATGTTATAGCCCTATAATAAAACTGTAATTTTGGTAGTTAAAAATTTTAGTCAAACAGTTGACAGTTATTTGTTAATGTAAAATTATAGTTTATACTAAAGTGTCCAATTTGTTTGTTGTATAACACTTATGATGTTTACTATTATAAAACATTAAAATTATATTTCATCATAAAACTTTTAGGTTTTAAGATTATATTTATTTTATTGTTAAAAGAATTAACACATAAATAAAGAAAAAAAGAGAGTACATTAATAGCATTTTCACTAGAATAGAGTATAAATAAGTGTAGTAAATGCATTAGTTTATTGTAAAAAAGTTAATTATTTAAACTGAAACATTAAATGGTAGCTTCATAAAAATGTAGAATTTTATGTTCAATAACAGTTAAATTATTATTTCCTTAATACTCTTAAATTGGTATCTATTAGCAATAAAAAAGACTACTGTTATGTAGTCTTTGACATAAAACCGAATGCACTAAGTGAGTACATGTGAATAGATAATCTAATTTGCAGGGCTACTAATATTACTACGATTATGACTATTATTTCTATTCTTAAATGTAATATTTAGTTAATCTTCTGTGTATAATTTGAAAATAATGATAAAATGTAGAAATAAAATTATGTATAAACCTAGACAGAAGTAGATTTAAGATTTTATGAATTAAAGTTATTATAAAAATTATAATTATATGTGAATTATAAAAAAGCAGATGGATTCATGGTTAAAATATGAAAGCGAGAAAATAGGTTACTGTGTAGGAAAACCCTAATAATGGTTGTTTACACGATTCAGTATGTCACCAGTTACATGTGACACCTACTACACTATGTTTGTAGAAAGTAGAGCCTTTAATACAAAATCTCGAGACATAATTTTAAGCACAAGATACTAATTATAGGGCGTAAATTTGGGATCCATTGGATTCAAAGAGATCATCGCAATGGACCCAAATTGGGGAGAGATATAACGCAAAAAAAGGAAACCATCTGTCTGCTGCGCTTGAAATGGCATTGATGTATGGAGAGAAACTAGGAGAGGAAATTAGTAAAAAAGAGTGTGAAATTCTTCAACGTCGACGTGCATGTGTATGGACGTATTATCAATCTAACAGTGCAGCTGGATGCTAAGAGAAATTAAGGGATTGTTCTGGTTGAAAGGCATAGAAAAACGCCAGAGATAAGTATGAATGGGATTTACCGAGAAGGATAAAACAGAGGTGATTGAACTAATTAACAGGGCAGCTGGAAGCTTAGAGAAACTAAAGGTTTGTTCGGGCTGAAAGGCGTAGAAAAACACCAGGGAGAAGTACAATTAAGAAATACCAAGAACGCCATAGTAGAGGTGACTGGCCTAATCAACAGAGCAGCTGGACGCTTGGAGAAACTAAGGGTTTGTTCTGGCTAAAGGTTGGAGAAAAACGCCAGTGAGAGAGTTACGATTTCAATACCAAGAAAGCTACAGCAGAGGTGAGTGAACTAATTAACAGGGCAGCTAGAAGTTAGAAGACACTAAGGGGTTGTTCTGTCTAAATGGCATATAAAAACACCAGGAAGATATATGAGTCTGAAATCGGACATACCGTGTCAGAGGTGGTTAAACCAAAATTGAGAAATAAAGAGGGAACGAACTTGACCTATCAGAAAACAGCTTTAAAGGTAGGCGGGTTTCCAGGAGTGAATTTTCCTAGAAGAAAAGAAAGAAGGACCAATTAAAACGGAGCAAAGTGAAATGTAGGAAACTAGTGGGGAATTATGTGTAGTGAATATATACGATGAGCTGAGGCGCGATCGTGGAGTCTTTACTTAAAAATCGAGGAGTCTCTACTTAAAATCGGAAAGAGTCTGTGGTAAAGTTTCGTGGAGTCTGTTGTAAAGTTTTCGGGAGTCTACGAAAAAGGTTCAGAGAGTTTACTTAAATTTTCCGTAGAGGCAAAATAAGTAAATAGTTTGAAGTGTATTCTAAATTTTTGCAGAGTCAAAATGAACGAACAATTTGTGTAACGTAGTTAAATATCGAAAGAGTGAGAACTAGAGTTGTTATTAGTGTATAACTCGTAAAAACAAAATCGGATCTTATCATGTGTTGCTAACGATATAAACTATTGAAACGGAATAAGTCGTTTGCGAACTGTAAACTTACGTAACGAGAGTAACCGTTGTAAACTAGTGAAGAGTACTTACACTAATGTAAATATCGGAAGAAACCGGATATACTTAGTTAAAGTGAAGTGATTAAAAGTGTTAATCAATCGATCACTACGAGAGCGAACCACACTATGATTCATCCAAATGATACTGTATGTAAAGAAGCTGGTAGAGAATCTACATCTACTAAGCGGATGTAAGGAGCCGGAGATGGAATCACAGTACATCAGCACGCCGTAGACAGGAATATTCGTACCTATAGTAAAACTTTTATTTACTAATTACTATTTTACAATACACCTGTCTGTCCTTCTAAAAGAACACGTATGAATTACACATTAAAACTTGAAGTAATCTGATTAGAATTTAAAAGCGAACTACGCACATTTTAAAATAAATATATCACTTCAAATAAGAATATTTATTCATATCTTAAAATGAATCCATGTGGAATATATATATATATATATAATAAGTAACTAGATGTAAGTGTTATTCATGCTTAGATACAAAATCAATGGAACCCTGAGATATAGAGATATTAGCATCCTAATTGTTTATTGGTAGAATCCTGTTTAGATAATTAATGATAATGATATATTAAAGGGCATAGAGAACTGATATTAATTGCAGTTAATATAAATGTAATAAATGTGTTGGTTAGACTGATAAATGTGTCCTGTTTTCATTTATTAAAGATCAACCTTCTGGATTATACAACACTATTACTTAAATAGCTTTCATAAACGCCAACAAATAAATTAAAGAATTAGTATTAATCACGTCTGAGTAAACAATTAATACATTAGTTTCATACTATTAAATTTCACAACTACCAATAAAATTATAAATCTGATGCCCACAACTTGGGGCTAAACAGTTACATTTGGCACCACAACTTGGGGCTAATAGAATAACATTTGGCCCACAACGTGGAACACACATAAAGTAGAGTTACATTTGGCGCCCAACGTGGGGCTAGTAGAGTTAAATTTGGCACCTACAACTTGGGGCTAAATAAAAAGAGTTACATTTGGCGCCGCAACGCACGGCTTGATATACAAGTAACATTTTATTGTTATTAAGCTAGGGCAGAGGACAGACAGTGTGATTATTAACCTGCTAGAATTAAGTAGATTAGGATAGTAATAGAACTTAATCTCTAAGTTCCTCAATGATTACGCGTAGACGCGCAAAAATGGCTATGAGAGATACGAATTCTGAGAGCCAGGAGCAGGAATTCGACATAAATAGTCAGTTGGGTATGGACGGATCCGAAAATAACACGATGGAAAATGATGTAAATGTAACCGCCAGCGAAGGGAATAACCTGAGTAGGGCCCGGGGACAGGAATTGGAACCGCACGAGATGAACTTCAATATGTTGATAGAATGTATAAAGCAACAGAATGAAGAACAAAGAAAACATAATGAAGAAATGAATGAAGAAATAAGAAAACAGAATGAGGAAATAAAACAACAGAATGAAGAACAAAGAAAACATAATGAAGAAATGAATGAAGAATTAAGAAAACAGAATGAAGAAATAAGAAAACAATGAAGCTATGCACAGGAAAAACCTTAAAGAATGCCAAAAACAATTAGAAAAGACTGAAGAAAGAATCACAAAAGATTAGAAGAAAGGATAGAAATAATAAAAGAGAATCTACAAGGTCAGATCAACAAAGTAAATGTAGATTTGCAAGAGCAAGCAGAAAAGTGGGAAGAAAAGCTTGGAGAGGTACAAAAGAAGAACGAGAGCGATATCAAAGAAATAAACGAAGAAGTCAAGAAACAGGCTAAGGAGAATAAGGAAATGCGAGAAAGGGAAAGCATTCGTGATCAGCTGGAATATGGACGGTTTAAGCCTAATGGGTCCCTCAGCATGATACAATATATGGAACGATTAGTACTGTACTCCAATGCAGACAACTAATACCAATTATATCAGATCGGCATCTAATAGAAAAATTAGCACGCTTCTATAATAAAGAAATTCAAATAGCGGTGGTATCGAGAGGAATAACCACTATTAATAGCTTCGAAGTATTACTGCGCGAGTATATGGGGAGAAAGCAAGAGTAAATAACGAGCCGCAGAAAACGGATAGCGAACGACCCAATATCAAATTTAAAAAGAAAAAACAACAGCCTGGAGTGGACCAAGGGAAGGTCAACAAACCTCGAGAAAGGTGGCGAGAAAGTTTTCACCGCACCCACGTGGAGAAAGTGACGGACAAGCAAGAAACTCCTTAATTGTTGAACGGTAAACAGCTGGCAGTAAGAAAGGTGAGCGACCGACCACAGCTCACGGAATAGGCTGGTGACAGCTACCTACAAGGTCAACGCACCCGGACGATTGTAAACAAACAAACGCATTTAAAGAGCCCGGCGCATTCGTAAATACAATCTTCCCGGATATAAGAAACGAATTGATGGAGAACGGGTAAAACATTAAGATAGAAAGACTTAAAAGACCAGAAATATTAATTAAAATAAATGAAATAAGGTTAAATACCTTGATTAATACCGGAAGTGCGATAAATGCGCTAGCTGAAGAAGATAAATATGAACATTACATTAATGAAGTAAAAAATCAAATTGAAGAAGAATATTGCCGTCAAATTACGGAATATATATATCAAATATAATATCGCAAATGACAAAATAAAAAGGATTATAAGAAAGATTCAGAAGGATAGCGATAACCAAATGAATCAACATTTCAAATTAATAAGTAATAAATTGTATCGCAAATGGAAAAACCAATGGAAATTATATATTTCCAAGGAATTTAGAATCAATAAATCCAACAAAATCACTAAATTTGAAGTTGGGGATAAAGTGCTAATAAGGACACACAAACGCTCAGATGCAGCACAAAATATAATTTCAAAATTTTGCGCTTTATATGAAGGTCCGTATGTTATCACGCGTAAAATTGGAATCGCTATATACCAGCTACAAGAATGCACGGACAGCAACGTAATACGTGGGATTTTCAATACCAGACAACTAAAAAGATATCATTCAGACCACTTAGCAGATGACAGAGATACCTTAAAAAAAAAATTTGTATAAAAAATTTGTAAAAGTACAACACTCAGTTAGCAATTAGTGAAATATAAAAGTTTATAATTGAATTATATACCATGTATTATAATAAGGGTAACAAATGTCTTAGTGATGCAATGTTATAGCCCTATAATAAAACTGTAATTTTGGTAGTTAAAAATTTTAGTCAAACAGTTGACAGTTATTTGTTAATGTAAAATTATAGTTTATACTAAAGTGTCCAATTTGTTTGTTGTATAACACTTATGATGTTTACTATTATAAAACATTAAAATTATATTTCATCATAAAACTTTTAGGTTTTAAGATTATATTTATTTTATTGTTAAAAGAATTAACACATAAATAAAGAAAAAAAGAGAGTACATTAATAGCATTTTCACTAGAATAGAGTATAAATAAGTGTAGTAAATGCATTAGTTTATTGTAAAAAAGTTAATTATTTAAACTGAAACATTAAATGGTAGCTTCATAAAAATGTAGAATTTTATGTTCAATAACAGTTAAATTATTATTTCCTTAATACTCTTAAATTGGTATCTATTAGCAATAAAAAAGACTACTGTTATGTAGTCTTTGACATAAAACCGAATGCACTAAGTGAGTACATGTGAATAGATAATCTAATTTGCAGGGCTACTAATATTACTACGATTATGACTATTATTTGTATTCTTAAATGTAATATTTAGTTAATCTTCTGTGTATAATTTGAAAATAATGATAAAATGTAGAAATAAAATTATGTATAAACCTAGACAGAAGTAGATTTAAGATTTTATGAATTAAAGTTATTATAAAAATTATAATTATATGTGAATTATAAAAAAGCAGATGGATTCATGGTTAAAATATGAAAGCGAGAAAATAGGTTACTGTGTAGGAAAACCCTAATAATGGTTGTTTACACGATTCAGTATGTCACCAGTTACATGTGACACCTACTACACTATGTTTGTAGAAAGTAGAGCCTTTAATACAAAATCTCGAGACATAATTTTAAGCACAAGATACTAATTATAGGGCGTAAATTTGGGATCCATTGGATTCAAAGAGATCATCGCAATGGACCCAAATTGGGGAGAGATATAACGCAAAAAAAGGAAACCATCTGTCTGCTGCGCTTGAAATGGCATTGATGTATGGAGAGAAACTAGGAGAGGAAGTTAGTAAAAAAGAGTGTGAAATTCTTCAACGTCGACGTGCATGTGTATGGACGTATTATCAATCTAACAGTGCAGCTGGATGCTAAGAGAAATTAAGGGATTGTTCTGGTTGAAAGGCATAGAAAAACGCCAGAGATAAGTATGAATGGGATTTACCGAGAAGGATAAAACAGAGGTGATTGAACTAATTAACAGGGCAGCTGGAAGCTTAGAGAAACTAAAGGTTTGTTCGGGCTGAAAGGCGTAGAAAAACACCAGGGAGAAGTACAATTAAGAAATACCAAGAACGCCATAGTAGAGGTGACTGGCCTAATCAACAGAGCAGCTGGACGCTTGGAGAAACTAAGGGTTTGTTCTGGCTAAAGGTTGGAGAAAAACGCCAGTGAGAGAGTTACGATTTCAATACCAAGAAAGCTACAGCAGAGGTGAGTGAACTAATTAACAGGGCAGCTAGAAGTTAGAAGACACTAAGGGGTTGTTCTGTCTAAATGGCATATAAAAACACCAGGAAGATATATGAGTCTGAAATCGGACATACCGTGTCAGAGGTGGTTAAACCAAAATTGAGAAATAAAGAGGGAACGAACTTGACCTATCAGAAAACAGCTTTAAAGGTAGGCGGGTTTCCAGGAGTGAATTTTCCTAGAAGAAAAGAAAGAAGGACCAATTAAAACGGAGCAAAGTGAAATGTAGGAAACTAGTGGGGAATTATGTGTAGTGAATATATACGATGAGCTGAGGCGCGATCGTGGAGTCTTTACTTAAAAATCGAGGAGTCTCTACTTAAAATCGGAAAGAGTCTGTGGTAAAGTTTCGTGGAGTCTGTTGTAAAGTTTTCGGGAGTCTACGAAGAAAGTTCAGAGAGTTTACTTAAATTTTCCGTAGAGGCAAAATAAGTAAATAGTTTGAAGTGTATTCTAAATTTTTGCAGAGTCAAAATGAACGAACAATTTGTGTAACGTAGTTAAATATCGAAAGAGTGAGAACTAGAGTTGTTATTAGTGTATAACTCGTAAAAACAAAATCGGATCTTATCATGTGTTGCTAACGATATAAACTATTGAAACGGAATAAGTCGTTTGCGAACTGTAAACTTACGTAACGAGAGTAACCGTTGTAAACTAGTGAAGAGTACTTACACTAATGTAAATATCGGAAGAAACCGGATATACTTAGTTAAAGTGAAGTGATTAAAAGTGTTAATCAATCGATCACTACGAGAGCGAACCACACTATGATTCATCCAAATGATACTGTATGTAAAGAAGCTGGGAGAGAATCTACATCTACTAAGCGGATGTAAGGAGCCGGAGATGGAATCACAGTACATCAGCACGCCGTAGACAGGAATATTCGTACCTATAGTAAAACTTTTATTTACTAATTACTATTTTACAATACACCTGTCTGTCCTTCTAAAAGAACTTACGTATGAATTACACATTAAAACTTGAAGTAATCTGATTAGAATATAAAAGCGAACTACGCACATTTTTTTAAAATAAATATATCACTTCAAATAAGAATATTTATTCATATCTTAAAATGAATCCATGTGGAATATATATATATATATATATATATATATAATAAGTAACTAGATGTAAGTGTTATTCATGCTTAGATACAAAATCAATGGAACCCTGAGATATAGAGATATTAGCATCTTAATTGTTTATTGGTAGAATCCTGTTTAGATAATTAATGATAATGATATATTAAAAGGCATAGAGAACTGATATTAATTGCAGTTAATATAAATGTAATAAATGTGTTGGCTAGACTGATAAATGTGTCCTGTTTTTATTTATTAAAGCTCAACCTTCTGGATTATACAACACTATTACTTAAATAGCTTTCATAAACGCCAACAAATAAATTAAAGAATTAGTATTAATCACGTCTGAGTAAACAATTAATACATGAGTTTCATACTATTAAATTTCACATCTACCAATAAAACTATAAAACTGACGCCCACAACTAGGGGCACATTAAATAAGATTTACATTTGGCACTGTGCCGTGTTTTGGGAAAACTCGGCGGTGTTTTTTTTTTAACGGGAACGGCCTGCCCGTAATTTGAATTATTAAATTACGTATTATCGGCATTCGCCGTCGTAATAAATTACGTTCGCCGCGTTATCTGGCCACTGGGCCGATCCGCGCGCCCCCTGTGTCCAGCGCTTCATACTATTTTTTCAGCTGTGGGACTGTTCAGTTCAATTCCGTCATTCAGCGTAGTAACGTCCGGAATCGCCTGACAGCATCGATGTAAAATTTTGTCTACTATCTGTTACTATGTATAAGTAGAAGTCTACGCGACCTTCCGGTAAGTGTGTTAAGATATATAACTTATTAATTCATAAAAATAAATTGTATTTACTTAATATTAACGCAGATGCAGGGGGATATGTATTGCATTAATTTATATCAGCACGTGGCGTGCAACAGGTTAAATTGGTTTATGTATGTTTCAATGTTAACGCTGGCTAACAGATATTAATCCATTATCTCATTAATAATATAATAATAATAATACTCAATTCATTAAATTAGAATGGGGCGTAAGTTAGTTATTTTTCTGAAATGATTGTACATCACGAACTTGTTAAAGTTTGCTAGTTCCTGCCAGAGGTTAAGTGCTTCACGAAAACTTGTGAATAACTATTTATTTGAAATGATTATTATGTTGAATGACTATATTTGGATATATTATAGATTATAATATTTAAAAGTGTTATTTTGAAGTGATTTATTTGATTCAATGGGGTTTTAATGCATAAGTGAATTTTCCGGAGATTTTAAACTGGGCATGTCACGAAATGTGGGTTCAGCTGGGTAAATGAGGTAGTGTGGTTTATTAAACATGTAAGTAATTACCGATATAATTGTGCAGGGTTTCCGATGTAGACGATAATCTGTCTCGCTCCAGAGGATGGCCGAATACCTGCTTTCCATGGAATAAATTCAACCACTTCCGTCAAGCTGTCAGGGCGGATGGACGGACACACTCGACCAGATCCTCTACCAATATGCTGCTAACCAGGTGACATTTAAGCTTTTTTTGAAACAAAATGTTTGTGGCCGATAAACTTTCTTTGAGACACTTTTGGAGATGCTCCAGTTTGGGGGACTTTGTTCCGGACAAGTCCGACGGGACAATTGGGTTTACATGTTACGTTTTCATTGTTTTTTTTTAAGGCTTACGCCTCATTAACATATTAAGGTTTATCTCATTCAGAGAATTGTAAACTCAGCCAGGGTCATGCATCACCCGAGTTGATGTGAGTTTTTTGTATAAATGGTCGGCATTTCCGGCCACTAAATTATTTCTGTGTTAAGCATGCATGCACGGGTGTCTCGGTCCCCGTAGGGGAATTTTATGGTTAATTACTTTAGATTGAATTGGGTTGTGTATTGGATTATTAATTTAAAGGTCGGGGGAGGTGTTTTAACCTGTGGACGACACCTGTAGGTGCCGTTCACCACCGGATAATATCATGTCATATTTTGCTGGATCTAGTACGGGCGCATGACCGTGCCTGAGGCCAAGTGGATTCCTTATGAACACCTCAAGCATGTTTTAGTACATTAATTCCATAGATTCTGCTTTTCGAAATTCAATTTTACTGTTCAAATGATTTTGTAACCACTAAATTTTGCCATAGCCAGCACAATAATTGTTAAACTTTTATTGCTCATAATACCAATTCATTAATAAATGTTAAGGAATGCATGACAAATCAGTGCCAGTTATAAGTATTTATGGGTGGTCACGTTCCACTGTTTTTGCAAATTTTGTCAGGAAAATAAAAGAAATGAGAAATGCAGTTATGCAATCGGGCATCCATGTTGACCTCGTGATGGCACTTATTATTATTATCATTATTGGGATCCGAAATTGATAATTACCTTTTTGCTTGGTACTTGTGTGCCGTTCGGACTATTTAGCCAAATTGACTTTGGCTGTTCATATACTTAGAATTTTGGGGCATGTCTACTCTACTCTTTTGGGATTTATTAGTTGGGTTTGAGTTTGTTAATTGAAAATTTAAGGTGGGCTGGACACTTGATCTGAATAAGAGGATTGAGGGTGTACCATGACAAAATATACGCTGTTAACCAGGTGGACATGGTGTGTGCCATTTATATATAAATGTGTATCTATGTTAATTATATGTTGTGTGTTATGCCTTATGTGATTGTTAGATTGTTATACGTTATTATGCATATATATGTATATATATATATATATCATGTTATGATTTATGTAATTTACTGGGAGGGTCGAGACTATGCGCCATTTTGCATTATTTAAAGTAACTGTATTCTGCTCAGTAATATCAAGCTCAATTATTTGGCGATGCCTATGTCGAAGGTGAATTATAATAATGATTTTAAGAACAATAACGATTGTGGTTTTTGAAGTTTGAGCTATTCTTGATTATGAAAATACTCGTAATATTATCTTACTCTTTCAAGGGCGCATATATTGTACACTCGGAGAGTTAATTGTACAAAAGCATGAATACAATAAATCTTGTTATTGTTATCTTAGAGCAGAGTTTCATTTGCAAGTCCCATCATACTGGACCGAGCGCATTTTTGGCTTCACTAGGCTCTTGCCTAGTTCTAATAACTAGTGGCCTCTCTTTCAAAAAAAATAAATAAATAAATAAATAAATACAAAAAAAATAAAACAAAAAAAGGGTTTTTTTGACATATAAAGCATAAAAGGAAAGAAGGGGTTACAAATGGTAGCAGAGCGTTGTTCATTCTAGGGTTGAACCCTTGAGTCCTTTGGTGTGATGGGGCTTGCTTGGAAATAGTTTGGCAAATACAATAATATTTGAAAATATTTGAAAATGAAAATAGATAGATGCCATGGCAGGGTTGATATCCTATGTAGGTATATATGTATTGTGTATGAATTATTGTTATGTGATTTGAATTGTAAACCTGGTGCCGCCACGGGCATGTGTTGTAGTTGGGTTTTGTTGTTTTTGAGATTGGACCTTACCGGAGATCGCGTGGGGATGGGCTCCCTTATTTATTGTATGGAAGTAATAGCGCGTGCGGTTAGTGGGATGCGGTATGGCCCGACTGGAAGTCGGTACCGTCCGACTGAAATTGTGATAATGTCTTAGTTGAAATGTCATATGTTGTGATAGGTGTTCGGTGGTGTGGATTGTATGTTGGTGTTAGTGTCTGATGTCGTTTCTTCTTTCGAGTCTGGCGACTGACGGAGAATTGGTTCTGGAGCGGGTCAGGTTTTCGCAGCGCTAGGAAACCCGGGGGTCCACTTGATGGAAGAACGGAACTCAAGTTTTTCCTTTTGTAAGTCATTTTTTGTGTTAGGTGTATTGTGTGATTCTGGCGGAGGTAGGTTACCAGAAACTACCCAACCCTATTTCCGGCATCCTCCAGAGACTTCCGGTGGTGGATGGAGAAGATGAGGGCAAATTGTTGGTTTTTCTGGACATCGTCCTGGAGTTGGCGGATTTTCCGGGGCTGTCCGATGATGTCCTCTTCTCCCTTATATACCCGTATTGCCGGGGTTCATTGGCTGAGCTGGTCACCGACACTCTGCGTCGTGGTGGCAGTATCGACTCTCTCCATGGGGAGGTGTTGTACTCTTTCATACCCCGTCGGCAACGTGAGCATTTGAAACATAACCGGTTCTATCGTGCACAGGCCAACGGGGAGGCGTTGGGGGACTTTGTGCAGGATATCCGTAAAAGTGCCCGAATTTGAGGTTGGGGTTGCCCGAGAAGGATATCGTTATAATTATTTTAGAAGGGATGACGCCCCAAGAGAGATCCCGTTTGGTGTTCGCGGATCGTCCACGTTGTTTTGCGGACCTCGAACGGCTGTGTGTGGTTTCTAGAACGGTCAAGGGGATTGACGAGTCCCGTGAGCAAGTAGCACATGGTAAGGTAAGACCCGAGATGCATGGATGGCGAATTGTTCCATCATCATGCGGTGCCGAAATTGAAATTATAAACTCTTGTAACGAGAGGCGCCGTCGTTTGCCTAATGTGACTTGTTTTAGGTGTGGTAGGTTGGGCCACCTTAGACGATTTTGTACCGGGGTTGGGTCGAGTCCAACGTCCCTCCCCAAGGCGCCCAAGGTCATTCAGAGAAAGGTCAAGGAGGGGAAGATATGTCGGAGGTCTTCCCCTACCTGTCGCGGGTCTTCTAAGGTACGCGCCTCCGGGCCAGTTGTAGGTCCCAGTTCTTTGGGCATCAAGGTCCTCCAAACCATCTCTAGGCCCACTTCCGTATGCCCCTTCTTGCTGTTGGAGTTGAAAAAGAGTCAACTCAGAGCATTAGTTGACTCCGGATCAGCAAGATCAATCATTTCATCCAAAGTGTGCGAGGACCTTGAACGACAGGGTGTAATTAAAAGGTCAGAACAGTCTTCCGTGGTGTGCTGGACGGCATCCCAGGAAATTCTGCCCATTTCCCGTGTAGTTTCATTTCAGTTTAAAATCGAGGGATTTTCTTGGGTGTGGAGCTTTCTGGTTTCTCCTGCTCTGGGAGTTGAATGCATTATTGGTGCCGATTTCATCTGAAAAAGTGGTCTCGTTAATGACATCCAAGAGCACCAATGTTATTTTAAACTTAATCGGGGAGTTGTAATCCCTTTCCTTGGATATCAGGGGACCAGGCAAGATATCCAAGAGGTTAAGTGCCCCGACACATCTAGAGACCACCTCTCCCAGTCCCAGCGGTCCGCATTAGATCAGTTCTGTGAGCGTTTCCCCACTGTATTAACACCGGCCCTTGGGCTCACACATCTCTTGGAGTATAAGATCCGCCTAACGGACTCCAAGGTGGTGCGCTCCCACCCTTATAAATTTGCCCCTCCGAAGATGAGCATCTTGAGGGAGAAGGTTCAAGTGTTATTAGATCAAGGGGTGATTGAACCTTCTCAGTCCAGTTATGCCAGTCCAGCGTTCCTAGTGCCCAAGCCTGGAGGTAAGCATAGGATGGTCATCGACTACCGCAAGCTCAACGCCAACATTGAGGTAGATTCGGTCCCACTTCCTGACCTTCATTCCGCGTTTGATTGGTTCAGTGAGGCGAGGTATTTTACCATCATTGACCTCAACTCTGCATATCACCAGATTCCGTTGACGAAAGAAAGTAGGCCCTACACGGCATTCTGTGTTCCGTGGAACCTCTATCAGTACACGAGGGTTCCCATGGGTCTAGCGGTAGGGGCCCAAACACTCACCCGCTTACTTGACACCGTTTTTCGCGATGTCAAGTTCAAGTACGTCTTCAATTATCTTAATGACTTGCTGGTGTACAGCAAGGGGTACGAGGAGCATTTGGGTCGTCTAGAAGAGGTGATGTGCAGGTTGAGGAGTGCTGGCCTCACTGTCAACCCCGAAAAGGTGAAGTTCGCCCAGACACAAATTTCTTTTCTGGGCCACCTGATTTCCCATAGAGGTGTCACTGTGGATCCTGAGCGAACACAGGGAATCAGGGACTTTCCCCCACCAAAGGATGCCAAAGGCATCGCGAGATTTGTGGGGATGGTCAATTTCTATCGGCGTTTTATTCCAAACGCGGCGGAGATTGCGGCACCTCTGAATTAACTCCGGAAAAAGGGCGCCAAATTTGTATGGGGGGAAAAACAACAGAAGGCTTTCGAGACCCTGAAGGAAGCCATCATTTCCCCTCCAGTACTGAGAATGCCAGACTTCTCGAAACCGTTCATACTCCAGACGGATGCGAGTTCGATTGCGCTCGGGGCGGTTCTGTCCCAAGTCGTTGACGGTGCTAGGCAGCCTGTGGCTTTCATTTCCCGAACGTTGACCCAGCAAGAACAAAAGTCTTCAGTGTATGAGCTAGAGTGTTTAGCTGTTGTGTACGCTCTAGATAAGTTCAGGCGTTTTCTGGAACACGCTGAGTTCCTGCTCGAGACCGACAATCAGGCTCTCTCCTGGCTTCTTGCTCATCCCCGGCAACTGGGTAAAATTGGTAGATGGTTGGTCAAGATCTCATCCTTCAAGTTCAAAGTGCAACACATTAGGGGAACTCAAAATGTGGTTGCAGATGCTTTATCACGCATGTTTTCCCAGTCCAGTGAAGTCCAATCTGAGCAACCCTGTTCTGTTCTGCTAGACTTTCCGTTAGCCTTCACTGATGTGTTACCCCATCAGTTGAACGATGAAGAGCTGGGTCCTATCATCCAGAATATAAAGGAGGGTAACGTGCAGGCCCCTTACTTCTTGTCCAAGGGCGTCCTGTGTTGTCGAGAAAGAAAGGGACTTGCCCCTAAGATCGTGCTGCCTAGCAAGTTAGTGCCCATGGTCTTCAGCTATTATCACAATTCCCCAGTAGGAGGCCACAAGGGAATTTCGAAGACCATTTCCAGTATTAGGAAACACTCCATCTGGAACGGCATGGATAGGGACATCGCAACCAGGGTTAAGAGTTGTCATCTGTGTGGCTTGACCAAGCCTGCCCAGAACACAAAGTTAGGGTTGTTGTCATCGGACGTGGCGAGCAGACCGATGGAGAAGCTATTCATAGACTACGTGGGACCTCTCCCGCGTAGCAAGTCAGGTAATTCTTACCTGCTTGTTTGCGTGGATGCTTTTTCGAAGTTTGCCTGGCTACTGCCCTTACGGCAGGCAACAGCTCGTTTAACCATAAGCGCGCTTCAGAACCACATTTTTCAGCATTTCGGTCTTCCGACCATCATTGTCTCCGACAATGGTCCCCAGTTCGTTTCGAGCGAGTTCCGGCGGATGTGTTTCGTAAGCGGAATCAGACATGTAACCACTTCTCCGTATTACCCACAGCCGTCCCATGCGGAGAGATTCAATAGGAATCTCAGGTCCGCACTCATTGCTTATCATGCGGAGCAACAGACAACCTGGGACCAGAATCTGAAGTGGTTACAGCTAGCCTTTAACACGGCCCTGCATGACAGTCATAAGGCCGTGCCCTTTGAGATCATGTTTGGATTCTCGCCCGCACTCCCGTTGACTAACATGTGGAACATTGATGATCTTCTGCCACGGGAGCCAGATAACGGAACTGCGGAGAGATGGAAGGAGGCTCGGAGGAATTTGCTGAGAGCGCACGAGCGCGTCCGTAGTCGGTACAATCAGGGGCGAATTCCAAATCCCTTTAAAGTAGGAGATTTGGTCTACTGCCAGAGCCACCCGATCAGCTCAGCTGCCGATAAAAGAGCCGCTAAATTGTGTTATCGCTGGTCGGGGCCATATCGTATCCTGGGGTTCGCGTCACCAGTGACGGCTCGGTTGGAAGAGGCGGGTGGTAGTCCGAAGGAGATTACTACGCATATATCGAAATTGAAACTATGTAGAAAAGGGTAAACGGGCTGACAAGGGGGGGAATGATTGGTGGTCTCTGTGTGAGTAGGGAATTTTGTCATTGGAAAAGGGTGTGCTCCGGGGGTGTTATCGAGAACGATAGGGTAGCGGGTAGATGTTCCCCACAGTCCCAGTGGTGTTCGTCTACTTCAGGGATGCGCCCCTGCCTGCGCGAGCCTTGGCTTTCTCCAATTGTCCTTATGTCCGGAGGGAGCCATGTCCTTACCTTTAGTCCCAGCTCATGACCTTCAATGATCCTTGACCTTCCACCTTCCGATTTTCCTAACCTTCCCCTTTGAAAAAAAAAAAAATGAGAAAAGCAAAAAAAAGGAGTTAGAGAGAGAAGTGGGGCAGTAGGGCGGTAGGGGTCGGTTCTGCTCCTCTGCCTCCCTGCTGCTCCAGACATGCCCTTGGAGCACACATGTAAAACTTATTTGTATATTGGATAAGTGTCATATTAACAAGTAGCATGGCTTTGCGTCCGGTCCAGAGTGGGGACCATTGCATCATGGAGGCCATCATTTCCCCTTTTCCCTTGCCCCGTGCAGTGACGGTATTGTTTAGAATGGGTGTCGTATTAGAGAATCCCCCCCGTAGGAATATAGGGCAGATGGCCCTGTTAAGGTGGCAGTCGTGTTCTGGCTTGAGTGGACAAGCCTCAGGAGGTCGGAACTCAGGAAGCTCCCGAACTTCTCTTTCGTCTTTCTTCTCTGTCCCTCTTTGCTGTGGGCTGGCCCTGATCAGGTCAGCGTGCAGCACCCGCACACTTACACACTACACGTCTTCTTTCGTCTCTTTCGTTTTCCTTCTGAGCCTCTGTTCTCCTGAGAGCAAGTGCTGCTGGGCAGCCATAATCACGAGACCACTAGCTTGTTTTGGGAAGTGGGGTAAACTGCAGGGTACCCTCCCTGCGTTTAACTGTGAGGCAACCAAGTTGCCCTTTTGGGGTGGGGGTGTGCCGTGTTTTGGGAAAACTCGGCGGTGTTTTTTTTTAACGGGAACGGCCTGCCCGTAATTTGAATTATTAAATTACGTATTATCGGCATTCGCCGTCGTAATAAATTACGTTCGCTGCGTTATCTGGCCACTGGGCCGATCCACGCGCGCCCTGTGTCCAGCGCTTCATACTATTTTTTCAGCTGTGGGACTGTTCAGTTCAATTCCGTCAATCAGCGTAGTAACGTCCGGATTCGCCTGACAACATCGATGTAAAATTTTGTCTACTATCTGTTACTATGTATAAGTAGAAGTCTACGCGACCTTCCGGTAAGTGTGTTAAGATATATAACTTACTAATTCATAAAAATAAATTGTATTTACTTAATATTAACGCAGATGCAGGGGGATATGTATTGCATTAATTTATATCAGCACGTGGCGTGCAACAGGTTAAATTGGTTTATGTATGTTTCAAGTTAACGCTGGCTAACAGATATTAATCCATTATCTCATTAATAATATAATAATAATAATACTCAATTCATTAAATTAGAATGGGGCGTAAGTTAGTTATTTTTCTGAAATGATTGTACATCACGAACTTGTTAAAGTTTGCTAGTTCCTGCCAGAGGTTAAGTGCTTCACGAAAACTTGTGAATAACTATTTATTTGAAATGATTATTATGTTGAATGACTATGTTTGGATATATTATAGATCATAATATTTAAAAGTGTTATTTTGAAGTGATTTATTTGATTTAATGGGGTTTAATGCATAAGTGAATTTTCCGGAGATTGTAAACTGGGCATGTCACGAAATGTGGGTTCAGCTGGGTAAATGAGGTAGTGTGGTTTATTAAACATGTAAGTAATTACCGATATAATTGTGCAGGGTTTCCGATGTAGACGATAATCTGTCTCGCTCCAGAGGATGGCCGAATACCTGCTTTCCATGGAATAAATTCAACCATTTCCGTCAAGCTGTCAGGCCGGATGGACGGACACACTCGACCAGATCCTCTACCCATATGCTGCTAACCAGGTGACATTTAAGCTTTTTTTGAAACAAAATGTTTGTGGCCGATAAACTTTCTTTGAGACACTTTTGGAGATGCTCCAGTTTGGGGGACTTTGTTCCGGACAAGTCCGACGGGACAATTGGGTTTACATGTTACGTTTTCATTGTTTTTTTTTAAGGCTTACGCCTCATTAACATTTTAAGGTTTATCTCATTCAGAGAATTGTAAACTCAGCCAGGGTCATGCATCACCCGAGTTGATGTGAGTTTTTTGTATAAATGGTCGGCATTTCCGGCCACTAAATTATTTCTGTGTTAAGCATGCATGCACGGGTGTCTCGGTCCCCGTAGGGGAATTTTATGGTTAATTACTTTAGATTGAATTGGGTTGTGTATTGGATTATTAATTTAAAGGTCGGGGGAGGTGTTTTAACCTGTGGACGACACCTGTAGGTGCCGTTCACCACCGGATAATATCATGTCATATTTTGCTGGATCTAGTACGGGCGCATGACCGTGCCTGAGGCCAAGTGGATTCCTTATGAACACCTCAAGCATGTTTTAGTACATTAATTCCATAGATTCTGCTTTTCGAAATTCAATTTTACTGTTCAAATGATTTTGTAACCACTAAATTTTGCCATAGCCAGCACAATTGCTAAATTGTTATTACTTGTTAAACTTTTATTGCTCATAATACCAATTCATTAATAAATGTTAAGGAATGCATGACAAATCAGTACCAGTTATAAGTATTTATGGGTGGTCACGTTCCACTGTTTTTGCAAATTTTGTCAGGAAAATAAAAGAAATGAGAAATGCAGTTATGCAATCGGGCATCCATGTTGACCTCGTGATGGCACTTATTATTATTATCATTATTGGGATCCGAAATTGATAATTACCTTTTTGCTTGGTACTTGTGTGCCGTTCGGACTATTTAGCCAAATTGACTTTGGCTGTTCATATACTTAGAATTTTGGGGCATGTCTACTCTACTCTTTTGGGATTTATTAGTTGGGTTTGAGTTTGTTAATTGAAAATTTAAGGTGGGCTGGACACTTGATCTGAATAAGAGGATTGAGGGTGTACCATGACAAAATATACGCTGTTAACCAGGTGGACATGGTGTGTGCCATTTATATGTAAATGTGTATCTATGTTAATTATATGTTGTGTGTTATGCCTTATGTGATTGTTAGATTGTTATACGTTATTATGCATATATATGTATATATATATATATCATGTTATGATTTATGTAATTTACTGGGAGGGTCGAGACTATGCGCCATTTTGCATTATTTAAAGTAACTGTATTCTGCTCAGTAATATCAAGCTCAATTATTTGGCGATGCCTATGTCGAAGGTGAATTATAATAATGATTTTATTATTAATAAAATAGAGTAACTAATAGGGCTAATAGAGTAACATTTGGCCCACAACGAGGAACACACATAAAGTAGAGTTACAATGTGACTGTATTTGGTAAGTAAAACATTATTGACATACACATGAGGCTACACCAAAAGTATCTGTAACAATATGTCAACAATAAAGTATTCTGAAAGAGAAGTGCCCTGTGAGAATGAAGATAATTATCAACAACAAGTCAATAGAAGAAGTGTCTGAGTTTGTGTTCTCGTATTGTGACACAAGCTATAATAATTAAGGTGTACAAAAAAAAACTTCAATTCCAAGCTTATGTGTGGTAAAACAATACAACATTAGATAGTAACATGGAAGAATACAAATATTAAGTTTGATAAAATCATGGTTGCACCAGTTATTATATATGGCAGTGAACGTTAATAAACATAAGAAGAATTATATTAAAAATACAGATTGTAGAAATATAGTTTGTGAGGAAAGTGAAGGGCTACACATGAAAACATGTAAAATGGCTTAAGCATGAGTGTCATGAACTACCAGATTGTTGTGAGTACCCTGTAAAAAAATTGAGATGATATATGAAGTGAAAGAACACTACAAAAGTTCTCGACTATATAAACCAGTCATATAAATACAGGGATAAGAAAAGTCGTCATAAATATTTTGTGAGGTCGGGAGAAACAATCTGTAACCACTGTAATGACATTTATAACGTTTTGCAATTAAAAATTACATTACATCCACACAATGTATATGGCCTCCCTAATGAATTCTTATAATCCTGTGTTTAAAAATGCAGTTGTAGTTGTAGTTTATTAAATGACAACTGCTTAGACATTTGTAGGTGTAACTGTCTAGGCATCACTCATAAAATATTGTGCACAGGTTGATGTGTGTGTGTGTGTGTGTGTGTGTGTGTGTGTGTGTGTGTGTGTGTGTGTGTGTGTGTGTGTGTGTGTGTGTGTGTGTGTGTGTGTGTGTGTGTGTGTGTGTGTGTGTGTGTGTGTGTGTGTGTTCAAGTAAAATACTGTTCTATTTTTTTTTTCAAACTCTTATTTTTCCTACTGTAATACCTCATAATAGAATGGACGAGAGATTTTATGTTAAGATTTTGGTGTTCTGAAAAGACTCAAAAACAGTGCTATTCTTTAACAAAGAAAGCCACGAACGGTTGCAGCTTGCATTCTAAAGTACACGGCTCGATTACCTTTGACAATCTCAAACTATATACTTAAATAATATTACTCATTCGTTCTAACTTTTACAATCTAGTGTGTATGTCAGAAGAAAAAAACAAACACATAAATTATAATCCACTTGCACTTATACTTATCGTAATCTGTTATTTATCATATACCTAACCATTCTAGTGGCCTACAGCTTGTAAAGGAACGTAAGGTAATTGCGAACTTCGTAGTTGAGTCAACTCAACTGTCGCCAAAAGATTTAACTTAGTGATTTGTGTAATTATTAACATTAAAAATTTGTAACTGTTCTTCTCACCAGACATGGTAGCGTATCTTCCGCCCCCGCTCACGCCGTAAAAACAAAGACTGTTATCATTAAAAACTGTTGTTGGCATTTTGACACAAACTTGACTGTTAAAAACAAATACACCAGCAGTGACGACCAATTTATAAGAAATCACACAAACGTAAACACGCACAATAATTCACAGACAAGTGAAACCGACACTGTCCAGTCACTCTTTCAGAATTATCTAATCACATATGGCAGTGATATCACGAATTTTCCTACTGACGTCCACTAACGATGCGTCACTTACTGGAATCCACCACAAATTGGTTATGTACAAGCCCGTTACAGAAAGAGGGGCACGATAAGGAAAAGGCGCATTTTAACATAACCTTGAACTTTTACACCGTATTTTTTGTCATTCGTATATTTAAAAGTGTACAGGTTCATCGCCTTCCTTAATTACGTATATAAATATACAACAAGTACAAAATACTTACAACTGTCAACAAAATACCAACACGAAAAAGCTACATTTCATCTAATGCGTATCAGCTGTTATCAAAGTAGTCAATGACTTCTCAGAAAAACTGTGAGGCTACAATGCTTATGCGAGTAGGAAGTAAGTGGGAAAAAAGCGTCAAACAATTTATGTCCGATTTTGTTATTAAATAAAACTGAATAGTCCGTATGTGATTAGGAATATTGTATTTGAAACTTTGCATTATTAAAACCATAAACATTTTAAAAATAGGTTTATGCTTAAGAAGAGGAATGCAGAACTTCCATAAAAATATAATTATTAATCTGAAATGATAAAGCATCCCAAAATGTCTCAAAAACACGATTATTTTTAAGTGAATTCTTAGCAAGACAACAACTAAATTTCTTTGTTATAAAATTCTTGTTTTAAATGTGTAATACCCGTTAAACAATTTTGAGTATTTTATGGCTGTACAGTTTGCTTAGAGATTCCTGCTTATAGATGTTATAAATAACGTGCCTTACAAATAAAAACGAGTTAACTAGAAACAATTTAAAATCCGTCATAAGAAAGAATGATCAGGCTACTATAGGCCTAGATATAAATTTATTAGGACCTTCTGGACTTTATGATATTCTGTCCAAGCTTTCCTAAGGTTTTACTGATAACATTACCAAGCCAAGCCACTGTTTCCCATAATATGGCTTTGTCTTTTGAAATTCTATGACATAGACATAAGATATTACAACCCCTAACACATGTTTTTTGAGAAGATCATCGAGCAAAGATTTTAACTTCAAGCTAAAGACTCTTGTTATCAGGTCTGATCTGTGTTGAACGTGTTCAAACGGCTGTAATTCACCTGTTATTTCAGGCCAGTTCGGATTACATGTGAATGTCAGAAAAATATCAGGCTTGCCAAAGCGAGCAACAATCGACATAGCATCTTGGTAGTTCTGGAGCATATTTCTTGCAGAGCCTATAAAAGATGATGGCAAAACCACTGGAATTCCTGGTAACATACCTCTTTGCTGAGCATTACGGTGAATGAAATCAGTCAAACCTTTGTAATTTTCAGCTCACAATTCCTTCTGATGAGATCTTACATAAGCAATACGGGAGCCTTCTACTTTTACATAACTGTCAACGACATACTGTTGAAACAGTTTTCCTTAGTAATGAATTAGATTGAAAGTCCCTCTGACTGCCAGACGATAACAGTAATATTGTAATTGGGTAGTGACAGTCCTTACTGCTGTTCTATGAATGTTAACGAGAGGCATGCCAGGCTTCCATCCTGAATCACCGCATGGGAAAAGCAATGGGTAACACATTGGGTCACTGTGTGGATTCAAACAGGATATGCGAGTTAATGCTCCAGAATTTTTTGAGTACACAACAAAGTGAAATTGGCCTGGGGGTGCACCATCGCCACTAATAAATACTGCTGCCACCTGACTTGTTGTTAGCAAATTATACCTCCTTGGATCAAACGCATTTTCTGTTGTGAATTGTAATTGTACATCTGGAGCATTCAACATGTAATGTTTGACAAATTTGAATATTTGTGCATAAGGATTGTGATGAGTCAACATCGTCTGCAACATGGCCATTATTTCTGGGTCACAGCGTGTAGTTGCAACATTTCTAAGTCGTTGTTCTAAAGCCTCGTCAGAATCCATAATAAATAATCCAGCGTAAGATGGATTGTGACCTGCAGGTGGCTGCAAGCCACCGATCATGTGATACATTTGTCAATGAATTTTAAAACAAAATGGGCCACGTCGTGGAACATGTACTGAGTTTACTTGAACAGAGGCCATAGCTAAAGCACTATTAAATTGACGAATGTTGTCTAAATAGTTTTCAGTTGTGTTGTCATTACTCTCAAACAAAGTTTTAAGTTCATCACATACAACAACTTCTGGTACATTAATCTTACCCTTGTGACAGCAAAGAGATGACGATCCCTCTGAGACTTCTAAAGAAAACAGTTTTCCACCACAATATTTGCAAATTTTGTTCATGGGACCAACACATTTAGTTTTGTCACATCACAAACCTTTTGCAAAAGCCTTGCACAACAATAAGTAATTGGCAGCTTGTCTTGCACTCGCGTTCGTTCAATGTCTATTTTCAACCGTTGCAGTTGTGAAGATGTGCTGGTTGTAGGTTGTGTCGAGTTTTCTGCTGCCGTTGCTTCATTACGTGTGCTGGTTGTTGTTTGTGGTTGTAGTTGATCGATTCTTCTGAGACGGGATGCTCTTTGAGAGTTTCTCAGGGTTGCAAGCCGTTGTTGTCTTTGGCCAGGCGTCTCGTTTGTTGCCAGTCTTTTGTAGCGACGTCTCTCAATCACTCCTTCAAGAGTTCTTTTCCTCGGCATGATTTAAGATATTAAGCATGTCTGACAGCAGAAAAAAAAATTAAAAAATTGAGACATAGTAGATTTTTCATTTAACTTAAATTTTAAACAAACAATGTGTTTTAACGTAAACTGACTGACTGATTGTTTCTTTTGCGCAAATATTATCATGTTTTCTATATAACTATATAACAAATATATTTACTAAATATCAACCATTATCATGTTAATATATTTACTATATAACAAACATTATCATTAATGATAATTGTATTTTATATATACTTACAATTGTTTTTTATTAATGTTACACTTGTTTTCATATAAAGTTGTTATAATATAATGTTTCGATCGATTTCGGTCAATAGACCATCTTCAGGTTCACAATAAAACAACACTATTTATAAAAACAAATTTGTAGATATTGTTAGTTTTATACGTATGTTGGTCGTATAAAGCTTCCTATTTACTGATTCTGTTATAGAGTGTTTATATATTATATCAGCTGATTTTGTTGAATTTGTCGTAATATTTCAAAAGTTATATGATTTTTAAAATCAGTCATAATGTTTAATAAATCTTCATGGTCCTCTTCTTTTATATGGTACCTTTAGGCTGTGTGTATATAAAAAAGAATAAAATTAAAATATATTAAACTTAAACATTATTATGTTAAATTCCTAAACTCAATGTCAGCAGCGATTATTTCTGTCTTGATGCGTTTACATATAAAATTTCTAGACTGTGGGGAATCAAAAATGTGGAAGCGTCACGCAGTGATGACGTCATACAGCATTCAGTGATCTGTCTTTTAACTTAAACTTTAAACAAATAACGTGTTTTAACGTAAACTGAGTATGCTATGTCAGAAGTCGGTAAAAAATCCTATCCACTGATACCTTATTCATCGCTGTAGGCTTTGTATTAGTTGAGAAAAAGGGATGTTGACAACAGAAATAATATATATGATAATTTACTTAGTTCAGCACTCTCATATTTTCTGTTTTTCTATAAATTGTTTCTAGGTAAGCAAACGGCATTGCAAGTTCTATTAATACACTCATTTCTATTTTTAGCTTAATTTTTAATAGCTATTTATTTATTTGTTTTCCTTTATATACAATCAGTTCTGTATATGCAGATTCAAATAATTTTTTCAAGAGCCTGTAGAAGCTTTTCTTTAACGGTTATTAAAATCACATCAATGGGATAACAAGTTACGTTAGCTTAGATTTAATTCTTTTCTGCTGACTTTGTTTTGTCCATTATTTTGTTCATACCAACACTGAAGAACAAAGAATTGGGAAAGACTTCTTTTCTTATACTCTTTGTGACATGTCTTTTGTTTTTGTTTGTTTCTCCTATTACAGATCTCGTGTAAGCCTAATATTTATTGTGATACATATATCTCAATACTCTGTTACTAGTTATCATTTGAGAGTGTTACAACAGCGTGTAATTATATCCCATCAAGTGACCAGTAGAGTAGATCAAAGCAAATTCTTTCTTCTATCTGAATTCTTAGATATGCTATTTTACGTATCGATATTATAAATCCATATGGACACTTAATTTATTTACATTTTAAACTGCATGTAACGTATTTTTCTGACTTTTGAAACTGTATTTAAGGGTAAAAAGTGTACCTGATAGTACAATAGTGTAGCTTTCACTTGTATACAAGTTTTTCTTATAGGAATGTTTACAAAGGAAGAAGTTTGTAAACAATCAAAAATTAATTCAGGGTCAGGTAAAATTTACTTAACGTTTACCTATAGATATATTTTTTTAAATCGTAAAACTTCATTACTTACTATTTATGAATTGTTTTCTTTCTTAGAAACTATTCAAACCCGTAGGTTGCTACATTTTTAATTACTCTAATAAAACACCATTTTTTCTTTATTTCATTTTACATCACATAACAGTCCTCTCATTTCGTTTGCATATGTTTTGATTCATTTTATTAGTATGTCTTCTATTGGTGTTACTGTTTGACCTACTAATTTACACATCCGAATCGACTCTGAATTAATTAATTATCAATAAGTCATCTTAACGCTTAGAGCTACAGCCTGGCTGGAAAAAGATATACACTTAACTAAGGTCGAATGTATTTGCCTTAGAAATAACTTTGCAGTTACAGTTTAAGCTGAAGTAAACAGAAGTAGATAAAACAAATTGAATTCAAACAGGAGTGTCGTAGTGTGCGTGTTACTGTGAATGAGAAAGGTGCGCGACTCCATTGTCGGGAGTGGAACAGAAGCAGCCAACTTGAAACTAATAAAGAAAAGTGTCACATGAAGGAGGTTGCATCGAGTATTGAGTACCTGCAACGTGAATGGAAAACAGAATTTATCCTGATAAACAGAGTTCCGTGTGACTTAGTACACGTGCATCTTTTCAATGACAGTGCAGTGTCAAGTTGTTGTTTCTTCATGGAGTTGAAATATATTTTTAATAGCTTACGATATAAAATGCGGTAGACTTTATCTAGAACCGAAGGTTGTAAAACAATTATCAAGTTTTTCAAACCCTTTTAAATAAATTACACATCCTTTATTAACAATCGATTCCACACACTACTGTCAGTGACAACTACAACAAATAAATTAAATAAATCAGAAATTAAAATATTTAATCTTATTATACCGCAATTGAAATAAATATTTAATAGTATTTACCTCATTATAACAGTTTGATCTACTCAGCAAAGTTTACAGTTATCATTATAATATTATTATCAACTTCAATGAGTATCAACCGGACTTGTTCCGGCACGGTATTGTTCCTCCTTTTTAGCCTTTCAGGCTTTCACTTCCCCCGGGCCTACGAATAAATGTCAGCTCCACAAATCGTTTGTTGCCCATTGTTTGTAAGTCCCGCTCTCAATTAATTCTGTTGTCTTACGTGATCTATCCAACTGGCAACCACATATCAATTACCTTCTTAGCTGATAAATTTGTTAAAATACCAATGACAGAATAGAAGGCTTTGTCTCATTGGTGAGTAGCAAAGATTGAGTTCTCCTTGTAGCAGACTTTTTGACTATATAGATACATGTGTATAAAACATTATATACGATATCTTACGTGTTATATATATATTAAATATAATAATATAAGATAAATTATGTAGCAAAATAATGTTATTCCATCCAATTGTAATTTGCTAATGCCCGCAGAAAAATATTCATTTCGCGAATAAAGAAAACAAAATTTCATCTGTGCTTATCGTAATCGTGATACAAGTGATTCATTAAAACATTACGCTTCATATGATGTGGATAGCCCTACATAGCATGAACATAACATCTACAATGAAGAAGTAAATTTTCGCTTCACAGAAACTGTTCAGTTTCCTCACTGGTATTCGTACTCTGTCCCGGATAATGAACTATGTATATTACTTTTTCATAAGGTTTAGATTCATTCCTAGTGGATAGACGTGTATGCTTAATCCTGGATGGATCACTCGTATTTATCCTCTCCGATAAAAGTTTTCTCTTCCAAGAACACAGAACTAGCAAGAGACGAAAGTAATTTGTACTAATGCAGTCGACGTGCAGGCGGTAGCGCAGGGTCTTCCTCGCAGGACAATGAATAATTCCAGAAACGAAGATAAAATTTTTCTCACAATAGTTAGGCAACACGTTTGACCCATTGCTCGTGCTCAACCTTACACACTTTGAATATTAACTAACATTTCTACCGTCACACAAATACAACTATCAGGAAAGGGGCAGCTTGATACAGCATACCAATTTAAAGACGTGAGCTAAGTTAAAGTAGAATGGATAGTGTAGAAGTAAAAACGGTTGTCCTACAGCTGGTGTAGGTTGTGGGATATATATTGAGGTGAACAGACTTGGCTGAGTAGGGTTAAGTTTAGGGATAACTGTTGGGGCGTATCAAACGTGTCGGAAGACCAATGACTGAAACAAAAGGAGAAAGTATACTCGCTAGTTGTGGATGTACAGGTGTACATTAATCAATAAAACTCGAGTTGCCAAATCACATCCCATGAGGGCAAATCCTTATACCCGTCCCATCACAGCTAGCCCAATTTGACAGCACTATAAAAGTATCTAGTATGAAACTTCAGACAACAACTACAGACGGGATGGAGTTATCATCGTATACAGTCAATAAAGTAGAAGAAGTGATTTTTACAGCCAAGTGGAATACTAGAATGATGTTTAGGCACGGAAATATTAGATATACTGTAGAACTGATATAACAGGTAATGGATACTTAATATCTTATTGAAAAATTATATCTCTTTTGGAAACGTATAACCCTAGAGAGCGGGGGCACGGCCATAGACAACGAATAGGGAACTTGTATCAAAAGAAAACAACAGGGGTAAAAGGGGTAAGTCCACTTTCTGTACAATTTCAGTAGGACTACAATTGTGTTGCCGAAATGTGATAGTCCATATTGTTGAAAGTTCTGGACAAGAAAGTGACAATTGACATATAAATCAGTTGCTATGCAAACAAAGAAAACAGAGGTAAATTTACTTTGTTCTAACATGAATGTTAGATTTCATGTGCTAGTTGGCTACCATGAATCTATCAATCTAATTTTATCAATATAATTTTATCAATCTAAACGACTGATAAAAACTAGAATTAATTAACAGTGTCCTATTAATCATGCATCTCGTGGAATTCTGAAACGATTTTCTATATTTGAAAGTTGAAAATTGAAATATCTCTTTAAGCACTTAAAAAGCGATAGTGTTCATAGGTTTAAAATGGGACTAATCAAGAAACTTAAGTTTGAATCAGATTGCCATTGATATCATCAGTCATATAGTGGAGTTAGTGTATCGTTTTTAATTACAAACTGAGAATTAATGTAAGCAATATGGTGATAACTTTTGGAACAGGGAGAATTTCTCCATCTGCAAACTACGTACTACGGTACGCGTTACCGAAACACAGAGAAACTGGAAAAGAAATCAGAAGTAAATGAGAGTGTGTTTGTGTTTTAGTGCTCTCGCACCCGGGTTACTCATCTATACGTCTATAGTTCTTACTCATTAGAATTTTAATAGTTATTCTGATTATAAATTCTATAACATACAGTAAGTGAAACTATTGATTTCAGAATAAAATAGTACAAATTACAGCTTATGCTTAGTCCTAATGTTGTAATCACTAAAGTTTTTCCTTGTACAATGTGTTATACAAAAATATTTAAAATTTTGTTTCTTTAAAATGAGCAATATGGTATTTTATTTTTAACATAACTGATATTATAACTAAAGTTATTGACATAAATAATTGATTTGAAAATGACAGTGTTACAAACTTTAAATTTGCTCTCCGGCAAAATTTACCAAAATGAAGTTACCCACTTTTCCACTTAGGTCTTCAAAAATGAATGTCAGGACAAAATGGAGTTCCTCCCGCAGACCAAAAGGAGGGCCTGTAGAGCCCCTTGCGTTTAAAGAACGTTAACTTTCAACGCTCGTCTTCATCGACATTGTTATCTTATAAATTAGGAATATTCTCTTACTCTATTTGTAAATATCTTGTCATCTTGTCGCCGAACATGCAGTATCATACGGTTGTTAATTATTTTGAACCAAACTAATATTTTTAAGCTCTTTTCTTTAACATCGTTTTGAAATTTCTAAACATGTTTGTCCTACGTGTCGTCGTCCTACTGAATGTTTTTCCTACATAATGTTGTCAGTAAATTAATGAATGTAACCCATCCAGTTTTGTTATAGGAAAGAAAAAATTTAATGATTAAAATGTTCTCTTCAGCAGTGGGTTTAGCGATAGCCCAACAACTCACAACCTTGTAAAGAAACAGTCTTTGTAGAAACTCACAATAGATAAAAATGTTTAATGGATCTAATATCAATTCTGCAGAAAACGGAAATGATTTTTGAAAATTGAAAATTGAAATCATAACAGAGCACCAATTTTAATAACGTGCCCAAAGGTAGAAAAAACAGGAATTTGACATTGTGTTCTAAACTATAAAGTCGGTATTCTACAATTTCAACAGTTATCATTAACAAGTTGGCGGGATTGATTGACTCTAAGCCTGATACATAAATGAAAACTGAAAATTTTAAATCCAGGAAAAGTCAATCACTGCTACATTTTTATTGGCGTGTCAGTGATGTAAAATATGTTAAAATATAGTGTTAAAATATTTTGGGTAAACACTTTATTATATTCCTGGTGGAACGCACGTAGCCACCAATAAATTTAATGTATGCACGAGCTAAATGATTTACGGCCATGTAATATACAGGTTTATGAGGTCTGCCAGCTCTGCGCGCTGGGAACTGTAACGTAACCCGACCCGAACTGTGGTCAACTACTGTGAATTAGTTTGATTAAACCACGCATTACTCACATTTGCGCGTGCAACGAAGTCTGTAAATATTAGTGAAGGAAGCACAAAAAATAACAAATTTAATTGTTATTTACTTTATTTTATACGTTTTACTCGTTAGTTTTGTGATTTGACGTTCTATCAATCCGTGGCCTTATTCCTCTTGTAAAGTAGTTGAGAGACTGGGTTTGAAACGAAGGGATTACCAGATATAATCAATTCTCAAGCCCATATCAACAGACTTTATTTCGGTTATGTCATCTTATCAGACAGACTCCATTTTCTATTTCTACAAGAACTCTGATCTCAACAGCAAAAAATTTGAATAAATATCTCATAATAATACATATTAGCTCTAGAACACTCTAATAACATCACGTTTTTAAAATAATATCAGCCTATAAATTCTTAACGGGAAATATCACGGTGTATAGAATAGTTGATGTCAGAGACATAACAAGAAGATAAATAGATTACTAAACATATTTATTTCATCTATTGAAACTACTAAGCAACGCATTCGCACAATTATACTGTCTCTGAAAAGCCATGTAGAAAAAGCTTAATATTCTATAAACATTGCAAAAGAAACTAAGATAGCCGTTTTACGATAATTTAACTCAGCTTGTGTTGGTCATAAAGTGAAAAATATCTCAGTCAAGTTCTATTGTTGGAACTCTTACTGAAGGTTTTATGAGTGAAAGAAGGATAACATTGCAAAAATGTAATCTCGGTTTTTTTCTAGACAGCGCTACACAGTTGTGAAGAGAACACTTAGCTCTGCATGCGTGAACAATGTTATGATGAGATATTTCAGTGGCCGACTTCAAGCCGAATTAACAACCAATATTACTTTCAACGTCTATGCTTACATATTAAACTATTTCGTAAATCTTTACTTTTCGTTTTAAATTCAGTGACTCCTAACAAAAATGAATCAAAAATAAAATTTTAATTAATTATATTATTTGAGTAAGCAATGAATATAAAACATTATATGCCAGCAGTTTTAATGGTTAATAAACAATTATAAAAGCAAACTTATATTTTGTCGTTTTAAAACTTACAAGTTGTTACTTATAATATAATATTTTAATTCTGGATTTTTTACGAGGATTATTTGAAAACTTTTTATGTTTTAGATAAATGAAGATATTTTACACCTCAAGTGATACTTCATTTCACCAGCGCCGTAATTACTGGCATGTAAGTACACGTTTCCTTTTAGTCCTTATATTATCTAATCTTCCCTGAGCATTGGACGAGTTGCGCCCTCTAACCATGTTACTACAAATTCACTCCACATTACCTCCAGAAGAAAACACACCTGCATATAACCATGTGGAGTGGCAAGCTACCCATATAAAGGGATATTTTGTGTGTGTGTGTGTGTGTGTGTGTGTGTGTGTGTGTGTGTGTGTGTGTGTGTGTGTTCACGTGTAAATGTTACGTTGTCACTTACTAAGATCCGCCTACCTCGGCCAGACTTGTATTCCTCTGACAGTAGGTATACGGGCTTAGATTAACGCGACATTGAACCTAACTAATAGTACAGCATAACGCTGTGTGAAGCAAGCTTATTACCTACTCCGAGGTTCCCTTTATTCCTCTATGACTGAGACATTTATTTTTCCTCGAACACCTCCTCTTACGTGGTCGGCCGTGGAATTAGCAAAGTCCGTAATAAATAAATGGTTAATGGTTAAGACTATGAAAATAAATGGTTCATATTTGGTGGTAAGCTTTTTTATGTGGTAAATCCTTTTTCAAGTGTGCCGGTAGATAAAATTTTTAATATTGGAAGAACACTCTTGGAAGAGGATCACAGCTTAGCTAGTAGAACTACTCTTTCGGTTAGTGGAATTTTGACTGTTTCCGTTACATCTGTGTATTTTCGGTAAAAAGATTGTTTCTACACCCAGACAGAGGGCTTACCGATGGGTTCATTACTTTCCCCTGTATTACTGATATAAACATGGAATGCTTTGAAAACAAAGTATTTATTAGATACTTTTTTAAATACTTTGTTTGTTAAAGGATTTATTAGATCAGCAAAACTAAGTTATGGCTGAGGTATGTTGATGATACTTGTGTTATTTGCACACGTGGTAGAGAAATTGTGAGTGTATTTTTGTCGCAGATAAATAAGGAAGAAGAATCCGTTAAATTCCCAGTAGAGTTAGAAAAAGATAAGAAAATAACATTCTTTAATGTAATGGTTCGTTATGCGGACGACATGATGACACGTTAGTATTCAGAAAAGCAGCTGACACCGGAGAATATACCCATAAACTTTGTAACTACCCTGATCATGTAAAGAGGGCAGTCGTCTGTTCTGTACATGCTCGAGCCACTAGCCTTTATTACTGAAATATCAATTTAGATGTTGAAATCCACAATATTTTTAACGACTTCCAGGCTAACAGCTTTACAAAAAAATTTCATTAAAAGTTGCCGGAAGCGAAGGTAAGTAGCAGTATAGCCATTCGTTACGTACGTGATGTGTCTAAAAAAATTAGGAAGAAAGCTACTAAGTTTAGATTGAGCACTGCTTTCCATTTCCCGCCAAACGTTAAGAAAATTATTAACCATTACAATACCTCCGAACTCTGTGTTGGATAAGAAAAATTTTATTTACAGTATACCGTGTGAGTGTGGCTGTGAATACGTGGGCGAATCTTGTTGACCTTTGCATGTCTGTGAGAATAAGTACCGTACAAAGTGAATGTTCTGACAAGAAACATTTCTCTCACCGCCACCTTGTTTTTGGTCAAGGTTGGCTGAACATATGTGGGAGGCGGATATAAAGTTTTATAGCAGGAAGCAAAAATTATTGCTTAAGAAATGAAATGGTTCGAACGAAGATTTAAGGAAGGTGCTTTTATTGTTACAAATAATAATTTCATTAGTCAGGTGAGCAGCGAAATTCGTTCCATTTCTAAACCAGCTTAGTTGTTAGGTGGCCTTAGCGGTTTGTGCGTAGGCGGTGTTTGCCACCTGTTTTCACTTTTAATATAAAAGGTTTGGCCCCGTTGCGTCTCTGTTGCAGTGTTTTGTTGACCTTGCAGTGCAAGGTGTTGGCGTGCGTTGTGGTTGAGTTTTGCGAGTGTTATGTGTTTTTCATTGTAACTATCTGTTTGCATTATTTTATATTTTGATTATATATTATGTAAAGTTTTGAAATTATAATTCTGTTGACTATTTGTCAGTGGTTGATACAGAATTTTAATTTCTTTACACATATTAGTTTATAATTAGCCTGAAGGCGGGTGCCGATTCTTTGGGTGACCAAAACATCTCATTTATACTTTATCTGGGATAACAAATGTCCCTCAATTAAATTCAAATTCAAATGTTTACAATCTATAACAGCTGTCTTTTAAACAAATATTTTTATTAACCTATCGGCGCCTACCCTGTCAACATGGTCATTTCGTTCTCTGTTTCGCCTTCTGACAAATTTGACTACATCCTCTAATTTGACACTACCGTCGTAAGTCATTATTTCGTAATATATTACGTTTTTCCAATAAGTGTCCTTAGTGTAATCATTTCTATTGTCCCTTAACAGTCGTTCCAAGGCTTTTCGTGGTCCTATGAGCACGTAGAATGTTTTCCCCAGGTAGGTTGCTATCCCGGCCTGAAACCTTCTCTTTTATCCGAGCTTTGGACCGTCATCAATATCCAGTGAGCTACTGAATCCAGCCACCGAATACCGATGGCCGAGTGAAATAGGTTCTTCCTGCAGTATGATATACCCATTGCCCGTAAAAGTACTGGAACTTTTAAATTTTATCTATTTCCGTTCCTCCACGTGTCTTACGCCTATAAGTTCTCCAGTATTCCCTCTTTGTTTTCTTATTTACTAATCAAACTACTAATAATTTATTAACCAAGTATTTAATAATTTGTTAATACTATTTATAATACATAATAAATAAATAATTTATTTTGAACTAAAGTTTTAAACTTTAGATGTAAAAAAAACGTTGTTTGGTATAGAAGAATCGATTTGTTTCTGAAGTAGCTTTATAGTTTTGCTTTACAACGAAGAAGAGACAATTTATCTGGAGGTAGATAAAACAAATTGAAACAAGCAGTCTGTTCAAGCGAGTGAATGAGAAAGCAACGCGTCTCTATTGTCGGGAGTGTAACGGAAGCTGCCAACATTGAAAGCGATAAAAGTAAATACTATATAAGAGTGGTTTGCGACGTGAACTGAAAACGAAATAGATCCTGATAAACGCAGACAGCATTTTTGGTAGAGTATGTGCAATGCTGGTAACAGCAACGTAAGGTAAAGTTATTAAATTTGCCTCTGGAGTTTAATTTAATATAACTTATTTAAGTGAGAAATTATTATTATAAACCTAAGCGTTTACTCATTGTCAGTTAATTAATACTGTTTACTGACATGGCCAGTAAGGGACAACACGACGCCTTCAAATACTGATTTGAATAGGGAGGTGAAAACACCTTGAATCTGTTAATACATTATCAGGCGCTGTACGGTAGCGCGATGATTTTATTTTCTAGGTTGGCTAATCTGCTTTATACTTCGCCTCAATATTCGCGTTTTTGTACTTTGCACAGTGCGTATCAAACGCTCGCGGCGGTAGTACCGAGCCGAGCACACCTTTCGCTGTCATTCATTCTCGACATTAAATGTAGGCTTTAGGCCCTTGTATTCTCGATTATGGCCGACTAGGCCCGCTTCATGATTATCTAAATTCATAATACTTCGCAACATGCAGTATTAGCCAGCCTCATTCAAATTAACAGCTGTAATGTAGCTAATTCAGATATTAAAATTATTCGTATACAGTCCACTTCTTGTCATTTTCTTCCTGCAGAATCAATTCATTTATCACATATCATTTCAATTACTATGGAAGACCAGCCGACAGAATACTTAACTCAAGAAGCATACATTTAGCCCACTTGGGCCCACTTTCTTAACTTTCTTGTCCACACATGCTGGATCATCATTCTTATTCAATTTTTCGGTCCACGTGGACTGGATACTAATCATTTTTTGGTCCACCGTGCCTGGATTCTAATTAACATTTTAGTCCTCACGGTGCGCATCAACCATTTTTTGGTCACTCCGGACCTGGATTTCCATTTAATATCTTTTACATCTGTTTCTGGCCATCACGGGCGGATTAGCACGTCAACTAATGCGACCGTGGCGTGATTTGCGTCGCCATTTCGCTCGTCATCTTCGGACAACGTAGTAGCAAGTTCCTGCCGGCTGCAGTGCTTATTCAAAGTGGTCATCTCTGCCAGCTGTTCACCATCTTTACCAAGGAGCCGACGCTGCGGGACGTCGCCAACCAGGTACCACCAGCAACAGTAAAAAGGTGCGTAAAAAAATGTCTGAAGAAGGCCTCAAGGTGCTGACCAGAAAGAGAGGCGGATTAAAGTCCGCGATAGTGCGGATACAATCCGCGGTAAATTCATTCGATATTAATTTAAGCACAAAACATTTTCTGACTGTAAGACTGGAAAGTCTTAAAAGCTTGGCCTCGAAGTACGACGAGGTACAGTCTGAGATAGAGCTTATCAGTAAAGACACGAGCGTTGCTCAGGCAGACCGAGTTGAGGTTGAAGAAATGATATACTCAACTGAGGCAAACATTTTACAACTTCTTGACACTTTTAATACTCAGACTGTGCCTCCTGTATTATCGACGCCTATGCATTTAAAGCCGATAAGTTTGCCCTGCTTCTCAGGCAACATACTTGAGTGGCAACATTTTTATTCAATTTTCAATGATCTAGTGCATTCAAGATCCGACTTAACACCAGTGCAAAAACTGCATTATTTGCATTCCTCTGTGAAGTGTGAACCATTAGATTTAATTAAATCATTACCCATTTGTCAAGAAAATTATGTAATAGCGTTGAACTTGCTGTCCGAAAGGTATAACAACCCATTTATATTAGCCAAATACTATGTACAAAACCTACTTCAGGTTAAGTCCACAATAAAGGACTCAGTCCAAAGCTTGGCGGAGTTTACGAATACAATAACGTCTTCCGTTAATTCACTGGCGGCAATGAAGCTGTCCGTGAATTCATTTGAATTTATTACCATACAGTTGCTCTCCACCAAACTTGACCCTATTACTTTAAAACTTTGGAAGGAGTCAATAGACCCTGACAACTTGCCCAGCTTTCAAGACTTTACGCATTTTTTAAACTTACGCAGACAGCTTTTAGAAAATACAATGCCTATTGAATCCGGACAGCAATTCAACAAACTTAGCGTAAAACCCAACAATAAATTTGAGAAATGTAGCTTAAGAAATACTGCTGGCAGCAATACCTTTAAAAACTATCACGCAGCGGCAAAGCATTATTCATGCGTGTGTTGTAAATCTGACCACCCGCTTTACATGTGTAATAATTTTCGCATATTAAGTGCCGCTGAGCGGGGGCAATTGGTTGCAAATCATAAATGTTGTATCAACTGCCTTAGAGCAGGTCATCTGGTAACGAATTGTAAGAGTAAACAGGTCTGTAAAATTTGTTCAAAAGGTCACCACACATTGCTGCACGCAAATTACGTGCCGAAATCAACAGCTGCCAGCAGCAATTATTGCTCATTTAAATTACAGTGTAAAAACAATGTTCTCTTATCCACAGCGATTGTATATGTCGTTGATCAGGCTGGCAACGGGCACAAGGCTAGAGCGCTTCTAGACGCCGGTTCCCAGATCAATTTCTGTACGAAATCATTTGCGAAAAGGTTGCACCTTAAACTAACCAGATCTAATATTCCAATCACAGGAATAAACAACACAGCGTGTTGCGCTACTGACATTGTTTCTATGCGTATTATTTCTCGCTATCAGAGACATAGTTTCGAGGCCAAATGTGCCGTCCTATCTAACTTAACTCACAATCTGCCTTCAATCTCGTTTGACATCAACCGGTTCCACATTCCAAATAAAATTTTTCTCGCCGACCCAGATTTTAATATATCTTCACAGATCGACATACTATTAGGGGCACAATTTTATCTGGATTTAATATTAGCCAATAAATACACACGCGGACCCAACTTCCCTATCATTCAGGAAACAAAACTAGGTTACATTCTCGCCGGCAATCTGCCCAAACACTGCCACACCCAGGGTCCTGCTGTTTCGTTCCTGGCAAGGAACAATGACAGTCAAATTCTGCAATCTCTTGAGAGATTTTGGGAGGCAGAAACAATCCCTGACGATACCCCTGATAGCGAGTCGGCTTGCGAAGAGCATTTTGTGCGCTCTACTCAGCGCAACCACGAGGGTAGATTTATAGTGTCGCTCCCATTCAAGTCTGATAATCCCCACTTGGGGGAATCTTACACAAGTGCCGAATCAAGATTCTTAGGTTTAGAGCGTCGATTTAGGCGCGATCCCAAGCTCGCTCGCGACTACGCGGACTTTATCAGGGAATACATGGATCTTGGGCACATGACACTCATCGATCATGGCGCTATCAATTTAGTAGCGTCAAACACTTACTACATATACTTATATGTATACTTATACATACTCATATACTTACTCTGTCTTTGTAAGCTTGGTTGGGATGAACCAACCTCCGGCCAGTCACGTTCGGATTGGCATTCTTTGTGCTCTAAATCTCGCGTGGCTCCCCTACGCCAGGTGTCATTACCTCGCATCGAGCTCTGCGCTTGCTTGTTATTATCGCGACTTGTATCTAAGGTTATTCCTGCTCTTTATTCGTTTATTGATAGTGTACATTTGTATTCTGATTCTATGGTGGCTCTTTACTGGATTCATGCGCAATCTACGCGTTGGAAAACATACGTCGCTAATCGAGTTGCTGAAATTCAGCGTCGTACGCAAACATATACCTGGCATCATCTTGATTCGCGACGCAATCCTGCTGACATTATTTCTAGAGGGTGTTTCCCTGACGTTTTGCGCGATTGCTCGCTTTGGTGGCACGGTCCTAGCTGTCTGTCTCAATCGTCAGAGTTCAATTCCTTCCCGTCTTTCGTACCGGCCACTCAGTCGTCCTCTGAAGTTACCGCGGAAGAGAAAACTACACATAACCGGTCGCTAATGTCTATCCTGGCTGTTGACTTATCGTTGGACTTTTCCTCGTTGCACCGGCTGACACGTGTATACGCTTACTGTTTTCGTTTCATCAGAAATATTAGGCACTCATCTGCGGACAAAATTTAGGGCGATTTGCCCCCTGTAGAAATTCATCAGTCTCTCAATTTCTTCATAAAACAGTCCCAGTCGATCCATTTCGCAACCGAAATTAATTGTCTTCGGAACGGATCTTCTGTTTCCGTTAGGAGCAAGTTGGCTTCTCTCGACCCGTTTCTTGACGATTCTGGAGTGATACGCGTGGGCGGACGATTGCAGCATTCCCAATTACCCTACGATTCGAAACATCCTATTGTATTACCCCCATCGGCGCATATTACCCGCCTTATCATCGAACGTGAACATATTCGTTTACTTCACGCTGGTGCTCAACTCGTGCATCATTCACTGCGTCAACGTTGGTGGATTGTTAATGCCCGGCTGGTCATCCGTTCCATTATTCGTAAGTGTCTCAAGTGTATCAGGTTTAGTGCCACACAGCAGGTTCAGAGACTTGGTATTCTGCCATTCCCTAGAGTCACTCCTTCAAGGCCGTTTCTATTTTGCGCGGTTGATTATGGTGGTCCCTTCATGATTCGTCATGGCGGGCAGAAGTCTATAACTCTTACTAAGGCATACGTATCTTTGTTTGTTTGCTTAGCGACTAGGGCTATTCACTTGGAATTGGTGTCCGACCTTACGGCCAGCGCATTTATAGCCGCTTTACGTCGTTTCATGGCACGTCGGGGTATACCCAGTCAACTGTACTCCGACAACGGCACAAATTTCAGGAAAGCCCGCACCATCTTACATGATATTTACAACCTTTGGCACAATAAGGATGCCATCTCCTCGATTAAGTCATTCACATCCTCTCAGGGGATATCATGGTCATTTATTCCGCCCTCCTCACCTCATTTCGGTGGCCTTTGGGAGAGCGGCATAAAGAGTTTAAAATTTCATCTGCGCCGCGTGGTAGGCAAATCTATACTAAACTTCGAAGAGTTCACAACCGTTTTGTCTCAGATAGAGGCATGTCTGAACTCTCGACCTTTATTTGCTATCTCATCGGATATTAACGACCCGGTGCCACTCACACCGGGCCATTTTTTGATTTGCGCGCCCTTAACGGCGATTCCGGACCCGGACATTTCTCACGTTCCTGTTTCTCGCCTTGGTCGTTGGCAACTCCTTCAGAGGTTTGTCCAGGGCATTTGGAAGGCGTGGTCTCGCGATTATTTGCACCAGTTGCAGCAGCGTCACAAGTGGAAGTTTGCCAAAGATAATGTTTCCATTGGTGACTTAGTTCTGCTTATTGAGGATAACTTGCCTCCATTAGCCTGGAAATTTGGCGTGATCATCGCCACATTTCCCGGCCCAGATAACTTGGTTCGTGTCGTGGACATTCGCACGCCTACGGGTGTTTTGCGGAGACCCATACATAAATTATGTCTGTTGCCAGCGCGAGACGAGATTTGACATTATGATTACTTAGCACAATGCTACTTTATTCAGCCATTGGCTTACTACTTATTACGACCATTTGGTCAACACAATCGTGATGAATCATCACAATATTTTTCTTGTCAATTTTGCGTCATTGCACGCTTCTAATTATCACAGTTTTGGTGGTATCTTAATATTTGTATTGTATGTTAATTTGTGTGGCATACTATGTCTTACACATTTTCATTTGATGTTATGGGGTATATTGCATGTTTTTTGGTGGTCTCATTTATAAAATGTTATTACATAATATTGCATGTCTTGCCGTTAAGCAATCATGCATTCATTTCTTTATATTGTTGCTGATAAATATGTACTATTCTGTGAATGTCTTTAAATTGTTAAATTGTCTCTGTAATTTCAGTATTGTATTGTTATTTGACATTGCAATTATTTATCTTGTAATTATTCAAATTATTGTTACCGTATTCGCATAAATTATGTCCATGCAAAAAACTATTGTTAGCGTCTGCCGTATGTAACTGCCACGTCTAGGTTCATTGTATATTGTACTTTATATTTTATTCATTTTGCAAGTAAGCATGCACAATTCTTACTTAAAATTATGACCTACATGTCATAACTGGGCTTGCATTCAGCATCTAGCTTGTTCATATGTCATTATATTGTAAATTCCTGAAACATCAGGAATAGCATGTCTAGGTCAATACATGCCGCCCTGCTGAATATACAATAGAACATGTAACTACAACATGTTCAACAACAATTTTGTTCATGTAATGAACTCTCTGTACAGGTCTACGGGCCTCAAGTAACTTTAAGGTAGCCGTCTATGACTTGCATAGGACTACCAGCGATCGGTCCATCATGTGATGAGCTTCCGATCATGCATTAAACATTGTATAATTATGTATTTTCTTTCATGTTTTATAATGTTTTAGACTGCACACACTTGTGTCAGTAATACTGGTCAACCAGACTTATTCATATATGAAACAGCTGTTCGCCAACCTTGGCGTACAACCGCCTATCTCTAGGCTTATCTTATGCATGCTTATCTCTGAACTAGTAACGGACTGCCGTTATCTAATCTTATAACACAAGGTTCAACTTAGCCTTGAAGCTAACCATCGTTAGTAAGAACTGTACTCTTTAGATTAAATTGTAAATGTATTATAATTTATTAAAAAATCTTTTTGATTTTTGACGGGCAGCTTATGTACGGTAGCGCGATGATTTTATTTTCTAGGTTGGCTAATCTGCTTTATACTTCGCCTCAATATTCGCGTTTTTGTACTTTGCACAGTGCGTATCAAACGCTCGCGGCGGTAGTACCGAGCCGAGCACACCTTTCGCTGTCATTCATTCTCGACATTAAATGTAGGCTTTAGGCCCTTGTATTCTCGATTATGGCCGACTAGGCCCGCTTCATGATTATCTAAATTCATAATACTTCGCAACATGCAGTATTAGCCAGCCTCATTCAAATTAACAGCTGTAATGTAGCTAATTCAGATATTAAAATTATTCGTATACAGTCCACTTCTTGTCATTTTCTTCCTACAGAATCAATTCATTTATCACATATCATTTCAATTACTATGGAAGACCAGCCGACAGAATATTTAACTCAAGAAGCATACATTTAACCCACTTGGGCCCACTTTCTTAACTTTCTTGTCCACACATGCTGGATCATCATTCTTATTTAATTTTTCGGTCCACGTGGACCGGATACTAATCATTTTTTGGTCCACCGTGCCTGGATTCTAATTAACATTTTATTCCTCACGGTGCGCATCAACCAGGCGCATTATGACTTACCTCAGGAAAATTACAAATGTGGTTATTTTTGTCGAAATACTCAAATTCACTGGTGATAGGAAAGATAATGTCAATTAAAGTAAATGGACTGCTGCAAACGTCGTGCGATAAAGTACTCATTAAGTACATAAGGCTTATCGATATCGAGATAAACGACATCGAGAGGAAGTTAAATAAATTTAGTTATACCTGTAGAACAATAAGATGACTATTGAAGAATAAAACGCAGAGAAAGGCACAACTAAAGTTATATAAGCTCTTGGCTGTGGCGACTTTAATGTATGACTGTGAAACATGGACTCTCCTGCAAAACATATTTCAAAAATACAAGACTAGGGAATTAAATTTTTAAGAACAGTTAAGAGGTTGCAGTTTGAAAGATCGTCTACAAAACGACGATATAATGAATGACCTGAAGTCGGTTCTGGATAGAATAAAGGAATATAGGAAGAATTGGAAGTCGCATGTGGAACGCATGGTAGACACGCGTATTCCTAAACAAGCGTTTGAACGTAGGCTAGTGGGAACGAAAGATTGTGGAAGACTCTGGAAAGAATGGTCAGTGACTCTGTGAAGTCGGAACGGGCTATAGCCCAAGCCATGTAGTGAAGAAGAAGAAGAAGAAGAAGAAGAAGAAGAAGAAGAAGAAGAAGAAGAAGAAGAAGAAGAAGAAGAAGAAGAAGAAGAAGAAGCAGTACATAAGGCTGCACACTTCCGTTTGGAAAAACAAAAGACTAAACTTACAAAGACAGGATTATTCTAAAGATGGCTTAATAATGTGATTAATAATGTGACTGAATTCATCATCTAATCATTCTATTTCAGCGAGCGACAGGTAAGCACATTGATTTAAGAAACACACTTTAAAATATTACGAACGAAACTCATGAATATTCAAATTCTGAATGATGAAATTTTTTAAATAAAATATTAAAAAATTTTAAGAGGTTTTCTTGTTGTGTACCATCTTATCTTATACACTATTCATTCTATTTATTAAAACGTCAACGTATGATGGCTTCAGCACGTCGACTGTTACGTTCCAGACCACCAATGAAACGCTGCATACCCGACAGTCTTTAGAAATATATAAAAATGTTTGTCATAATTATAAATATTTTGTTTTCTTTATTTACAATATAACGTGTATTATTTAATCCTAAGTTAATCATCAAATTTCACTTTATTTCAAATTCCATCTACGTTGCATTCAAGATATTATAATTTTGTGCGCACGTTATTAAGTGTACAAACAGGTTTGTGTAACATTTCGGCTTTCATAAATTTGTATAAACACACACTGTAAATGTGTGTGGATGTGCGCGCGCACGCAAGGCTGTGTGGATTAAACCAATTTACGGCTGTTGACCGCACCGTCCGTCATAGTGCTCATTAGTTTGCGAGACCAGGCACATCTAATAAAATCCAATATTACATGGCTGTAAATCGTTCCGCTCTTGAATCTACTGTAGTAAATTTACTACTGCTTACAAACACTCGGGCAGGAAAACGTAATAATAATAATAATAATGTTGATGATGAAAATAATATCAATAATAACAATAATAATTTGTATGCGCCTTTGTGTATGACTTCCCAATTAAGTTGAATCACCCGACAGTCTCGGGTCTGATTTTCAGAGACTCGAGGTACGAGTTCCATCGATCCGCGGTGGCATAAAGCAAAAGCTCCTTATCAAGATCAGATTGTGCATTAAGCCTTCGCTTTACGCCAGGTTCCCGGATTTGTTGCCATCTTCGGTGCAGCACACGCCGTTTGCGGAGAATCGCCTTCATGGAGTGGAGATCTTTTGTTATTTTCACGGTTTAGATAGATGTCTTTGTCCATACGGACATAGCGCGACTTCCTAAAGATAGTTATCCATGCGGTCCGCTTCAGCCGAAGTGGCGATGGTCGCCGATGGGTCAGAAGGCACTGTTCGGTGAAATTCGTCGTGATAGAAGCGCCAGCTGACTCTCCTTACATGGCGGCGAGGTTGGAGAGGTGTGTCTGTGGCTGAACAGTGATGAGTACCGGGTCGTGATCAGACGGGAAATCTCAGAGAGGTTACTAACTATCCTAGTTTGAGTAATAACAAACGAATTGAGTATAAGCTTCTAATTTGATGAATACAATTTTTTTGTAAAAAATATGAAAGAGTTAATATAGATATTATGTTGTATTATAGAATATTCAGTCGTTTATATCAGAATTACTAAGGACGCTCTACTTTTCTTTTCGGTGTCTGTCTCTGATGCGGTACATAACTTTAAAGCATGCCGTGAAGAAATCTAAACCAGTGGTCCCCAAATTTATCAGTTGCTAGAGTAAAATATTACTACGATCAAGAGATAGATCATTAGTGTGGCTACGTGCGCTGTGTGTGGTCGATCATTCCAGACGCGTCTTCAAGATTGTGGTCGCTTATTCCGACATTCAGGTTAGTTTTGCCACAAACGACGCCCCACAACCTTAGTATAAAAGCACTTTTTCAGTAACTAGCCAGTCACTTTTTAATCAACGATTCGTTGTGCTTAATTGTGTATGGTTGCTGTGTGTTTTATAGCAGTTTAGTGTAAAGTGACAATTGTAATTTACTGACTACGGACATTGTAATTGATGACTTGTATTATTTAGTATAACATTGTTAATAAAGTGACATATATTGTTTGTTGCGCTACTGTATGTCAGAAAACATAACCTAAAGAAATGTTGCGACATATCATTCAGTATTTATTTATTTGAGCTGTCATTAAAATTCTTAATAACGATTTCACCTGGTGTCAATTATTTCGTTTCCACTGTGCAAAACACAGCACTCCATGGACCGTCGTAACAATAACCTGCCAACCTCTTGCTACAGTTTTTCTTCTCCTCAGTCCACTGGTTGGTGGGCTTTCTCTCAGAAGACAATCTCTTAATCGCCATATACCACCTTCCTCCTTTTATCTCTTTCATGTAATCCTGCTGGGGCTTCTCCTTCCGCTACGCCTCTTAGTGATTCCTTTGATCTAGTGAATCTGTTTGAGTGACGTAGCAGGTGGTGACCAATCACACTGCTTAACTTTCCGGGACACTTTCAATCAGAATCCTTCTTTCATCACTCTCTTCAAAACCCCATTATTTGGCACTGTATTCCTCCATATTATCTTAAGTCACTCCTACAGCGCCACCTCTCAAACGCTCCAAGCTAGTTCAACTACAGATTCTTCTGGTTTGCCATATTTGCACACGCTGAAAATGAAACTTTTTATCAGTTTGTTCCTGGTTTCCAGGGACATGTTCCTGGACGCCAGAAGAGATCTTTTCCTCCAGAACGTTACTGCTGCTTGTGCAAATCTAGTTTTTACACCACTGGTATTTGATGCAATGAAACTCTCAAGATATTTACAGGCCTAAATTCCACTACATTCTCACTGTCTAAAAAGTGTCTCAGCCTTCTGTTTTCCAATTCCGGAATAGTTCATGACATTGATTTTCCTTCTTTTTTGCAACACTACACTACCTACACAAATTTCAAGTCCAAAAAATTAAATCATTAAAATTGTTTCTAAAATGCAAATTTTAAATAATGAAACCGTAATAACAATTATTATTATTATTATTATTATTTATGCAACACGCATGCGCACACACGCTGAAATAAAAACCACTCATAATATGTGCATTAATAATCTCTGTGAAGTTGAAATACAGATCCATGAAGATTACAACAAATTCGTCGAACGTCGGTAAAAACGTATTAAAAGTATGTCTTCTCATATGAATAAGCTTCAACAAAAACTTCACCAGTCATTTAACTAATATCTGTTGAGTGAGACTTTTTAGTTTCTCCTTCTAAATATTAATTAGGCGTACACAAACAGTTTATTAAAAGGAGTTTTTAAAATGTTTTTTTTTAACATCCTAGTTGCGCCAGTGACCACTCAGCAGTTGGAATTCAACAGTTGACGTCCACGCATCGAATAAAGTAGCAAATTATATTAATAATAATATTAGAAATAATTATTATTATATTAACAATTTGCTTCCTCTATTGCAGACCATCGAATCCAGTCAATAAATATAAATATTTGACAATAGCCAGTGAAGCGGATATTTGCGACCTTATTTAAAATATTTCATTGATTCAATGTTTTCACGTCCTATGAAGCGTTACGTTTTAATGAATAACTATTTATTATTTCAATTGCTGAAGTGACTCCATTGGTGGCATTTGTATATGTGATTTGTTAGATCGATTTTATTTCCTGGCCCAATATAACATAACATGAACAGAATTTTACGTAACAGAGTACTGCTATGGATCCATTCAAACGTTGATAACTTGCCTGTCAACATTCGGTACGTTATACGGTTAAATTTACAGCTAACTGTAATTTGACTTTTAGACGCCCGCGAAACCATAAATTTTGTTTATATGGGCAGTATGTAATTAGGTATATTTATGTTTTCTAATAAAGTTTAGCTCTATATTATTAAGTATGCATCAACCATCGCCCCTCTGCTTACGTAATTCCTCTCAAAAACTCTACATTCTTCTTAAGTAATGTTTAAGAATGTAAAATAAAAGACGTCAATTATATTGAAAAAAACCTTCCCGCATACCTTCCCCGTAAATGAATATATGTAACAATCACATTACATAGTGTAATAAAGCAACATAATGTTATAAATAAGAAATCTATTCATAGAAATTCAGAATACTTTACATAAATTAACGAACTTAATATTACTGTGAACATATATGTGCAAATTATACAGAGATGTTTCTTGGAAGTGACTTCATCACAACTCTACATGTCTTTATCAAGATTTGAATGTGATATGACTTTCCATACATTCCTGACTTCAGCAATCCTCGTGTATTGAATCGTAGACGTGTTTACTACTTTTGCTATTACGTCAGTAAGTCGTGAGAGATAATGCTCCTCTCCCCACCTAGACCCTTCACATTTACTATGCGCCATTAGTTTTTCCGAAACCTCTATCCTTAAGATGCGTTGGAAATATTTCAACATTCGACGCTTTACTGTCGTGGTCAACACCGGTCTTTGCTATAATAGTTTTTTTTCAGCAGTCTAATATTTTTTCAGTAACAGTATACTGTATACTTAGATTACTTAGGTTACACATGTAATTAGATAGCTCTAATTTTGTTCCATGGATGTATGAGTATATCTTAACGTTAATTCGTATCTCTCACACTCTATCTTGTTCTCTGTCTCTCTCCACATATACACCCCCACCCCCACACACAGCTTAAACACACACGTTATCTGACTTTCACTCTCTCTCCTTTCTCTTTGTTACTCTTATTTTGTGTCTCCATGATGGACCAACGTCAGGAAGATTCTCAGTCATTCAAAGCCAAGAAGCAGGACTATTACACACAAACATCCGGCAACAGCTACACCAGAACAAGCGTCTCTTTCTGTCTTCACTCCCCTGACTGGTTGTAATGTGGTTCTCCAATCCAGCTTAGTCTATCCTGAACTGGACTTAGGTTGCATTTACACGTTCGTCAACGACTGATGTCGCAGCTGTCGAAAATCAGTATTGGCTTGATTTCAGTCACAACGGTCGACGATTTTTTTTAAACACAAGGCTGCTACGCAAGTTGCCTACCTAATTGGAGTAAGGCTATCCCCCTTCTTAACCCTGTTTGTTCTAGACTGACAAATATTCTTCCATCTTTCATTTACGTTTGGCGGATAAGGGTACATACTGATTGTCAATGTAGATGTCTGTCAAGGTGTTAGGAAAGGCCGATTTATGTTTACACAAGATTATCCTCGATTTTATCCACCAAGTGCTCGTTGCAGACATTGTCGATGAAGTGATTCTTGGCACGAACACTATGGATGCCATATGTGTGAAAAATTAGATGAAGTTAATTTAAGAGATAACGTCCTTACCATAGGCCAATAGAAGATGCAGTTTACACGTCGAAATAAACAGGAAAACTATCCACTCAACGAAGCAGGTGATAGTAGCCGAAGAAGTACTCGATAGTTACAGTAGAGAAATTTCTGGTATAGAAAATGAAAACGGGTAAAGAAATACCAATTTTTAAAATGACAGAAGAAGTGATCGGAAAACCAACTCTTATTGTGACGAAAAGTCCATATTCAGCCTCGGTTAAAGCAAGTGGCTATGGTAATAGTACTGTAATGAACACGCCAAATAAACATAATGTAGGAAAAAAAGAACAAAAGTACCAACTTTTCCGTCTTTTAGGGACTACGGGAGCTCATATGGAAGGCACTAGTTTCAGTCAAGCTAACGAGTAGTGAAAAGATGGTACGAAAGAGCTTGAGGTGAACTGGGAAAGGAAAAGGAGATCGTATAAGATGTGTTTGAAAATGACGGTGAAAATGCCCTGGAACCGGGTAATGAAGTGTCCATATTCAAAGCATAAATGAAATGAAGGAAGTCGATTTGCCACTTTTGAACGAACAGTCTTGAGAATGAGATACGACACTTGGGTAGTAGCCCTATGACAATGAACACGTTGTGTAAGCGGCTTATACTGACAGGTCGTGATTTGATGATCGAACAAGGTGTATGATAGCTGAGTACAGGTAGGAGGGAGGGCTGAGTCACAGTAGGCTTAGTGAGGCGTTATGCTCTCTAAGTTAAAAATATAACCTCGTCGCGGAGACGCTGAGTAGAGGGGAATTTTATTCTCTCTAATGTAGACAAACGTCTAGTACACCATTTCCCCCCTACTTGGCTTACAATCGCCGAGTGGTGAAGGATAGCGACCTTGATTAGAAAAATGCAGCCACATTAAACAATAGTTGCCACGTGGAATGTTCTCGCAGTTTCCGGAACTGTCGCGCGCCTTCACTTGACCGATTATTCTCCACACTTTAGGAACGTAGTAGGTAGAATCACATTGTAAACAATATACGCCACACTGGCGACCTTGGCTGATACAGTTAGCGACCGGGAGTGACTAGTGTTTAATTACTGTGTTTAGAAATTTTAATTGAGGACAGTCATTATTTGGTGGTCGATATAAGTGTACGCGACGACAGTATAACTGCAACTGTTGTATGAGTGTATTTGTTTACTAAAAGTGTAATCAAATAGTGACTAGCATTTTTCTGGTATTCGAGTATTTATTCCACTGTCATAAGAATACGAACTGTGCGATTGTCGTAACACTGCAAATGTAATTTAGGAAGTATAAAAAACAAACATCACTTTGGATACATTCAAAACGTTACAGTAGTAAAACATTTTTATAAAAATTACACAAACAAATATATAGAAGAATCTTAATAAACACAGTGAAATGAAAACATTATCTAAAGGACATTTAAAATAAACGTAAACAAATGATGTTATATAAAATTTTAAATAATATAAAAAATGCTTGTTAGTAAGTGAAAATGTAAACACTAAGAATTTTTAATAAAACAGCAGATTAAATAGACAAACACTACAACAAAATAAGTTTTTAATCGGACGTATAAATCGACATTTGTTAGTATATTACATACTTTCTGATGACGCACAATCAACCTGCAAAACATGCGTTAGGCAGAAGAATATAACATATATACGCAAAGAAATCTATTATTATTTTGAAAATAATTGCCTAAAATATTATATACATGTCCTGTGTGTGTGTGTGTGTGTGTGTGTGTGTGTGTGTGTGTGTGTGTGTGTGTGTGTGTGTGTGTGTGTGTGTGTGTGTGTGTGTGTGTGTGTGTGTGTGTGTGTGTGTGTGTGTGTGTGTGTGTGTGTGTGTGTGTGTGTGTGTGTGTGTGTGTGTGTGTGTGTGTGTGTGTGTGTGTGTGTGTGTGTGTGTGTGTGTGTGTGTGTGTGTGTGTGTGTGTGTGTGTGTGTGTGTGTGTGTGTGGTTATTACCATGTTAACTAAATCGAACAACAAGTTCACAAGCTGTCGACCAGGCACGCAGCCCTAATAACCATTATATTATACGGCTGTAAATCACCCCACACGAATACAAGTGCGAGCGCGAGCGCACACATATTCATAGCAATAAATGTATTGCCTACCGTGCGCATGCGTTCTACCTGGATCATATAAGCACACGATAAAAAATATTATATAATAACGTTTGTTTTAGCTCATCAATGAATTTTTAACACAAATTTTCAAAGATTTTTATTCTATTTATTTTTCTAATCTCCGTAGTCTCCAGAACATTTTCATGCTCTCAGTACTTTACAAAAATGCTGTGTGCTTTAGATTTTCATGTTATAAGACTATTCATATAAATCATTGTTTTCAGATGTATGACACCAACCACTATTGTATAACACTACATTTAAATAATAACTACTTGCTCCAATTATTAAATAATTACATTATTCAATTATAATTTACATTAATATCTGTTGATAATTATATTATTCGTATTAATCAGTCTTAATATGAATAACTAATATTAATTTAATTAACGTCAATGTCATGAACACTACTATTATAAGGCCAAATATAACTGCAGGAATATACGAAAAACATAACCAACAAACAAACGTATGTGTGTTATGTGTTATAAGACTGTTTGATCTCCGAAATACTTGTCTTTCTATACACAGTTTGCTTTTAAATATAGATAAAGTACACACCTCAGAAACAAAAACGACTAGGCTCTATAAGACGTTTTGAAGAGACAGGCTCGGCGAAAATAATCCATAATACGGCAGGATAGTGTCAAAATTAATTATAAGTTAAAATATAATTCTACTCGTTAAATAATCTGTATCAGTGGCTTTCCAGATGTAACATAATTTTTCCTTTTAATTGCTTGATCCGCTATTCGACACTTTTATCCCACACGGAGTTTATCCGTCACAAACGTGAATAATAGAAAATTAACCTAAAAAACACAGAATTATACTCTTATCATATAAAATTAATTGTTACATGTTTCAGAAAAATTAAGACAATCCGCAGTATACATGAGTTATCCACGTCAGTATTGGTATCGCTGAAACCTATCCTCCCATAAACAAATAATACACGTAACTATCACTAATTGCATCGGATTGACGTGAAGATAGATTTTTCTAGTTGACGGATTCTAGTAACTGTGGATAAACCGTACTTGGAAAACTCGACTTATTTCATAGCTCGGGTAATGAGAAAACTGCTCACACCCTATACAAAACCGTCAAACGTCAGAGCTCCAATACTACAAAAACACTAACACTTCAAACGTCTGCTAAGAACAATGTCACCGCAAGCACAGACAACTAATCTCGTCGCTGTTACATACACATTTTGTGGAAGGGTATCACATGCTGCTGGAGGGCGTGCCAGTGTTTAATTATTTCTATGAGGATTTTGTTTTAATTTTGACGTTGAGAGACAATTAAATGATACGAATTCCGTCGCAAAAAGAAGCTTTTCAGTTTTGTATTGAGCGTTACAGCGCGTAGACAGTCCTTGCAGAGTTTATCACAATGAGTGTATCTAAATAAGAATACTAAGTGCCAAATCTCATCTAGGAATCAAATTCATCAAAGTAAATTCTCTAGTGTGAGACACTTAATGTATACACATATGCGCGCGCACGTTTGTATGGTTCTTATCAGCCTGTGTGGCCTTTAAGCCTGTTTTCATCATCATCGTCATCAATTACGCGAAGGATTAGGCTCCAACGCCCGTCCCGTCGCCACATGGTTCACTTATCCTGTTCGATCCACTTGTTCTTGGCCGTCCCAAACGACGCTGACCTCTTACAGCGTCATGTAATATCGGCCTCACTATGTTACTTAATGGCTGTCGTTGTAGGTAGGTTATCCATTTCTGTCTATATCCCTTCATTTTACTACAGAGATTAGAGATATTCAGTTCAGCCCTGTTCTAGATTCTTCTTCTGGTCGATTAGTTTACACTCAGCGACAGCTCACAGAAATCTCATTTCTACGGTTCGGATACGCTGGTAGTCCTGCTTAATTAAACGACTACGTTTCAAACCTATAGAAAAAACAGGTACTGCAATCACTTTGTATAACTTTCGCAGCGTATCTCTGAGGGTTTTATTTTTTAGGGTGCTTATAATTTTGCCATACATATTTTGAAACATGCATACTTTCTTTTCTAAGCCATAATTGATATAAAAAATTAACAAACAGTCTAGATAGTTAAAAACATTGATTTATTTCATTAATTTATTACACATAATTCTCCTTCTTATTGCATATTGTACCTGAAAAGCGAGTTAATAGGTTTAATCGGTTGAAATCGTCTGATTGTACTTCCTAGTAATGTTTTCTAAATTATGAAATACTTTTTGTTATTAATACTTTTAACCTGATATTAGAAACTCGTCGTTTCCATATAACAGAGTAGATAATCTAAAATTATTTAAAGTAAAAGCTGTATTACTATGCTTCTGTCATGAACAAATGTTGTCGTCCAGGCATAAATTAAACAAGACCGGAGACAGAGAGCACCCTTACTGCAACCCCTGATTGACAGTATTCCTCACTCAATCAAGACATTTTAAACTTTAATTTTTACATTAGATCTAACAAATAAACCTTTACTTACTTCAACCAGTTATGAAACTACTCCTCTCCTATTTTCCATAATTTCTGTCTATCAACTTTGTCAAACGCTTTAACACAATCTATGGAGAAGAAGTATGTGGGGATATTAAACTTCCTGTGAGTTTCTATTATCTACTGAATTTAAATAAGTGTACATGATTTTCCTTTTTTAAACCCTGTTTATTCTCTCATAAGTAAATAAAAAATGTAATAAATAACACTCTGTTATTCTTCCAAGCCTCTGGCGTAATCTAAGTAATCACTTGTGAATAAACTTTGTAAACAGCTGTTAATAAATACATTCCTCTATAGCTGTTAGAGTTATGTTTATATCCTTTCTTAAATGTTACCACCAGCACCACCACTGTTAGCCATTCCTGCTTAATATATTTTTAATACCAACACAAATTAAACATATCTAATAAACGTTCTTCACATTCATACAGTGGAATGTGCTGCAAATGTCCTGTGTCCCTCCCAAATTTATTTTAATGCTTTGAGATCTTATGGGTATTGTATTGGTTTCCATGAACATCATTCTCTATATCCGAAACATACTTATCACAACTAAGGAGATGCATTTTACGTACCTCCCTCTTAACCATTGCATATTTATGATTATAATCCATTTTTAAAACAATATCCCTTACTTAAAAATATTCCATATAAGCTTTCCTTCTTGCTTCAATCAACGAAGAAAGATTTTGATTCCAAATTCGCAGTTGTTTTCTATTTCTAAATTTTTACCATTTAACTAACACTTCAAGAGCTGTCTTTTGTATGACATTCTCAAGGTTGTTCCACTCAATACTAACATTGTTACTTAATACTCTGTCGCCTATATATAGGTTCAACCTTCACTTATATAGATGGTTAATACTGTTCTACTTAAATAAACCTAACTTGTAACATTTTTATATTGCATAATTTTTACTCTTCCGCTTACACCATCGTGTTCTCAATATTATTTTCAACATTACTAAAAAGTGGTCACTACCTACCAAACTTTGTTTAAAACCCATAGGATACAATACTTCGTTAAATAGTTTTTCACTGACAATTATATAATTTTAATGAAGAAAGTTGTGTTAGTGGTTAAATCACAAACAGAATTATCACTGTTGCACACCAACTATAGAAAAAGTATTCGGATTAACGCTTTCAAGCTTCACAGCTCATCGTCAGATCGGAAATTTGATTATATAATTTATAATTAAAAATTTATGATCGGAAATCATTATATAATTTATAAACGACTTGCTTTCTATTCCTGACCGGGTAAACTTATGAATATTCTCACGCGTAAAAAAGGAATTTGTAGTCTTCAATTTATTAAAATCTCGCAATCTCCTTTTATTATTTTCAATAATAATTTTTCCTCTAATTCCTATCATATTTTACATTGATGTCTTACCAATCGTGATATTAAAATTCATTGCTCCCATATTTATTTAATTTATCAAGTTGTCTATTTGAGAAAATATATTAAATAAATTTTAATACCATCTCTAATCAACTTCAGATAGAATAAACTGTTGTTTTCTTTAAGTTAGAAAAATAATACTTCCCTTACTCCTTTAATAATCTTTTTGTTAGAAAAGTTTAGACTTGTCCCCGTGTGGCACATTCTGTCAATACGAGTAGCCATGAGGTGGACAGTAATTTCATACCCATATTTGTGGCTAATATATGTAAAAACAAGAGGTACCACAATAGACGCAGAGCCGGCTGCTGATTCAGAAATGTGCTACAAAATGACACTGTTGCATTTTAGTTCTACCCCCCCGGGAACCATGCTTCGTAAATACACGATCTTGGTTAAGTAACAAAGACGAAAGATAAGAAGAAAATACTGCACAGTGACATTCGTAAACAATAAACTGTACTTGGCCAGTGTGCTGCATCTGCCACAGCACACATACAAGAAACAAGAGTACAGCCAATAACCATACAGAGAAATATCCGTACAGCCAATCATCGTGCTTTAGTGTGTTGTTATTGTGCATTATAGTATACTTCGTACCGTAGCATAGCATGTGTTACCGCTCAGCCTGCAAAGATTTACGTTTCCTAACAAGTGCTACTTTAAATTGTAAAAAGAATTAGAAAGTCACAGCTTACAATGAGTTCCGTAACATTACAATGTGCTGCAGCACAGTAGCACACACGTACTAGCCGTCACACTAGACAGTGAATTAGAAAGTCACAGCTTACAATCACTTCCGTAACATTACAATGTGCTGTAGTACAGAAGCACACACGTACTAGCCGTCACAAAAGACAGTTGTTTGTTACCCACACCACTCTACGGGACAGGAAACCTCACCCTGCTAGGGAAACATAACAGCAGACTGCAAGCCAGTGAAATAAGACTATTGATGCGAGTAGCTGGAAAACTAGGAAAAAGAACAAATTAAGAATATAACAATCAGAAAATTGTTCCACTAGGAATCAGTTGTTGAGATAGAGCGAACAGAATTTCAGTGGTTTGGTCATGTAATGAGGAAATGTACGGAAAGAAAGCAAAACTTGACGGGAGAGAGAGAAACATAAAAACCAAGATTGGAATGGATTGACTTCACTGAGAACTTTGCTGATAGGAGGAGATGACCAAATGTTAGAGTAGAATACCTCTCTCCGGATAGAAGGGAGTATCTGAAATGGCTGAAGGATCCAGACGCCAATTGACGTGAAAAGAAGAAGAAGAAGAAGAAGAAGAAGAAGAAGAAGAAGAAGAAGAAGAAGAAGAAGAAGAAGAAGAAGAAGAAGAAGAAGAAGAAGAAGAGAGAAATAAGAAGAAAATGAGAAATAAGAAAAGGAAAGGAGATGAAGGTGAGAAAGAAGAAGAACAAGATAAGAAGAAAAGGAGAGGAAGATTAATTGTTATAATGAATGCTTTTTAAAATATCGGTTAGACCTACATATTAATTAATTTTATGTGTCACGGATATAAATTTTAATCCACGTTTGACAGGGAGACTGAAAGGATATTCTGTTTATCAGAATGCACATTGTTTGCTGTTCACGTCGCGTCGCCAGGTTTATCCGCTTTCACGGCACATTTACTTTTATTACGTTAACGTTGTCTGCTTTCCCGGCACTCTCCGCAATGGAAAAGTTTCCTTTTCTTTCAAGAAAACGCTCCAATTCCAACGCTTTTGTTTTTTTATCGATTTTGTTTTATATACTTACACACAGCTTGAGACTCTAATTCAACGTAAAGTGGATCCACACATTTTTTTTTTTAAGACAGTAAGCAAATCAGGAAAAGTAAGAGTCAAGTTTCTGAAATTAAATACCAGACACCCACACAAATATAAGCACAGAAAAAAGAAAATAAGGGGAATCTTTCATTAGCAAGAACTTGACTCATGAAAACCTCAGCATCTTCAGTTTAGTTCATGAAAGCCTCAAAATCCTTATTACTACCTTCTTATACACGAAATACGGATTTAAAAGAAAATATGAGAAAATTTGTGAGGGATTTAGTTAATAAACAGGTGGTATGCAAGAATTTTGAGGGAGTTCCAAGACGGAGGAAGAAGAAACTGTAAGTTTTTGGATATTCGCTGCAATAAAGTGTAAAAAAGACTATTTTAGCTACTCAAATATATATTGCAACAGAACACAGGATGATAAGATATGTTGTTTATATCAGAGCACATGGATGACGAGCATTTTCTTGTTTAAATTTGTTTTATGTAATATTTTGTCGTTTGGTCGTAAGTTTTGTATTTAGAAATTGATAAGCATGTAGGGTATACCAAACTCTTCATAAAAACTTGTTCTATATTGTCATGTATTATTTATGTGAATTTGTGCGCGTGTGCGGGTGTCATAATCTATGATCGCTATAGATTCAGTGGTAGTTAACCGATTGACGTGAAACTTTGACAAGGATTTATTTAGGTAAATAGCTTCAGTTTGTGTATACTCTGAGGTTCATATCTATTTTAGAAATATGGTTTTTTAAGTTAAGAAAAACTCAATTGTAACTCTTATCAATGATATGGTAATAAAATTTGGAGATAATTTCCATGCAGGACTTTGCTAAATTATACAAAGTTTTTCATGAAATTCGTATATCTGTTTGATCCAGCAATCATGTGACTTGGGCTTAGCTTATCAGAATACACTAAATTCAGTGAGATTCATACGTTGTAGAGTTAGGATGGACACAGTCTGTCTGTAGAAGTTGCAAGGAGAAGTTGTGCCCGGTGAAGAGAGTTGTTCTCTTACGAACGTAGAAATATCGTATATAAAATAAACCTTGGAAATTCTTAACGAAGTTTTGCGTTAAGAACCGAGAGGGTAAAATATTTAGATAAAATTAAAAATATAATACAGTGCTGTTTCGTGTAAGTTAAGATATCCGCTTAGGTAACTTAAAGACACTTCAAGATATCGTGGAAGGTGTACATTAAACGCACCGCATTAGTTAATACCCAGATTAATCCTGAGGTTAAGAAAATATAAGATATAAATTAATAATAAACTGTATGAGTGGAATTTATAAGCATTGTGAGTGAACAATTTATGAAGAAACTAATTAATGTTAGCAGTCAAACATAACAACGAGACTTGGTGAAATATCGCCGCTGGAGCCGCCTGCCGTAGAAGAGGACGACAAGACGAAGAGGACGCCAGGACGAAGAGGACACCAGGAAGGAGTGACGCTGTAGAAGAGAACGCCAGGACGAAGAGGACACCAGAAAGGAGTGACGCTGTAGAAGAGGACGACGAGAAGAAGAGGACGCCAGGACGGGAGCGACGAGACGAGAGGAGGACGTTGCAGAAACCAAGTAAAATCGATTTATATTATCGAACAATACAAACAATTAATTCTATTATCAATACATGACAATTTAAAAAACAATATACATATTTAAAAATCATATTTATGTATATAATAAATAATTTTTCATCTCCTCCATAATAGACTTGTATGTGATTTTTACACACTCATTATATCCTTATTAGTATAATAAAATTTGATCTGTTGCAATATAAAAAGTGTTACTTGCTTGTAGACTATTGTACCTTCCTGAATGTGTGATGAATTAGTACAACATACTTTATCTTGTGTGATAGAGGGCAAGCAGTTTTCAGGGTATGTCTCTCGAGAGATAGTTTCCGAGAAATCTACAATTTTGGCCACCCTCTCCTGCAAATGCCGCCTCGAAGGTACCTCACGTTTAACGGTTACGCGATATATCTCGGAGTTCATACACAGTCTGTATATGCTTTGTTAGGAAGCTTTAATATATTTTCGCTATTAGCAGATATCTATATATTAATACGTGAAGAGAAAACTTTGTACCCCTTTTTAAGCATATTGCGCACGGAGGAGTGTGAGATTTGGCATAGTTAAAGTTTATATGGAGAAAGAGTGCAGAAAGCTAAAATTTATATATAATATGTGTTAAAAATACATGAAATTAAATTAAATAAAACATTCATTTGCACTTGAAAATTCATTTACACTTTTACAAACAATGGTAATTGTTAAAAATAAAATAATTTTGTTGCCAGGCAATAAAATTATAATTTTTTTATTTTAGTGTACGTTAATACTGCCAATGTCAAACACATAATAGTCTGTCGTTTGTTTACGTTCATACTGCCAAATTCAAACACATAATAGTCTGTGGTCAAACAGTCGCACAGAGTAGAGATTGTCGCCAAAGAATTATAAAATGTTGCCAACAAATAAGTACTGACAGATTGACTGAATGAGCTGTGAATTTTGTGTGATTTCAAATGTTCCTTTTTCAATAGTCTGTGGAGTGTATGTCATGGCAAAAAAGCGTTTATTTTATATTCTGTATATTAGATATCTGTGTTTTATATATTAATGTGCAGTTGAAAGTGAAATACAGCTTGCTTACTATACACCTGCTGCAAAAGGAAAATTTTGTAGCATCAATTTGAATTGACTTACTCTCGCCTAATTATTACTGGTGGTTTCAAAAAAGTGAGTACATTTTATTATTTTTAAATTAAACCCTGTCTAATCTTAGTTTCAGTAATTTCATTACATGTTTTTTTTTTACATTCAGATATTCGCACCTACTTCCATTATGCCTCGACATAGAACATTGACGGGTTGGAGTGAGAGACAAAGAAGAAGGAATATATATTCGCGTGAAAGTCAAAATGATAATAGACCAAATGCAAATTTAAATAGTGTAAATAGTATAACATTGACGGGTCGGAGTGAGAGACGAATAAGAACGAATATATATTCACGTGAAAGTCAAAATGATAATAGACCAAATGCAAATTTAAATAGTGTAAATAGTATACAAAATGATGAAATTATTTTGAGGGATACATTTAAATGCGCACTGAATGTCATTCCAAGAAATTTTAATACTTTTGATTGTGGATTAATGCATTTACAATGCAGGTTTTGCAATGCAAAACATTTCGAATCTGAGGTCACTTTAGGTGAAAGGACTGCATTCACTTCATGTTGTCATAAGGGTAAAGCAATATTAAGTCAAAATGAATACTTTTAATCATTGTATGATGGACTTACTTCAAATGAACCTTCAATAAAAAGAAAGTCAAAAAATTATTTTGAAAACTTTCGTAAATACAATTCATCATTTGCTATGGTTAGCTCAGAAGCTAAGATTTCGGATACAGTTACGCGTGGAGTGTATCATTTTAAAATACATGATGTTTTTTTATCACAGATCAGGTCCAATGACTGCTGGATATGGTCGCTCACCATGTTATGCGCAATTATATTTTTATGATGTTGACACTGCTGTCAATTATAGATTACGTGAACACTATAATCAAACATGCAATAACAATATAATGCGCGAAATCTCTCTTGAATTGGAACGCATTAATCTTTTCGTTCGGTCATTCATTGCAATGAAAGATCATTGTCAGAGAGTTGAAAATCAAAATAAAGAAATCTGTATGCTCATTAAAGTAAATCGTGATTTAGATCTACGCCGTTATAATGATGCAGTTCAAACTGATGTAGCAGTAATATTTAGTAGAGTTGATGGTGAGTCACCCTTTGAACGAAATATGGTTTCGTTTTCAAAAGTTAATGGTACCATTAAAAATATCTCTGTTTTGGATTCATCATTGGACCCTTTAGCGTATACATTACTTTTTCCAAATGGTGATACTGGGTGGCATATCAATATTTCTCATAATGTACCAACTACATCTAATTCAAGAGCGCCCAGAAATAAATTAACCATGCTTCAGTATGCAGCCTATCGACTTGCAATTAGAGAAGATTTTAGCATGTTGCACCATTCACAAAAATTATTTCTGCAGTGGATAGTTGATATGTATGTGAGAATATAGGGCACAAGGTTACATTTCATTCGACAAAATCAAACAAGTCTTAGGTCTGAAGTTTACAACAATTTAACAGATTATTTAGAATTGAACCCCAATGCCAATAATGTTGGCCGTAGAGTAATTTTACCATTTTCATTCAATGGATCTCCAAGAAATATGTATCAGAATTATTTAGATGCAATGTCAATTGTACAACATTTCGGAAAGCCTTCTTTGTTTATTACAATGACTTGAAATCCAAGTTGGCCTGAAATAGTTAGCAATATTGGTGTAGGTGAGTCAGCTAATTTTCGACCTGATATTGTTGTGCGTGTATTCAAGTCCAAACTGAAAGCATTAATTGAGGGCCTAACACTAAAAAAAATCTTCGGTAAAGTTGAAGCACTCATTTATACAATTGAGTTTCAAAAGAGAGGATTGCCTCATGCTCACATATTACTCTCTTTAAATGAGCAAGATAAAATTGTTAACGCTACCGATATTGATAAAGTTGTATCTGCGGAGATTCCTAACATTCAAACACATCCTACATTACATGAATATGTTGTAAAACATATGATGCATGGTCCATGCGGTGTACTTAATCCAAATTCTGTATGTATGAGAGATGGAAAATGCACAAAAGATTATCCAAAACGATTTAATGAATTTACATGTGAATCATTAAATGGATATCCATTATACAGAAGGCGTGATAATGGTATTAATGCTGAAGTTCGCGGTAGTTGCCTCGACAATCGTTATGTTGTACCATACAATCCGTATTTACTTGCCAAATTTAATTGCCATATAAATGTTGAAGTATGCACTACAGTTAAAAATGTTAAATACATACATTTATAAATACGTGTATAAAGGCTATGACAGTGCATCTGTTCAATTAGGTTCAGAGAGAAATGAACCAGGTCAAGAAATACAAATTGATGAAGTTACAATTTTTTTAAATGGCCGTTATGTCGGATCAACTGAAGCTGTATGGCGCATCTATGAATTACCAATGCATTTTCAATCACATGTCATCGTTAGACTTGACATTCATTTACCGCGTAGACAGAATGTTTACTTTCGAGAAGGGCAAGAACGTCATGCAATTGAAAATGCAAGACAAACAAAATTATTGGCATTTTTTGAATTGAATCGATCAGATCCATCAGCGCATGAATATAAGTATATTGAAATTCCTTTGCATTATTTGTGGGAAGAGTCCCGAAAAAAATGGAAGAAGAGAAGGCGTGGAGGTGATAAAATCATTACAGTCATATATGTAGTATCACCAAAAGACATCGAACTTTTCCATTTACGATTGCTTTTATTACATGTCTGTGGTCCAAAATCATTTGAGGATGTTAGAACATACAATGGAATTATACACACTTCTTTTGTTGAAGCGTGCCATGCTCGCGGCATTGCTTCAAATGATAATGAATGGCGCGAATGTTTAAATGAAGCAAAAGAATTACATTCACCAAAACAAATGCGAAATTTATTTGTTAAAAATGTGTGCATTAAATGTGCCAGCCAATGCATTGGCGTTATGGAATGAATTTAAAGTATATCTTAGTGAAGATTTTTTGAGAGATTACAACGAAGAAGTATCCTTTAACACAGCTCTATTAGAAATTGAAGATATTTTGAAAGTTCATAATTTGTCATGTCAAGAACTTGGTTTACCAGTTCCCACGTATTCGCAGAGAACAGACGAAGCAAATGCTATTGATCCAATAGAACAAGAGTTTCTGTTTTGTGAGCATTATGAAACTGCAAATATTGAACAGCGTAATCCAATTGATTGTGTGATTCGTGAAGTTTTGCACCATGATACTGGATCTAATGTTTTTTGTTTAACCGCTCATGCAGGTTGTGGAAAAACATTCACACAAAGAGCAATCATTCACAAATTAAATTCGCTTAATCTTAGTTGCATTGCAACAGCGTTCAGTGGCGTAGCTTCAACTCTGGCTTCAACTCTGTTACTTGGAGGTAGAACTTTACACAATGTGTTTAAATTGCCTATACCCATTTTGGAAAATTCTGTAGCGAATATTACCGCAAATAGTAGCTATGGACGTTACATAAATTCATCATCATTGATAATTATTGATGAAATTTCTATGTGCCCACTGCAAGTGTTGAAAATCATAGAGAGATTATTGCAGGATCTATGCGAAGAAAATGATAAACATAAACCATTTGGAGTGAAAACGATACTTCTGTGCGGTGATTTTCGGCAAATCTTACCAGTTGTCCCACATGGATCACGTGCAACTTTAATTGAAAATTGTGTCACGATTTGGCATAAATTTGTTTATTTTCATAAAGTAACGTTTACTCAAAATATGAGAGCCTTACCAAGTGAAATAGAATTTGTCGAATTCTTGAAAAAAAATTGGTAATGATGAAGCCCCACAATTCCCTCAGTTTGGTGAAAATATGATTGAAATACCTCAGCAATTAATAGGAGATGAAAATAATATTGTTAATGAGGTGTATGGAAATATTTCCAAAAACATACTCTCAGATAACATATTGAAGTCAGTTATTTTAGCACCTAAAAATGATGATTGTACTTTTATTAATACTGATATACTTAATCGAATACCAGGTGAACAGAAAACATATCATAGCTAGGATAAAATAATTTGTGATGATGACAATGAAATCAATAACTATCCAGTAGAGTTTTTGAATTCTTTGACTATTACTGGTTTTCCACCACATAAGTTAGTATTGAAAGTTAATTGCATCGTTTTACTGATCAGAAACTTAAATACAAAGGAAGCATTAGTCAATGGAACAAGAATGCGCATCAAGTGTATGCATCGTAATGCTATTGATTGCGAAGTTTTAACTGGAACCGCACGCAATAAGAGAATTTTGATTCCACGTATAAATTTAACATATTCCGGTACTGTTTTACCATTTAACTTTCAAAGAACTCAATTTCCAATTATACCTGCATTTGCGATGACAATAAATAAGTCTCAAGGACAAACATTCGAAAACATTGGAATTTTATTGAGGCAGCCAGTTTTTACACATGGTCAATTGTACGTTGCAGCAAGTAGAGTTCGATCATTCGATGGTTTGAGATTTTATATTTCCGAATATAATGGCCAAGGGCATTTAGCAAATGATGAAAGAGCTTTTACAAAAACATCTTTTACACAGAAGTTCTGAATCACACTTTCAAACTATTTTAAGTTCAATGGACAACATTTATTTTTTTAACCGCCCGGTTTTTTTGATTTAATGAAAAATATATGAAAAAATACGAGGCACGTATTTTTTATTTCATTTTTTATTTTTTATTAATTTTTTATTTAAATTTTATATAATTCGAAAAAGATAGGCAAAATACTGTGTAGCCTTGGCGAAACCTGGTCAGTATGGCAATAATAAAAACCCAAGGAAATGTCAAAAAACGCGTTATTGCTTTTTAAATATGGCTTAGCCAAGCTAAACCTCATTTTTCCTATCTTTCATATTTTTCAAATAACTCGAAAATTAATGCATAGAAAAAAAAATTAAAAAATTATATAAGCTTTGTAGCAGATAATCTTCAAACTGTTTTCAAATTTTGTACCTTACCAAAAATGAAATGTAATCCACTGGAATTGAAAACAATGTATCTTATACTTCTATGAATGTCAAGTCTCATTTTTATTAGCGTTTATCGGATTCAATAATAACATGAATTACGTGTTCAACAGTCCGTAAAGGACGAAGGCATACCGAATGACTTTTGTGTTTAGTGGGACGGTTGCATGGCTAGTACAACGGGCCGCCAGCCGCTAGTTGCGGTATTCACAGCCAGGAGACGCCGTTGTTATCTCAGGCGGATACTCAGTTTTGCCTCACGACCGGAGTGTACGCCGTACAGGGCCTCCACCGGGAATTAACCCGGGATCACGCGCAAATTAATCGCGCGTGCTAGCCACTAGACCACCTATGTCTTATGATATGTCTTATTTTAATCCTCTAATTCCTATTAATACATTCCTTTCTTTCTTCTCTGTCCTTAACATCTCTTGATTTGTTTTTCATTCACTAGAACTACCTCATCTAATTTCAAAATTATCTAATATTCTACTGCTTTGAGTCGGGTGCCGGGTGTTGTTTATCTTTCTGTAAAAAGATGTCAAACAAAGTGTTTAATACTAATGTTTTTGTGAAAGTTTTATTTCTATGTGTAGTGCTTGTTTAGTGACAATTTTCCCCCATAAAGGCTTGTTTTAAGAAGACTTTCTTTCATTTCTACAAAATATTTATTGTATTCATTATAAGTGACCTTTATAAGTGACCTATCATTATAAGTGACCGCGCTAACCTTTGTCAGTAATAAACATTTTTGTGTCTTTTACGTTTGAGTCTTCGTTTCAATTTTTATATCACAGTTAATCCACCAAGCTAGTTTGGAACGTAAATTTAGTCAAACAAGAGATTTATAAAGGACAGTTGGCCTTCTTTTCACTCAATTGCACCGTTTTTTTTTAATGCAGAGAAACTGTACATCTGAATTGGCAACACTTGTATTTAACAGGCGATCCGCTCTCTCGTTTAAGTTTTCCTTCTTAGCAGTAAACGTTTCACAGTTAACATTTAAGTTATTTAAAAGTAATTGGTATTTACGTATACTACCAAGTCTATTAACATGTATCTAGAAAAAGTATTGGTATGTAATTGACCTAATAAGTTATAATATGTAATTTGTATAAAAAATGGCCGTACTTTGGTCGCATGTACAGAATAAACATTGACAGGTTCTAGTGAGTAATCAGAAACAAAATTGTTAAAAAATTAATAGTCTAAAATAAACACAATTTCACGTTAAGGGAATGATGTAAAAACAGTTTCTAAAATTATTCATTGCCAGTCTTTTTAGTAAGAAAAATTAAATACTCAATCCTAAAATGTTAATTCTAAATTGTAACCGAAATATTTAAATACCTCCGTACATTCAATCCTCCTTGTTTCAAAATGGCTGCTGCTGGTATTGTTATTTACTTCTGACTTCTTTCCGTCTCCTCACCTTCAAATTTCTAATTTTTCTTCCCCCAATGAACCTCCTCATCATGCACTTACCACTTTCTCTTCCTCTTCCCCTCCGTTCCATCTCTTACTCCTCTTTATCTTCTTCCTCCTGTTAATCTAAATATTTCATTCACTGATGTCAATAGTATAACTTTACTATGTCATTTATTCTCCTTTGAATTATTTTCCTTATTTCCTTTTGAACTTCTAATCACGCTCACGTACTTAAACGTATTTTCTAATATAGTTTGAAACAAGACGTAAACATCAACGATGGTTAATGAAACACGTACCTAGAGACAAATACGTCTGTTTGACTTTCAGTTATGATACAAAGAAAATTACATACAAATTACACTGAGGACAAGTAATTCTCGACCTGTTTCATAGTAACTGGATGTTGATAGAAGAACGCGAACATAATTACATGTGTATGTGTGTATATGTTTCTGCTTTGTGTAATTTTAATTAAATTACGTGAACTCGTTGGCAGAGCCTTGGCCGCGCGTTCAATTTCCATTAATTAGCGCAGCGAGGTATGAACGTAAATCAGTCCGCACGTGTTTATATTGGTGAATTTATTTCCGGTCATAAACGGTGACCCAACAGTAATATAACGCTGGCAGTAGTTATTTTATGGTAGTAATATATCTTTTAAGTGAACAGAAATATTGCTTTCACAAACGTATAGCAAGAGATGTTTAATTATTTCATTTTATAATATTTACAAGCAGTTCACATTTATAAAATACTTATATAATATTTAACCTGTCCAGGAAGTTATAATATTAAGCAAAAGACTGATAACATAACCATTCTACGCGCGCGCGGGTGTGTGTGGATTGGGGGAGACCTTTATGCAATTGCAACCCAATGTATTTTATATTTAAATTTAATAAATAGAGACTTGGTGTAGTTTCAGGTATTTTTTATTAGTCCTGACAATGGCTTCGCCGATAAAAATATATTTACTTTAAATTAAATTAAATTTATTTTAATTTAATTAAAACTTATTAAATTAAATTTTAATATTAAAATGTCTATTAAATTTATTATTAAAACGTTCTACTATGTGCCGAGCAACTATTCAACCGGCGTATTTGTATTATTGTTCTTCCAAATATGACTGCGTAGATTTGTTTTGTTTCCGGCAAGCATTAGAGATTTGCAAACGCTTGCTTCAAATTCACGGGCGACGCACGAACATATCGCTGCCGTAAACATCTTCTGTAAACATCTTACTGGTGCGTAAACAGCTTCTCTTCACTTACACACCGACAGCCAATAAGAATCACAGTAACGATGAATAGACAAACGCCACACTTCTGAAGATGTCACAGGAGAGGAAGGCTAACGAAGCGTTGACAAGGCAAAGATCCACGCAGGTGTATCCAAAAAGAAAAAAAAGAAAACACCTTAATACATACAGCAAACATGTTATTGTACGAGCATTCTACATTATTTATTATGACCCATGACGATTATCCCTGATGAAGAGGAGGCTGTTTAACGCTAAATTTTCATTAAGGTTAAGAACTTGGATTTAAGGTACGGTAAGGATACTCACAGTAGCAAAACAGGATCGTTGTCACTGTAAAAGGTGTGTGTGTGTGTGTGTGTGTGTGTGTGTGTGTGGGGGGGGGGTGTTGTGTGTGTCACATATTATGTATGTATGATAAGTTAATAACTCTACGCCTATTAATTCAAGTACAATGACATTAATTGCAACCCTGGATTAGGCGAAGTATAAATCGGCATAAGTTACATTTATAACCATTATACGCAACACTTACAGTTCGGAGCACTCCAGTATACGGGAAGTCATACTTGGTAACGCAGTAACTAATGATGCGACACTAAATCTATTTGTTTGCCGTTGTGAGTGGATCAATAAAATTCCGGAATTGTGGTTTACTCTACTGCGTCATTTACTGCTGGCTGAATGCTCAAGATACATAACAAGACCGTTTCCTCTGATCGTTAACGAAGACAAATATTTAACAGTAGAAGGGGCAGAACGGGACTCCCTTGCCTTACCGTAAGGAAAGCATATTATCAATATTAAGTGATATGGTCTGCAAGCGCTGAAGTCTAAGTATAGGGATAGCAGGGACGAGACCGACGTCGTGACATTCCCAAATAACGCGCTGGGAGAGACGAGCGAACGGAACAGGGAGACAGGAAGAAAGATAGGATTCGCCGTGTGAAATCTTAATATGACAACATTCTGAACCCTCTGTACCCACCGACATCAGGAATGTGGAATAATAATTTTACATTATTAGTAAACGTAAAAATGTAAAATATTTTTAAGACTTATATTTTAAGCATTCATGAACGTTCAAATCTTTCACATTAATTTAATTTAATTTACGAATATAAGTTCAAACGATCTAGTAAATAAGTCTAGTACTTTCTCACTATAATATCGTGGTTTCTATAGCTGCGCTTCTTTATTATAGATATTGCTCGGCTGTAGTTCAGTTAGTCCCTTCTGCAAACTTTTTTACAGCGATTGGAGCGACATATTTTTAAATTTAGCGACTGAATTTATTAAGCGACGGAGGGCGCATTATTTTACCAAGTGATGGAAAGTTTTCTTTACCGTATTGAATAATAAATATATACTACTTAGTGAATCTCATGTCTATGCTGTGTATAACGCATATTCAGAAAAGCAAAATCGTTGTAATAGGTGTCATTGTTAAGTGTTAACGATTCATAAAAATGTTTATTATCAATTTCTTGGGAGAGGTTCAATTATTTCTCGGGAGCACACACACACACACACACACACACACACAGGTTTATATAATATGTTATAGTTTTATTTCTTATATATTACATTAGTTTTACTTGTATTCGTTTTATTCTTATAAATTACAATTTTACAAGTGTACTATCAAGAAGTTTTTCTGTACTTGAATCATGTTTTAAACATTCTGCAGTCGTTCAGTCAGGCTTATTCGATTTCTTGTAAAACACTTTTATGTAACAGCTTATTACATCCTCAAAGATACGACCCAGGCAACAGACGAACATGACTGACTATTAGGCATGCCGCATGATGTTCGCAATACACCTCAAGAAAGGACAAACGTCTTAAAAGTACTTCTGAGTTACATACATATTACAATATTACAGGTTGTCGTTTGCACAACGAAAGCAGCAATTGTAAGGACAAATAATTAATACACTTATTGGTATTACAAAAATTTATATAAGAAGAATTCCTTAATTTTATTTTTATAAACCGAAAGTATAAAATTGTGATTTACTATGATTTTGAGTTGAATTAAAAACATAGCTCTTTAAATATGAACCAATGTTCAAAGTTCTTTACTATTATTACTATTAATAATTAAATAAAATTACCTTTTTTACAAATTATTTTACTGGAAACTGTTTACAAAATGAAAACTATTAGCCTTTATCATACATATATTCACCCACGCCAGTGAGATATGAGCTCATAAAACGATAACTTGGGAACAAAATGACAGGCTTAAAAGGAAAATCCTGAGGAGGATAACTAGTCCAATCAAGGAAGACAGTGGGAGGTAGTCTCGTAGATAGATAGATAAAGAATTGTACGGATTATGCAAAGACATACCCACTGTTTCCATACATAAAAATGTATATGGCGTGTATCCATAAAGAAGCAAGACGTCAGGTGAAGAGTCTTTCAGGAGTCACTGTTTGATAAGAGGGGGAAAGATCGCTCTACAATGATATAGATAGATGCCGTTTAAAAAGTACCTCACAAGGTTGGGCATCCACTTTGCTGAAAACTCAGATGCTTCTGTATATCAGTGACTACCTCGGTCTTAGTTCAAGAAGAACAGAGACGAAGAAGAATAGTGTTTGTTTGTGGCATTTATTACTAATCTATTATTTTATATCTATGTTCTATTACTATCTTATAATTTATTATTAATTTAAAGATTAATCTAATATTTTTGTGCTACGTATCTAAAATAATTTTAAGACCGCAATTTCTTGAACTCATGTTATTGCTATTTTAAATTTACTAATTTATTTAACAAGAAAATAATAGTGCGCAACGCTAGATAGCCCAAAGGTACATTTGGTATAAGAAAAACTTACTGTGCCTAGAATAGTGATATACTACCTAATAGAGAGCAAAATTGGATCGAATAGCAGTTTCATTATTGTCAGTCCGTACTAAAACAGGGACTCGTTCGGTTATCGAAAAAGTTTTGCAAAGTTACTGAAAAGTGAGTTATTGAAAAAATAGCTTAGTAATTTTTTCTTATATATCTGCGTCAAGAAAAGTAGCCAATGCCGGCCAATGCTGGGATGTGAAGACTGAAACATGCACGTATCCACATAAACTAATCCAAACATAAACTAATCATAAATAACATTTCAATGAGTTTGAGTTGTAAAACAAACCTTTATCAGACTATTTCAGTAATATGGTCTGCAACAACTAATGTAGCAAATCGATTTGGTGTCAATACGTAGTATAATCAAATATTTGTGTTTAATGGAGTCTAAAACTCAAACGCATTAGCATTGTTATTCATGAAAACCGTTAAAGTTTACAAGCGAGTTAAGTTTAAATCAATCCAGTCATGAATAAACGCCGAATCGTAATAGAAGAAGTTTCAATAGAACAAAATAATATACAGGTACAGACAAAAAATAAAATTATCGGTCTGCAAAAATATTCACAGGCTAACCTCAACGTATTGTTGTAACGCCCGGGGCTGGGGCCTCACAAAGTGAAAGCTCCAGTCGTGCGGACAGGATAGCTGTGGGAATGGCTCGTTATTAAATAAGGCATTTACTTAGATTAATAATATTTCTTTAATTCATTAGAGTAACTACGTTCGTTAACAAGTTTTATCTTGATGAACAAATGACAATAATGACAATACAAATAAACAAAATAACAATATTTGAAGTGACATACTCTCGTTACAATAATTCTATTGAGTGTTTTCATTAAGACATAACGTTATATAAAAAAAACATTCTTTATATACTGACTATTCTTTATTAAAACATTATAAAAGCTTTACTAACCATATTTCTGAATTTGGTACGTTACTACTTTAAATTAGGCATAAATGATTAAGATGTCAATCATACATAATCCTTAACAAATTTAGAACACTACTGAGCACTTCTGAGTATAAATAATTCATTATCCAGAATCGATTAATGCTTTAAGTTTGAACAAAGTAAAACAAAACAAAGTTGTAATTACGTTTCGATGTGGCTCCATCGTAGACAGAAGATGCACATCTACGATGTACGGAGAGTGCGCAAGGACGCTAAAAAGTGAACAAGTGAAAAAAAGTGAGTGTGTACTTCTCAGTGCTCTCGTCAGTTTTATACCCTGCGTGACGCAAAAAGTCTCTATGAGTTAACGCCCAAAATTTAGCCAATCAGAACTGGACTCTGCACGTGTCTCGAAACTTATCAGGTCACACGAGAGGACAATTTGACATTGATTTTTGTGAACCAAAGCGGAATTCGTTCGCGAACACTGACAAGTAAACAATTCTTAGCTTCCCTGGTTGATAACTCGCAACACGTGCCATGATAAAAATGGGCAGCACACTTCCTCACAATCGCTCAGTTTGTTCCTTAAAATAATTCTTAAGATAAAATAAAATAATACATTGAGTAGTTTGAGTATGATTAGAATCCTCATTTACAATTATATATAAAATCATAACGTGGAATGTGCTGGGCACAACATCCCTCCCTACTTTACAAAAGGAAAGTACGGGACGTACTTTGCTTTTCAAAATTTATCCAAAGTATAAACAACTTACAGTTATAATCAAGCTCAACGTTCATGGAATGTACTACAATATATATAGTAAGTAGTATAGTACTATTACCTACTCTGTTCACATCATGAAATCTACATGTAAACAAACCAACAAAACAAAAAGATAAAACTGCGCCGTTTACGGTCAGTCATTCACTGCTATCGCTAAGCAGCTGTACAGGCTCAGCTGTGTATAGATACCACATTGTGTCGATGTACACATTTACATATAAATCACGCGATATTTACAAACAAAATTATTGTCCAAACTTTCTAATACAGTACTACATAATTGTCTCGTTTTCTATTTAAACATAGTTTTATCTGTTACATCCAAAACAAAAAGTGCTGAATATAATGAGACTCAAAATTTTGTTTTCCTTAGGTAAGTTTACAACTATTATAATAATTATTATTTTTTCTTGTATACATTTTCCTTACGTACTTCTCAATTCTTCATGTAGGTTCAATACATTGCTTTATTAAACAATCAAACATAGCAAACTCTTTAATTTATAATTGAGAATGTGCAACTCTAACACCTGGTTTTACGTAGACTGCTGCAACATTCATTCCGTCTGGCGAAGTTACCTCTGCAACTTCCTCTGCTGCTTCTTGTGTTGCCTCAGCACTCGATGTCGTTGCTGGTATGAGAGTAGAAGTTAGACATTTGGAGACTGACTTGGTTCGGTAGACGAGACATAGTAGCAATGCTGCTCCAATAATTATGACGGTAAAGCCACCGGCATAGCGAATAGATTGTTCGTTTCGTGATTGTTGCTTTTCTCGCTGTATCTCTTGGATATCGTTAATAAGTCGGTTCAGTGAAACGTCATCGAAGTCGTTGTGTTTCCCATGCAGTACTTCGTCGATATTCAATTCTGTAACATCTGAAATCTTCATGTGAGTGACATTATTTGTTAAAATTTTAGCTTCGAATGGACTAATCAAAGAGGATATTGGTGGTTCAATCATGATAGGCTTAGTAAGGTTATATATACTTCGTCCATAGGTATGTGGTAATAAGGTAAAATATTTGGAATATATATGACAATGGTGTGGATTAAGAACAACTCCTCTCTCCTTAAGAATCTCGGTCTTAGTGTCTTGATCGCATCTCCAGGTAACTCGTATCGGTTCTGGTGCACTATATATCCACGCATCCTTGTTCGGCATCTGATGTAGAATTGGACGGCTGAAATTCTGTATAACCTTCTTCTCACATTGAACACGAGCACTGCTGGTCTCTCCAATAAATAATGCATAGATATAACTGTCCTTATGGTACGAATACAAGGGTATATTGGCTGGACACACACTATACTTGGAACCTCTACACGCAATTACATCTTTGTGTGTAATTTCAACATACTCTTGTCGCGTTTTAGTTAATGCTAAGTACTCAGTATTGCTCTTTACATATATAAACTTATTGATAGAAGGTTCTCTATACGGCAAGGATTTTACAGAATACAAGTCTAGAATCTGTTTTCTTTTTTTAAAGGAATTTCTATAATCAGTTGAATATATTTCGTTTGAGATATAGCAAGAACATTCATTTGAATTAGCAGATGTTAATTCATAATAAATATACATCTCTTCTAATTTAGTACTTATATTATAATTATACACCTCGTTATCATTAATAGCTTAGCAAGTACATATTTCTATTTCTATTAATAGCAATAATTCTATTTTTAACATATTTGCGACATTACGCAAGCGACTGACTTCGAGCCAAGGAACCACTAATTTCAAAGTAGGATGATCTCGAAAGGACTCAAAATTTTGAAAAACTGTTTCTATATACTCTATCATACCATCATACTCAGTAACATCTATATTTACAACTAACGTCCACTTATCATTAGTCAATAAGATGTCCTCTTCATTTAGAAAAACAAGTCCCTTATCCAAACTAGGTGTAAAACAACGTTCAGGTGGAATTAACGCCAAAATCACACTGACGCTAAGAAGAACACTCAAGAACTCTAGGAAAAAAAACAATAGTAATTACATACGTGGTAATCTAAGTCGAAGGTTGTAAGATGAAGATGGCGATTCAGACAAGGATATTGGTCGATTAGGATGCCATTCAGGATCGTTAGGTGTAGGTGGTGAAGGTGGAGATAGTGCTAAACTATCTTCAAATTCAATAAGCGTAATATCTAAAATAGGTTCATCTTCTTCAATCGTTACTATACGCATCGGTCTCACCCGTACTTGTCCCTCGGTTAAAACAATCGTATCGCAAGCTTCACTGTCATCAAACCTTGACCCTGTACTTGATTCGTTATCACTATGTTCAAATGTAACAGCTGTTTTCCTTGTGCGTTGCTGACTCCGTGGTTTCTTATCTCAACCTATACCACGACAGGAGATAGTATGTTTGCTTAACGCATTACAATTTGCCACTAGCCAAATCTAGCGTAGTAAAATATTTAGAATTTCCCAAACAATCTAACGTCTCAACAATATTTGGTAACGGATAAGCATCCCCTTTTGTTATACTATTTAACTCTCTATAATCAACACAAAACCTGTACTTAGGTATACCGTCTGGACTCTTTTTCGGAACTATCACAACTGGACTACTCCACGGCGAGTTTGAAGGTTTTATTACATCTTTCTCTAACATTTCGGTTATATAACTCTGTATCATACTCTTCATAGACTCAGGAAGTCTGTAAGGTTTCTTTTTAATCGGTAAACTATCACCAGTATGTATTTTCTGCTTTATACCTACAAGACACCCTCTATGCTCCGGATCCTCACGGAACAAATCTCTATACTTTAATAACACTGGTTTCAAAACTTCACTGTCACTCTCAGACAAGTGCTTTAATATTCATCAATATTCTCATTACAAAGGTTTTGTAAAATATATAAAAACACTTGGTAAGTTTCACAAATTTTTTAATTAACTCTGACAGCTGTTTCGACTAACTTAAGCCATTGTCAAAGAGCGAGTGAATGAAATTACTGAACACAGGATGTTAGAGTAGTGTAGGTGGTAAACATCTGTTTAGGGCGTATCTGGAACATCTGTGTTGTGATGGCGAGGGGTGGGGAGTGTGTGCATGAGACAAGGGAAGGTCTGGTGTCTTTAAAAACTAAATACAATCATGAATGCAAAATATAAAATTAACTGAACTAAATATAAACTGAATGCAAAATTTAAAATAATGATGAACATTCAAAATAATATAAAATAAACTAAACTAAATAACAGATTTTAATAAAGGGGATACACAAAATTCAGTCTGTTCATTGGTTAAATTTTTGTTATTTTTTTATTGCTTTTTTAATTTCTAAAATTTCTAACAAATCCATTTTTCTACCTTTTTGTATGTTGTGGAGTAGTGTTATGTTTTTTGTGTCTATAAAGTGATTGTGTTGTAAGCAATGATCTGCAAAACCTGTATTAGATGTATTGGTTAAAATTGGTTTTCTTTAATTTTAAAAAAACAGAAGAAAATTACTTTAAAAGAATTTTATTCCATAGAGCCAGATCAGGGTAACAAAAAATTTCACTTAACAAATTACATTCCGTGTATAACAGATAAGATTAATAATAGGTTAAAAAACCATGGTCTTAACATGGTATCAGTAAACAAACGTAATCTTTTTTCACTACTTGTCAATAATAAAGAAAAATCTAATACACTGGAGAAAAATGGAGTTTATGAAATACACTGTGCAGAATGTGATGCTATTTATATCGGACAATGTGGCCGTGCTCTGAAACATCGCATTTCTGAACATAAGAAGCCGATTTTAACCAATACATCTAATACAGGTTTTGCAGATCATTGCTTACAACACAATCACTTTATAGACACAAAAAACATAACACTACTCCACAACATACAAAAAGGTAGAAAAATGGATTTGTTAGAAATTTTAGAAATTAAAAAAGCAATAAAAAATAACAAAAATTTAACCAATGAACAGACTGAATTTTGTGTATCCCCTTTATTAAAATCTGTTATTTAGTTTAGTTTATTTTATATTATTTTGAATGTTCATCATTATTTTAAATTTTGCATTCAGTTTATATTTAGTTCAGTTAATTTTATATTTTGCATTCATGATTGTATTTAGTTTTTAAAGACACCAGACCTTCCCTTGTCTCATGCACACACTCCCCACCCCTCGCCATCACAACACAGATGTTCCAGATACGCCCTAAACAGATGTTTACCACCTACACTACTCTAACATCCTGTGGTCAGTAATTTCATTCACTCGCTCTTTGACAATGGCTTAAGTTAGTCGAAACAGCTGTCAGAGTTAATTAAAAAATTTGTGAAACTTACCAAGTGTTTTTATATATTTTACAAAACCTTTGTATTAATATGTTTCACCAAGTGCCCAACGAGTCATCAATTAATTCTCATTACTACCAAAATTATCATCTTTATTATGTTTCTCATGTTCTAGAACATCAACAACTCTTACACTTCCATAAACTTCAGGCTGGTATTACTCTTCCAGACCTAACGTAATTCCCTTTTGAATTACAAGTGGTTCTCCACTACAATTAACAACTTTAACAACTACATTGTTATCGGTGTCTACAGTACTCAGTACACGGGAAACTCTTATACCCTGCACATCTAATTCTCGCGGTTCTACTAAAACCTCTCGTGGCACCGGAATGTCACGTAGACCGACTATTCGGCAATTTTCTAATACCTCACTTAAGGGTGATAACTGTTGCTCGGAAGCATTCATGACACGCCAAAATTCTGCATCATTCGCGACAAAATTACAACGAGTTATAGGTTGATCAGGCCCACAACCGTTAGTAATACCAGTGGAGACTACCCCGCAATCCTGTACACCGGAGTCGAGTGATATGACTACCGAGTTATTATTCAAAATCAGGCGTCGTGATGGCAAGTCTATTATTGCACCCAGTGACTTTAGTAAATCGAGGCCTAGTATACCGTCGTAAACATGAAAAAAACTATTATCCCTTGGTAGTACAAGAAAGGTGTGTACAACTTCAACTCTTCCCAGACGTAACCTCAAATTTTGTGTCCCTTTTACGAATAAGTTACTCCCGGTAACCCCTTTAGCATTTATAATAGTTTTATGTGTGGCACATCTACTGATACCTTCCTTAATTAAAGAAATACTAGATCCAGTGTCTATTATAAATTTACATAATTTCTTTTCAATTTCGCCCATAATTACTAAATCATTTAAACCGTTAGAAGAGATTGTAGGTATCAAATAACTCGTCCGTTCGACCTTGCCGTGCCCTAACAAGTCGAACTTCTGGCGTTTCGGTGTGTATTTTGCTTACTATTGCAGTTACGAGCGTAATGCCCCTTAGCATGACAATTATAACATTCTATGTCTTTCAAAGCCCTTTTTTTGTGCATTGTTATTATTTTTATTATTACGGTTCTGATTATAAACTGGTACTGCGAGCATTATGTGGCTGAGTTTTACCACTAGCTTTTCTTGATAACTTTTTTAAACAATTCTTAGCTAAATGACCTACCTTGTTACAGTGATAACAAGTGACACTAGTCACGAAGACATGTCCATCGGCGTTATTTCTCTTACCATGTCCCCATGAAGTATGCTGCTGTTGTCGATCAGCTGAAGCCACAGTATTAGCGATTTGAATTGCCTCCTACATAGTATTAGGTAATCGGTATCGTACTTGCTGTCCCACAAGACCTTGTAGGCCATATATGTATGCAGCTAAAAGTCGACGCTCCGCCTCTTCCTCGATGACTTTCTGCTCCATAGGATCTGCAACCTGTCTAATAGTCTTTGAACATAAAATTCGGCAACGATCAGCTGAAGATTCTGGGGTTTCATCCCTACGCTGTGTCGCTGACTTAATTGCTGTATAATGATACTGATCTAACTGCTTAACTTTAAATCGCTCAATAAAACACTGTGTTAAAACGTCATACTTTAAATCTGCTTTCTGTAACTGCGGACAACTGTTATAATACAATGCTGCAGGTCCCCTTAATTTTAACGAAACGATGCAAACCTTATCAGAATCGTTCCAATTGCCTATTGTCGCGGCATCGTCAATCTTTTTAAACAAAGCATGAACAGGAATACCCGTACCATTGCCCCTCCAATTTTCAATTAAGTTTGCTATAGTCAGATCCTTAGTGACAGTAGCAGCGACAGGTGCAGTACCTGTTGTCTGGATACGCTCTTGTAACTCGGCTACGATACGTTTTAATTCAGCTACCTCAGACATTTTAGACATTTGTAATCAAACTCTTAATAGTTTTATTTAAATAATTAATTTCTATGATTCTTTGTAATTAACTTCGAAAGAGAGTCTCGCACCCCTCAAAATAGTATTAGGATCTTGGATTGGACTGGTGTGTTATAAACAGGTAAAGTGACAGAAGGACTACTGTGGGTACAATAAGCTGTTATAACCCCAACACGTGTACCAACCCGCATAAAAAGTTCGAACAAGCCCCAAAACCTTTGAGCCATTAACGAATCATCACTTAATTTTTTTCTTTAACTTCTTACTACTATTGCCCATCAATAAAAAGCCACTTAAATGAGAGAAATGTTTAATTAATGTAAGTAAACTAACATTCCCAAATTTAATATCCCAAATTCTGACACCAAATTTGTTGTAACGCCCGGGGCTGGGGCCTCACAAAGTGAAAGCTCCAGTCGTGCGGACAGGATAGCTGTGAAAATGGCTCGTTATTAAATAAGGCATTTACTTAGATTAATAATATTTCTTTAATTCATTAGAGTAACTACGTTCGTTAACAAGTTTTATCTTGATGAACAAATGACAATAATGACAATACAAATAAACAAAATAACAATATTTGAAGTGACATACTCTCGTTACAATAATTCTACTGAGTGTTTTCATTAAGACATAACGTTATATAAAAAAAACATTCTTTATATACTGACTATTCTTTATTAAAACATTATAAAAGCTTTACTAACCATATTTCTGAATTTGGTACGTTATTACTTTAAATTAGGCATAAATGATTAAGATGTCAATTATACATATTCCTTAACAAATTTAGAACACTTCTGAGTATAAATAATTCATTATCCAAAATCGATTAATGCTTTAAGTTTGAAAAAAGTAAAAAAAAAAAACAAAGTTGTAATTACGTTTCGATGTGGCTCCATCGTAGACAGAAGATGCACATCTACGATGTACGGAGAGTGCGCAAGGACGCCAAAAAATGAACAAGTGAAAAAAGAGAGTGTGTACTTCTCAGTGCTCTCGTCAGTTTTGTACCCTGCGTGACGCAAAAAGTCTCTATGAGTTAACGCCCAAAATTCAGCCAATCAGAACTGGACTCTGCACGTGTCTCGAAACTTATCAGGTCACACGAGAGGACAATTTGACATTGATTTTTGTGAACCAAAGCGGAATTCGTTCGCGAACACTGACAAGTAAACAATTCTTAGCTTCCCTGGTTGATAACTCGCAACACGTGCCATGATAAAAATGGGCAGCACACTTCCTCACAATCGCTCAGTTTGTTCCTTAAAATAATTCTTAAGATAAAATAAAATAATACATTGAGTAGTTTGAGTATGATTAGAATCCTCATTTACAATTATATATAAAATCATAACGTGGAATGTGCTGGGCACAACAGTATTATTGAATGAGTCATAGTTCCCAGAATTTACCTATTTAGGCATTAAAAGAAGTAGCAAAGGGCAGGGAAATAAAGGTACCGAGTATTTTGATTAAGATAATATAAACTGATGGCTACTAAATAAATAAACATAAAAGTAAAAAGATTTCCTTGCAACTTTTGAATGACACTACCGAACTTGAGGAATAAGAATAAAAGAAAAGTGGTGGCTAGTCATTCCAAATGTAATTACTAATACAGTGGATAGACGAATTCAGCAATGAAGAAGTTCTGAAGAGTATGTGAAGGATAAGAGATACGGTAAAGTATTGTAAAGGAACAGACAAATTTATTGGTGCCATTAGACGGTGTGAGAGAATTGTCAAAATAATAATTAACTGAGGAGTACTGTGTAGGTAAGCAAACGTAGGTAAAACAATGTGTACCTCTAGTAATAAATTATAAAAATTTCATTTTATATAAAAAAATAAAGCGGAAGGAACGGTGGCCATGTTTATAGAAAACAGCTGACAATTGCATGAATCGCATGCTTAAAAAGTGAAATAAATACGCTGAACAATTGAATACCGGTGAAATAGTCACTACTTCGGTAAATATCAATAAACAAAAAGATCATATGTGGCTTACAAAAATTCCTCAAGTTTACGATTCTCCAACACAGGAAAGTACAAACAACAAATATTTCCTAACTAACACTGTTAAAATAAAAACACAAATCACTGATTACAGACGTCTGCGCATAATAATTTGCAGTTATAATTTTATGCACTAAGCCGTTGTCAAGACATAGGCGCCAAATTGTAAGTCATCAACAATTAATAACTCTTCTTATCGCTTCAAGTCCCAATCTCAAACTGACTGCGGCAGAGCGGTCCTTTCATGTTTATTGCTGGCAGAAACGGTGCAATTACATGTCAAGAAAGTTCCGCCATTTTTATAAGGCTTGCGACAGCTCCAGAACCCACAAGAACATTCAACATTCAACGTTCTCACCGGAGGTTGCGCGTGATGCGCAATACCCCAGGACTCAATGTGGACTCCTGCTACTTTGTTAGTTTATGTGCACATATTTAAATTTTTTCTAAGCTGTGGGGAGGGGCATGAAGCGTTCACTGATTGGTGGATAGGCGTTGCTAGAACATTAACTCTGCGCTCTTAGTAGAGATGACGGCATCGACATATGCAGCTTTCCAGCTGAAAAATTTGCGTCAAAAGTCGCTGCGTTGTACACAAATAGTGGCAGCCTTACTCTAGTTACTCTGGGCGTGTCGTTAACGAACGTAGAGAACAGGAGAGGTATAAAGACGCTGCCCCGAGAGATACCAGTCCGCCATGAGGGGCGCTGCCAGCCCGAAGAGAAAGAGTGGTCCATACTCACTCGGAATCTACAGTATCACAGAAAGCTAGCGATCTCTCTAACAGCAGTCGGGAAAAAGGAATTCCGTGAGCTCGTACATGGCACCCTTGTGCCACACGCCGTCAAAAGGTTTTACCACGTCTAGTAAGAACGCGGTCCTCTGTTTGCCCTGGCAGCCAGCCTCGGGTATGCTCTATACTAATCTCTTCAACTGATGAGTATAGTCCAAGGCCACAGCACAACTACGCCAGTTGTCTACACCTCATTGGCATAAGAACACGACTTGAAAAACAAAGAACGTACGATATTATATGGCTTATTGTACCCACAGTAGTCCTTCTGTCACTTTACCTGTTTATAACACACCAGTCCAATCCAAGATCCTAATACTATTTTGAGGGGTGCGAGACTCTCTTTCGAAGTTAATTACAAAGAATCATAGAAATTAATTATTTAAATAAAACTATTAAGAGTTTGATTACAAATGTCTAAAATATCTGAGGTAGCTGAATTAAAACGTATCGTAGCCGAGTTACAAGAGCGTATCCAGACAACAGGTACTGCAACTGTCGCTGCTACTGTCACTAAGGATCTGACTATAGCAAACTTAATTGAAAATTGGAGGGGCAATGGTACGGGTATTCCTGTTCATGCTTTCTTTAAAAAGATTGACGATGCCGCGACAATAGGCAATTGGAACGATTCTGATAAGGTTTGCATCGTTTCGTTAAAATTAAGGGGACCTGCAGCATTGTATTATAACAGTTGTCCGCAGTTACAGAAAGCAGATTTAAAGTATGACGTTTTAACACAGTGTTTTATTGAGCGATTTAAAGTTAAGCAGTTAGATCAGTATCATTATACAGCAATTAAGTCAGCGACACAGCGTAGGGATGAAACCCCAGAATCTTCAGCTGATCGTTGCCGAATTTTATGTTCAAAGACTATTAGACAGGTTGCTGATCCTATGGAGCAGAAAGTCATCGAGGAAGAGGCGGAGCGTCGACTTTTAGCTGCATACATATATGGCCTACGAGGTCTTGTGGGACAGCAAGTACGATACCGATTACCTAATACTATGTAGGAGGCAATTCAAATCGCTAATACTGTGGCTTCAGCTGATCGACAACAGCAGCATACTTCATGGGGACATGGTAAGAGAAATAACGCCGATGGACATGTCTTCGTGACTAGTGTCACCTGTTATCACTGTAACAAGGTAGGTCATTTAGCTAAGAATTGTTTAAAGAAAGTTATCAAGAAAAGCTAGTGGTAAAACTCAGCCACATAATGCTCGCAGTACCAGTTTATAATCAGAACCGTAATAATAAAAATAATAACAATGCACAAAAAAAGGGCTTTGAAAGACATAGAATGTTATAATTGTCATGCTAAGGGGCATTACGCTCGTAACTGCAATAGTAAGCAAAATGCACACCGAAACGCCAGAAGTTCGACTTGTTAGGGCACGGCAAGGTCGAACGGACGAGTTATTTGATACCTACAATCTCTTCTAACGGTTTAAATGATTTAGTAATTATGGGCGAAATTGAAAAGAAATTATGTAAATTTATAATAGACACTGGATCTAGTATTTCTTTAATTAAGGAAGGTATCAGTAGATGTGCCACACATAAAACTATTATAAATGCTAAAGGGGTTACCGGGAGTAACTTATTCGTAAAAGGGACACAAAATTTGAGGTTACGTCTGGGAAGATTTGAAGTTGTACACACCTTTCTTGTACTACCAAGGGATAATAGTTTTTTCATGTTTACGACGGTATACTAGGCCTCGATTTACTAAAGTCACTGGGTGCAATAATAGACTTGCCATCACGACGCCTGATTTTGAATAATAACTCGGTAGTCATATCACTCGACTCCGGTGTACAGGATTGCGGGGTAGTCTCCACTGGTATTACTAACGGTTGTGGGCCTGATCAACCTATAACTCGTTGTAATTTTGTCGCGAATGATGCAGAATTTTGGCGTGTCATGAATGCTTCCGAGCAACAGTTATCACCCTTAAGTGAGGTATTAGTAAATTGCCGAATAGTCGGTCTACGTGACATTCCGGTGCCACGAGAGGTTTTAGTAGAACCGCGAGAATTAGATGTGCAGGGTATAAGAGTTTCCCGTGTACTGAGTACTGTAGACACCGATAACAATGTAGTTGTTAAAGTTGTTAATTGTAGTGGAGAACCACTTGTAATTCAAAAGGGAATTACGTTAGGTCTGGAAGAGTAATACCAGCCTGAAGTTTATGGAAGTGTAAGAGTTGTTGATGTTCTAGAACATGAGAAACATAATAAAGATGATAATTTTGGTAGTAATGAGAATATTGATGAATATTAAAGCACTTGTCTGAGAGTGACAGTGAAGTTTTGAAACCAGTGTTATTAAAGTATAGAGATTTGTTCCGTGAGGATCCGGAGCATAGAGGGTGTCTTGTAGGTATAAAGCAGAAAATACATACTGGTGATAGTTTACCGATTAAAAAGAAACCTTACAGACTTCCTGAGTCTATGAAGAGTATGATACAGAGTTATATAACCGAGATGTTAGAGAAAGATGTAATAAAACCTTCAAACTCGCCGTGGAGTAGTCCAGTTGTGATAGTTCCGAAAAAGAGTCCAGACGGTATACCTAAGTACAGGTTTTGTGTTGATTAGGAATTTGTAAGTGAGTTATGTTGTTTAAAGTAGTGTTAAAAATTATTATTATAAGAGTTTTGTTGTTAAATGAACCATAGTATTAGTAAGCTTAAAGGACAAGTGATGTAGAAGTAAGAAAACAATATTAATTAGAAGTTTAGTCTTAGGCATGGACCTGGAAAGAAAAAATATATTAATTATATAAAAGGTGTGATGTTAAAAGCACCAATGTTCTTTTTGTTAATTATTTTCTTTATAAAATGTTCAATCAACAACTAAATAAAGTTAATGAATATAAAAAGATTGTAAAGAATATTGAATAGAAGTATTGTGAAACCTGGGCATGAGGCTTCATGGATGAAGGAATTTTGTAAGTTTCAAAACAAAACAATAACGAGAGGTCAATTAAAGTACATAATATGTTTAGGTAATTAAGTAAGAATATCAGGTACAAAAATGGATAAATAATGTTTAGTTTCAAGAAAATTACATAAAGAAATATCAATAGGAAAAATAAGAAATATGTTATTAATTAATCAAAAGTAACTATGAGTGATATCAAAATAATCTTTAGTAAAAAAAGCAAAACAATGGTGTTAGTGTAATTAATATTACTGCTAGCATAAGAAAGTAATTACAATTTAAAGGATTTTTATAAATTTGAACAGAAATAAAACGTTAGAATATAACAATGTTATAAGATATTGGCCAATGAGAACTAGTATATCTTGAAGAGTTGCCATGACAACTAGAGTTTGTTACAATAGCAATTAAGAATATCTACACAAAGCTAATATTGTATGATTATCAGTTGCTTTCACTACAAAGTTGCGAAAAAAATATTGGAGACAGCAAGTGAATACAAAGAGCATGAAAACTGATAAAAAACCGTACTGACTAAACGTCTACTCATCACTCGCACGGAAGATAACAAAGCTCATTTAAAACACCATGCACTGTTTAAAAACACCGAGATAAAGAACCGCATAGACTAAACATCCGCCCCCAAGTAAGTTATATAATGAACACGGAGAATGAAATACTGTATTGTTCAGAGAGGGACAAAGAGCCTCTGTTACAGCGTAATTTGTAATAGACTAATACTGTTTATTACGCAAGGTCTGACAACAGCAAGCTGGCTGATTATACTTCTTTTATGAAAGGAATTGTCATATCAAAGAAACAGGTTGTTTGTACTTTTATAAACTGAAGACAATTTTTTCAAGTCTACACTCACTTTGCCGCAATCCTGGCTACCTTCATGCTCATGTGGATTTTTTCCAGCTCTCCTTATAATGTTATAGCCTCAACATAAGAGATGTGAATAAAGAGCAATGAGAGAGGTTTCACCAAGATATAGGCGATGTGGAGAAAAATACTAAGGAAGGTGGAATATAAATGTGTTGGCAGCTTATTGCTTCATGTTGAAATGTGATTGTAAAATGGCAGGAAATGTTAAAAAAAAAAACAACTCTTCAGAGATAAAGTTGTAAAGAACGTTTTCTGATACAGGAATATTTCGTCTTATACTTGTTTGACTTACATTTACAAAATAAAACGTAATCAAGTGCTCTTAAGTTAAAATCTACTACAGACGCTCAACTGATATGCCTGTAATCCCAGCCGTCTGTCATCCACTGTCAACCGGCGGTCTTCCAACACCGTATATGAAGTTTTTGTTAAGTGATATCTGGAGTTGTTACACATTTTGTTACCATACAAACTTGTACGACCACGTTTAAACTCGAGTTCCTTCTTATAAACAATTGTTTTTGGAGTCGCGGCATTTCCTAACGGATTTACCATTTTGTGAGTCTATTGGCGCTAGATATATATATTGGAACGATACGTTTAGCATAAGTCTATGTATCAACCCCTGGCTGAGGTATGATAACATACGAACGCACGTATGAGATATAGAACATGTAAATAATAAAAATAATGTAATAATTAAGCAGTAGATATAAGAGATAATATAAGAAATAAACGTAGTATTTAATTTTAAATAAATAAATATTGTAAGTGAGCATGTATAGGGAATTAAAAGCTTCGTTGGTTTTTAAATCGTAGCGAAGGGGAGAAACCAACACGCGCCGACCGGTAAGGGTGACGTCAGAGCGACATGCCGCCGCTTGTGTATCATTCTGCGTGTGTGTGCTAGTGTACGTGTGTAAATGAGAGACAGGTTGAATTATGCAAACGAGGGTGGAAAATTTTACACAGTTTTTTAAATACTGAACGATAACCAGAAGTCACACGAATCAGCGACATATGTAAAAACATAGCTAATGCTTTCGCTATCATTGAAGACTAATTGGTCAATGATCGTGGGAACCGTTCAGCCAGCGTGTGAAATTTTGCCATAACTGCCATAATTTATACACCTTAACATTCATAATTTGCATAAACAAAGTTTAATAATATACCTAACGATTGGTGAAATAATATTTATAAAAAAGCGTGAGCTTCATAGAAAGACGTGTAGGTTGAAATTAGCAATTAAATCGACGCGCGGACCTGTTTAATTTTGTCAAAACAGTTTCCAACAGGAATGGAACGACGGCAGCAGTATAGAACCCCAGCGAGTGACACACTCTTTCTCAGATGAACTCAGATAAACTACGTAAAATCCACGCATCTCGCAACCGCGAATTTTACAAAGTTAAGTAATGTTTTTAAACTGTATTACATAACTTGAAGTACGATGTAACCGGCAGTACGTCGGTAAAAGTAGTAGTGAAACACGATTTATTGAAAAAGACTATAATATCGTAATCTACTAGGAGTTGTAACGTCGATGAACTTCAAGAAGTCCACGTACAACTTCGAGACATCCACGAGGGACAAGACAAGAAGAGCAGAGGAACCAAAGCAAAATACTAGAGGACGCAGGGACAGCCACATGCAGCTACATCCAGCAGTAAATCATCACGACCAGAGGTCCACGTCAGAACTCAGCATCCAGTACACGGAGAGAGTAATTTCAACGACGCAGAGACAGAGAAGGTGATACCGAAGAGGATCCAAACTCGAGAGTCCGGATGACGGTAACGACACAGTTAAATGGTTGCAGAAAATGCAGGTAAAGTCAGACATTTATTTAATATTATATATGACCCTGAGGTCTATCAAAAGAAGAAGGCTCTAGATTCCATATACAAGTTTACATAAACTTTAGTATATTTTTATTTTTCATAATGAATAATCAATAAATGTTCAAATAATAATTGATAACAGAGAATATAACTTTATTAATCTCATAAATAAATGGTTTCATAAGAAACCATATTTTATTATATTTTATATTTTCTTAGATAATTAAATTCAAGTATGAGAGTTACTTGAATTGAAGATTGTTAATTAATTAAGACATTATTAATATAATTAATTAAAGTAATAGAATGGTCTCTATTAGTATTTTTAATCACTGTTTTATTAATTAATTTTTTAAATAAGTGGTATATAATAAAAACCACACTTGCTAAGACAAGATGAATATTTAATTTCGTACGTGTTAATCACGTATTATAATTATATATGTGTTATGTATTATATGTCTTTGTAAGTATTTCAGGTCATATATGTTTGTGTATAATATGTCTTAGAATATAAGAGATAAGATTTTAAACACGTTATATTACATTATATTCGTATCGAATATAAGGGTTCAAATAGTAATTAACCCACACAAAATAATAATTAATATGATAATTTGAATTTTTTAAATAATAAATCAAATGAAGATGATTTTATTAACACAGTCGTACTAATTTCACAACCAATACTAAATCCTCTGTACTCTTTACTTGTATTAAAATTATATAACGATATTCACGTGCTTATCCACACTCAATCAACGACCAAAGCCTGCGACTCAGCCGGGGAACATCAAGGTAAATACGTGGATAAGTGCGCACAAATGAGTAAGAGCATATGTGCAAAAGTAAGTGTCTAAAAATAACGTTGTAATATATATATATATATATATATATATATACTAGCAAAATACCCGTGCTTCGCTACGGAGTTTCACGTTGTACGTAATTGTACAATTATTGCTCGCTTAATAGTATAGGATTAGATAGATTGTACAAATTCTCAACTCTTAGTTTGTCTATTTACATTCATAGCAACAGCTATTTATTATTTATTTCGAGAAAATCGTTAGAGCCGTTTCCGAGAAAAAAAGGACATACATTTATTAATTAATTGAACTTCGAAATTTTCTCGACTATAAGAACCTGCAAACAACGAAGTTTTTTCAATTTAAAACAATGATTAAAAACTCAGGACTAAATGTATTCGGGGTTTCCAGTAAACTGAGATGTCAACCACTTCATTTACCAAGTATGCAATTCCCGCTATAAATTTCAGTATTTGGTTTTTTGCCCCTTAGGAGTGAAAGTTTTTAAAACCGTTTCTTAGTGAGCACCTAAGACCTATGATGAAGCTATGTTCAAAGTTTCATTGATATCCATTCAGTGGTTTCAGAGATATCGTGATCAGTGAGTCAGTCAGTGGTATTTGGCTTATATAGATATCTATATCTAGCCGATTTACCCAGCGTTGCTCGGGTTCATAATTTATTCATAGGCTCATAGGCACCTATTCTTGTTCTAACGTTATATTACTTGTATACTGTATAATCTTCCTTATATTGTTACGTTCGCATTCTCACTGGAGGAATACTCTGTAGCGCACCTGTTTAAGAACATGTCATAAACTGTATTCTTATATCTGGAGAAGAATTCTGTTGCGCGTGATGCTCCTGCTCGATTTCTAACTCTGGGAGAGGGCGAACAGCTAAATTAGTTTTCAATAAAATGTCTACAGTACTTGCACGCGCTGCGTATTTAACTGTCGTTTTATAATTCATTGTGTTAATGTTGAAATAAGGCATTTGTTAAATTAGTGTCTCCTAAACTTATTCTAACAATACAATACCTCTATAGATTTCAGCTTATCAATTTAAATTCAAACTGAAGCAAGCGCATTTATATTGTCTGAGCTCTATGATCTGAATACATTCGCTATCAAAACTTTGTTTTTTGTACTCGCTTATAACTTACTTCGATCTTAACTTATCCACTTTTAAATTCAAACTGAAACAACTCTGAATTCACACACTATTAAGACGTTTCTTAAGATGCATACACCACCTTTGATATCATAACCTATATCTTTATTTATAAGAACCGTGGACTCTGGCCCCGCCGTCTTTCGCGGGATCCGACCTAAGACTCCGGGGAAGGCTCGTCGGACGACTCCCGCGCTATTTCCTACGCGGGAGACTTCCACCGATTCTATGGTAACAAGAATCTATTCTATTGGGTTGCCATAGTAACCAGATCTAATAGTTGTTTAAGACCCAAAGGACCCCCAAAAGGATCGTATCGAAAAAACACTTGTCCTATGTTGGTTCTCCCGTTGCGTAAAATATTTGTGCCAAGTTTGGTTGAAATAGGTCCAGTGGTTTAGGAGGAGATGTGGAAGACCCCAAAGGACCTCCCGAAGGATCGTATCGAAAAAACACCTATCTTATGTTGGTTCTCCCGCTGCGTAAAATATTTGTCCCAAGTTTGGTTGAAATCGGTCCAGTGGTTTAGGAGGAGATGTGAAAGACCCCAAAGAACCCCCCAAAGGACCCCATCGAAAAAACACCTATCCTATGTTGGTTCTCCCGTCGCGTAAAATATTTGTGCCAAGTTTGGTTGAAATCGGTCCAGTGGTTTAGGAGGAGATGTGGAACATACATACATAGACACAATGGGGGGGGGGGGTTGCCCCTTAGGAGTGAAAGTTTTTAAAACCGTTTCTTAGTGAGCACCTAAGACCTATGGTGAAGCTATGTTCAAAGTTTCATTGATATCCATTCAGTAGTTTTTGCTCTACGTTGATTCTATGTCAGTCAGTCAGGCAAACTTTCCCCCCCTTTTTCCCCCTTTAAAGGTCGAATTTCCAAAAATCCCTTCTTAGCGGATACCTACATCACATAAGGAACCTACATGCCAAATTTCAAGTTTCTAGGTGTTATAGTTTCGGAGATTTCGTGATGAGTCAGTGAGTGAGTCAGTGGTATTTCTCTTTTATATATATAGATATGTAGATATATATATATATATATATATATATTTAAATCAAATCATTCAGTCACAGCACGATATTTGATTTTGCTCATTTTTCAAAACACGTGTGACGCGTCAATTTTAAACTACAGATAAACAATGACAATAATGAATCTTGACGCACGCGAGAAATTTTAGTTCTATCACTAAGCTATAGGCGGCACTTCACAAACTTTTTAACTGACCCTCGTACACTGATGTAAGACAAAAAATTAATTACCACTACTAACAGTTGCTTTGATAACGACTGTCATCCTTCTGAACGCCGGAGCGATACATTTGAATGTGCTATCAGAGGTCTAAAACACAAGCAATAACAAATGAAAAAGTGATTATGTTAAAGACACTGCGAGATGGCAGTCATACGCCTCATTACAGCTTCAGAAAAATTATATCAGAACTGTAAATAGTCGACTCGGAGAACACAAACCGGTAAGAATAATTGAATGCTCGAAGCTATGTTTCAGGATTCCATTTAAACTTGTCTTCCATTCTCCCCCTCTACACCCACTGCTATGACATAACGAACCTCAGCTTTCAACATAAAAAGTGTATGTGTATAAATTGCAATTTCTAATCCAACTGCATTACCTGTTATTACAAAACATAAAATGGATATAGAATGAAGTTAATTTTTTCCTACGTATGAAGAAATAAATCACAGATTATCTGGCTGATAACTTCTTCATGGCATTTGTATCCCCCTCAACCCTATCTCTCCAGCCATTTGATTGATTCAAATACTATTTCTTTGGGTTTTTACTATTATATACTACAGACATATAGATATTATGGTTAGTTAAGTGCTCCATCTGCCTGGGTTTCCTTTTAATGATGCTTTTCCATAACTCTCGTCTTTAATTTATTAATTTAAAAACCTCATCACTGCCTACTCGATTCCTACAAGAGATCTCTTAAATCCTTCTCTTTTTTCCTTGCATGTATGAAAGGCTTTAGTTTGTTCCTTCTACCTTCTCCCATTGTCCACATTTCAGATTCCTACAGAACCATATTCCGTGCAGAAGATTTTATGGTATTTTCTGGTTTCGATATCAATCTTTCTTGAAAAGTTCTCTTCTTTTTCATGAAGGCCACTTTTGCTAAACCATTTCAGACCTAATGTTAACATTAGATCTTTCATCGTGTGAAATTGTGCTACCTAGGTACCTGGAAGTCCTGACCTTCCTCAACTAGATCCCCTCACCATTAGCTCACTCCATTCTTTTCTCCACTAATTTTCATGTAAACGTTGTGTAGCATCCTTCCTAGTAAATTGCAAAGGTCGTATAATAAGTGTATAAGTTTCCAGTTACTAAGCTTTTATAGCTAAACAGGCGTCTTCCTCTCCTGCGGAGATTTCGTAAAGTTCATTGAATCTTTGATATGTATCCTCCAAAATCGCGACTCGTACCCCAGCATTACAACTGAGAGAATACTACAAACAGCCCTTTGAAAAACTAAACGTTGTGTTGAGTATACCTTTAAATTTTTTTTGAAGAACTCAAAGACGTAACTGGGCTTATTTAGTAAAAACTACAGAAAATACACAGACTATTCCAAAAATACACGTCTTACTACTGCCGCCCCAGGCTTAAAGTAGGCCTATCCGCATAAAAATAAAAAGGAAATTTTGTACTAATACTGGGAAACGACATAATTTGACAACTATGCAAAATACCCAGTTTTCTTTCATGAAGCTGATTGTCATAGCTGATCTTTTCTTGATGTCTTTTGTGATATACATTTCATACATATATCATATCATATATCTTTTTTTTGAACTCATAGTATATTCCAAGTTGGTAAACTCATAGTAGAAAATTCTTAGGCAACTGTTTCGTAGTGTTAATGTATGCTTGTGCCTGGTTAGTTTCCTTCGTGGTAAGACTCATTGCATGTTTTCGTATAATTTTTTTGGGTCTCTAAAATAGGCCTCAAATAATTTTAAAATTGCTCTCTTTTGGATTCCATTTTTTTGCTCTTTGTTAACTGCACTAAACCATGGCCTTACTTTGTTTGCACAAGGTGACATCGCGTCTATTATTTGATATCATTACTGGAGCAGTTACTACATTCAAGTTACCTCTTTGCTCTGCGATGTGAAGTGAGGGATCGGAAGGGCTATGAAAGAGCGTGATTGTGTGACCGTATGAGTACGGTAAGTTCCTGAAGGCAATGAGTAATGCCTGTAATCAGCTCTTATCTCAAGACCTGTTCACAGTGCATACCGGCATCTGCTCACACATGCATTAAGAAATTCCACACTTTTTAGACTTACTAACAGTATTTTGTTTGAGTAATGCTCTACAATGAATTGACCTCTCTCAACCGTCTTCAGCTCTTGCATGTGCAGTTGTTTACGCTTTTCAACGTTTTAGATTTCTTTCAGGCTAAAGAGTCCAGTCCAGTCGGCTTTTGGATTCGCAAGCGACTTGCACGTTTATGCGCAGTGAATTCGGATCAACTTTTCATGAGACATTTTCTTGATGGTTAACGCGCATTTCAGATGAGAAGTGTTAAAATTGTGCTTTTTAAATGATGGCTGATAAACGTCATTACTTGAGTGGGTCTCAGAAAAGGAGCTGCATCAGCAGAGATCTGAATCAGCTAAGAGGTTAACAAATATCTACAAGTTGTTCAACAAACCTGATATTACGGAACTATAAAATTCGCTGAATCTGAACCTGAACCTGAATCTAGACCTGGACCTAGACCCAGTAAGCAGAGGACAACACAGATCTATAAAGAAGAAGACCAAACGAGAAAACGTGTTGAGGAAAATGCTCCCGACTGTTGGTGTAAAAATGATATGAGGAGTCTACATCAGAAGTGAATATCAGCCAGATAGATATTGGCATGTTCCCCGGATGTTTAACTGGAATTAAAAAGTACTTTATTTTAGCTTCAAAACTCTGCAGGCCTTTAGGTCCTTTTCCAAAAGATCCAAAATCTATCAGGCCATTTAATTTGGAAAACTATTCTTATATGACCAAAGCAGAACAAAAAGTTTTGTCTGCACAATGAAGTTTTTTGGTAGATAGTAAACCGTTATAATCACTTGACACATAGCAAATATGTATAAGTATTTTTCACGTTTTTATTATAAGACTACTCCATGTCCCCATCAAAAAACTGAATAAGGGAACCCTCTTCAGTACTTCGCGGGGGGCCCCAAGACCTTAGCGCCGCCACTGCAGCGGCCCCTTAAGGGGCAAAAGAAACACGGTTTCCTCAAAATCAAAGGAAAAATTGTTTATAAATAGATCCGTCTCAACTAATGCTTGTTGGCCCAATGTTTCTTGAACAAACACTGTACATCGTACAGCGACTTCTCTCGGCAGATAATCTTGACCTGTTTACGATATTACAAAATGTAATTAGGAAATACATAAATTTATGTTTGTACCCTGCTGTTATTTCTGTTATAGGTTGTATTCCTAATTCTATATTCTATCATCGTTTCTTATACACGTTCCAATCTTGTACAAGATTCTACAAATCGAAAAACTATTATTTCTTTGGATTCTGTGACGGTAAAGTTTCCTTTCCTAGTGTCCTATGATTCGACCCATACTACAAAATGTGAATCGCCATTACTGTTTAAAACTTTATCTGAGTTTCTCTCGAAGTCTTACATTTCACAGTTCGTCGTATAGTGCCACGTGCTATCTTTGATATATGTTCATCTTTTTAAAAATATTTTCGTCCTCTTCGTTTTATATCACACTCTCAGATAATTAAAGTATGCTAGTTACTCTAATGTTGTAGAGTCATCATAATTTTTGATCGTATTGGTTTCTTCCCCCTTAAATGCCATGGTCTTCAATTTTCGTATTAGGATGTTTATATTGTAATTTCCACTCAAGTGATTAAGTATGTAGACTACCATTTGCGGTTTGTCTTTACCGTCATGGATTACAACTTGGTCATCCATAACTAGCGTGGTACTTAAAAGTTCATGCTCTAAATGGCAGCATTTATACCAGTTTGGTTAGTTAATCTATTATTCTGTTACTCATACACATTCCTGAAATGATGTTTTTGATACCTAAGTCGTTGCTGGAAAAACACACTTATTAAAAACTTGCCATACACATTTGACATTTTGTACTTTATAACATTGGATTATTACCCTTGATTTTATTTGACTTCGCAAACATTTCACTTAACTGTCAGGTTTTCGTCAAAAGTTTTCCTCTCCAGCTTGTGCAAAATTACTAAAGATTAATCTTATCTGTATCATATTTATTTTTAAATTTGTTACATTTTCCTAAAGAAATAAATAAAATACCCGCCTATTAAAAAACTGCTATTTTCCATTCTATTTTCATTAGATAATAATATTTCAGTTGGAATCTATAAGGGACTAAGATTTGAAAAAATTCTTGTATTTCTTAAATCTATTTTTGTATTATAATTGCATAAATGCTTCAAGACAATAATTTGTAGAAACAGTTACAAAGCGGATGTTAAATTTTATTAACTTTACTCTGTGTGCCAGGGAGTTACGATAGGTAACAAAAAATTACAGGTAATAACGTGGTAAGTGATAAAATCGTATTCTGTGAAGGTTACGTAAAGGGAAGAGAATAAATGATGTATATTTAAAAAAAAGAGGCCTGCGGAACAGACAAGACACAAGGAGCGATAAAGAGGACGTGTTTAATGGACATGGTGGATGTCCATTACATTTAAGAATTTATTGCACATCATGTTCAGAAAATGTCAGTAAGAGCTGACAAATCTCAAAGGGTTGAATTGAATTTAAATCTTCGAGCTGATTCAGTAACTGTCAGATTAGAATTACGTAAGCAGACTATTTACGACTCTCCGGGGCAAAGTACTGCAGCCAGTCACACAGCACCTCCCTAACAACGCGCGCGCGCTCGCACGCTTTCATTCAAGTATAGTGTCTTTCCGAATAAATATAAAATATTGTATTACATTTATTTAACCTTCATTTTAAAATGTTTTGATTCTTAAAGCTAATTATACGAGTACTAAAAGGATTATAAAGTGGTTTTCTGAAAATTAGCATATCCTCTTATATTATACACTCAAAAAATATGAAATGTTATAAAAATCTACAACACTAAGAACCAAAGTACTTTGAAACATTACTTAGATCTAGTTTTAATTTATTTAAATATTATATATCATTTTCTTATTTTGCTATGATTTATCTATTAATACTTGAATTCTTAGAAAAGTTAATTGTTCAATTTAATTAATTAGTTTGTTTAATTTAATTGTTTGTTAAATTTATTTATAAATTAAAACGTAATAATTATTAAATAAGGAAACAAAGAGAAGAAAGAGGGAAAGAAAAGGGGAGAGAAGGAGGAGAAGGAAAAAGGGATGGATAAAGTAAAGATTAAAATAAGGGATTAAAGATGAAGAAACAGAAAGGCGAAGAAGAAGAAGAAGAACAACAACAACAACTACTACTACTACTAGTACTACTACTACTACTACTACTACTACTACTACTACTACGACAAGGACAAGGACAAGGGCAAGGGCAAGGACAAGGACAAGGACAAGAAGAACAACAAGAACGAGAACAAGAAGAACAAGAAGAAGAAGGTGATGATGATGATGATGATGATGATGATGATGATGATGATGAAGTTACTATTAGGAAAATAAGATAGTTGATATAGTGTATAAACGTAATAAGTGAATTATTCCAAACAACAGCTTAATGCTGTGTTTAAAAAAAGGGACATTAATAAAACTTTAAAAGTGAAGTCTGTATTCTGCAGTGCTAATTGTTGTAAAATTTTTATAACGGTTTAAAATCTCGGGCACAATAAATAGTCACGTCGCCTCTGGCAAACTGGCTCTCGCCCAATGCTTGTAGCGAGATCGCGTTTACTGCCTCTGCTTTATAATCTTACCATTTACAATTTTGGCGTTCCCTAGTGAGAAATGTGGTTACCTGTTAACTGCTAATTTTGTGTAATGTATATTTTTGTTTTTATGTTTATTAATTATACTTTGTTATAAAAAAAATTAAACTTAACTAACTATTTTTATTATAGAGAGAGCATCAAGAAAAAGTTGATAGTATGATGATAACAGTGATCAACTTTTCAAATCAAACTGTGCTAGACTTCGTCAAACTGTTTAGGTAAAGACAGTAAAAGCATGCTTCAACTTATACAAACGTACATTGTATAATTTTAATTTATACACGTCTGTTTAAGATGTTTGTTTGTTTGTTGTTTTTCAAAGATCTATCTAGGACCGATCTTACCCTCTCCATCAGTGTCAAGAGTGACCAAAGAAAATAGGCGTTTTTTAAAGGTAAATTAATAAGCGAGAATTTTAGGAATAAAAATGCACAGGCAACATTAAGGCGATAGGGAAGGAAGATGATTAGAAGAATTTTGTGGGGAAGGAAACTAGAAGGTGGACACGTTAGAAAAACAAGCGAAGAGATATATAGTGTTTGCGGCGAAGCAGCTATGAAAGACATGGTAGTCGGAGCAAGAAGATCGCATTGGTTAGGCCATGCAGAGAGAATGGAAGATGGAAGTGGAAGACAGTAGACGTATAGAACTTCAGTATAGGAAAAATGGTGAAAAGTATAGCTTTGAGCCTAACTGGCCTGTATGGAAGCAATTTAATAGTCTCACACGCGCACACTCAGGGTGTTCCGGGAGGAAAGCGGACTATTCACGAGGTGATTCTAGACCTAAAATATAACTGTCCTATAGCTAGTACAATCAGCTTTTCTCCCTACCTCAGTTACACTACTTGAGTGGTGTCGAAGAAGAAGTTGTTATCAGACACCATATTGAACGTACACAAGGTAAACACATTTGAAGTAATGTAGGACGATCAAATGTAACCTGTAATTTGATCTTTTTAATTATCTTAAATGTGAGTTTAATTATAAAAAAAATGAAATGCTGTTTGCAGTAAGTAGATGGGCTGTTTATGATAATTTGAAACAAACTAAAACACACACGCGCGCGCGCGCGCTTAAAATCTTGTTAGTATTCAGTGGTAGAGAATAAAGTTTACTATATTTAAATTTTGCATAAACGTTTTCCATACGTTTTTCCGCTTAACAGTTCTTCGCTTCACCAAAATGGTAACGTCTTTTCTATCTAGAATTATAGTAGTTACGTGATTCTAGACTATCACTTCTTTTTTGTTTAATTTATTTGTTTCAGATATTTAATTTTCTATGGGGTACGATTACACAGCTTTATTCACTTCCTGAAGTACTTTTCTCCTTTCCCAGCATTCCTTCATTCACTGGCTCCCTCTTCCTCGTTCTGCTTCTGATAACACTCTTTCGGTTCTTAGACATATCCTTATCTCCGCAATTTTTGCTTATGAACACATCTCTGTTTCCTATATCTTAATATACCTGATTCCACTTTCTCCTAGATGCTGATGGACCTTTCCTGCCTACGATACACGCGTGTGTTTATTCTCACAGACTATGAAGATTTGTTTGCTATCCTTTCTGGTTCCATTCTTCTTAGGTGTCCACAGAAACCAGTAGTCTTTTCTTTACAGTTTCTGTTTTTTTCTTCTTAGTTTTTGGATTTCAAATTCTCATCCTTTCCATTCGGTGTAAATGCTCTCACGAAATTAATTTTCTTCCTTCTACACATCTTCATATCCATATACACGATTCTTCTAATATCCATATTTATAATTCTGCTTTCTTCATAACTCGTATGAATCTCAGATAGTTTAACTTTACAGCCTATGATTTGTTTCTCTGTCTTTCACTTAACACCACATGAGAACGTGTCAAAATAGTTCTATAAATTGTTTTAAACACCTTTGCGTTTATTGACTTTCTTTGCTTATTCATAAACCGTTTAGTTACATAACTAAAAGGCATTAAATATATTTTACGTTATGTATTATAATAAAATTTGACCTATGATAACCTTTAATGGTTTCTTTTCTCAGCAAGATCATTAAGTGTCACGTAAGGAGAATTATCAAAGTGTCTGACAAAATGCTTACCGCTTTCCTGTAAACTAAGATTAGCGTTGATTTTACAAATTAATTTAAATCAGAGATAAAATAGGAATTATTGGATCAGCAAAAAATCCATGAACTTATCGCGTTACTAAGAATAATATTAGGCCAGAATTATTTCACTTTTGACAACCGATTTTTTGCCCAGGACGACGGCCTTGCAATGGGATCGCCACTTAGTGGTTTCTTGGCCGATCTTTATCTTAACTATTTTGAAAATGAACATATTTTATCGCATAAAAACAAGCTTTACAAAAATATCATCTCATACACTCGGTATGTGGATGACACATTCCTTGTTATTAATGGCACACATAGACAAATAGAAACCTTGAGTAAATACATGAATAGTATACACTCAAAAATAAAGTTCACTTTGGAGATGGAAAATAACAGTAGCCTAAATTGTCTGGACATAACTGTGCGAAAAATAAATAATTTGTTTAGGTTCAACATCTATAGGAAGCCAACTGCCACAGATATTACTATTCACGCTTCTTCATTTCATCCATTTGCACAAAAAATGGCATCATTCAACTCGTTGGTTAACAGATTACTAAAAATTCCGTTAGAGGCGAAAGACTACATCGATGAGCTTAATACGATAAAGTATATCGCGGTGGCCAACGGTTACAATAGTACAGTTGTAGACAAAATAGTAGCGAGGCAGAGGAGGAACATATATAAAAATAGGAGCGTAAACAAAACACACAACAGTGACATTAAATATATACCAACAGAATTTACAAATCTTTTGCCTAATACTAGTAAGAACGTTTTTAAAAACACGGTTTTGCAGTTTCTTTCAAAACGAGTAATTGTATTTTGAACGCTTTGAGACCAGTGACCAACAGACTAGTAGAAACTGTTCTGGTATTTATAAAATAGAATGCGAGGACTGCAATAATTTTTATGTTGGACAAACGGGCAGGAAATTTCTGGATAGGTACAGAGAACATCTCCCTAGAGGTGATATCCAGAAGATAAAATCAAACTTTGCCTTGCATATAGTCAACCAGAACCATAATTACTCGAGTTTTCAAAGTATCTTCAAGCCGTTGCATTTCTGTAAAAAGGGCAGGCTTATGGACGCGCTGGAAGAATTTGAAATTTATAAGGCCTCAAAAAAACCCAAGGTAATCAGCTCTTGAACGACAAGCTTTCTTTTAAGTCCAACGGACTGTATGACACGGCCATACGCGTGTTGGAACAACACATAGATAAAGGTAGAGATAGTGCGACGCGTAACGGTTAGTCGCTTGCAAGTTCCGATACGATGCGCATCGTGTAGTTGTGTAATTGTATACACGCGGTATGTGCGAGTGAAACTTTTTATTTTTATTTATATCTTATTAAGTTGACGTACTCCATGTGAGTGATTCTTGTTTTTTACCAACCTGATGATGGGACCATGAGTCCCGAAACGCGTAGTTTTTAAAGAAACATTGAAGTTGCAAGGAGGAGCACCAGTGTACCTGGATACACAAGGTAATGTTAAATATAGTTAAGGATTATAATACAGAGGCAGTAAACGGTATTCTGTACGGTGTGCGCCAGGCTTTGTGCCTCCCTCACGTGAATCGCAACAAGAGGTCTAAAAGCGTTATAAAAATTGTACAGCTTCTGCACACGCAGAATTGACGCTGGACTCTTCTTTTGGTAAGAGGATAAAATACAATGAATGCTCATAGATTGCTTCATTTGGTATCCGTGCTAAAGGGATATTTGTAATAACTATGTCGACACAAACACAAATTTACACACGCGCGCGCGCGCGCGCCTGTAAGATAGGCAATTGACGTCGCGTATGCCGTATAAGAGTGGCAGCGATAGGTGGCGACGGAATTTAGAATGTTGTAGCCCCTTCAAGTGTTTATTTATTTCACTGTTAATGACGACGATTCATTCATGCGAGCGCAGTAAATATAGGTCTGTATTTGCGCGTTAAAAAATATTCTTATAATCTCTAAACAATAAAAATAAAATTTTCTGTACTGTATTATATGCCTACTATTTTACAAAATTTTACTACACTGCACATATTATTACAAATAAAGCATAACATTTTACGAGTATTAGAAACATTCTAATCAAGGCGACAGTGGAGAAAAATGGTCTGTCTGAAACAGTAAACACTTCTCCGGAGCAGAGGGATTTCAAGAAACTAACACAGACAGAATAAATTTTAGCTGCTATTTATCAGCGACAGCAACTTGTCACAGCCGAAATCACTATTTACTCTGCTCAAGATTTAAATGTAACCCCGACGCTCTTACTGTCCTCAGTGAGAAGAGAGTGTTCTCCACAATCTTCTGATTTCGAGAAATGGTTTTATCTTACAAAATTACTTGCTGCTGCTTTTTAGCGACTCTGAGTAAACGAACGTAAAAATTGTGATACCACAAAATTTACGACTATAACGATATATTTTAAATTTTAATTTAAAATTTTAAAGAGTAAATAAAAGTGAGAGTTATGTAGTTTTTGACTTGACGAAATATTTGGAAAGGATGAGGGCTATAGGACTGTTTTTGAGACTACCCTTGCCAATTTCAGAAAAAGAATTAAGAGCTGATGAAAATCGTGTATATTAAAAGAATAATGCCAGAGGCGAATCGCATAACGTGATAGGCCTACTACTAATACGTACTAAAAAAAAACAAATAGTACAAAATAGCTAAAATATATAATGCTGCTGGGAACCAGAGAACTAATCAGCTCTGTGGAAACATGGCAAAAGCTTGGCATTTAGAGGATGATGCAGAAGACTGATGTGGTAGATGAATTTTGTTTTTGTATCGGCCATCTAAGGACCACATGCCAATTTCAATTCTTTATTCTTTGATCTTTTCTTTTTCTCTAATATTCTTTCATCTTTTCAGTCTCTTCTTCCTGCCTTCAGTCCACTTTGAACCTGCGTTTTTCTCTCTCCTGGGCCTCCTACCCTGGACTCCTTCCATTTTTAACATTTTTGCCCGAAAAACGTCTCTTTCAATTGCTTCTTCTGCGCGTTTATATTACTTTTTTTCTAAATCCTTTTGGATATCATTAATCGAACTTGATGTTGACTTCTTCCCCCACCGATATTTGAAGATCTGCTTTGTTAACCTAATGTCGTCCATTCTATATAAATGTCCAAAAAATAATAGTCTTCTTTTTTTCATTGTTTCTATTATATTTTCTATACTCTGATATATGTTATTTCATCATTACTTCTTAATTTCCAACCTTATGAAGTTTTTCATGGGCCTAATTTTATTTTCATAGAAAATTAATTACGTTCTCTTGAGCATCGTAGAAAGGCCGGAGCATTGCGACAGACATCGGTATGGTGCCCGAATATTTGGCACCGGTGACACTGCGCAAGTTTGCTCGGGGCACGGCTAAGTTCTACGCGAACACGGAACCCAAACAGCCGTGTCAGGGAAAAGATCTTGTCTGTTGCCTCGCCGTTCTCCAGGTGGAGGCAGACCAAGTGTAGCGATAGCCTGGGATTGGTAAAAGCGTATATGTGGAAAATTGCCTATACCGGGAACCCCATGTCGCGGAGTTCCAAAAGGATCTCCTAAGGATAGCGGGTCAAGCCCGCGTAAAACAACAGGAAAAGGCTTTACACGCCGAGGAGAGATCGTATGGTACTGCATGATGTTGACTACAGGAAGACATCGACTATGGGATGGTCTTCGAGCTTTTTGTCGACCACATTGACCGTGTCACCACCTAGTAGCTTTAGATTAAGTTTGTGGGGGGAAGTCCGGGGCCCGTCTGTAAAATTTGGCGACATTGGGCTCTTCGTGGACAAACACGGGCGGTGTACGGTCGACAGCAGAGGCCGGCTGGGCGACCCCCGAAGCAGCCGCAGAATCCGCACCGGGTTGGCTCTGAGGAGTGGTAGTATCCTTGACCGAGGTCCGAGAGGATGAAAATTCTTGGGAGTGGATCCTCTTCTGCTTCTTAGCCGGAACCCCATGCAAATCAACGGTCACGAAGGCCTCAGGCTCGTTTGTCGGGAGGATTTAGCTATCTGGGGTCAGAACCAATCAGAATTTAGGTGGTTTGTGAATGGCTCACCTAAGATAGCTGAAATTATATAAGGGACCTTGTTTTCGACTTTGGTTATTACTATTGAACTGTGAGGTGTCGTTCAGCCTGTCATCTTTGCAAACGTTTTTTCTTTCTTTCTTTCTTCCTGTTTTCTACTGAAGACAGCCTCCGGAGGTGTGGCCAAAACGTTTAAAGACAAAAATTTAATCAATAGATCACGGCTCAACAGCCCGGTACATAATAGTTTTAGTAATAATAAAGTTACTGAGTTGCTACGTTGACGCGCGATGACGTTCATCACGTATCGTGTAACACGTCTATACGTAACATTCTTGAAGTACAACAAATGGGAGACGACATGATAGGTACGTACACAAACCTTCCTATATAATCTGGGGAATCAGCCCCGTGGCAGGCCGTAGATTCCGTCACTGCTTTCTTTGTCTCTTCATGCGACACCATGCACTGTGTGTAACCTACGATCTTCAGTTTTTTCTTCCTAATCTTCTTCCGCCGTTGCCTCAAAAACTGGTGTTGGCAGTCTATCTGGCCCCCGGATGTGTCCAATTTATAATCCAATTTATATATGTATCGATTTTCTCCTATTTATAATACGTACAAGCATTGCAATCTCCCTCTCGCTTACGAGTATCCCTGTACATAGTTAAATAATTTCATATAATACCACACGTTATAATCATATTACATTGTGGCACACGTTATAGAGACGTTTAGTAATATGTTTAGTGATTTTCTATAAATGAAGTAACGTGAACTTAAAAACAATTTACGTTAAAAGAAACAATGTTAAAATATAAAAGAGGTTTGTACTAAAGTGACAGCGAATAGCAGAAACAACAAAACGTTGGAAAGATTTTGTTTTCTACTCCTTAGCAACGCTGTGTATTCAGAAGTTGAGATTATAAAGCAGAGGCAATAAAGGTGTTTTCCCTTACAGGCGGCGCGGCGGGCGAGAGCCGGTTTGTCAGACCCGACATGACTATTTATTGTGCCCCAGACTTGCGAGCGTTATAAAACTTTTATAACCGTTAGGTCTGTAGAACTGACTTTATGTTTACAATTTTTATTAGCGTTCTTCTCTGCGCACTTTGTATTAAAAGTTGTTTAGAATAATTCCTTTAATATTTTATAAATGTTTGCTAAGTGAGATGAACAATGTGATCCTTCTAATTTTAACTTCTTTTCCTTCTCCTACTCTTTCATATTCTTGCTCTTGTTCATCTTATTATTTTTCCCCACCTACTCACCTTCCCACGCCTTTTTTTTATTCGCCAATTTCTTCTTTTTAATCAGTTTTTCCAATTCCTCTTGGTACTTTCCTTTTTCCTTGTTATTACTTCGTTCAAGGGATTAAGGCAAAGGCTTCATTTGATATCCTAGGCAAATATATGTTTCGTGTGACTTTTCAGAGTTTTTGTCGTTTGAGCGCCCCCATAATGTACATAAAGTAATATAAATTGAAAAAAAAATATAAAGTGTACATACAAATGGGAAACAACATATTTATGAACATACTCAGTAACGCATAAGTAAGTACAACAAACGAAACCGACAGCAGACTACTTTAAAAAGGACGGCAAAACGAGGAAACGTAATTAGTTAAACGATTACAATGTGGTCAGTGAGTTGCTTTGTACAGTAGATACTGTAATTCACCACCACCGCCACCATCATCATCACCATCATTTATCCTTGAGACATTTATGTTGCCCATAGCATCTTCATTTAGTCTACAGTTTGTCCGCCAAGTGTTTAATCGGAGGATCGCTAATTCATTTACCCAATCTTCTGTAATGTTAAAAAGGTGTACGGCAGTCTGACGTGTAAATATTTAACGGTGCTGGAGGAAAGTCAATCTTAATACCACTATTTATTACCATCGATGTATAATAACACTGGATAGCGCGCTAGTTGTGAGTAAACGCGCGAAAAACGGTCCACCGAGTAAGCAGCAGCCCCCCACCGCAATAAGGCAAGAAGCCGTCACTAAGCACAAGATTACACATTGTATGCAGCCGTGCTTCCGTGTTTTATTAACTACATACTTAATTCAGTTCGGAAAATTTTCCGTGTTTATTAGCGAAACTGTTATGTAATTTTTATTATTTAATTGTATGTAATTTTGATTATTGTGATTATTAGTTTTGCATAATGGTAACTTCCTGCGCTGCTTACAACTGCACTAACAGATACAAGAAGAACAGTGGAATATCATTTTATAGATAAGTACTGTATTTCGTTTAATTCCTTTATACCTTTTATTAGACTAATATAAAACTTTTTTTTTTTAAATCTCTACAAATTAATTACTGATTAAATTAATTATAAATTGTTATTTTTTTAACGTCGTATTCTTTTTCATATAAATTGTGAATTGTCTATTACAGTGTATTGTCTGATAGCATTATTATATTATCAACATACCATAATATAAGAAGTGCAAATGTCTAAGAAAAAACTATGGTTTTTCATTATTTTACGTAAAGTACAGTATTAAAAATAAGGAAGACCATACTATAATAACATAATTTTTTCCAGATTTCCACAAGATCAAGAGCTACGAAAGAAGTGGATTATAGCTACAAAAAAAAAATTTTTGTTCCTTCAAAACATACGTCACTTTGTAGCAAACATTTTGCTAAAGACCAGTATCAGTTCAGATCCAACTGTAATTACGAACTGTTGAAAAGCGATGCCGTGCCAACGCTCTTTGACTTCCCCGTGCATCTTTCAAATCCTGTGACAAAAAAAAGAAGGACCCTTATTAAAATCTAGGTAACATTTAACACTAATTTTTTCGAACAAATGCCTAGATAGATTGTAGGCATAAAATACAAATAAAACTTAGTTAATATTATTCTTATAGTAGTCATTTTTCTACTCAATCTTCTGCTATTTTCATTCGCTTATGATAATAATTAATACTGATTTTATTGACAGCATTAAAGAAGACACATTATTTTTAAACAAGTCGTAATTATGTAAGCTTAATTCATTTACAGCGTTACAATTACAATAATTTTATTTCTAAAGTAATTTTACTACCAAAATAATTCATTGTTCACAGGATGCTCCTAGACAAAATAAGTTGCCTCTTAAAACATCTTTATCAAACAACCTAATCGATGGCGATGCTCATGCGGAGCCTGATAAGAATGATCCTACTGAGATTCCTGGTACATGCCAAACAATCATGAAACCACAACAGGGAAGACATTAAATTTTATCTATTTCAACTCTGGTCTCAGCTACCGATTACTGATTATTTATCAATGGTTTTAACTAGCTAAAACTGCCATTGTAAAGCTAGTTATTTAACCAGCGGTTGTATTTTCATCCCATAAGAAATAGGCTATTATTGATAAAATAAATAGACCTATTTAACAGTGTATTGTCTGATAGCATTATTATATTATCAGCATACCGTAGTAATAATAATAACCTTGTTTGAAGTAATTTCATTAAATGCATTGGGAAAATTGGAGAACGTTGTTGTTAATGAATAAACAGCATAAAATTAAGTCCTGATTTTTATTTTTCAGTTGTTTGTATCGCCTACTAAAAAATGTCTCCGCCGGAAGGTGAAAATACTGCATCAGCGTTTACACAGAAGGGATGCTAAAGGTAAATCCATGAAAGATATTATTTTAGTTTTAAAGAAAAAATTAAATTCTGAAAGGTTACTAGAAATTTTAGAAGATAATTTTTCTGGTTTTTCGTTAGAAATGATTATTAATAACTTTAGCAATAATAATAGAAGTAAGTTTAAGAGGTTTTATTCAGACAAAATGAAGGAGTTTGCTTTAACCATTTATTTCTATAGTCCCAAAGCTTATAAGTATTTGAGAAATCTAAACTTTCAGTTACCTAACCCATCAACTTTAAGGAGGTGGCTTTCTAATTTTAATTGCTCACCCGGTTTTTTAGAAGAGATTTTTATATATTTAAAACAAAACGTTCAAAGCAAGCCACATTTACAACACGTTAACTTGGTTTTTGATGCTATGAGCATAAGGAAACAAGTAATCTACGATCCACGAGAGGGGAAGAATTTTGGGTATGTGAATTTGGGTAATGATATAATAGTAAATGAACACGAAATATTAGCTAGTGAAGCACTAGTCTTTCAGATAGTTGCACTACGAGGAAATTTCAAATGTGCCGTTGGTTATTTTTTTATTGATAAGATTAGTTCAGAAATTGTGTCCAAACTAATACAAATGTGCATTATTAAATTATACGAATCAGGTATCCATGTACATAATGTAACATTTGATGGTACTAGTACAGATATAAACGCTGTTACGAAACTTGGTTGCGAATTGCCAGAAAAGCCTTTTTTCAATGTGAAAATAAACAAAGAAAATGTAAGTTTGTGTAATGCTAGATGCTAGCCATATGATTAAATTGGCTCGCAACACATTAGCAGATAAAGGTACTTTACTATCTACAGATGGTGTGATAGATTTTAAATATATTCAACGGCTAAACACTTTACAAAAAGAACAAGGATTAAAGTTTGCCAATAGCCTTTCAGACATACACATGCATTATGGCAACAGAAAAATGAACGTGAAAATTGCGGACCAAACCTTAAGTGCCAGCGTAGCAGACGCCAGAGAATTTTTGATGTATGAACAACATCATGATTTTATTGGTGCTAAACCAACAGTGGAATATATTAGAGTTATAGACAGGCTATTCGATTATTTTAATAGCAGGGACCCATTTGGGCAGCACTTCAAACAACCAATAAAGAAGAAGAATTTAGAAATGACAATAAAATGTTAGATAATTTTTTGGCATATTTAACGACGTTAAAAATTGAAAATATTCAGGTTCTGCGGCATCCTAGGAAAACATTTGCACTTGGATTTATTACGAATATAAACGCAATAAAGATTCTGTCAAACAGATTATTAAATAGTTTACAATTCAAGTATATTTTGACTTATAAGTTTTCTCAAGATCATTTGGAACTGTTATTTTCCTGTGTAAGATCTGGAGGGGGACATAATAACAATCCCAATGTCAAGCACTTCCAATGGGCCTTGAGGAAACTTATGTTCAGGAACAGCGTTAAAGCATCTGACAAAAGCAACTGTTTGAGTATTGACATGACATTTCAAAACTCTGTTATGAGTTTTGCAGAAGCAGAAGAAACAGTGGACCTAAACTCAGTCAACGTCTATGAAGAACCCATTAAAAACGTTAAATGTCTGCTGGAAAATAAAAACTCGTATTATAAAGATAATATTCTTTTCTACTTGTCTGGATTTATTGTCATAAAAATTAGTTCCAAGTTGAAATGTGAAGAATGTATAAGACTTCTGATAGCCGATGATAGCAACCTTATTAGCCCTTACACCCATTTTGTCGATTATATTTCAAAAGGAAATTTGGTCAGGGCTTCCTCAGATGTAATCAGGATAGTAAAATTTATGTACTCCCTTTTAAAAAATAAACAAAACATTGACAAAAACAATTTAGACACAAAAAAGTTGATTATATTAGCGAGTAGAACCTTTACTAATAACATATTTAAAGGTCATACTTCTAAGAGTGATTATGGTGAAGACACTCGCGAAATTAGATTAGTAATGTTAATAGGTAGTTTATTTTACAAAATTGTATGTTTTAGTATAGCTAAATAAAAGACATCATCAGCTATGTTTTCGAAACTTGGTGTGCGTCAGAAATTAAATAAGTTAGTTCTATTTAGCAATGTTTAGCCCAGAATTGCAATATGTTATTCATAGCAAATGTAGTTTTATATCAAATGTAATATATTTTGATTAGAAATAGTAAGATACGTTGTAATTATATGCAGATAGGCTGTAAACTAAGATTTGTTTTGTACATATTCATCAATGTAAAAAAATGTAAAGCTATGTAATAAACAATTTCGTTTTCATTTGTATTCTTGTTTAGTCAGTTTCCTTTATTTTAATTACAAAAAAAACTACTACAAAAAAGAGGTAATTATTATGCCCTAACCAACCGGTATAGTTAGCGAAAATATGTATGCATAACTTTAATGTTACCGGTAACTTGTTTGTTGTTTATAGATCTGTACCGACGATAAAAATTTACGAGCTTCTATTATGAACAACAGAAATTAAATTTATATTTACATTATTTTTAAATTAGTATCAGGTGTTCCATTTAATCTGATTAATATAAAATACACAATTTTCATAAAAAGACTGTTAATGCGACGATCAAATCGGTTAAACTAATATTAAGATAACACTGCGAGTATTGTAACGTTCTCCTCGAGCGTGTCCCTCTGATCGGTCCGAACACCTCTTAGCAGTCGCCACTTATGAATTATAAAGACTGAAGTTTAAATAAAGTTGTTGGTAATGTTACTCAAACAAAGCAGAAATCGAGTGTGTGTGATTTGGGTTAAGTAGGGAAGTGGTTTAGCCTTCTTTTGAAGAGAGAGCAAGTACCGTTTGTTTACCCTCGGTTTAGACGATTTCTAAATTTTTCAAATATTCGCCGTGAACCGAATCAGCTGATTTTGACACTAGTCTCCAAATATAGGTTAACCAGACGACACTGTGGCAGAATACGACCCGGTGGATCGTCCTCTTCTTATTTATTCTGAAACCTACTACAACTACCCACTACAATAAAGGAAACACATTTTTATTATTCAATATCATTTCTCAATAATATTTATTAAGAATATTATTGGTTTTTCTCTTCCGCCAAAATACAAATATCACAATCGATCTTTTCATTAACTAGTACATGATATCGACTTCATTGAGTAAACATGGAATTGTCAAAAAATATATGGTTTTTGACCAAATTTTATACTATATTTAAACATCAATCAACATATAATTCTTTTATTTATTTCCCCAGGGTTAAGGGTAAGTTCTTTTTGTTATGAGATGGTCAGAAATGGATAATTATACTACGCTTTACAAATATAGAAAAAATATTCAAAAATTTGTTTATTTCGCTTAATACGTAGTTCTGGAGTTGTCCGTAAGAGAGCAGATTGCGTTTGTTTTTATTAAAACATGTGATTACACTTTAATCGTTTCTGTACTACACGACCATTCAGTTTGAGTTTTCTTCGTTAAATATTAAAAGAAATGTTTATATTACCTCTCTTCTTGAAGTTCTTACTTGGGTGAAGCCGTTTCTCAGGTGGTGTTCGTATTTGGTTGTAATTTCATAACCGTCCGGCAAATATTATCTCGTTAAAACTCGAACTCGGCTAGGCTATGCCTACTCGTCCAAAATGGTTTTTTCACTTTTATTATGGAGTATAGCAAGTTAACTTTGATAACTAAGGTAGTAGTACATCATGTTTATACTGTTATTTAATTTTGTAACAATTTTGTGCTTTTCAAAAGGTTTCGAAAAGGATATTTTAATAAAATTTTTGTCTCATCATTTTGTCAACCAGACAGGTTTCAATTTCAAATTCGATTAAACAATACTTGTTATTTCGTTACTCTTAGTAACCCATAATTTTATATATCTTTTTATTGGTTCTGCTATTTACTTTTTAGTATATAGACGATTTGTAATTATTATAAATTTATTTTTGATTTACAGAAAAATAATTCTTTTTAATTTTTGTTTCTTTCCCAATTTGGTTTACATAATAGGTTTCTGTTTATTTTCTTATAACTTTGGATATAAGTCTTTAATATTATTATTAACTTTACATGAATTTATATATTATTTATTAATCTCTTATAGTATTCCTACACTGCACTACTTCCTTCTGCCATTTCCCTCATACAGTATTATTTTAATTTTTTTTATCATCTGATATTTAAATCTTTTATGTTTTTAAAACAAACCCTGGGTTATCTTATACAATAACACAATTATTTTATAAAAATATAAAATTAACCTAGGTATTAAATTTTGTTGTCTACACAATATAAATACTACAATAACTTAACAAAATACATAATTAGTTAGTAGCATCATAGTCTACTATCATAGTTTATAATTCTCACATCTACAGCACAATTCTGTAAGAAGTTCCCTTCACCTTCACATATTACCTCATTGGGTACACTATAACTTACTTGTCACTGTATATCACTTTAATCGTTTATAATGCTTAGTGATACAATTTAATTTTGAGCTCGTTATAGTTTACCCATTTCTGACCTTGATGGTATTACAAGAGTTATCATTTATGGGGACTGGGTTATGTACCGTTACATAAAGCCCCCCCACTAGAACAAATTTATTTTGGTTCTACCCGTTTACTAAAATAAATTGTTGATTGTCTCAATTCTTCTAATATTCTTGGTTTTTTTCTTCGTAATAGTGTTTCATTTCCGATTGGTTGTACACTCCTTTTATTCTGTTATTGCTAATTGTTTTAATTTCGTAGGTATTATTCCCCTTCACCTGGGTTATGAGGTAAGGTCCAGTATAAAGTAACAGTAGCTTCCGAGCAATACCTTCTATAGAGCTGGGTAGTTGTCTATTTTTGATTAATACCTTATCTCCCATCTGGTATGTATCCAATCTTTTCTTTTTTACTTGATCCCTTTTTAGTTGAAGTTCTACTTTATGCAACACTCTGTTGTGCATTTCCACTTTGTCGAACTTTACTCTCTCTTCTGGAGGAAAATTTATCAACGAGGTAATTTCTCTTGGTGGTGGTTTATCAAACATTACCTGATAAGGGCTAGTCCCGATAGTGTCATGGTATGACCAATTAAGGAAAGTCTCAGCTGGTTCGATGTACTGGCTCCAGTTTTTATGTTCTTGGTGACAGTATGTACGTAGAATTCGGCCAACTTCCCTTAATACACGTTCAGCAGGATTGCTACTAGGGTGGTACGCTGATGTTTTGTAGGTCCTTATTTGCCAATTTCCCAATTCTTCTTTCCACCTTTTTCCCCGAAATTGCGTTCCATGATCCGTTATAATTGTTTCCGGTTTTCCCACCTCAATTAAGTATTTTTTAAGGATTACTTCTAGAATTTTCTTCGTTGTGGCTCTACTGATAGCGTAGAGTTTTGTATATTTCGTATAATGATCAAATAATATGATTATATATTTATATTTATGTCTCCCTCCACTTCTGGGAAACGGTCCACATATATCCAAGAATGTCTTTTCAAGTTTATTATTAGATTTTATTGTAATCATTGCACCAGTTCTCTTATCATTATTTACTTTTACTAGCTGGCATATGTTACAGTTTTTTACTATTTCCCTTACTCTCTTATTTATAGCTTTCACGTAACAGAGTTCAGATAGAGCTTTAATAACTTTGAGTGATCCCATGTGACCATATCTTTCATGATAATCCTTAATCAGGGCTACTTCTGTTGCTTCTGGCACATACATCTTCCATACATGATCCTTAGGACGAATAAAAAGGATCTCTTCATAAACACAGAAAAATTTCATTACTATAGGGTCATGTTGTAATATTCGTTCCTTAATTTTTGTTAATTTAGTGTCCCTTTGTTGATCGACTTTTATTTTATTAATTACATCTTGTAACTCCTTTTTCATCTTAATAATGTAATATATTTTTCCAATACTTTCTGGTTCTATTTCATAAGTTCCTTTTTCTAGATTAATCCGTGATAATCGGTCGGCTATTACCTTCTTCTTACCCGGAATATATTCCCAGTCTAAATTATACTCTTGAAGTATTAATACCCATCTGGTGAGTCTGCCGTGGTTAAGTTTACAATTTTTTAAAAATGAAATTGATCTATGATCGGTTCTGATAGTTACTGGGTATCCTAATATAAATGTTCGAAATTTTATACATGAGAACACAACACTCAGCAGTTCCTTTTCAGTTACTGTATAATTCCTCTCGCAACTACTCAGTACTCTGCTTGCAAAACTGATGACCCCATGATTTCCTTCCTCATCTTCCTGATAGAGCTCACTTCCAAGGCTAATGTTACTAGCATCACAATTTATGAAAAAACGTTTATTAAAATTTGGGTGATGTAACATGATGCTGTCAAGAAATTTATTTTTTACTATCTGAAAATTATTATCTTCATTTTCTTCCCATTTCCACTTGTTTTCCTTTGAAAGTAAACATTGGAATTTGGCTGTTACTTCTGAATAATTCTGTTGAAATTTCCTATAATAGTTGCATATCCCCAGAAAGGATTGTAATTGTTTTAAGTTTTTTGGTTTAGGAAAATCTTGGATAGCCTTTACTTTTTCAGGAGATGGTTTAATCCCAGTAGCAGATAAAATGAACCCTAAAAATGGTAGTTCATGTGTGATAAATTTAGATTTATCCAGTTTTAAAGTTATATTATGTTGCAATAGTTTATTTAATACTGTTTCCACTCGGTTACAATGCTCCTCCCAAGTACAAGACGTAATTAATATGTCATCCACATATATGGTAGTAAAATCTAAAACTTCCTTACCTAAAATTTGGTCCATGCATTGGATGAACACGGCCACAGAATTTACCAATCCGAAAGGCAAACGCTTAAAATGATAATTTCGTCCTTCGAATATGAAAGCAACATATTGTCTGCTGTTAGGGTGCAACTCTATTTGCCAATATCCACAAACTGCATCCCAAGTACTCATGTACTTGCATCCATAGAATTTTTTCATTATTTCTTCAATCTCACCTGGAGACGTGCGATAGTTAATGAGCATTTTATTCAACTCCCGAGCATCAAGACATAGTCTTACTTGACCATCTTTCTTCGGTATAGCTACCAATGGGCTGGTATACGGAGAACTACTTCTTTCAATTATGTCTTCCAATATCATTCTTTGAATTTCTTTCCTTGCTGCCTCTTTCAAAGCTTGAGCAATAGGGTATGATCGTTTGTTAAAATTTACATTTTCTTTGAACTTTAGTTCACACAAGAAGTTTTTTGCTTTTCCTGGTGACTCTGAGAATACTGATTTATATTTATTATAAATTTTTATAAGCTGTTGTTTTTGTTCTACACTAATTATTTCCGGTGCCTGACTATTCTGAAACTCAATTATCTCTTCTATCTTCTCTTGCCAAATCTTTGATTCTGTTACTTCTGTGTTTTTACCTAGGGTTAATCTATTATCCTCCCTAACAAAAAATGAGCTCGGACACTGAGGGGCACTTTGGCTACCAATTATCTCAGCCGTTAACTCACCATTTTCTGTGCTCAAGGTTACTATACCCCTGGCCAGATTTATAATTGCAGTGTGTCGCCGTAGCATATCACACCCTATTAACACCCTAAACGGTAGCCCTTTTGCTACTAAAAATCCCATAGGTAGGCTATTCCTATTCCACTAGTGGTAACATTCAAAGACACTTGTTTCCTGATTCTTTTATTTTTTTTTACCGGTGGCACCAACAATTGTTAAATTATTAATTGGTAAAGTAGGTATTCTCTCAGTAGTTAGCTCAATAATACGGTCTAGTTCTAATTGATCAATAATTGAAATATTTGCTCCTGTATCAATCATGGCCTCTGCTGACACTCCATTTAAGTTTATTTGTATATAGACTATGTCATTGTTTGGCGATGACTCTTTAATTGCTCTTTCTTCCATTAACTCTGACTGTATATTTTTAAAAAAATTATTTCTGATAATGGTTATTGGTTTGTTTAATTTATTATTATAATTGGGTTTGTGGTAAATTCTGTGCCCTGTTGTTTCTAGCAGTGACGGGCAATCACATCTTCTCACTGCTGGTACCCGTTTCCCCTATTTCCATCATTATTATTTTTTGATTCAACATTTTCATTATGTTGAATATTGATTACTGGTCTCCTTTCTTCATCACTATCTCTGAATCTAGGTTGCTCTGCACTCATACTCCTTTGTGGACCTTCTTCTCGGTGATAAGAATCATGTCTGTAATTTTGTCTGTTATTATTAGGCCATCTTCCTCGATATCTGTTATTAAAATAATTGTTATTAGCATGCACATAATTTACTCTAGGTCGATTCTCTCTTGGTGGTTCATTCCTCCGCTCCTCGGTATTCCCTGACCTCCATCTACTTCTCCTATAATAAGATTCCTGCTCATAATTTTCTAGTAGCGTTTCCATGCCTCCAATAGTTTTTATTTGTCCACTTAATCGGGCACTGATTATCTTCTCTTCGAAATGATACGCAATTTTGGTCACTAGACACTCTTCAGGGATCTTTGGATCTAAATACTTTGCTATACACACCTTCCCCAAAAAGTAAGCAGTAGGTGTTTGTCCCATAGTACGGTCATAACTACCATGACAAATATCGTCCCTAATAATGTTTTGTACTGACTCCGACCAGTACTTAAGTTTGAACATTGTTTTGAAACCCCCATAATCACACACCTCGTTCCTGATTGCCGTCCACCAATTATCATTGATGTTTTTGAAAGATTCGTCTAATATACCTTTGATCATATTCCATCGATTCTCCTTTGATCTGTTCAAAATTTCGTCTACTCTCCCTAAAAATTCGAGTGGGTTTCTACGATAATCCCGAAAGTTTACACTTTCCTTACTATCTTGAAAAACATGATGACTGTTGCATGCAGATCTAGAACTTATTCTATCTACATCACCTTGAAAATTGGTTTGTATTTGTTGCAAATTATCTAATTTCTCTGCTTGGCTATTACACTGCTTTTTACATTTTCTACTGTTTTATGAAACTCCGAAAATTTACAGTTTAGACTGCTTTTGATACTATCTAACTGGTCATTGTTTTCTTGGCGTATGGCCATTACACGAACTTGATTATTTTGTTCCTCCTTTTCCATCCGTGCATCGATTCCTGTTTTAATTAGTTTCATCTTTTCTTCTGTTTTATCCAATCTTTGATTGGTTTCTATTACTTTCTTCTCTGCCTCTTCCTTGTATTCATCTACTCTTTGGCTAAGCGTATTACTGACCAGTTCAATTTTACTCTCTAGATTTTCTCTTAATTCCTTGTTGAAGTTCTCCATCTTACCCTCAATTTTTTTTAAATTCTCATTATTCTCTTCAAATTTTGCATTCATCTCTTCTCTTTGTCCTTCAACAGTTTCTTTCAGTTCATGGTATTGTTCATTCATGGTTTATTTGATATTTCCATGAATGGTCTCTATTTTTTCATTTAGTTGTTTGACTAAACTTTCCTGAATGCTATCTATTTTCTCATTGGTCTGTCTATTTTGTTCCTCCTGTTTCTTAAAATTCTCCTTATTTTCCTCATTGGTTTGCTTCAAGTTTTCCTCCTGTTTCTTAAAATTCTCCTTATTTTCCTCATTGGTTTGCTTCAAGTTTTCCTCCTGTTTCTTAAAATTCTCATCTATTTTATCAAACTTCTCGGCTATAAATCTCATCATGTCTTGCCAATTTGGTTCTCTCCTGGCTTCCGCTGTATCTGGTTGGTCCCCTTGGGCATCCTCTTCCACTATTTCCTTTTCCGTGCTCATAATTTCTTCAGTTTCTTCTTTATCACCCACCGGTTGTTCCATTTCACTGTCCGTAAATATTTCTATCTCTCGTTCCTGTCCACCTTCTTCCTTCTCCTTTTCTTCTGCCCTCTTCTTCGATCTGCCTCTGGTATTATGCATTTCTTGTTTTCTCATAACTGCCGACGATAATTAGATTTTTTGGTATATTAATTTATTAAATATATCAAAATTCTTTTCTAATTACAGCCCTTTTACGTTGAGCGCCAATTTGTAACGTTCTCCTCGAGCGTGTCCCTCTGATCGGTCCGAACACCTCTTAGCAGTCGCCACTTATGAATTATAAAGACAGAAGTTTAAATAAAGTTGTTGGTAATGTTACTCAAACAAAGCAGAAATCGAGTGTGTGTGATTTGGGTTAAGTAGGGAAGTGGTTTAGCCTTCTTTTGAAGAGAGAGCAAGTACCGTTTGTTTACCCTCGGTTTAGACGATTTCTAAATTTTTCAAATATTCGCCGTGAACCGAATCAGCTGATTTTGACACTAGTCTCCAAATATAGGTTAACCAGACGACACTGTGGCAGAATACGACCCGGTGGATCGTCCTCTTCTTATTTATTCTGAAACCTACTACAACTACCCACTACAATAAAGGAAACACATTTTTATTATTCAATATCATTTCTCAATAATATTTATTAAGAATATTATTGGTTTTTCTCTTCCGCCAAAATACAAATATCACAATCGATCTTTTCATTAACTAGTACATGATATCGACTTCATTGAGTAAACATGGAATTGTCAAAAAATATATGGTTTTTGACCAAATTTTATACTATATTTAAACATCAATCAACATATAATTCTTTTATTTATTTCCCCAGGGTTAAGGGTAAGTTCTTTTTGTTATGAGATGGTCAGAAATGGATAATTATACTACGCTTTACAAATATAGAAAAAATATTCAAAAATTTGTTTATTTCGCTTAATACGTAGTTCTGGAGTTGTCCGTAAGAGAGCAGATTGCGTTTGTTTTTATTAAAACATGTGATTACACTTTAATCGTTTCTGTACTACACGACCATTCAGTTTGAGTTTTCTTCGTTAAATATTAAAAGAAATGTTTATATTACCTCTCTTCTTGAAGTTCTTACTTGGGTGAAGCCGTTTCTCAGGTGGTGTTCGTATTTGGTTGTAATTTCATAACCGTCCGGCAAATATTATCTCGTTAAAACTCGAACTCGGCTAGGCTATGCCTACTCGTCCAAAATGGTTTTTTCACTTTTATTATGGAGTATAGCAAGTTAACTTTGATAACTAAGGTAGTAGTACATCATGTTTATACTGTTATTTAATTTTGTAACAATTTTGTGCTTTTCAAAAGGTTTCGAAAAGGATATTTTAATAAAATTTTTGTCTCATCATTTTGTCAACCAGACAGGTTTCAATTTCAAATTCGATTAAACAATACTTGTTATTTCGTTACTCTTAGTAACCCATAATTTTATATATCTTTTTATTGGTTCTGCTATTTACTTTTTAGTATATAGGCGGTTTGTAATTATTATAAATTTATTTTTGATTTACAGAAAAATAATTCTTTTTAATTTTGTTTTTTTTTCCCAATTTGGTTTACATAATAGGTTTCTGTTTATTTTCTTATAACTTTGGATATAAGTCTTTAATATTATTATTAACTTTACATGAATTTATATATTATTTATTAATCTCTTATAGTATTCCTACACTGCACTACTTCCTTCTGCCATTTCCCTCATACAGTATTATTTTAATTTTTTTTATCATCTGATATTTAAATCTTTTATGTTTTTAAAACAAACCCTGGGTTATCTTATACAATAACACAATTATTTTATAAAAATATAAAATTAACATAGGTATTAAATTTTGTTGTCTACACAATATAAATACTACAATAACTTAACAAAATACATAATTAGTTAGTAGCATCATAGTCTACTATCATAGTTTATAATTCTCACATCTACAGCACAATTCTGTAAGAAGTTCCCTTCACCTTCACATATTACCTCATTGGGTACACTATAACTCACTTGTCACTGTATATCACTTTAATCGTTTATAATGCTTAGTGATACAATTTAATTTTGAGCTCCTTATAGTTTACCCATTTCTGACCTTGATGGTATTACAAGAGTTATCATTTATGGGGACTGGGTTATGTACCGTTACAGTATGTAGGCGAAGTGGCTTTTGCCTTAAAGTGGGTGGGGGGGGAGCGTAGAGTTGAGCGGACCGAATTCAGTACACGCAGCCGGCAATCCAGTGTTATTATACATCGATGTTTATTACTTGTATGATTCATATCTAGTACTTCTTGAAAATGTGTAGAAATTAAATTCAGAAACATAATTGTCTATAACAGTCGTACTCCAAATAAATATATTTACACCCTATCCTGTAATTCACCACCACCAACACCACCACCACCAACACCACCATCACCATCACCACCACCATCATCATCATCATCGTTTATCCGTGAGACATTTATGTTGCCCATAGCATCTTCGTTTAGTCTACAGTTTGTCCGCCAAGTGTTTAATCGGACGATCGCTACTTCATTTATCCAATCTTCTGTAATGTTAAAAAAGTGTACGGCAGTCTGACGTGTAAATATGTAACGGTGCTGGAGGAAAGACAATCTTAATACCACTGTTTATCACTTGTATGCTTCCTATCTAGTACTTCTAGAAAATGTATAGAAATTAAATTCAGAAACATAATTGACTATAACTCTCGTAATACAAATAAATATTTTAAAACGTTATACAGTTTTATAATGTGTGTGTGTGTGTGTGTGTGTGTGTGTGTGTGTGTGTGTGTGTGTGTGTGTGTGTGTGTGTGTGTGTGTGTGTGTGTGTGTGTGTGTGTGTGTGTGTGTGTGTGTGTGTGTGTGTGTGTGTGTGTGTGTGTGTGTGTGTGTGTGTGACGATGAGAGGAAAAAAGAGAAAGGGAGAATACTCAAATTGGTCCCTATACAACAATTTCCCACTGAGACTCACACGTCATCTAGTCCTCCCCAGTACGACTTGTGCACACATAAATTTTATCCGAAAATTACAAAATCCGGTCATAAATTTAAATTCAATACAATCCCGCCGAGATGTGTCGGATCTCTATAGTAATATTCGTTGCTCTTGTTACCGATCGTTGTAAATATTTACAAGATTTATGAGACGTGTGGTCTCATACCATGTCCTTGAAATACGTCGACTCTGTAACTCTATACGTCTCTTCATATCCGGGTTCCCTGGATATCCATCAATTGTTCTCTTACTAGCCTTCTCCCTCTGGTTTTTCAAATTTAACTTTCAAACTGCATTGTAAAATATTGTTAACATTGTAAGCACTGATTCTATGCTTCTCTGCATTGAAAGCAATCTTCTCTTTGTTTTTCCTTCACGCCTTTTTTCAAAGAAATTTCACTACTTTGTCGCTTCAGTTCTTTAAATATATAATATATAGTTGTGTCCAACATTTATTTAGCTTCATAAACATATCCAATGGTTTGTAAATATTAATCACTCCCTTGATTTCCCCAGCATGTGTTTACTCATTTGTGTTGACTTCTTTAAGAATCCTATTTAACGACTAACTTTAACAGTAAATTTCTTAATGCTCTTATCAGTGTCGTAAAACATTGTTTAAGGGGAGATCCGCACTTTTTTTGTTTAATGCATTTTAAATGGGCGAACAGGAGTTTAGTTAGGTACTACATAGTACCACGTTTCAATGATCTATTGAAACTATGTATTTAAAATTTCTACCATACCTTAACACATATATCTGTAACATGATGTACTAGTTTGAAACACAAAAAACACTTTGAACACTAGTACACTTTTGATTGTTTCATTGTACTGTTTAACCACAAAAAATTTGAACTCAATAGCACTTATAGTACCTAATTGTTTAAATCCATGGTTACGGAAAAACGCCCGTAAAGCTAAACAATGGAATGGGAACGTGTACTACGTTTTATTTTATTTTTTATGGTCAAATTAATGTAGATAGCTTCATTAAAGTATATATTTTCTTAATCAGGATTAAATGGAGAATGTTTTTCGAACAATAAATAAATTCGATTTTTTGACCAAAAGGCTGTTGATCTCCCCTTAACATTCCATCTTTTACCCTGAGCATTTAATGCATATGACAAAGAATATTTATACTGGAACGAATGTAAAAATCGAGTTAGGTGATGGGAAAGTATCCGCAGGAGTTTTTACTAACAGAAGGCTGCGACAAGAGTGAGATTTGTTCCCGCTGTTATTTAATGTACATGTAGACAAGTACAACGGCAAATACCTCCAGATATAGAACTAGACAGGAATACAAAAGTTAATGTGTGGTCTTCTCTGATGACATGGTTTTTATTCAAGAAACTGAGTGTTCTAGAGGAAACATCTAATAAGATTGCAAACTGTGTTTCTAATACCGTGTTTCAGCAGGTTAGTAAAATAAATTATTTAAGGTGTTGTGACACGTACGATCAAAATGATTTAACCAACTGTGCCGGTGTTTGCACAAGCCGGCGTTCGAAGAAATGCAATTCTAGTTTTCGGTTTCGGATAAATGTCGAAGTAGTAGTTGGTAAGCGCAATTTCCATGGCAGTGTTTCGACGGTGAACGCTATCTAGTGGCGCAGTTTAGGTTTCGTTGTGAGTGCTGGCAAACTGCGCAGTTGCAGCCTTGTCCTCACGGAATAAACAGCTCGGCCATCTTCCCTCGGTAACAGATTTTTGTGTGTAGTCTTCCTCATCTTTATGGCAGGCTAATTGCTTAAGACTCACCGGTAAGTCCATTATATACATTTACACAATAACTTGGTAGTAAGAAAATTTAAATTCAAACGTATTCAACTCAGATGCGAACGTTAGAATGCTCGTGGTTCGATCAGATGTGTGTGTGAGTATTAGAAGATTTAATTAATGTTATAGTATTTGAATACCGCCTGTAATTGTTTTAACTATTGTTCATTCAGCCTGATGTAACCGAATTAAGTAAGTTAGGGAGAACCGTATCTTGTTAGTTATGCATGAACACGCACTGGTGACCGGAAGTGTGAACATTTTTTTTAGTAAATCAGTTAATTGTAAACTTTAAGACCGCCCTAGATAAAGTACTGTGTATCGTTTAATTGTCTGTAGCTGAGGGGCCTTTAATGTATTCATTATTTGCAAAAATTGTGACCGAATGTATCGCCACGTGGCCTGGCGGCTGAGAGTATGTCAAGTTATGTTGAGGCTGGTCGAAGCCGGAGTGCATTCCTCATTACTGTGCTTGATTATGAGTGAATGATTATTAATTATGAACATATAACTTAAATACAAAATTTAAAATTCTTTTATGCATTATTTTGAGTTGGTTGGGAACGCTGGTTCAGGTGTTTAATATACATGACAAGTGTGCAAGTATTAGTGGACAGTTCATTAACCATTTTGAATCTTTAGGGTTCTCGCCCTAGAAAGGAGATCTGGCCAAAGCTTGGTGTACTGCCACCTTCACCAGCTATGAACCATTGAAGCTTCGTTTGCTACCGGGGAAGCAGGACCAGCTGTCACCAACAAGATGTGAAACCGCCGCTTCATATGAGGTGATATAAACTCTTTTTTTATTTTTTATCCTGGCCCGCAGAACATCACATGTGAGGTGTTTGTGCTATAACAGTTTACTTATTCAGCAAGATGGTTAATTCGAGGGTGTGTCGGCAAGACATTTTCTATGTAAATTATTCATGATAATACCGTACAATAACTGTAATTGTGAGCTGCACTGTGGGAGGGTCCCAGAGCTGTTTTCGTAGATTTTATGGGTGCAAAAAAAAAATTGTAAGGGTATATTTTTTTTCAAAAAGTACACAGGTATGATTTTCTTGATTCCAAACCGGCGGGTTCGGATCTCTTTCTTGGATTATTACTGGGGTTTCATAATTAATTATTTTTCCTGTATGCAAGGGGTGGGGTTTTTTTTATTGTTTCCGGCTGTTATTGCATATATGGGTTCTCTGTTCACATGTTAGGCACCTGCTGGTGCCATTTCATGCAGGTTTTCTACGTGTCATATTTTGTCTGGTCAGGCCTGTTATGGTACACTCCTACAGCTGCAAGTATACAGCATGTTTTTTATTTTATATATGCACCGATGGCTGAAATTAAATTTTTATTTCTCTAAGGCCTACATATATTTAATATTTTGAGATTATCAATTTTACATGGAATGAAATATACAGGTGGTACTTATTTTTGTAACTTAGATTTTCTGGCCAGTACATGCTAAACTTGTTTTGTTAATTTTTGGATATTATCAAATCCTTATTATTAAATAATGACTAATAACTACTAATGAACAATAATGATTAATAATGACTATTTAAGTGTATAATTAAATGAATGAATAATTTCTAAACATTTAACATTCTGATGGCAGATTTTTAGAGGTGTTCTGTGCATTATATGAATCACTAGTTTCACATTTTGCCTATCATTATAGCAAGATTACTTATCATTATATTTTTTTTTAATTACCAGCCATTACAAATGTTTTCTCAACTTATAATGTATATTGTATCTGACAGAATTGTTACTGTCCTTAGTCTGTCTGCTGACATTATAAAAATGTAAAAGTGGTTGCGGTTGGTGATGACATTAGTTTCCATTTAGTTTGATAGATAATGGCGGGTTCAGTTATTTAATATTCACATATCCGGGGAGATGAAAGTATAATATACCGGCGGTCCATGAGGCTTGGGAATAGTATGGCGTGTTGAGTTGTAACTGTGATTTTGGGAAATTAATTGTGATATTATTTGTTGTTATGTGTTTGGGGTAGAGTGCAAATATATATATATATATATATATATATATATACACAAGGATACTTGTCAAAAGAAAAATTTGTTGAGTTATGATCATGATAGCTTGTAGTGAGGAGGATATATGTATATCTGAATAGATGTATTATGTTACACTTAGGTTTTGGGTCAATGTGTACGAACAGGGAATATATATGTGTGTGTGTGTGTGTGTGTGTGTGTGTGTGTGTGTGTGTGTGTGTGTGTGTGTAATTATGTGATTTTGGGACATTCGGGGGATGCGTGTAACTTCATATTTTAATAAAAGCTGTTATTGTTGAATACCAGAGAGTTTAATTGCGAGCCCCGTCTCACTGGACCCAGCGCATTTTTGCTTCTCTAGAAAAAAAAAAAATTTCAAGAGAATTTTATAAGATATTAAAAATTTTAAAGAGGGGTTAGTGCGAGTAAATTTCTGCATGTTTATGCTGTTATTAAAGCACTTTAAGAACCAACAGCAAAAAAGTTACGAATTTAAAATTCAGTATAAAAACGGCTGTTCTAGTGTTGTTATGTGGTTGCAAAATCTGGAGACCTACTGGAGGAAGGTTCACGCAGCTATAGTGAAGTATGTGAGGATGGTATGGCTAACCGATGTTAGTGAACCTGGAGTTTATAAAAGAGAATTCTTATCTGACCCTCAAGCGGATGAAATCAAAATTAGAAAATTTCCAAATATTCGTCTTTTTGAAGTCGAAAAATATCGTGTTAGATAACAAACGTAAGAAGATTTCTACTGTTAGAATTTAATATTTAGGTAGTTTTGCAAATAATATTTGGATTCAGAGAAAAATTTGCTTAAGTCAAAATTAAATATAAAGTACTTACTCATTTAATGCTTATGCTTTGTCTACTTTTAAGAATGTAATACAGTTTGTAAAAATGAAAATTTTATAAGATCGTTTTCTGTATTTTCTGGGAATCATCTAGGCGTTTTACAGGCTTAAGACACGCCGCATTCAATTGTTGAGGTAAATATTGTTTACATAATTATGTATTATTTTATGTACTTAATTATTATTACTATTAGTATTGTTGTATTCATAAGTGCCCATATTTTTCTTGTATATATATTTTATATTATACAAATATTTGTATAAATATTAAATATAAATACATATATAAATATATGTAATTATATATAAATATATAAATACAAATACAAATACAAATACAAATACAAATATATTTTATGTTATATTAATAACAAAACGTTTTACAAGAATATATTTTTATTACTTTGTGAATTAGAATGTTTCGATAGTATTCAACTATCATCATCAGATATATTATTATTGTGTACATACATTGTGCTTATAATAAATAACAACATGGAATATCTTTACAAAAATATAAATACAGTGAAACATATTTAGTGGCCTTATTTATATAGGAAGACAACTCCAAAACTTATTATTTCAAATGTAGACAGAGCGCTACCAGAAGAGACAGATAGAAAACATCTCCGGGTGGGTGGTTGAAAGAGCGGTGAGAAGGGGGGGAATAGAAAGAGACAGCGCGAGAGGATAGCATTTGAACTGTAGTACACATTGCTTTGTTTACGTAGATTTGTTTAAAGAGCGGCCGATAAGATTTTTGTTTTGGACAAACTGTTACCTTAAAGATTGATTAAATTTGTAATTGGTTTATACTCATTTAATTTCAATCAGTTATCTGCCTACTGCAACAACAGCGACTCTACAGTTTTTCCTCATCGCCTCTTAAACACAGGACAGCGGTGATGTAATGGTGATGATGGATTATCAAATTACACGATGAATACAATAAAAGTAACATTTTTATTTTGAGTTTTATTTATGGAATAACGAATTATAGTATAAGGTTAGTAGATCATTGGATACGTCTACAAACCTCTAGGTTCTGATTTGACTTCTCGGGCAACATCATAAACGTTAAACGCGTTTCCAGGACGACTTGGCCTGTGAAAGTGAGCGCTTATGATAGTATATGGGATAGTAAAAAGAGGCTCCCGTGACACTCTCTTCCTCGCACGCCACGATCTCGCTCATCTTGGCGATCTGCCCTATTTACCCAACACTGGAGGCGATTGAAACTTTGTTCTGCTTACGGTCTAAGCTGCAGCCAAATCTAACTTTTCTATGTAATAATGTACGTAGCAAAGACAATTAGCCTAACTAGAAGGAATTAAGGGAATCTGAGAGTATTCGAGAAGATAATAATAAGGGAAATACAGATATTAAAGAAAATAGTTGTATTGAAGACTTACAAAATCATGAGATAAGTGGAACCCTGGAAGGCAAGAAGACAGTGAAAATGATAAAAAACCCAAATATCGAGATAATATGATCACGTATGTAGAAGAAACGAAGAATGTATGTATCAACGAAGAGCGTGAAGTGAATGCCAAAAGAAAGTAGACGATGGGGAGGCTAATATTTGAACGGGAGGATAATGTCCTATATGACTTGAGTATGGGAATAAAGAATATGAGATTAATGGAGCAGAGAGAGAAAAGTGAACGAGAGGATGAAACGGAAGAGGATAGCGGATAAAATAAAGCGTAGCAACCTGTAAAGACAAGGCATGGCAATGAAGTGTCTTAAGACTACTACAACGCACCCTTTCTCCTCCTCCTCCTCCTCCTCCTCCTCATAATAATAATAATCATCATCATCACCACCACCACCACCATCGTCACATTATCACCACATCATCATGATCATCATACTGTATTTTGTCATGTAGGCAGATCCCAGGCACTGCCGTCTACAGTCCAGTCTATTCCAGGCTTGAATACTCTGTCTCTTGAGGATAAAGACCTTACACTGTTTGTCAACCAGGGGATTTAATCTTTTCCTGGTTCTTCTTCTTATCTATTAGTATATCTTCTTCTCTATTTCCACTGCCCCCACGTCTGCAACCTTTTTTGTTACCCAGTTCAGTTTCCATTTCTCTTCTTTAGCCGCAGATACGTGTTACGCTTCTTGTTGCTTTGAACACCTCTTCATTTCTCATTTTATACACTATATTATTCTTTCCTTCAGCATCCAAACTCACATTTCAGCGCCTCAATTCTTTTTGCATCCGTTTTTTTTTTGTATGTTTATATCTGTGACGCATAAAGTAAAATATTGTAAGTAAAATACTTCACCAGTCTCTTCTTCATGTCCAACTAAACAGCTAAGGGGCCAAAGCCACCAACTTTTACTTTTACTTTTACAAATATATTACATATATTTATTATTTTATCTTTTTTTTAATTTGATGGCTTGAACTTTTTTACCGAAACAGGTAATATCACCTAACCCTTTAAGGGAAAAGAAGATCTTATCTTGAATATAAAATATGAAATACGCGTTCACTGTATCTTCATCTTGAGTGTACGAGGTATAAATAGATATAAATTTATTGTTGACAGTACCCAAAGTTAGTGCACAGTGTGGAACTAATACCCTATATTGTACTTCAGCGATACATTAACTGGGGTATTGAAAGTTATGAAACAATCGGTATACATTAGGAACATAATACTTACGGAGTTACGTTTACCGGTTTAAGAACGAGCAGAATGTACTGTAATTTGTAAACGAGATAATGTATGTGTACGATATTTATCTGAGAGGTCTGTGTACGTTACACCCCAGCAAGTTAAGTGAATATGTAAACTTTGCATATCTGCAGAGGGTAATTTTACCTTTATTCGTCTTGTCACTTCTGCTTCCAACGTTTATCACGCGTTTCGGAACATAAGTTCCGTAATCAGATTATCGCATCTTTTCATGTCGTCAACATAAAAATAAAATTACTTAAAAACATTTACACATAAAATATTCTATCACTGTTTAAAGTCACGTGCGATTTCTGGTGCGCACCATTACAGCGTCATTCGATCATTTAGATGAAATCAACAAATACAGAATAAAAAACTGGAAAAAAGAAGAAGAAGAAGAAGAAGAAGAAGAAGAAGAATGAGGAGGAGGAGGAGGAGGAGGAGGAGGAGGAGGAGGAGGAGGAGGAGGAGGAGAAGGAGGAGGAGGAGAAGAAGGAGAAGAAGAAGAAGAAGAAGAAGAAGAAGAAGAAGAAGAAGAAGAAGAAGAAGAAGAAGAAGAAGAAGAAGAAGAAGAAGAAGAAGAAGAAGAAGAAGAAGAAGAAGAAGAAGAAGAAAGTACTTTATTTAGTTCGTCACAGGTCAGTTATTAATCATTAGGATTATTTACAAATACGACAGGTTACATTTAATACAGTAAGGAGCTTTTTATGGATTCTGTCAGTACAGTATAAAATCCATTTATAACAAGCATATTTTTCTAAGTGACATTTCATAATGAATAAGGTAAATAGAAGATGACAGAGTAATGTAAGACTGATTTGCAAGCGCGCTTTCACAGGTTATAAAACTGGTGTATATTTTGCAGACTGCTAATTTAGATAAAAGCATCCTTAGTGGTGCACTTATGCACGAGCATAAGTAACTGAGTACTTTATTTGTAAGTACGAGCAACCGATTGTGTGTGGGTGGTCAAGGCCCAGACGTCGACAACGTATCAACGCCTAAACGTTTTTAGTATTTTTTTATAACTTTGCACAATTCCTGTTCTTGATGTATTATATTATTGATGTTATCTAAGATTTACAATAAACACATACTTAAATTGTTTGAGAAATGTTCCTTGCCTTAAATTATGTCCCGAACGGTGAGTGTTGGATCGGAGTCAACACGTTTTAAACGTTTAAAACACGTGCTTCGCAGTCAGCATATAGAAAATCAAATTTTAAATAAAATGTTGTGCTATTGGATATTGATGATTTTGTTATTGCTTTTAAGATAAAACTAGCCAACCAACCAGAGTGATAGACTACGTAGCATTACTGTTGTCGCCTAATGTCTGACTGGTTCCGTTGTTATCTGAACAGGATAACACACCACTTCCGATTATGTTAAAATCAATAGTAACTGTTTACTAACTGTCTTATTATTCCTTCCCCATTTTTAAATTTTCGTCCTCTAAAAGAAAATTAAAATTCAAACCAGTTTGTACATGGTTTGAGATGGAACGAACGCGCTAATCGAGTAAAAAAGTATAAAGGCTAATTCACTTTATAATCAAAAAGATATATCAAATCGATAAAGATATATCATAGGCGGCTCAGTAGACCAGTGGGTATGGCACCTGGCTACTAATCTAGAGTTCCCGGGTTCAATTCCCGGGCTCGCACCATAAAATCAAGGTGCGTTTTTCAGCCCCCAGGTCGACAGCCTGTTGAAAATGAGTACCTGGGATAACATCCTGGGGATAATAATGGGCGGCTGAAGCGTAGTGCTGGCCACACTACCTTCCTTGTATGCCGTACGGGTCACATTAGGCAGCCTACCCTGTCTACTCCTAAGCTACTTCGGTGGTATACATGGGAGCCATTATTATTAAGATATATCAAATCGACATAAAATAAAAAAAAGTATGGGTAGCACGTAAACCGACTTGTTGTTTTACGAATAAAAATCAGGATAAAATTACACTGAGGGAACTAACTGATATGAAAAAATGCCTATGAAAATCAAAAGAATATTCTAAATATTAAAAAGATAGGAATTGATACGATTGATAACGATAATGCTAGAGGACTGGCGTTTAGAGTGGCGAGGAGAGTTAACACCTTATAGAAATGCTAGAAAGCAGATGGTACCAGATGCATTAGAATACACAAAAAAAAAGAAATTAAAAAGGAAAATTCCTTCTAGTGTGGAAAATTATATGTATAACTTCAGTAAATGTTGACAGGGATTTACTACATGTGGACCGTCTGCAGTAAGGTTCATGAAGAGAAGGAAGGACTACCCCGTGAGGCTTAAAGTAAAAGAAGTGTTGTTTCCAGTGTAACCACATAACAAACAGAAACAGCAGTAACGAAGCTATAACAAAAAGGAAATTTAATCAGAAATTTGATACTGAAGAATGTAGGTATTGTCTACGATACGTAACACATCATTTTAAATTTATTAATAAACAAACCAACTTTTCATTAATCCATGTTTAACGTTTAACGGCATGTTCAAAACTTTACTTTGGGTGAACGCTAATTTTTAATAAACTTTGTTCAAAGTAATTCAAGACGATGGGTGAGTGTAGGCGTTAGCTTTGCCTCTCTACTCCATTTAGTATCGGGTTTGTACTTTACCAATTAATTCTAAGAACAGACATAGAGGTGTTCTGTTTCTTCCAGTAATAGCACACCTTCACTCCTCTTCAATACAAAGAACAAAAGAGTTGTATTCATCATCATCATCATCATCGTCGTAGTCGTCGTCGTCGTCGTCGTCTTCTTCTTCTTCTTCTTCTTCTTCTTCTTCTTCTTCTTCTTCTTCTTCTTCTTCTTCTTCTTCTTCTTCTTCTTCTTCTTCTTCTTCTTCTTCTTCTTCTTCTTCTTCTTCCTCCTCCTCCCCATTTTGCTCCTTTTATTTTCCTTTTCCTACTCTTCCTCCTCATCATCATCCCCTTCCCCTCCTCCGCCCTTTCCTCCTCCTTCTCCACTTTCCTTCTTTTTCTTCTTCTTCTCCATTCCCATTTTCTTCTTTTTCTTCTTCTTCACCATTCCCATTTTCTTATTTTCTTCTTCCTTTTTCTCCGTAATCCTTTAACCTTTTACACTTTTCGTATTCTCGCACGGCTTCATTATTTCTTTGCTTCTTCTTGGTTCATTATTTTCCGGTTATTTTAATGAGACAGTGCTTTCTCAGTGACTCGTAACACCGTTTAAGTATAGGTTTACTCTGTTACAATTAGTAACACTCTATCTACTGGTTTTGTATCTTCCCTCTTGCAAGAGAAATATTACAATCACAGTTCCTTGTATCTCAGTTCTTTTCGTTATCACTACTTCGTACAAGGTTTCATAACAACGTTCATACAAGTTTAGTGTTATTTGTAAACTATGTTTTAATTCATCAATATTTATAGTTTTCCCTTCCACCGCATGTAACACAATTTTTCCAACATTTTTTGAGTCATCAAAACATTTTTTAAATGATCTTCCTGGTACAGTCTTGAGCTCGCTCGTTGATTTTTACTTCCATGGTCCTTAAGGAAATGGAAGTATGGTGATGGCAAAAAAATCGTGTTCGAGATTATTGCAGATTCTGATTGTACTACACTCAAAACATGAAAAAAGTCGTTTTTCGAAAAGTGCCTGTGTGTGTGTCTGTGTGTCTGTGTGTCTGTATGTCTGTCTGTCTGTCTATCTGTCTGTAGATTTTTCTTTGGCAAACGATAACAGCCGCAAATTCAAACAGAATCAAATCATTTTTTGCATACAGCCCTGATTTGTAGAGTACTCGCGACCTTTTGTTTTTGGTGAAGATCGGTTAAGGAAAAGGGGTAGTTTACCAGCAACGGTTTTTTTTTATCAAGGGTAATTTTGTTTGTTTGGCAAACGATAACAGCCGCAAATTCAAACAGAATCAAATAATGTTTCGCATACAGTCCTGAACTGTAGAGTTCTCAAGATCTGTTGATTTTGGTAAAGATCAGTTAAGGGAATGGGGTAGTTTACCTGCAACGTTTTATGTTTTAACAAGGGTATTTTCTATGGCAAACGATAACAGCCGCAAATTCAAACATAATCAAATAATGTTTTGTATACTGCCCTGAATTGTAGAGAATTCAAGACCTTTTGGTTTTGGTGAAGATCGGTTAAGGGAAAGGGGTAGTTTACCAGCAACGTTTTATGTTTTAAAAGGGAATTTTCTATGGCAAACGATAAGAGCCGCAAATTCAAACAGAATCAAATAAGTTTTTGCATACACCCCTGATTTCTTGAGTACTAAAGATCTATTGTTTTTGGTGAAGATCTTTTAAGGGAAAGGAGTAGTTTACCGGCCACGTTTTTTGTTTTATCAAGGGTATTTTTTGTATGGCAAACGATAACAGCCGTAAATTCAAACAAAATCATATAATATTTTACATACAGCCGTGAATTGTAGAGTTCTCAAGACCTATCGTTTTTGGTGAAGATCGGTTAAGGGAAAGGGGTAGTTTACCTGCAACGGTTTTTTATCAAGGGTAATTCTTTTCTATGGCAAACGATAACAGCCGCAAATTCAAACAGAATCATATAATATTTTGCATACAGCCCTGAAATTTAGAGTTCTCAAGACCTGTTGGTTTTGGTGAAGATCGGTTAAGGGAATAGGGTTGTTTACCAGCAACATTTTATGTTTTATCAAGGGTAATTTTTTTTGACGAACGATAACTGCCGTACATTAAAACAGAATCAACTACTCTTCTGCATACCTTTTTGAATTATACAGAACTCAAGGTCTGTTGACTTTGTTGAAGATCGGTTAGGGGAAAGGGGTAGTTTACCAGCAACGTTTTATGTTTTAACAAGGGTATTTTTTCTATGACGAACGATAACAGCCGCAAATTCAAACAGAATCAAATGATGTTTTGCATACAGCCCTGTATTGTAGAGTTCTCAATACGTATTGGTGTTGGTGAAGATCGGTTAAGGGAAAGGGGTAGTTTACCAGCAACATTTTATGTTTTAACAAGGGTAATTTTTTATATGACGAACGATAACTGCCGTAAATTCAAACAGAATCAACTAGGTTTTTGCATACTTTTTTGAACTAAAGAGAACTCACGGTCTGTTGATTTTGTTGAAGATCGGTTAAGGGAAAGGGGTAGTTTACCTGCAACACTTTATGTTGTAACAAGAGAAATGTTTCCATGACGAACGATAACTGCCGCACATTCAAACAGAATCAAATATTTTTTTGCATGCTTCCCTGAATTGTAGAGGACGGAAGGTCTGTTGATTTTGGAGAAGATCGGTTAAGAGAAAGGGGTAGTTTACCTGAAATATTTTATGATTTAACAAGAGTAAAGTACTTAATTTTTATAAATAAAGTATGCTGATAAGAAGCTCATAGTAATCCACTGTAGAAACGTAGATGAAATATCTATAAATGAAGAAGTTAGGTGAACGGGGTGGGGGTAATTTTCTATTATTAAAAATTATAGTTGAAGGTGGAGGGGAGAATTTTTTATATGTGTACTACGTTATCGGCAACAAAGAAGTAGTTTTTTGTTAAAATTGCTTCCCGGGCTCTTTAGCCGTAGTTCAATGTTTTCTGCAAAACCAGACTTTTCGGCAGTGCCATTGACTGCCATCATCGGTGAAAATCGAGTGCGAAAACGTGAGGTGGTATACGTTAGTGACCACAGTACTGTGGTGAATGCTGAAGCAATAAGTAGAAAGACGTAGTTTCTATGGAAATATTACATTTCGAATATGATTTTAAATATAAATCTTAGAACACGGAAGTCATGTATGGTTCTCCATACCGATATTTGAGTTACATCTTCGATAGTCACAAAACGTTGTACTTGCATTGTTTTTTCATTCTTGAGAACAGAAGAAGCTTGCCTGGGAACATACCTGGCAAAAGGTAGGCTGTGGTGTGATTACGATGGTTTTTACTAAAATTATTGAACAAGCAATAAGGTGTGCGCCGGTGGTTATTTGGGAAACAAATTTCTATAAATTGTGCTTTCATAAGGCTGCACACTTTCTACAAACAGTTTCATGCAAGTGAAATAAAATGCCAGAATAGTCGTTTTTATTACTTCCATGTTCCATAAGGAAATGGAAGTATGGTGATGGCAAAAAAAATTTTTTGCATACAGCTCTGAATTATAGAGTACTCAAGTTCTATTGATTTTGGTAGAGATCAGTGAATGCAAAGGGGTAGTTTGCCGGCCACCTTTAATGTTTTAACAAGAGTAATTGTTTCTATGACGAAGGATAACTGCCGCACATTCAAACAGAATCAAATAATGTTTCGCATACAGCCCTGAATTGTAGAGTTCTCAAGACCTATTGTTTTTGGTGAAGATCGGTTATGGGAAAGGGGTAGTTTACTAGCAACATTATATGTTTTAACAAGAGTAATTTTTTATATGACGAACAATAACTGCCGTAAATTCAAAGAGAATCACATTATTGTTTGCAAACGTTCCTGAATTGTAAAGAACTGAAGGCCTATTGATTTTGGTGAAGATCGGTTAAGGAAAAGGGGTAGTTTATCGGCCACCTTTAATGTTTTGAAAAGAGTAATTGTCTCTATGACGAACGATAACTGCGCACATTCAAACAGAATCAAATAATGTTTTGCATACATCCCTGAATTGTAGAGGACTCAAGACTTATTGATTTTGGTGAAGATCAGTTAAGAGAAAGGGGTAGTTTACCGGCAACCTTTTATGTGATAACAAGGGTAATTTTTTCTATGACGAACGATAACTGCCGTAAATTCAAATATAATCCAATACGTTTTTGCATACGTTCCTACGTTGTAGAGGACTCAAGGCCTGTTGATTTTGGTGAAGATCAGTTAAGGGGAAGGGGTAGTTTACCTGCAACGTTTTATGTTTTAACAAGGGTAATTTTTTCTATGACGAACGATAACTGCCGTAAATTCAAACCGAATCGAATACTTTTTTGCACACCTTCCTAAATTACAGAGTGTGCTTTTTGATTTTGGTTAAGATCGGTTAAGAGAAAAGGGTAGTTTACCGGCAACGATTTATGTTTTAAAAGGGTAATTTTATTTTTATGACGAATGATAACTGCCGCATATTCAAAGAGAATCAAATAAATGTTTGCATACGTTCCTGAAGTTTTAAGTGCTCAAGGTTTGTTGATTTTGGTGAAGATCGGTTAAGGGAAAGGGGTAGTTTACCAGCAACGTTTTATGTTTTAACAAGGGTAATGTTTTCTATGACGAACGATAACTGCCGTAAATTCAAAGAGAATCAAATAATAGTTTGCATATGTTCCTGAATTGTAAAGAACTGAAGGTTTATTGATTTTGGTGGAGATCGGTTAAGGGAAAGGGGTATTTTACCGGCCACCTTTAATGTTTTATCAAGAGTAATTGTTTCTATGACGAACGATAACTGCCGCACATTCAAACAGAATCAAATAATGTTTTGCATACATCCCTGAATTAAAGAGGACTCAAGATCTGTTGATTTTGGAGAAGATCAGTTAAGAGAAAGGGGTAGTTTACCTGCAACGTTTTATGTGATAACAAGGGTAATTTTTTTTTTGACGAACGATAACTGCCGTAAATTCAAATATAATCCAATACATTTTTGCATGCTTCCCTAAATTGTAGAGAGCTTAAGGCCTGTTGATTTTGGTGAAGATCGGTTAAGGGAAAGGGGTAGTTTACCTGCAACATTTTATGTCGTAACAAGAGAAATTTTTTCATAACAAACAATAACTGCCGTAAATTCAAACAGAATCAAATAATTTCTTACATATGTGCCTGAGTTGTAGAGGACTCAAGGCGTATTGATTTTGGTGGAGATCGGTTACGGGGAAAGGGTAGTTTACCTGAAACATTTTTTGTGATACCAATAGGTATACCAGTATCACTTTAAAACGGTTTTCAACGGAATTTTTTTTTGCACTGAAAGAGTTAGATAACGAAGTTTGCCGACTTTTGATCAACACTTGTCTTTTATCTAGCATTCTCCAAATATTAACAGATCTTAAACTGTTTACGATTACAACAATTCTCTCATCGTCATATGTTTGTTCCATGTCTACTTAGCGTTCCATGTAGTAATTACCATTACTACTTGCTGTATGAGGAACTGAAAGCATGACGATAAATGAAACTGCAGCTGTAAGAGTATGTAGCCGATGTAAAACAGCAGTAACACTAGCGACTGTGGAAATGCAAGCGATCAGTAAGTAGGTCTACTGAAGTCAGCGCGACTATTAAATATTACTATTTTATAACGTTGAAGCCTGAGCCTGCGTTCAACATCCTATAACTGTGCCGAAAAATCGTAGAAAAACATTAAAACGAAAGAACACATTTCTGAAATGAAAATTATTTTAAATCGTCGTAAACCACGAAACCCGAACAGTAAACTGTTCATGATGAACGTGCAACGGAAGCACAAGAAGGGGAAAACACAAACACGGATTGGTAATTTTCTACCTTAGAAAATTAGACATATTAGCCATATAACTATAGACATAGACATACAAAATGTTATAAATATAAGACATACAAAGAAGTAAAAATAAAGAAAGATTGATAAGTTTGAAAATAAATGACGTTTTTTGCGAATTATTAAACAAAATTAAATATTTGAAAGAAAAACAAGTTGAAAGTCAGGATAAGATATTAATCTGTGACATAACGGAAAATACACATCTGAGTTAACATAAACCCACAACAAACCAACGCTAACAAAAATAATCAAAGTGTGTTAAAGATTGTGTATATAACTTACAGAAGAATTTAAACTATTATTCCTTACTTCGGGTTTCTCACAGCTGTTATTTTAATTTCCTATACACTCCGATATACGCTGTATGTAAGAATTATCCTTTAAACGCTGTAACTCGTGGTGTATGAAGAAGTGACTATGACAAGGAAAGTAATAATAACGAAAGCATGTAAATCAAATACGTAAAACATGCTTTAATAATATAAAATTACTTTTTGAAGTTTATAAATGAATTATTTCCGCTACATTGGGATAGGGTCGATTATATCTTTTCCCGACACGTCCTATACGCACCTTTCAAAATAACATGATATGTTTAAGTAAGAATGCTAACAAACAAAAAAGTTTCATTTATAAAACGCGGTTCCGTAACGTACACAACTTGGTTTGATTTATTCTTTGTTAACAGTATTCTTCTACAGACGGACGAACAAAAAAGTGACGGTCTTTAAATTTTTTCCGAATAAATGAAGTTACGACAACTTGTAGAGAGAAACATTTTAAATCCTATACACTTACTAACTAAAGTCTTCCGTATATATTGTAACGGTACATACCTTCACCTAACAAAAATGAAGAAAACATGACAAGATAAATTGTTTAATCATTAACACTAAAATAAAAAAGGGATGAATCAGAGATTAAAGGAATGGGTAACTCAAAATAATAACACGATCAGACATATCCAGGTAGTCAGAACAGTAACCTCTAATAATAAAGAAGTAACAAACAAACAAACCAAATGTTAAATACAGTAATACATGGCAATTTAACCTGAGTAGCCCAATACATGGTAAGTGAGAGAGTAGAACCAGCCCCATAAACAAAGAATAATATAAATAATGACAACTGTAAGTGAACTAAAACTAGCCACCACACTACCACAAGAGTGTAGTAATAATAAGAATAATAATGAACAAAGAATTAGCATGGAAGTGTGAAAGTATAATCAGCCACAACACCAAGGAAGTGACATGTAAACGATGGCAAAATAAAGTGAGCCCAGAAAGAATACAAAACTAATGTTAAACCAATGAAAAAGACTAACTAATGAAAATTGTATATGATAATAATAAATGTAAAGCCAGACAAGTTAAAAATATTAATTGTTAAGGACTTGAGATATAGAAGGGTACACTAACCCAAACAAATAGAGTAAACTAGGACAAATCACATTAGCACGACACAAACATATCATGTATAGTCAAACCACACAGAGTGAGAGATTATAAATTGTAAGGAGGATGAACATTTTAAAATAAATGTAAGAAAGAGAGTTTTGAATAAGCAATACACTACTCTTTACCCACCAGTAACCCTAAAACAAGATTGAGTGCAAAGTGTTAGTGTTAATACCCCGAAGTGAGAATAAACCCCATTAAAAAGTGATAAACACGGATAAAACCGTAATCAAAGTTTATAAGTGCATAAACTAGGTTATAAGTTATAAATTAGTGATAACTGATTATCATTGTTTTAAATGTGTGTCAATTAATGTAACAAGTGACTATTAAGATTATTAGGAAAGTAAGAAAGATAGACTATCAGTGTGTCAATTCACCATATAGAAAATGTCAGTAATATTAAGGGATAAAAACAATGAATAATCATGATAAGTGTTAATAAGACATAGTGAAATGGTATTAGGTACCATTAGTTAATAAAACAGTGTCAGATAAGCTTAGTAATAAGGATTTTCTATAATAATCAAATAATTAATTAAGGTTTATATGTTTGTTTTCTTTTAATGATACTATAAAATAATTATTATCCACTGAAGAGTATGAGTGGATAATAAAAGGTAAATAATTATGTTTTAATGAGTAAGATTTATGTTTCAAGAGAATTATGTTTTAATGAATAAAAATTATATCTATGGGAATTGTTGAAACCATAAGATGCCATGTTGTATGATGCAATAAACAAGAAACAAAATAAATACAGTCAGATACAATGACACTAAAAGGCAGTTGTGACAGTATACAAATTAACATATGAAACCAATAAAATCACACACAATTACTAGAACAGACATAAACATTGAGCAAATAAACAGAATCATGTATTAAAACAATCAGGACCCATACAAGGGGAGAATAAAATGTAATCTCAGTAATTAAAGAAAAAATAGTCAATTGCTATCTAGGCCTAGGCAGATTCCCAACAGTCAAACTACAAAAGACTTCAAATTTTAGAATTAAACACTGACATTAGTAAGACTAAGCCACATAAACTATGAATTACAATTAGACTATCATGTTAAGGCAGGAATATTATGATAATAATATAAATTAAGAAAACAGTATAATTAAATAAAATCCACAAAACTGTCAAAATGTTGATACCTAAGTAAATACTGTAGTATTGGATGTCAAATTAATCCTTGAGCCAAAATATGAACAGTGGTAATAACTACTAAAAAGGGAGTACTGAAGATTAATTACATTTAGAAGATCTGTGACCATTTTAAATAAAAATTCAAATATCTTAACAATGATCTCAAGCCAATTTCAGCCAATCAAAAATTGTGAGTTACCATGACAACAACCGTGTATTGACTAATTTTCAGTTAGGAACAATAATAACTGTAGTCACGCTAAACTGGAGAGAAGCCACGCCGTGAAGGGCACAAATGTTTAACTCTAAAACAGTATAAGTGCCCATAAGTCGATGAAGAAGGACCAGAATAACTGACGAGAGGACATTCCAACCAAACTATACCAAGGACCAGCGCGGAATTAATCCAGATGACCAAAAAATATATGGAATCCGACCAGAAGAAGACGCCAACCATTCCCGAAGCCCAAGACTGAAGAAGGAAGAACCGACATCAACCCATTACACCACTTGGACGACTGACAATACATCTTTTATCTACTAACGTTGAGTATTGCTGAACTTATTGATTTATAAAAAAGACAAATTCTCTTTCACAAAATTATAACTAAATGATAAAACTCTCACTATCACTGAAGGTATTTTCAAGGATTGATAAAATAAAAAAGTAACTTTGTAAACACTGAATGACCAAATGATAACCTATGTATACACCAACGACACTGTCACAATTCAACACCACAATATTTAATTTATAGTAAACCTTGTTTAATTTTAATGATCACGTACTTTAAATGGTATGTTCTAATTTTGTTATCTTGTTAGATAAACCTCTGTTTCGTACTTAAAAGAACCCTATAGGCAGATTTATTTTTGTAAAATAATAACCACACTGTCTTGCAGCTAATATAAACATTGTACTGCCAACCCAGCGATCCGCTGATTGAGCGAATATTGCCGAGGCTAAAATCATTGTATAAAATTATTAATTTTATGAAGCGTTAACAAAAAATAACCAGTCAAAAGCCTAATAAAAGAGTGTGTACCGATAACAACTGTCCATTGTTTACTTGTAAAGAATATTATGCATGTTTTGTTTACTAGCAGTGGGTCAACATAACCAACGTTATCTCAAGTTGGCAACACGTTTTCCCCCACTCAGATGAGAATCAGTAACAAGCCAGACGGCGAGCGATTCGAATTTACAATAGTGCAATATCAAACTATACAAATAAAAACTTTTAATTGTTTTCATGAAAAACAATTTGGCGCCTATCCGGAATTACGAAAGAGTGAGAAGCGACAGGTAAGGCACACAGGCTACCAGACGCTTCCGAACGACCCCATTTACGTTCGCAAAACACATTACGAAAACTTCCAATTCCAAAAATAAACTAGATAAGACACATACACATAAACAGAAAGGAAGGGGTGGTTACAATATTGATAGTATATTCGAGTATTTGCAGCAATATTCACACAAGTAAAAATGCAGTTTACGTAAAGGGAATGGCAAAGTACATAATTCGTCCCAAAGTACACAAAACGAACAAAATTGGCACCAACTGAATTGTTACCACGTCAATAGTAAAAGTGTTAAGACAACAAGGCTCAAGCAAACTGGCTACTCTATTTAAAATATCGGTATGGAGAACCATACATGACTTCCATATTCTAAGATTTATATTTAAAATCATTTTCAGCCAAACAGCCAGGGAAGGAATTTTAACAAAAAAATACTTCTTTGTTGCCAATAACGTAGTACACATATAAAAAAAAATTATCCCCTCCCCCTTCAACTATAATTTTGATTTATAGAAAATTACCCCCAGCCCGTTCAACTAGCCTCTACATTTATAGATATTTCATCTATGTTTCTACAGTGGATTATTAAGATCTTATCAGGATACTTTATCAAAATTAAGTACTTTACTCATGTTACAACAAAAAATGTTTCAGGTAAACTGCCCTTTCCCCGTAACCGATCTTCACCAAAATCAACAGACATTGAGTTCTCTATAGCTCAGGCACATATGTAAGAAATTATTTGATTCTGTTTGAATTTACGGCAGTTATGGTTCGTCATATAAAAAATTACCCATGTTAAAACATACAACATGAGATTTATAAAACATATCTAAGATTTATATTTAAAATCATTTTTGAAATAAAATATTTTCATAGAACCTACTAACGCTGGGGAAATCTGAGGAGCCAATCAGAGTTGGGCCTACCTGTCACTCTGCTGAATTTGGTGGAAAGCCCTGTCACTGTCGTCAAAGTATCAGCCTTGACAGGGTCCTCTTTTTCTGCAAAATGGGAGAGGCTTGAGATGGAGTGAGTGACATGGTCCCCACCTCAATGAAGAACCCATTGTTTTATAAAAATATATTTAAATTTTGAAAACTGAAAATTCTTTTCTTGTTGTAAATATTTATATTTTATAATCAAAATGACTTTATTTTTGTTACCTGGCAACAAAATTATTTTATTTTAAACAATTACCATTGTTTCAAAAAGTTTAAATAAATTTTCAAGTACTTTACTCTTGTTAAAACGTAAAAGGTTGCAGGTAAACTACCCCTTTCCCTTAACCGATCTTCACCAAAATCGAAAGTCCTTGAGATCTCTACAATTCAAGGATGTATGCAAAACATTATTTGATTCTGTTTGAATTTGTGGCAGTTATCGTTTGCCATAAAAAAAAACGTTTCTGGTAAACTACCCCTTCCCCTCAACCGATCTTCACCAAAAACAATAGGTCTTGAGTACTCTACAAATCAGAGCTGTATGCAGAAAATTATTTTATTCTGTTTGAACTTGCGGCTGTTATCGTTTGCCATAGAAAATACACTTGTTAAAAAAACGTTGTAGGTAAACTACCCCTTTCCCTTAACCGATCTTCACCAGAAACAACAGCTCTTGAGACCTGTACAATTTAGGGCTGTATGCAAATAATCTTTTGATTCTGTTTGAATTTGCGGCTGTTATCGTTTGCCATAAGAAATACCCTTGTTAAAACATAAAACGTTACAGGTAAACTACCCCTTTCCCTTAACCGATCTTCACCAAAAACAATAGGTCTTGAGAACTCTACAATTCAGGGCTGTATGCGAAACATTATTTGATTCTGTTTGAATTTGCGGCAGGTATCGTTTGCCATAGAAAAAAATCTACAGATAGACACACAGACAGACAGACAGACACACAGACACACACACAGACACTTTTCGGAAAACGACTTTTTTTCATGTTTTGAGTGTAGTAGAATCAGAATCTGCAATAATCTCGAACACGATTTTTTTTGCCATCACCATACTTCCATTCCTTAAGGAATATGGAAGTAAAAATATGTAGAAAGTGAAAGCATCACAAGCAAATTATAAAGTGTATCCTAATGGAAAGCCGAGAAAGAGATATCGTTATTTCTTAAATTGTAACAGATAATAGTACCAAACATTCCCTAACTAGATGATGGTAATGAAGATGGTGTTAATAATTACCCTATTTTCAGCAGTTAACGTTTCAAAAACAGAAAACCTAAAAACCTCTCGTTGCGGTGAGAAGTAAGACAACAGGCAAACTATAGATGCAATAATTGTTCACATGTTGTCAGTAGATAACCGTTAGCTGACTGTAAACACATCATTTCTACGGTATTTGTTGTCTTTCTGTGCTATATAAAGGTGCCAGTCTGTCTATTAGCCGATATTCTGTAAGTACGAAATTTTATGAGAAATTGTAAGTTTCAAATTGAAAAAAAAATACAGATACTATTTGCACTGCAATAAAATGGCGACAGCGGTGTTCGTACTAAATGGTCACAACGACACTTGTCGGTAACGTCACTTAATCAAGAAGTGACAACAGGCTGTGTACGAAGCGAACCGCGACACTGATTGCTGGATTGGATTTGCCTGCTGTATATACTAAACAGTGGTCTGTTCACTGTAATTTGGTTGAGAGCTTTCAGACGTTTGCAAATCCTACGCTTTCTCCTTTACTCCACAGCGTGAGAAGTGGGTATAGTTCAGCTAATGTGGACATTAGTGTTCGACAGCACACACACACACACACACACACACACACACACACACACACACACACACACACACACACACACACACACACACACACAAAACACTCGGCGCGAGTATATACGATTATATACGAATGCATGTAACTTTTTAACTTGAGAACGATAGCCATTTGTGAGGTTTCCCTCTAATCAAATGTTCTCTAGTTATCCCTGAAATAAAATTATATTACACATTAAGTAGCCATCAACGTACAAAGCTTAACACTTTATAGAAGGTTAAATTTCAAAACACGGTTATTCCACATTCAGATGTTTCACTTTCTAAAATAAAATCTTTATGTGTTTTTGTTTTCCAATTTTTCATCTGAAAATTGTCCACCGGTCATTCTCAATTATCTTCCAAACTTTCAATACCGAACTACTTAAGGTATTCTTTCATTCCCTCTATTCTTCACATTTTGCCGCACCATCTTAACCTTTTTGTGTGATCCCGCCTACTGTCTTTTTATCTTCTTGTTTCTAGTTTTTCTCTTCTAGATCAGCCGGTCAACTCAAGGAATTTATTTCAACTGCATTTGAGAATGTTAACCTCGTATTGCTAGTTCATTGCTCTTACCTCTGCCCTATATAACACTGTACTTTATACGACTCATTCACTTTTCAAGTGCTTAACTCATATTAACAATCCTTTTGAACCACGATACTCATAGTTGCAAATCAATAATTTTAATTTTGTTAGACCTGGTACTAACTTACTCGTAGGCATAACATTTTTTGCTCATATTTATTCATTGTCACAGCTTACCCGTATGTAAACCAATCAACTTACTTCCCGATGCCAACCTTTCTCCTTAAACGGGAGCCCGATCGAATGGAAACGGTCTGTGAAGTACCTGATCGTCACTCTTGACCGGTACCTTACCTTCGCAGCCCACGTCTCACAGTCACTGCACCGAGCTCGCGGAGTTAAAGTCAAGTTTTTTCCCTTCCTATCAAATCAAATTTCAGTGCCTGTGCGCACTAAACCCTCTACCTACCTGCTCTTTCTTAGTGTCACCCTGATACACGTAGCGCCCGCATTCTGGTCCCTACGTCACTGCGCTCTTGGAAGCTTTCCAATCCCGCACCCTCCGTTACATCTCCGATTCTTCCTGGCACGTCCGAAATGACGTTATCAGGAGAGGGTTGAAGGTCCCTTCCGTCGATGAATTTGTCCGCTCCCTTGCGCTCAAACGTTTTACACGAGCCTCGACGTCGTCCTAACCTCACCTCCGCCACCTTAGGTCAGACGAAGGCCCACCTCCGCGAAGACATAAGCACCCCCGAGCCTTGGTTGATGGCTCCCCCCCCCATAAACACTCTTCTGCCCCACACCGCCACCCTTACGACGCTTGACCATCCCTTTCCCTTTAAATAATCACTCAAAGTATACAAATTATTTCTTTCCTTTCAAGAAATAAGAAAGTAAGAATAATACTACCCATCGATCCATTCCTTCTTCGTCCGTTTGAATCCATAAAATAAAAGGCGTTGCAAATCATTCTGCGGTTCATAACTTCAACAACAGTCTCCATCCCTCTAAACCAGGAGGACTCATCCTTAAACCAGCACGTGGCTACTCTGGATAACTGTAGCATCAGACAGTCATCGGGTTTGCAACCAGTGCCTCTACGATTCGTCACGGTTCGATACGGTTCGTCAGCTACTGCCCCTACGATTGAATTGGATTGACTCATATTAGTAGTCACTGAAGGAAAAAAATTCAAATTAAGTGGCTTCTACGAGACTTTTTGCATAAAGCTAGATAAAAGGGTAAGAAACAATTTAAAAGAAAAGTTTACATACATTCCGTCGCGGTTTTTCGAAAAAGAGGAGGGGGAGGTACAAAAAATTAGTTTGTTTCAATTATCTTGACAAATAACAAATTTACGAAAAAAGACAAATTACAACAATTAAATAGCATTAAATTCTCTACAAAAAAGCTATTTACCATTTTTTGTCAGGCTCATACTTTGTGAGAAAAATGGAATTGAAATATTATGAAAAAATTGATTGTCGGAGTCCGCCCCGATGTGCGTGGAAGGCTAATTTTTTCTGACATTGCAACATACAAATTTTAATAAAATCCATTATAATAGTCGTAGAGACAAAAATCAAAAAGAATTTTAAAGCTAAATGTTTGCACTTTTACATAAAATGAAAAGAAAATAATTAAATTATTAATAAATACTTAAAATAAAGTAATAACTTGCTTGTTTTTTATTTTTTTCAACTAATGCATAAACATATTAACAATTTATTAAAAATGTTTTTACATTAAAAAAAACTTCACAATATAAACTTTACATATATAGGTTTTTGAAAAAATAATAAAAATTAGTTTTGATTTATTGGCATAAAATGAGCGAGTTATAAAATTTATCTTTTTTTTGAGTTCGCAAGTATACATCATTTTCTTAACTTAAAATTTCTACAGAAATTTTCAAAATAAATATTTCTTAATAAAATTATGAACACGTATTGGTCAAAGTGTCTTCTATAAGACTGCGGTGTAAAGAATTGTTAAAATTTAGTTAAATTTTAATAAATGTACTTTTATTAATAAATGTAAAAATATGTCCATTGCGCGTGTTAATATTAATAGTTAAAAACTAAAAAAAAAATATTAATATGTAACTATTGTACGTAAAACTAGAATATTTGAGGTTTCTCTTCTACATAGTGAGAATTTATATCCGTGCATGGGCATAAAAAGAACAGATCCTGAAAGCTGAAGAATTTTAGGGAGAGCGAGGACAGCTGGTACATGCGCCAATTCAATATTGAATGTTCCGTGAGTTCGATACTATTTTTTATATTGTATTTTACTGGAAGTTCAATTCTATGTTTTAAGATTTGTGTTAGTAATTTTGATATTTTATAATTTGGTGCGGTTCTAGCGTTTTTAAAGGTCTGATAGGTTTATTGATTTTGTGTAATTTTATTAAAGAATTTAATTTTTGTGCACAAGGATTATCCATTTTATATTTAAAGGAGATTTTAGGATTTATGATTTGGGTACTATTTTTTAGTATATTTGTTATTTGTGTTTGATATTTGTTTGTGGGATCTTTATTTAATGTTATGGAATTATTACTAACTATAAATTCTTCTGTTTTATCTGTGTTTTCAATGTTATTTTATTGTCAAAATCTTCAATGATTTGAAGAAAAACAATTTTTGAATATATTTATAAAGTGCATTTTTTAATAACATTTTTATTATAATGCGTAATAAATAAGTAAAAATTATACATAATAATATATACATAAATGAATAATAATGAGTTTTTAAACTTATATCCCTGAAAAAATTGCATGTCTATTAAATAAACATGTATTTTATGTAAAAATCCACCTTGTGAAAAATTTGGCCAATATTGAATTAATTTTTCTACTAAAAGTATCGCCCTGACAAAAAAATGTTAATAACTTTTCTTATGCAGAATTGTATGCTCTTTCTTTTTGGTATTTTGTATTTTTCTCATAAATTAAAATTTTTAAAGATAATCACGAAAAATAAATTTTGTGTACCTCCCTCTCCCTTTTTTCGAAAACCCGCGACTGAATTTTTGTAAACTTTTTTTAAATTCTTTCTTACCTTTTTTTCTAGCACTATGCAAAAAATTTCGTAGAAGCCACTTAATTTCCAATTTCTATTTTTTTAGGCTTCAGTGACTGTACTATATATGAAATAGGCCTAATTACAAGAAATTTGATATATAATTTTCTACATCAATTAAATAATAACTTATAGCTTTAATCATTGCATTTAGCTTACAAACTCCTTATCTACTGTAACCCTCTTTTTTTTGTGTGGGAGTTTTTTTTTAAGGAAAAAAGGGGTTACTTAATATTTAAGACTAGGCTGAGGGCCTAGAAGGAAGCATAAAGTGTGCTGGGTCCAATGAGACGGAACTTGCAATTAATACTCTCTGTTAACAAGCAAGATAACAACCTTTATTGGGGCCTAAACGATTACACATAATTTGACATATACGATACATATAAATCACAGATACAATTATATGTATATATTTACAGGGCCAATGGGCAACCTGTATAGTTTCATCAAAATACAATAACCCCCAAAAATTACTCAAAAGGCAATTGGCTATCATAATAAGAAAATACAATTTATAAATTTAAAATGCCTTGTGAACAGCCTGTAAGTTTCATGAAAATACAATAAGCACCAAAATTACTTAAAAGGCAATTTGCCATGATAATAAGAATATACAATTTATAAATTTAAAGAAAATAACCTGGATTGGCCCGGCCGCTGACATGTTCCACACGGCATCCGAAAAGGCAATTAACCATTACAAAATTTAGGAAAACCCCCCAAAGCCTGACAGGGTAGTAGAAAGCTGGACAAGAGCCAGACCCGACATAAGGTAATATGTCCGGTGCTTGCATAGATTTGCACAAACAGGTGACTACCCCTTATATTAAAAGTAACCTGACCTAATTGCGGATAAAGGAAAACTCCCAACCCTTTATGAAATAAAGAAAATAATTATGTGCGAAAAAACCCGAGATTATAATCCATACTAGAGCAGCCGGTCCAGATCTACATGTTACATACTGCACCTACCTACTTAACTAACATACCAGCACCCAAACTTCTACAAACCATTCAGTACCAAGGTAAAAATAATGTATAGCATAAAAAAAAATTAATGAGCGCTGGTCACATGCCAGCGAACGGGCCTACAATTGCTCTCTAGACTAATTACACCTCAAGGCAATGTTACAAGAAAGTTTGCATGCAAAATTATGTCCAGCAGGGCACGTGCACAACTGAAATGGTTTAATGCTGTAGTAAGTCAATTAGGTAGAACTTGAGTTTTTGTAGATGGTTAACGCACGATATCTGTTGTCTTATACAGAGGCCAAATTTATTTAAACATTGGATGAATATCACCTTGTTTATGCAGATTATTCCCAGGTGGACTTCGGTCTTGCTCTACAGTCAGTCGGTCATAATGAGGGTGGTTACAGTCGCATCCTTACTGTTTTTTTCCTCCGGCAGGCGAGAAAGGAGAGTCTGTGTGTGTGTCGTCAGTTCAGGACATGGTAGAGGATGGAATTTCTACCATGCTAGGATCAAGTCTCCGTCGCTCCGGGAGCCCTAGGCATGAATAATAATTAATTCGCTGACAAACTAAATCATTCCCGAGCATAACACACACATGTACAACTGCCCCACCTTGTATTGACAAAATCAAACATGAATCAAACACTTGCCACCCTTGACTATTTCCACTGAGTTCTTTATAAATAGGTGTAACTTTCTTTCTTAAATTAATAATTCACACACAAGGCCTCAATGCCTCATTATTTGGTTTAATTTATAACGCAGCCCTACATGCGTATGCAAGGTTAACGTTCTTCGACATGTTATAAGTTTAAAATGGACACGTGCTCTCGCAATCACTTCATCACAGTTCCCCAGAATTACATAACTTTTACACCCCTTTTCACATGGGCAATTACTATTACTAAATACATATGTATAAGGCTGTTTCAGTGGTTAAATAAATCAAGATATATGACAATGAACATACTTTAGGTCACACGCACACGAGCCATGCTTATCAACCATTATCCGTTCACATCTACGCCAATTATTATTTAAATTTGTACCTTTTACAAGCAAATTAATAATATATATATATTTTTTTTTACTTACCGGAGGTCTGTAAAAGTCTACCTACTCATGATAGGATAGAAAATACAAGAATTAACCAAACTCAGTCTGCCGAAGGAAAAAGGCTGTTTACACTTCTGTAGATGGCGACCAACTGAAAAAATTTGCAATCGGCAGAGCCGGATTAGAGAATACAATTCCCTGCTTCCGCTAACAGATGGCGCGAGCGTGCAGTAACGCTAAACACGGCGCTAGCTGAACATCGCGAAATAATAAATTATGTTTTTATACTGTCGCCCGGTTTCTTTGAGAAACCGCGGCACACTACGCTTTGACGAACAAGTCGTTTTGCAGTATACAAGACTCTAATTCTGCTAATTTGACGGTACCCTAAATCCGTGATATATTATTGTCACAACTTTACAGACTAAATCTATCTATGTCTTACTGGCTCAAACGTTAGGTTGACTAATGTACCTATGGCCACTAGAATCCAGATTGTTTGATTTACAAGCTTAATGATTAGGGACAACGTAGTTTCAACTATTGTTTATATTTCGTTGCATATCGCTTAATGATATTCACTAATGCCTCTCTTCTATTGGATGCGGAAACCTACGACATGTTGCAATTATGAACTTGGACGCGCGCGGAAACGGCAGTCGATTCAAAGGGCTACTCCACAGTCCGTAACATGATTAAATACTTCTCTGAGTCCACTAAGAAGTCCAAATGGCATGATTTTAGACTGGAAGATGCCACTTGGTGTAGAGAAAGCTGCTTTTCCTTTGCCTTCTTGATGAAGACTCACTTGCCAATTTCCACTCTTCAGGTCCAGTGTGGAAAACCACTGAGCTCCAGATAGCGTGTCGAGTGTACCGTCATCGCGAGGTAGTGGATAGTAATCTTTCTTTGTCACGTCGTTCAACCTCTAGTAATCTACGCAGAAACGTAATCTACCGTCTCCTTCGCTACGAGAAGACCAAGCACCTGACGAAGGCTCGTTTATTTCCTCTGTCAACATGTCCTGTACTAACCCAGACATTTCCTCTTGTTTAGATAATGGAGGCCTTTGAGGAGGTCAGCGTATCGGTGTTGTGTCCCCGGTATTGATGCGATGTTGTACAAGAGATTTTCTTCCCAATGACTGGCCCCGGACTGCAAAAGCATCTTTAAATTCATGTAAAAATCGTCTGAGATCTTTTACCTCACCACTTGAGAGATTGTCAGAAGATCTGTTCAACAGTTCCTGAAGTTTCCTAATAATTCCTGAAGTGTCCGGAGCACTGGATCTTTGTTGCGTCATTCCGGCTATCTAGCCACAGAGACATTTTATCTAGGTTCGTATTGCTTTGTAAAGTGACAGTCTGATCCAAAATATTAGCTACTCTAATAGGTACATTTCCAGTTTCATCAGGTTTTACTAAACTGCTGGCAATCAGTATGCCCGGTGTGCTGACTACCTGGGGTTAGAATATACAGTAGTGGTTGCCCATAGTATCTATCTCTGTTCTAACCATGATGATTTTTTCGGAGTTTGGCGGAATAGTTACGGTTACTTGATTTATCACGTCCATTGACTTTTCTGACGTATTTATTGTGGAGAGCAATACTTTCTCTTTCCCGATTCTCAAAACATTGTTTTTGAAGTCGACTATAAAACTATACGCGTTCATAATGTCCACACTAGAATTGCTTCATCGACAATGTCTGGAACAAGTAGGCTGATGATCAAACTTAAGTCGACCAAGGTGTAAGTGTATCTCCACTTTTCCAAACACTTTTACAGGCCGTCCAATAGCTGTTCGCAAGCTGCAAGAGTACCAGTTTGACTTGAGATTTTTTACCATATCAGAGCGCATAATGGAGACTGGTACCTGAGTCAAAGTTAATCGAGGTTGGCCTTCCTTGAACGAATCCGGTAACTACTAAGCTCCGCTATGTTTCAGAAGTGTAGAAATTGCTTATTGTCTAGGGGCTTCATTCCCGCAGTTAGTCAGCACACGCCCCGTTGTACTGACTACTGCTCGTTTTTCTGCTGCTGAACTCTAACCCGACAATCTCGTTGTAGATGTCCAGGTTTCACACATCTACAACACTTCGGTCTTCCACCCTTTCTTCCTTTATTCTGTGGCGCCGATTGTTGGGCCTCTATTCATTGTTCTTCCTCTTCGTCTTCCATGTCATCGCGATCTTTTAGTGAGCTCACTTTATGATTTGCACAACCAGACGCTGACTTGGCGGCCTCAAACTGTAAATAATGTACCAACGCGTCCGCACTATTCTGGTGTCCTGCCATTCGTAACGCTTGGTGTAGACGGTTTATGGTATCTCTGACATCATCAATAAATGTCTGCATCGCAAACCTGATTCGAAAATCTTCTGTTGTTTAGGATAGGCCAGTCTAATCAGTCTGTCGGAGCTTGCTTCAAACTATTGAAGACTCTCGCCGGAATGTTGTCGCCTTCCTCTCAATTGAGTACAGTACACATTTCGCAACGTACACATTTAATTACAACGTACACTACTCTTCTACAAAGTGTGTTCTATTTCCACCGCTATACGTTCTGTCGTACCTCTGACCCTCTGTTACGACGGTCTAACGCATAGTCGTGTTGTTAAGTGGAAACAGAATAAGACATTAATGAAGTCACTAATTAGCAGCTTTATTTAGTCACAAATAACAATTTGAAATCAACAAGGTTAAGTGGTCATTAATCGTGAGAACGGTTCAGACACCGTGTGAAATTTTGCCATAGCTGCCATAATTTGCTCAGCGTAACATCCATAATTTGCATAGAGAAGGTTTAATATTATACCTAACCATTGGTGTAATAATATTTATAAAAAAGTGTGCGCTTCATAAAAAGACGCGTAGGTTGAAAGTGATGATGAAACCGACGCGCCGGCCAGTCCAAAGTTGTCAGAAACAGTTTCCAACAGGAATTGCAACGGGCAGCAGTATAAAACCCCAGCGCGCGACTCACTTTCTCTCACTATCTCACCTAATAGTAAGAGGAATCCACGCATCTCGACACCGTAAACTTTACGAAGTTATAGTAATGTTTCGAATAGTAGTCAAATACTGAAGTGCGATGGAACCGGCAGAACGTCGGTGCAGTTATTAAAGAACGAGTGATTTAAATAAAAGACTGTATTAATGAAGCTACAAGAATCATAACTACGTAGAACGTCTAGACAGCAACGAGGGACAAGAAAGAAGAGGACGAGGAACTAGACATCTACGAGAGGACGCAGGGACAGCCCAAGCAGCTACATCCAGCCGTTCATCATCAAGACTAGAGGTCCACGTCAGAACTCAGCATCCAGACGGAGCGAGGAATTCAACGACGTAGAGACAAGAGGAGCTGATACCGAAGAGGATCATCAAACTCGAGAGTCCGGATGACGTTAACAACAATTTAAATGGGTGCAGGAAAAATGCAGGTGAACTCGAACATGTATTTAATATTATAAATGACCCTGAAGTCTATCACCAAAAGCTCTAGTTTCCATATCCAAGTTTACAGAACATTAATATATTTTTTAATTGGAACAATGAATAAATAATTGTTAGAAATATAGATGAGAATAGAGAATATCGTAATAAGTAATCTCATAATTAAATGGTCAAGAAAGAACCATAGTTTATTATATTTTGTAATAAATTAGATGAATAATTTTTAAATATGAGATTTACGTAATGGTTAATTAATTGAGACATTAAAATTAGAATAAATTAACGTAAATAAGATTCTCTATTAATATTTTAATTAATATTTGAATTAATTAAAAGTTTCATTTACGTGGTATACATTGAAAACCACACTTGTAAAGACTAGATCAATATTTAAATGTGATACGTATTAATTACGTTTCCTATTATATTTATATGTGTTATATGTATATGTCTGTGTACTATTTCAGGTCATATATAATGCACGTGTGTATATACTATATCTTAGAAGTATAAGAAATCAGAGTTAAACACATTATGAGTATATTATATTCGGGTTGAATATAAGGGTTCATATAACAAGAAACCCACATTGAACAATTTAAATAACATGACAATTTGCGATTTTTGAATAAATCAAATGAATATGCTTTTCTTGAAACAGTCGTACTAATTTCACAACCAGAACTCAATCCTCTGTACTCTTTACTTGTAAATTAAAACTTATAACTTTATACACGCGCTTATCCACACTCAATCAACGACCAAAGCCTGCGACCCAGCCGGGGAACATCAAGGTAAATACTGCTGAAGAAGAGTGAGTATACCTCCGAGACGTGGGTAAGTGCGCGCATACGAGTAATAGCGTATGTGTAAAAAGTAAGTGTATAAAAATAACGTTGTAATATATGTGTATATATATATATATATATAGAGAGAGAGAGAGAGAGAGAGTTTATATACGACTAAAATGGCAGATAAAAATGAAAGTAGTCTAACAGTCTAAGAGTCTGTCAAAATGTGGTGGTTGCCCAAGGGCTTTTGGTTTTTTCGAAATCTTCTGAAGAGGTAAGTGAAATAGTATCGGGGACCTTCTTATTAGTATCGCTACAACATCGTTGTTTTTTAGTACATAGCGGCTACACTTAAGTGAGTCTTTTCAGCGATTCGTCTTAAAATTTGATTTAATTACGACATTAGTGCACGTATTTTGCAACATTGCTAATTACTAATTTAGCGACTGTTTTTGTGTTTGGTATTACAGCACGTTATCGATATATGTGTACTACAGAACAATACTAAATATGATGCCTCTCTTTACTGCCTTGTCTTTATTGCCTTATTTCTCGTTTCTGCAGAGTACGTCAGCATAGACCGTATTGATGATTTATATATTTTCACCTTTTATGTCCTGTGTAAGACACTAAATCATATGTTCCGGGCCTTCTTTTATTAGATACGTACACTCGGAAGTTTCTGTCTAAATTATCATAGCTTATAACCAGCACTACAATTTATTTTATTCTCATTACCACTGGCTCAACTGGTTTGTTAATTAGGTGACTCGAAGGATAAGGATGTACTTTGTTGTGAGGATGAAGGTAAGGATACAGGTTTTTTTAGATATAAAGAGTTCGATTTCTCATGTAGTTTAGTTAACCAATAATAAGTAATTGTTGATCAGTGTAATTTTAAGACAGTAAGACACAGAAGACTAGTTTTTAATTCTGGGTACCTGTATTGCAGCGTCGTACACAATTTAGCATGTGGCATTAACGTGAGAAATGTAACAGACTGTAATATCACAATAATTTATTAAGGGTTGACCATTGTAAGAACAACAAAAGCGACAAGAGATATAAAACGGTACAGTTCACATGTAACTAACATATATAATAAAGGCTGCACCACCGTGAAATACTAATTCAACATGTTTACGTATGAAGTTTTATTTACAATGGTTTGCTCTATCAGACGTCAACAAACGTCACTTTTGTTGTAAATGGTGATCACCAACACCTACTTCGTTTTCCATATGCACTAAGTTACCATTGACATTGACATTTGTCCCCATCACCAGCATTAGACTAACGTATAAACATTACGTCACCTCACAGCTGAAATAGGCAGCGTTTATCACGTTCAGTCACAAATGTTATGTGTTGAACTCGGTCATACTATTCATCGGTGTGTGCATGTGTGTGTTTGTACGCGTGCGCGTGTAACGTTATTTTACAGTTCCTTTCCTTTATGTACGCAAACAACTTTGTTATATTATGTCTTGGTTATTTGCGTCGTGTTTATTAGGCAATATAGCCTACTGATCGCCAACTCTCGATAGTACATTAACATACGGTAAAGTTGTACATAGGGTTCCACAGACTTGTTCGTTTTCCACAATTCATTTGCCACCTTCTTCTGTCCGTCAGTTCATTTTTATGGAATTTACTGCAACTCCTTTCCTTCACCATACCTAGGCCTACCTCTACATTATTCCTCGTCTCTATTTTCTTCGTCTGTTGATCAGACACACTGTTGGGCATTGTTAGTTTTCCATTTACATGATTTGTCTACACCAGTAGTTCCCAAACTTTTCAGTCAGCGAACCCCACAAAATTAAAAATTTCACGGACCCCGTCTGAGTTATGAAATAAAACAAACAGTAAATATGATACTAACTCTTATATTTTAATTAAAATTTATTAAAATCATAATTCTCTTAACTTGGAAAATGATAACATTAATGATATAAAACATAGTTTTATAATGTCTGACATTAAGTCACTCTCGACATCAAGTTTATTTCTTAACTTTGCCAACCTCTGCACTATCTTTCCAGCCACACGTGTCAAAATCCAGCTATTTAGGCGTAAAACCAGCTACACGGAAAAGCATTCTGCTTAGATACAGTGCTTATAGGTGGACTAAAACAGCGCGATTAGTTCTGCGTTGGTGCGGCGCTCTAGTCAGTTCGGCTGACAAACAGATCTGCTACACGACATGATTTAAAGACATTATTAAAGCCGTCAGTTTGAAATTACTTTTACAATTACAATTAGTTTTAGCCCCCAAATATACTGGAATCTTTTACTAATTGTTTTAAGATTTACAATTTAGATTTTAGACTAAAAAAGAAATTGGAAAAAATTACGGTATATTCTATTTTTCTTAAAAGTGTCCGCGGACCCCACTTTGGGAACCACTGGTCTACACTGTATAAATTTACGAGCTTCTATTCTTCCGATCATGCTTCCCACCATTCTAGTGCTTCTTTTAATTTTCTCCTTACGCATGTGTTTCAGATTTGTAACTTTACGTTATCTTTGTACATACCCCATTTCATGTGTTTAGATTTTAGCTTTGTTCCTGATTGCATAAAGTTCAGTAAGAGTACACTTCAGATTATTCTGTAAACGTCTCAACACTATTGAATCTAAGTCTTTAATCTATGCACTTAGTCGTTCGAATCTTTGTCATGGTTAACTGTAATTCTGCTCATAATAAATAATATCTCTTTGTATTACACAGTTAATGTCAATATATATTCCTAAATATATAGAGCTTCTGTCATATTTCATCACATTAATGTTATTACAATATCGACAGATAAAGCATATACTACTCAAGAGACTATACATATATTATACGCTGATAGATTAAAATTTCTAACCAGTACTTATGATAACGTTTTACCGACTACTAGTAATGACGCAATCATTTACAATTTACGCCGTTGAACTGCCAGCAGTTTGTAGAGGCTAGCTGCGATAAACCTTTCTGATATACTGTTACGGCATTACAGAACAGTCTACGTATTTATCGAACGTTCCAGAGGGATCCAGAATGTAATGCGGTGGTGTACGTGACTCTCGACGCATTCGCGAGACCTTTCTGGAAGCCGCCAGCCGCGCGGACTGTGTCAAGGCCGAAATTAATTACGTTGTACACATTGGCGCTAACACGCATTTGGAATATTCTGGTCTGTGAGCCTTGTATAAATACCAGTACTCAACGACGTTCAGTAGTATAATTGCGATATATTTACAGTGCGGTTCGAGTTATTATCGGGCGATATTACTGTGTGCGTTCAAGTGGTTATCAGTGAAGTGTTTAATAATCGGGCGGAATAATTGTAATACAATTGTGTTTAATATTAGTGGACATTTTATTGCGTATGAACAATTTTTATTTGATTTGTTGTGAGAGATTGTGTTGTTAATTACGAACTGTTAACTGTGAAAATTAAAGCTAGTGATTAGTTGTCGGGATAGCGAGTGGAGGTGTGGTACTAGGTCTTAAATCAACTCTTCAATTAATTGCTCTTTACTTAAAGTTTATTAACATTCTTCTTAACTAGTTAGTTGTTACAGCTTCTATCGAGAACATTTCTAAATGAACTCGTGTTCAAATGTATAGTCAGTAATTCATAAGGAACTCTACTTCAAATGATTGAGTTTTCTTTCAACAGTTAATAAATCATAATGAACTCTACTTCAAACGATTGAGTTTTAATAAACAAATAGTATATCATAATACTTTTACATAACCAAGTAGTGACTCTGTTTTACTCTCAAAAAGATTCTAAGTTCCATAAGACCAAAAGATTCTAAGTTCAATAAGACTAAAAGATTCTAAGTTCAATAAGACTTTGAAATTTTACATGTTCCTTAAATCAAGTATTTGCTAAGTCTGCGAACAATAGTTCACTCACCATTTAGAAGATAACACATTGTAGTAGAGAAGTGTTCTGGCTGAACGAGCGTACGGTACACGGGCCGCGACTGTATAGCGTATGACCGGAAGATCGAATGATCATCTTTGCGGTCTGGACTCGGGTATTTATTGAAATCTGGGGCAGTATGTCTCCACGTGCGCCCTTGAAGTTGTTTACGCAAAACTTGATGGTTGACGTAATATCCAGATAGGTGATGGACAGATGCGGCGTTAACGCTCGTCCGAAAAGGAAGTGTTGTGGCTCTGGTTTGGTAGACAATAACTGAGAGGACAGATATGATGTGATAATTAACCGCTAGATGCTGGCGCGTGTATCCGGGTTGATAGGCCTTGGATTTGACATGTACACTGATTGAATTGCGTCTTGGCGAGCATCTGCGTTTCAAATAAAGAAAACAAAAAGAAATAATAAAAACAGAAGTGGCTCGTGGGAGGCCTGGGCACTACATCACACCTCCCTTTAGAAAAGAGGTAAGTACTTCCGTACTTGGCTCTTTTACTAAGGACCTCAGAGTCTTCTCTTGGTATGTTTACAATTCTCTTTAGTTTAGAGCGTTTTTCTTTATCTCCAAGCATATATATGGTTAATTGCAAAAATAGTAATTCATTAACATCTTGTTATTGTTAAAGCGTGGTAATATTCACTTAAGCCTACTATCATCATATATATTAACATCATATTATTCCATAATATCCATATACCAATAATTATATAGTAATAAATCATCATAGTAGTATTCATGGTAACAATAATAATCATCATAATCATAAACATAGTACATCATCATCACTGGTTCATTGCACATGTAATACATTACAATACATATAATAAAACATACTTCATCTATATCAAATAGAACATAAGTAATCTAATACATCAATAAATTCATAAACTCATAAAATAAACATTACAATTGGGGAATGGCTAACAATTTCTTCTTAATGCGGTTAAGCGAACAAGAATACGATTTCGTAATATAGTACTGAATAAATGAATGAATGATATAGTATTGAATAATGAATGAATGAGATGGCCTCGCTCATAGATAACACCGGTTATAGCGGTAAGATAACAGGAAATCAGCCGGTGGCCTGTCAGCTGAGTACTTGCTTCCAACCACACCGTCGGCGTATGGGTGAGATCGTCTCATCGATATCCTTAATCTACGTTGCCCCTCTAGCACTACCTTATAATTATGTCACTTTTTTCTGTCTTTGTCACTTTTGGCTGTGGCATCTTTTGTATGTGTATATATATGCATTTTTACATTTAATTTTATATCTTAATTTACACCTCACTGAGTGTTTTGTCTCTCTCTCTTCCATATCCACTGTCTGTGTGCTTTGTTATTTAATACATGGTTACATTGTTTACTTATACATTTATACATTTACTTATACATTTATTATTCTTTGTCTTGTGTTGTCATGTTACATTTACTGTTAGTTTAAATTATTTAAATTTTGAATTTTGCTGATTGCTACTTTTTAGTATCTGACACAAAAACCTACTAAGAAGAAATATCAGACACAGCTAGGGAACCCGTGGTTGCCATCCACGTACTCACCAGGTGTGAGCCCTTGGGTTTATTACTCACTTAAACACTTTATACACACAATAGTGCGTTACTGAGGGTCTTTCTAGGCCACTGTCACTATCTGGTTAGTCGTGCACTGCACTGGGTACCGTGCGACGAATGTAGACACGAGGGGTCGACACCTCCTCGAGGGTCTGCTCCTCCTCTGGTTGCGCTGGCGTCGGCCGGTACTCTCCTCGAAAATCCTCCTCAGGTGGGATTAAGCAGCACCGCCGGGTCAGCCTGATGAGTTGCTTGCATATGATGGCGCGTTGCCATATCACCAGTATTATGGTGAAACAGGTGATTAGTCCGATGGTTCCATGTGCGAACCACTGGAGTCTGACAGTCTCATGTTGTAGTCTCTCCGCCCCGAGTCGTTCCAGTTCTGCAGCTATGAGGTCTACAGTTACTTGGTCTGTCTTGCGCTGACGCAGCGTCGTCATTACTGCCTCTAAGTCCTTGAATTGGTTGGTTTGGTTATATGTTTGGAAGACCGTTTGTTCTCGGTCAGTGAGGATTGTTGGGAAGTCGGGTATGACGACATGTTCAGGTTCCAAGGTCATTTTAGTCCGTCCATGAGTATAAGGAAATAGCTCAAAGGAATCGGAATGAAGGTGACAATGCCTGGTATTATTTAGTATACCGGTACCTTTGATGACCTCCGTTCTCACAGTGTTGTTGGCTGGACAGTTCCAGGTGACTCTGGTAGGCTGCGGAAGACTGTATATCCACAGGTTCTCAGAAGGATCTCTGTAGAACACTGGCACCGTGAAGTCTAGTAGTACTTGTCTCGTACAGTGCGAGATGATCTTCTCCGTCTCGGCGAAGAACAGCGAGTACACACACGAAGTGTTACTCCTCCTGTAGAGTGGGTAATCTGCAGGACATACTTTAAAATACTGAGTACTTTCACATTGCAATAGGTGGTGTACTGTTGGCAGACCATAAATTTGACGATCTTTTGATAAAATTAAATAATCAGAGTCAGTACTTAGTTTTACAAACTTTTGCAATCGTTTTACTTCCATATTCCTTAAGGAATGGAAGTATGGTGATGGCAATTTACTTCCATATTCCTTAAGGAATGGAAGTATGGTGATGGCAAAAAAAATCGTGTTCGAGATTATTGCAGATTCTGATTCTACTACACTCAAAACATGAAAAAAAGTCGTTTTCCGAAAAGTGTCTGTGTGTGTGTCTGTGTGTCTGTCTGTCTGTCTATCTGTCTGTAGATTTTTTTTCTATGGCAAACGATAACTGCCGCAAATTCAAACAGAATCAAATAATTTTTTGCATACAGCCCTGATTTGTAGAGGACTCGCGACCTATTGTTTTTGGTGAAGATCGGTTGAGGGAAAGGGGTAGTTTACCTCCAACGGTTTTTTTTATCAAGGGACTTTTTTTTTTTTTTGGCAAACGATAACAGCCGCAAATTCAAACAGAATCAAATAATGTTTTGCATACAGCCCTGAATTGTAGAGTTCTCAAGACATATTGCTTTTGGTGAAGATCGGTTAAGGGAAAGGGGTAGTTTACCTGTAACGTTTTATGTTTTAACAAGGGTATTTCCTATGGCAAACGATAACAGCCGCAAATTCAAACAGAATCAAAAGATTATTTGCATACAGCCCTGATTTGTAGAGTACTCAAGACCTATTGTTTTTGGTAAAGATCGGTTGAGGGAAAGGGGTAGTTTACCTGCAACGTTTTTTATCCAGCGTATTTTTTATGGCAAACGATAACTGCCGCAAATTCAAACAGAATCAAATAATTTTTTGCATACAGCCCTGATTTGTAGAGTACTCGCGACCTATTGTTTTTGGTGAAGATCGGTTGAGGGGAAGGGGTAGTTTACCTGCAACGGTTTTTTTTTATCGAGGGAAATTTTTTTTTTTGGCAAACGATAACAGCCGCAAATTCAAACAGAATCAAATGATGTTTCGCATACAGCCCTGAATTGTAGAGTTCTCAAGACCTATTGTTTTCGGTGACGATCGGTTAAGGGAAACGGGTAGTTTACCTACAACGTTTTTTTAACAAGGGTATTTTCTATGGCAAACGATAACAGCCGCAAATTCAAACAGAATCAAATAATTTTTTGCATACGTCAGTGAATTGTAGAGGACTCAAGGCCTTTAGATTTTGGTAAAGATCGGTTAAGGGGAAGGGGTAGTTTACCTGCAACCTTTTACGTTTTAACAAGAGTAAAGTACTTGAAAATTCATTTAAACTTTTTCAAACAATGGTAATTGTTGAAAATAAAATAATTTTGTTGCCAGGCAATCTGAAAATTTCAGATTTTGTACCACAAAATCTGAAAAGATTATACGATAGTTTATGAAATGGTTAATAATACGTCAGTGGAAGGTGTAATGAGAAATTAGCAGAAATGGAAACCTGGGGAATGTTAACTGTTCTGTAGATACAATTTTGTCAGAATGTTTGGAAATGATCATCAACATTGAAGAAAAAGTAAGCATATTAAGAAACATATGTAAGTACTTATTATAAAAAAATAATGTTTGTTTTTTGATAAAGTCATTTTGATTATAAAATATAAATATTTACAACAAGAAAAGAATTTTCAGTTTTCAAAATTTAAATATATTTTTATAAAACAATGGGTTCTTCATTGAGGTGGGGACCATGTCACTCACTCCATCTCAAGCCTCTCCCATTTTGCAGAAAAAGAGGACCCTGTTAAGGCTGATACTTTGACGACAGTGACAGGGCTTTCCACCAAATTCAGCAGAGTGACAGGTAGGCCCAACTCTGATTGGCTCCTCAGATTTCCCCAGCGTTAGTAGGTTCTATGAAAATATTTTATTTCAAAAATGATTTTAAATATAAATCTTAGATATGTTTTATAAATCTCATGTTGTATGTTTTAACATGGGTAATTTTTTATATGACGAACCATAACTGCCGTAAATTCAAACAGAATCAAATAATTTCTTACATATGTGCCTGAGCTATAGAGAACTCAATGTCTGTTGATTTTGGTGAAGATCGGTTACGGGGAAAGGGCAGTTTACCTGAAACATTTTTTGTTGTAACATGAGTAAAGTACTTAATTTTGATAAAGTATCCTGATAAGATCTTAATAATCCACTGTAGAAACGTAGATGAAATATCTATAAATGTAGAGGCTAGTTGAACGGGCTGGGGGTAATTTTCTATAAATCAAAATTATAGTTGAAGGGGGAGGGGATAATTTTTTTTTATATGTGTACTACGTTATTGGCAACAAAGAAGTATTTTTTTGTTAAAATTCCTTCCCTGGCTGTTTGGCTGAAAATGATTTTAAATATAAATCTTAGAATATGGAAGTCATGTATGGTTCTCCATACCGATATTTCATAATATGGTAACTGTTTTACATTGTATAGCTCAAAGTATCTATTTTCAGCTTTTAGTGGAATGTCTACTATTAGCTTAATCGTATTTTTGATAGCTACTGCATGAACTTTCGCAATCTGGTAGTATACGTACATGTCATTGACATTCGTTCCTGCCAAAAGGGTTGATCCAGCTGGCAATTCGGAATTTACTTCTTGTAAGATTTTACCTAATTCATGCGGTTTTACAAAGATTGAACTAAGACGGGTTTTAGAAGTAGTATCTAAAGCAAGTTGAGTCTGGGTTATCTCTCTTTCTATAGTATTTATAGATAACTCTATTTCTCTAAATAAGGATGATAATTTATTCGAATATTTAATCTCATTTTTTAGTTGGTCTATTTCTCCCCACAATGTAGCGTTCACTATAGTCACGTTTAACAAGGCTTGTTTTGCTATTTCGGCGGTGAGTATGATAGCTTGCGTGTTCTCTTGGACATCTTGTCTTAGATCCTTTATGTATGAGAATAGTAGTTGGCTGTTGTGGATGACGTTCCCCTGGGTTTTGTCCAAGTGTTCCAGTTTCTTTGTTATCTCTTCGAGGTCGTTATTGTCCATTGTGCCGAACAACATCTTCATACCTGAGCCGATTATATTTATAGCACCTCTTCTGTTTCGTTTGGTATGTGGCATAAGAAGTTCAAAGTTACTTAATTTTTCTCTTATATTGCTGGTTATTTCTCGGAATCTGACTAATTCAGCCCACGGAACAATTCTACTTATAACGGTATCGTTCTTGTATGTTTCAAAATGGTCATTCAATTTATCCATCTGTTGTAAAGCGGTATCGTATTTTTCGAAACTGGCAGTGATTATTAACGTCCATTTGTCATCACTTACTATCAGATCGCTTTCCTTAATGAAGACAATTCCCTTGTTTATTTTCATTATTTCGTGTAATGCGCATTTTCCCATAAGAAGGGTTATTATTGCCGCATGCCATGTCAAAGCTGTAAAGGAAACAATAATAATGTGTCAGCGGTTGAATCATTTGCATATATACATTATGTATGAACAACATTATACAAGTTTTACATTTCTCTCTGTCTTGGACGTAAATTGTACGCTGGCGCGTCGGCGTTTCCTGGTGGATCTGGTGACAGAGTTACATCAGGTTCATAATCTGAATCCCTAGCATGCTCACTGACTATGGTATCATCTTCACTGTCAGTGGCTGGTGCGTCGGTATCTATTGACTATGGTATCATCTTCACTGTCAGTGGCTGGTGCGTCGGTATCTATTGACTCCACTGTGATTGGTATCTGTCGGCCAGTTACTGGGATAAGTAATTCATCTTCGCAGTTTGACTCGTTTTCAAGGCCGGTGATGCCGGTAGGCGGTACTTCCGCGTGTGGGTCGTTTGGCGTATCAGCGCTCTGTTGCGGTTTCCGTCTTGTTGATTTTGGGTGTTTATCGCTTGTCGTGGCTTTCTTCAACCGGTTTACGTGTATCACAGCAGTTGTATTTTTGTCCAAGTATATTTTATAATTAAGTTCACTTATCTTTTCAGCAATTTCGTATGGTCCTGACCACGGTTTGCCAAATTTTCTCTTGGGAGTTTTCTTAACTGCTGGATTAAAGATAAACACTTTATCGCCCACTTCGTAATTAATTGTTTTACTTTTCTTATCATATCGCTGTTTGTTCACTTGTCTTGCGTTTTGTGTGCTTTTTATGGCAATTTCTCGAGCTTCTTTTAGTTTATTTGCTAATGACTGCATGTGGTCAGTTGTATCTTCTGTATTTTCACTTACGTGTCGTACGTCTAAATCATCGTCTAAGGGTAAGTTCATTTTATCCCCGTAAAGTAATTCATGCGGACTATAGCCTGTAATTGAATGTTTTGTACTACGGTACGCCATCATTGCGTAAGGTACGTATTCGTCCCAATCACTAGCATATCTATTGACATAATGTGACATCATATCGACAATTGTTCTATGAAGTCTTTCAAGTAATCCATTTGTTTGCGGATGATAGGGGGTAGTTTGAATTTTCTTAATTTTTAACAATCTACACGTTTCCTTGAATAAGGTTGATACAAAGTTTCGACCTTGGTCAGTTAATAATTTCTTGGGTACTCCGTGTCTAGTAATAATACCTTTTACAAATACTTTGGCTACTGTTTCACTGGTTTGATCGGGTATGGCAAACGCTTCACAATATCGTGTTAAATAGTCAATGAAGGTTAGAAGATATTTGTTTCCATTTTTCGTTGTTGGTAATGGCCCTACTATATCGAGTGATACAAGTGCAAACGGTTTTTCGGCTGGTTTAATAATACCCATTGGAGCGACTTTGTAGTCTGTAGTTTTTCGTTGATTGCATGCCAAACAATTAGTTATATAGTCGTGCACATCTGTCTTTATTGTAGGCCAATAATATCTTTCTTGTAGTATAGCTAGAGTTCTTTTAATTCCTTGATGTCCAGAAAACGGTGTATCGTGGTGCTGTTCTATTACTCGGTTAACTAGTGTTTTTGGTATTACTAATTGATTACTGCTGGGGGTACGTATGTAGAGTAGACCGTCGACGTCTTTAAAGTATGGTTCGTCAATACTTTCTTTATTCGTTCCTCTGTTTACAACGTTGGTACAGAATTGGTCATTCTGTTGTTCGTTCAATATTACTTCTCGCGAAAGGTAGGGAATCGTTATTTTGTTTACGTGTCTGCTTAGTGCATCACAATTACTATGCTTTTTACCAGGTTTATGCTGGACTTCGTACTCGAACTCGGACAGTCGTAATGCCCATCTAGTTAGTCGGGAAGAAGGATCTTTTAAACTAAGCATCCATCTCAAGGCGGCATGATCTGTTATAGCAATAAATTTTCGTCCGTACAAATAACATCTAAAGTATTTAGTGGCCCAAACTAAGGCTAGAAGTTCTCTTTCAGTTACAGAATAATTTCTTTCGGCTTTACTTAGCTGACGACTTGCGTATGCGACAGGATGTTCGTGACTATCTTGCACCTGAGATAAGACTGCACCTACGGCGGTAGCTGAAGCATCGGTTGCTAATCGAAATTCCAAAGAGTAATCAGGATATCGGAGAATCGGTTCGGTTTGTAATGCTTGCTTTAGCGTAGTGAATGCTGTATTCTGAGCTTCGGTCCACTTGAACTCTACTGATTGTTTAGTTAGTTCGGTTAGTGGTTTTGCAAGACTGGCGAAATTTGGAATGAACCTACGATAGTAACCTACTAATCCCAGAAATGCTCTAACGTCACGCACAGTTTGCGGTTCGGGGTAACCCTTTACGGCTGATATTTTCTTGGGATCCGGTTTTACTCCCTCACTTGTTACAATGTGTCCCAAATATTCTACTTTTTCTTCACCAAAATCGCATTTGCTTATTTGCATGTACAGATTGGCTTTTTCTAGTCTTTCAAATACTTTTTCGAGTCGGGTCGCATGACTGACTATATCCGGGCTGAACACAATAATATCGTCAAGGTATACTAATGCTTCTATTCCGGTAATTCCTGTTAGCACGCTGTCCATCAAGCGTTGAAAAGTGGCGGGTGCATTCTTCAAACCAAACGGCATACGGTTGAACTCAAAATGGTAACCAGGAATTGAAAAGGCTGTTTTCTCTTTATCATCGTCATGCATCTGTACTTGGTGGTATCCGCTCGCTAAGTCAATGGTTGTGAAATACTTACTTTTACCTAAACAATCTAATGTTTCCGTTATATTCGGTAGGGGATACGCATCACCCTTCGTTACGGCGTTGAGAGCTCGATAATCTACACAAAACCTATGTTTAAGAATTCCATCGGAACCTACCTTCTTAGGTACTACTACAACAGGAAAATTATACGGAGAGTCAGATGGTGATATGATGTTCTTTCTCAACATATCGTCTATCTGCTCTTGCACAGTTGACTTCAAGGCTTCAGGTAATCGGTACGGCTTTTTCTTAATCGGAGGCTGATCTCCAGTGTATATTCGATGTTTTACTCCAGTTAAACATCCTTTATTCCCTGTATCTTCCCCAAATAATTTCGCATATTTCATTAACACAGGATACAATACATCAAAATCTATTTTACTCAAATGACTCAATTTCTTACGTATGACTGGCTCCAAGCAGTCAACACTTACGCGCGCAATATTAACACTTTTTCTATGTTTTATATTTTCTCTATTTTCATCTGTATGCTCACCTGCAGCACTAGCGGTGGCCGAGACATCGTCTCTAGGTTGCGGGTACTCTTCCGCCAACCCCAACAAAATACCTTTTTGCAGCTCTACTCTTTCTTTGCTGCAATTTACTACTTTTACTACGACACTTTTGTCGCGACTATTTACTTTACTTAAAACACGAGCCACGCATATGCCCTGTACGTCGAGCTCACGAGGTTCTACTAGGACAGTGGAAGGTAAGGTTTTACCTATCCGGTCACCTGAGCGACTGATTAAGCTACCGCGAGTGATAAACTCACTCATTGGTGGCAGACTCTGAGAGACAGAATTAACTACTCTCCAAACAGGCTGTGATTTAGGGGTTATCAGAGCTGGCAAGTGTTCACGGGTTTCCAGGTGATCAGTCTGTAGCCCATGAGTTTTTCTGGTGAAGATTGTATTATCTCCACGAAGGCCTAACTCAACTTTACAACACCTATTTTGGCACTGCAAATATCCTTCTCCTAAATTCAGCGAAATTTTGAGTCGTTTCATAATATCTAGTCCCAGTATCCCATCATATGCGGCTAACTACTAAGAATATATGTCGAATTATCATACAAGCCGTTTTACCAATTTTTATATCAATGTCTTGCTCACCGATAATAGATAACTTTTCCCCCGTTATTCCCTGAGCCGTTAAACTAGTTTCGTGTATGGCACGTCTACTAAGCCCTCTCTTAATTATCGAAACGCTGGATCCTGTATCGACAATGAACCTCCATACCTGATTATGTGCTGTAATATGAACAACTAAGTCAGTCGATGGAGTCTCACTACAGGAACAATTTTTTATTACTACTGAGTTTCCCAGTTCGACGAGTGCGTGCCTTCCCACGCCGAACTCTTTTCGTTTGGGGACTTCTGTTTCTTGCGACACTCACGCGCAAAGTGCCCAAACTCGTTACATGAGTAACATTTTACTTGGGACTTCCTATCTGACTTATTGGCATTTCTATTATTGGTCCCGTTACGGTAACGATTGTTGTCATTTTTATTTATATCACGATCGCGGGTTTCCGTCTGAGTTCTATCTCCCTTGTTATCACGAGAGCGACAGTTCCTAGCTATATGGCCTTGTCCCTGGCATTTGTAACACGTCACCGCGGTTAGAAATATATTCTTATTATTATTCGGTGCTCGCTCATAGCGATGCTTATCGGCCTCGGCGGCAGCGACGGTCAAGGCGAATTGTATTGCCTCTTGCAATGTGTTCGGTAACCTATATTTGACTTGTTGGCCTGGTACACCATATAGGCCATTAATAAAAGCAGCTAGCATACGCCGTTCACCCTCCCCATTGAGTATGCGTTGTTCGTTCGGGTTATCTACCTGTAAAATGGTCTTTTCGGCCAATACCCGACATCGGTCAGCGAAAGCTTCAACGCCCTCGTCACGGCGCTGTCTAACGTTCTGCAATGCGGTGTAGTTATATTGATCAAGTTTCTTTATCTTAAACCGATCAAGGAATAAGTTTACTAGTTCTTCATACCGGATGACGGTAACAACAATTTAAATGGGTGCAGGAAAAATGCAGGTGAACTCGAACATGTATTTAATATTATAAATGACCCTGAAGTCTATCACCAAAAGCTCTAGTTTCCATATCCAAGTTTACAGAACATTAATATATTTTTTAATTGGAACAATGAATAAATAATTGTTAGAAATATAGATGAGAATAGAGAATATCGTAATAAGTAATCTCATAATTAAATGGTCAAGAAAGAACCATAGTTTATTATATTTTGTAATAAATTAGATGAATAATTTTTAAATATGAGATTTACGTAATGGTTAATTAATTGAGACATTAAAATTAGAATAAATTAACGTAAATAAGATTCTCTATTAATATTTTAATTAATATTTGAATTAATTAAAAGTTTCATTTACGTAGTACACATTGAAAACCACACTTGTAAAGACTAGATCAATATTTAAATGTGATACGTATTAATTACGTTTCCTATTATATTTATATGTGTTATATGTATATGTCTGTGTACTATTTCAGGTCATATATAATGCACGTGTGTATATACTATATCTTAGAAGTATAAGAAATCAGAGTTAAACACATTATGAGTATATTATATTCGGGTTGAATATAAGGGTTCATATAACAAGAAACCCACATTGAACAATTTAAATAACATGACAATTTGCGATTTTTGAATAAATCAAATGAATATGCTTTTCTTGAAACAGTCGTACTAATTTCACAACCAGAACTCAATCCTCTGTACTCTTTACTTGTAAATTAAAACTTATAACTTTATTCACGCGCTTATCCACACTCAATCAACGACCAAAGCCTGCGACCCAGCCGGGGAACATCAAGGTAAATACTGCTGAAGAAGAGCGAGTATACCTCCGAGACGTGGGTAAGTGCGCGCATACGAGTAATAGCGTATGTGTAAAAAGTAAGTGTATAAAAATAACGTTGTAATATATGTGTATATATATATATATATATAGAGAGAGAGAGAGAGAGAGTTTATATACGACTAAAATGGCAGATAAAAATGAAAGTAGTCTAACAGTCTAAGAGTCTGTCAAAATGTGGTGGTTGCCCAAGGGCTTTTGGTTTTTTCGAAATCTTCTGAAGAGGTAAGTGAAATAGTATCGGGGACCTTCTTATTAGTATCGCTACAACATCGTTGTTTTTTAGTACATAGCGGCTACACTTAAGTGAGTCTTTTCAGCGATTCGTCTTAAAATTTGATTTAATTACGACATTAGTGCACGTATTTTGCAACATTGCTAATTACTAATTTAGCGACTGTTTTTGTGTTTGGTATTACAGCACGTTATCGATATATGTGTACTACAGAACAATACTAAATATGATGCCTCTCTTTACTGCCTTGTCTTTATTGCCTTATTTCTCGTTTCTGCAGAGTACGTCAGCATAGACCGTATTGATGATTTATATATTTTCACCTTTTATGTCCTGTGTAAGACACTAAATCATATGTTCCGGGCCTTCTTTTATTAGATACGTACACTCGGAAGTTTCTGTCTAAATTATCATAGCTTATAACCAGCACTACAATTTATTTTATTCTCATTACCACTGGCTCAACTGGTTTGTTAATTAGGTGACTCGAAGGATAAGGATGTACTTTGTTGTGAGGATGAAGGTAAGGATACAGGTTTTTTTAGATATAAAGAGTTCGATTTCTCATGTAGTTTAGTTAACCAATAATAAGTAATTGTTGATCAGTGTAATTTTAAGACAGTAAGACACAGAAGACTAGTTTTTAATTCTGGGTACCTGTATTGCAGCGTCGTACACAATTTAGCATGTGGCATTAACGTGAGAAATGTAACAGACTGTAATATCACAATAATTTATTAAGGGTTGACCATTGTAAGAACAACAAAAGCGACAAGAGATATAAAACGGTACAGTTCACATGTAACTAACATATATAATAAAGGCTGCACCACCGTGAAATACTAATTCAACATGTTTACGTATGAAGTTTTATTTACAATGGTTTGCTCTATCAGACGTCAACAAACGTCACTTTTGTTGTAAATGGTGATCACCAACACCTACTTCGTTTTCCATATGCACTAAGTTACCATTGACATTGACATTTGTCCCCATCACCAGCATTAGACTAACGTATAAACATTACGTCACCTCACAGCTGAAATAGGCAGCGTTTATCACGTTCAGTCACAAATGTTATGTGTTGAACTCGGTCATACTATTCATCGGTGTGTGCATGTGTGTGTTTGTACGCGTGCGCGTGTAACGTTATTTTACAGTTCCTTTCCTTTATGTACGCAAACAACTTTGTTATATTATGTCTTGGTTATTTGCGTCGTGTTTATTAGGCAATATAGCCTACTGATCGCCAACTCTCGATAGTACATTAACATACGGTAAAGTTGTACATAGGGTTCCACAGACTTGTTCGTTTTCCACAATTCATTTGCCACCTTCTTCTGTCCGTCAGTTCATTTTTATGGAATTTACTGCAACTCCTTTCCTTCACCATACCTAGGCCTACCTCTACATTATTCCTCGTCTCTATTTTCTTCGTCTGTTGATCAGACACACTGTTGGGCATTGTTAGTTTTCCATTTACATGATTTGTCTACACCAGTAGTTCCCAAACTTTTCAGTCAGCGAACCCCACAAAATTAAAAATTTCACGGACCCCGTCTGAGTTATGAAATAAAACAAACAGTAAATATGATACTAACTCTTATATTTTAATTAAAATTTATTAAAATCATAATTCTCTTAACTTGGAAAATGATAACATTAATGATATAAAACATAGTTTTATAATGTCTGACATTAAGTCACTCTCGACATCAAGTTTATTTCTTAACTTTGCCAACCTCTGCACTATCTTTCCAGCCACACGTGTCAAAATCCAGCTATTTAGGCGTAAAACCAGCTACACGGAAAAGCATTCTGCTTAGATACAGTGCTTATAGGTGGACTAAAACAGCGCGATTAGTTCTGCGTTGGTGCGGCGCTCTAGTCAGTTCGGCTGACAAACAGATCTGCTACACGACATGATTTAAAGACATTATTAAAGCCGTCAGTTTGAAATTACTTTTACAATTACAATTAGTTTTAGCCCCCAAATATACTGGAATCTTTTACTAATTGTTTTAAGATTTACAATTTAGATTTTAGACTAAAAAAGAAATTGGAAAAAATTACGGTATATTCTATTTTTCTTAAAAGTGTCCGCGGACCCCACTTTGGGAACCACTGGTCTACACTGTATAAATTTACGAGCTTCTATTCTTCCGATCATGCTTCCCACCATTCTAGTGCTTCTTTTAATTTTCTCCTTACGCATGTGTTTCAGATTTGTAACTTTACGTTATCTTTGTACATACCCCATTTCATGTGTTTAGATTTTAGCTTTGTTCCTGATTGCATAAAGTTCAGTAAGAGTACACTTCAGATTATTCTGTAAACGTCTCAACACTATTGAATCTAAGTCTTTAATCTATGCACTTAGTCGTTCGAATCTTTGTCATGGTTAACTGTAATTCTGCTCATAATAAATAATATCTCTTTGTATTACACAGTTAATGTCAATATATATTCCTAAATATATAGAGCTTCTGTCATATTTCATCACATTAATGTTATTACAATATCGACAGATAAAGCATATACTACTCAAGAGACTATACATATATTATACGCTGATAGATTAAAATTTCTAACCAGTACTTATGATAACGTTTTACCGACTACTAGTAATGACGCAATCATTTACAATTTACGCCGTTGAACTGCCAGCAGTTTGTAGAGGCTAGCTGCGATAAACCTTTCTGATTATACTGTTACGGCATTACAGAACAGTCTACGTATTTATCGAACGTTCCAGAGGGATCCAGAATGTAATGCGGTGGTGTACGTGACTCTCGACGCATTCGCGAGACCTTTCTGGAAGCCGCCAGCCGCGCGGACTGTGTCAAGGCCGAAATTAATTACGTTGTACACATTGGCGCTAACACGCATTTGGAATATTCTGGTCTGTGAGCCTTGTATAAATACCAGTACTCAACGACGTTCAGTAGTATAATTGCGATATATTTACAGTGCGGTTCGAGTTATTATCGGGCGATATTACTGTGTGCGTTCAAGTGGTTATCAGTGAAGTGTTTAATAATCGGGCGGAATAATTGTAATACAATTGTGTTTAATATTAGTGGACATTTTATTGCGTATGAACAATTTTTATTTGATTTGTTGTAAGAGATTGTGTTGTTAATTACGAACTGTTAACTGTGAAAATTAAAGCTAGTGATTAGTTGTCGGGATAGCGAGTGGAGGTGTGGTACTAGGTCTTAAATCAACTCTTCAATTAATTGCTCTTTACTTAAAGTTTATTAACATTCTTCTTAACTAGTTAGTTGTTACAGCTTCTATCGAGAACATTTCTAAATGAACTCGTGTTCAAATGTATAGTCAGTAATTCATAAGGAACTCTACTTCAAATGATTGAGTTTTCTTTCAACAGTTAATAAATCATAATGAACTCTACTTCAAACGATTGAGTTTTAATAAACAAATAGTATATCATAATACTTTTACATAACCAAGTAGTGACTCTGTTTTACTCTCAAAAAGATTCTAAGTTCCATAAGACCAAAAGATTCTAAGTTCAATAAGACTAAAAGATTCTAAGTTCAATAAGACTTTGAAATTTTACATGTTCCTTAAATCAAGTATTTGCTAAGTCTGCGAACAATAGTTCACTCACCATTTAGAAGATAACACATTGTAGTAGAGAAGTGTTCTGGCTGAACGAGCGTACGGTACACGGGCCGCGACTGTATAGCGTATGACCGGAAGATCGAATGATCATCTTTGCGGTCTGGACTCGGGTATTTATTGAAATCTGGGGCAGTATGTCTCCACGTGCGCCCTTGAAGTTGTTTACGCAAAACTTGATGGTTGACGTAATATCCAGATAGGTGATGGACAGATGCGGCGTTAACGCTCGTCCGAAAAGGAAGTGTTGTGGCTCTGGTTTGGTAGACAATAACTGAGAGGACAGATATGATGTGATAATTAACCGCTAGATGCTGGCGCGTGTATCCGGGTTGATAGGCCTTGGATTTGACATGTACACTGATTGAATTGCGTCTTGGCGAGCATCTGCGTTTCAAATAAAGAAAACAAAAAGAAATAATAAAAACAGAAGTGGCTCGTGGGAGGCCTGGGCACTACATAGTTAATTGGTGTCTTGTATTTTGTTTCCACTGTACCTACGACGATCAAGTAGACCGTCGTAACAATACTTTTTTCATAACTCAGAATGTTCTTAAGACATGGTGCCAGACCTTGGAAAGTGATTTTATTCACTAAACTGAGGGCAAAATGTCCAATAAACGTATGTTGAAAAATGTTTCGTTTTCTCTCTCTCTCTCTCTCTCTCTCTCTCTCTCTCTCTCTCTCTCTCTCTCTCTCTCTCTCTCTCTCTCTCTCTCTCTCTGTGCGCGCGCGCGCGCGCGCGCGCGCGCGTGTGTGTGTGTGTGTGTGTGTGTGTGTGTGTGTGTGTGTGTGTGTGTGTGTGTGTGTGTGTGTGTGTGTGTGTTAATTACTGCTAAACGATATGATATGTGGAGTTGAAATTTGGTATACGTAGAAAATGTGCCATCCGTTACTTGTTTATGGTTAGCAATTGTCGCTAAGCACTTTCATAAAATCTTTCTGAGACTGATCGAAGGCTTAGGAATTCTAGACTTACAGAGTAGTAATATACGTAATTGTTCACAACTGGCTCACCACCGGGTCTGGACCTTGAAAATCAACTGATGTTTGGGAACCGGCTGGATTCATAATGCTACTGGGTTTCCTTTTTTCTTATTACAGGTTTGCACTGGCTAAGAGAGAAAAACAAGACGCTTTGTAGCTTTGTAGATTTGTACTCAACTTGACTTATTTTACAATTTCATAGAAAGAAATTTCTTTGTTTGCTTATACACAGAGCAACAGACGTCTCTTAATGGGACACCAAATACATTCTTTTAAAAGCTATGACATGAATTTAATCCGTCTTTTTCAACATGTCGTTTGTGACGTATTAGTTAAACTCGAAATATTACAATGCACTGTATAATAATGCCATCTATTATTGGTTTTGAGGGACTTCATAATAGTAGTTTTCAGTTGACAGGTAGCGTTACAAATATTACTATTCAGTTATCTAAAATTGTGGAAAGTTAAAGGTTGCAAATAAAAGTCTGTCGTTACAATAGGAAACTGACAAGTATGTTGTGTAATTTTTATATTATAATAATATCCTATAATATAATATTTTGGTACGTATAGTAAAATAAATATATTTGCAAACATAATGTTTTATAATGACGATATAATTTTTTTAATTATATACACTTTTAATAATGTGTTACCGTTAAAACGACACACAAAATACGTGAATATTACTTTTAGGATAAGCTGTTAGAACTCTTAATTGATATGTTTGTTTAGGTTAACAAATAAAACAAAATTCACTATTTAATTGTGATACCCAGAAGTGTGTCACACGTCAAACTAGACGTTGTGTTGCGCGCTTACAGTAATTACAAAGTTTTGAAAACCGATAAACAACATTTGTGTAGAATAAAATGACGCAATGACACTGATTGATAGTAGGAATAAAGGTGAAAATAAGAAAGAAGAAGAAATGTAGCATAGAAATGAGGGAAACAATGCTGCAATATAGGGGAGAATGATTGATTGCCGCTTTCCCACCCAGAGGCCAGTTGAAAGGGTTTTGTAGTCATGTTTCAGTTATATCTCATTCATCGTCATTTAATAAATACAGACGTTGTGACCGGTAAAAGCCTTATGTATGCGCAGTAGTTTGTCACACACACACACATACACACAAAATACTTTTACTTGAAATTAGGCAATTTGGAATTTATCAGTCTAAAGATGGGAATGAAGAATCAGCAATTCAAAAGTAAGTGACCAGACGAATAAAGTGTACTTTGTTCCTTTACTTATACTTGGGTCTTTAGATATCAACCGAAACAATAAAATCAGAATCTGTAAAACTATAAAGTCACCAACAACAGCGTGCTGTTGGACCTGGAATAAAACAAATTACTTCAGTGATTTCTAAAGAAAATTTTTAAGAAATGTGTTTGGTCTAAAACAGTAGTAGGCACATACAGTTTGGCAATCTAAGTACAGTAATGACTTCATGAGTTGCTTGAAAAACGCAAAAGCCCCACTCCCGCTACAAAATTTTCTACAATAACGTTGGAAGTGTGAATACGCTTACGCTGGACGCTTTCTCACGCTTATAATGAAGAAGCAAAGAGTTGAATCCAAAATGAAAAGACGTAGAAGCATTGGAATTTCCCGGAAGAGTTAAAAAAAGTGCAGTTTAAGTTTCTAATGATGCAAAGATTAAAAATTCTGCCTTATAAGAGAGCGGCTGTGAGTCCAGACAAATGGGTACGTAGACAGGAAGAGGTCAAAGTGCGGAACGAGCTGTAGAAGTATAGGAAGAAATCAGTTCTCCCAAAATCGCTTCTTTAATTCAGGGAAGCCTATTCTCTGCATCTACTGCTGCGTCTTCTATGGCCACTTAACGTCGTTGTAACAGTTGCTGCCAACCTTTGAACCTTTACTGCTAACCTTTGAAGATTAGCAAAGGTTCTATTCTCTGCGTCTGTAACGTATTCAGTCAAGATCGTACGCTTATGCCCAACGAAATATGTTTTTCTGTCACCCTAGCTGTGCGGAGGAATATTTTCTTTTGGCTGACCCCAATACATTATTTTTAATAACCATCATAAAACCGCTGGGCGTTAATGCATTCGCTGTCCAGCATGGACGTTCATAATGACCGCAAGAGCATCTTCACTTGCTGATCATACGCTAACTGGAGACTTGAAATTTTCTGACAGCCCACAACTTTTCCCAACACTTTAACACTTCTTCCAAATAAGCTGCAAATGAAATTTAGAAAACAACAAATGGAACCTTGCTGATTGTTTTTTTAGTTGTAGCCACAACATTAAGACTTAAACAAACTATTTACATTAAATGTCCCAGATTTAAAAAATTATTGTAAACACAAGTGATCAAACTAAAACAGATTTATTGAAAATATAACTTTCACACGTTTATCAAGTGTTGCTTCGTTTCTGACAATTTTGTTTTTAACATGCTGAGGATTCAAGAACTACGAATTGAATATAATTTTAATCAATTACTAGTGAACAGTCTTATTATCAAATTTATCAATTTTCTGTAGATAGACATTTCTGTCAATAAAATTCCATAAAACAATATTCTTAACTGTTTGTTATAGGGTGTGTGCAGTTGTAACTTGAGAAAGTTTTGTGGGACAAAATTAATTCCAAATTGTACTCAACAAACGTCTAACAAACATTAACAAACTCCAGACTTAAGACAGCTGAAAAGTTGATTGCAATTATGTTTACGATAATTACTGAGGCAATGGATCAATCTACAGCATTCAGAGTGCAGAATAAACTTCAGACGCGATTCAATTACAGTGTCATCGATCGGGTGATTTGTGATTAAACACGTTATATTAAATTGTCTTTAAACATAATTAATTTATAAACTCGTGTAGGAGTATTTTCCTTAGCCTCACAAAATAAATGAAATAGAATATATGATTTGAAAAAAATTCATTTTTGCTCACATTATTATTGTACATACATTTTTATTATTATTAATAATTATTAATATTGGTGTTACTTTCACTGTAAACTTACTTGTTTTATTCACTCAGACGACGTTTCGGAGTGGTGTTCTCCTTCTTCAGTGAGTTTGGATACGGAATGTGCCAAGTTGTCGGTAATTTTATGTGTAACGGTTTTTAGTTAACAGGTTGAGTGTGGTGGTGGAGGTGGAGGGGATTGGCGCAGAAGTTTGAATTGTTGTATGTGTTGTTTATTATTGCGTCAAATAGTGTGTTTGATTTAAATTGTAAATGGACATTGAGTATGTTGTTTGGTTGTGTTTTGTTGTGTTTGTATATTCCAAATTGTTCTGTGGTGTTAAGTTTACGACTTTTGGGTAGGTAGTGTAAAATTTCGAGGTTGTTTTTTATATTGGTGTAACTGTGGTTTTCTGTCTGGATGTGTGTGGCAAATGTGGATTGTATGTTATTATTAGTTAGTACTTTGGTGTGTTGAGAAAATCTGGATGAAAAAGCTCTTCCTGTCTGGTCTATGTAGAACTTGTTGCAATCATTGCATTTTAATTTGTAAACGCCTGTTTTGTTGTATATGTCAATGTCTTTGTTTGTGCCGTTGATGTACCATTTGATGGTGTTGTTGGTTCTGTATGCTATTTTGTAGTTATATTTTCTGAATGTGTTGGCAATTCTGTGTGTGTTTGAGTTGTAGTATGTGAGTCTGATGTATTTATATTGTTGTGTGTTGTTTTTATTTTGTGGTTTGTTGTTTTTGTTTTGAATCTGTTTGTGTAATTTGTTTATTAAATACGGGTTATAGCCATTTTGATAGTGCTATGCATTTTATGGTGTTGAGTTCTTCTTTATAGTCTTGTTTATTCAGTGGTATTTTAGTGAGTCTTTGTAGCATATGGTTGAAGGCTGCATGTTTATGTTGTGCTGGATGATTTGATGTGTTGTGGATGACCATGTCAGTTGTGGTTGGTTTTCTGTAGATTTTATATGTGTGCGTATTGTTTGTTTTGGTGATAGTTAGGTCTAGAAAGTTTATACAGTTGTTTTTTTTCTATTTATATGGTAAATTTGAGTTTGGGTGTATCGTGTTGATGTATTTGTGGAATTTTTCCACTTGTCTTTTATTGCCACTGTATAATAATATTATGTCATTTACGTATCTATGCCAATATATGATTTTGTTGGTATATTTGTTGTTATGTATGAGATGTTCTTGTTCTATATGGTGTATAAATATTTCGGCTAGTATGCCCGAGATGGGGGAGCCCATGGGGAGTCCATCTGTTTGGGTGTATATCTTGTTATTGTATGTGAAGTAATTTTGATCTGTGATTATTTTAGTGAGTGTGATGATTTCTTGTATGTGTGTTTCAGGTGTGTTATTTTGTCTGAGTAGGTGTTCAAGTGTTGTATGGTGTCTCTGACAGGTACATTGGTGTATAGATTCGTGATGTCAAATGATGCTAATGTTGAGTTGTGTGGTATATGGGTGTGTTCTAGTTTTTTGACTAGAACTATGTTGTTTTTAACAGAAGTGTTGTTGATTAAATTTATGTGTTTTCTGATTAGTTTATCCAGGTGTCTGGCGATTTTGTGAGAGGGTGCTTGTGTGTTATTTATCAATGGTCTAATGGGTATATTGGGTTTGTGTATTTTAGGTAATGCGTTTAGTTTTTGGGAGGTTAGGTTTAATTTGTTTTAAATATTTTATGTTGTCTGTTTGAATTATGTATTTTGCATTATTTACTAATTTGTTAATTTGTTTTTGGTATTTTATTGTGGGGTCTTTGGTTAATTGTGTTATATTGTTTTCGGAAAAAAATTTCAGTTTTATTGTTGAGTTCTTGTTTGTTTATTATGACTGTTATATTTCCTTTGTCAGCTTTTACTATAGTTAGGTTATGTTCATTTAGTTTATGTTGTACATTTTTTAGCGTTTTAGTTTCGTTATTTTGTTCTTTTGGTTGTTGTTTTATTATGTGTTTTAGGCCTAATCTTCGTTTTATGTCATGGCGTATAGGTTATTGGTCGTTGTTGTGTGTGTTTTGTACGGCTGGTTCTGTGTCAATGATTACGTCAAGATATGTTTACTGTTGTTGTTGTTGGAGTTATTGTGTTTTAAATTGTGTTTGAGGCCTTTGTTTAATCAATTTACTTTATCTTCATTGAATATGAAGTCTGTTGTGTTAACCGTACGTGTGTGCCGTACGTGTGTGGAATTTGTGTGTCGGCGTGGGGATTGGTTCTATTTTGCGTTTTATGATATTTGATAATTTTTTGTTATGTCTATCTTTTATTATCGTTTTGAGTTTGTCAATTCTGTTTTGCGTGTGCTGTATTATGTTTTCGAGTTCAATGTGGTGTAACATTCGTGTTAGCACAATAATAATAAATAAAACTTTTCTTACTGGAATATATTTTCATATTTTGTGTTTTTTAAAAAACAGCTGTTTTAAATAATTGATTTTTAAAATGTATTACTTCTGATGATGATAATTTATACTATCAAAACAGTGTAATATTAAAATGAAAAACAAAAAATTATATTCTTGTAAGAAAAGTTTTATTTATTATTAATAATAATGTTTAAAAAACGTACTATAGATAATAATCTAAGCTGGAAAATAATTACCATTCAGGAATTTAATTGCTATTTTAATTTCTGAAAACAACGTAAACAATCAAATAAAATTCGTTTTTCTTCTTCTGCTAGTTCACTCACAGAAATAACGTTCATTGCCATCTGGAGCACTTTAATTTTCTGGAGTTTTTATTGCATCACGAATCAGTGGTTTGAAAAGTCCCCGTGTAAACCGTGCGCAAATTTGGCTGTCCGTTGCTAACTTTAAATCCACGCAGATTTTTCACGGAGACGTTTTAGTACAGGACATTAAAGAATACGCACTTTGCTGCAGTAAGGCCTTAGTGTAGTTAGATATACATAGTTAGATATGTAAGTTAGATTTTTAGCTTATGCTAAATGTAGGCTTAAATCAACTCAAGTGTACATTTTTTGGAAACGTTATTTCATACATCGCGCTTCCTATGTTACTTCTTCTTCGTCCCCATGCGCGGATAGACTGAACTGAAACAAAATTTGTTCTAAGTTATTTTACGTTATGTTGTCCCTGATATCATCAGTAAATATCTGCACCGCAATCCTGATTCAAAATCCTCTGGTGCTTCAGGATAGTCTAGTCTAATAATTAGTCTCTCGTCGCTTGCTTCAAACTCTTGAAGACTCTTCCCGGAATACTGTCACCTCGCTTTCAACCGAGGGTAGTACACTTCGGACAAATGTTTATCACCATTCCGTAATTCTAGAGATTTTATGAATTCTAGCTATTAGATGTCATTTTCTGTAATATCTCTGCTTTAGGTCTTTTAAAGCGAGAACGAGTTAAACTGCTCGGTATTCTTCCGTCCAATGATTTGCGCATGCAGCGGCTTCAAATTGCCGAAGATACGTCGTGTAGTGAGTTCTTTCATCAAATCTTGGAGCCTTGACATGAATTTACTCAAATAAAGGAAAAAGTGACTGTCTCTTAATTTCTATGTTTTTGTCTGTCTTTACCATTGGCACAGTCTGTCCAGCAATCTGTTTTGTGGCTGTATTTTTATTAACTCTACGATTTCACATTTAATTTGCTCTTTTTTGTTTGCAATTCAATCTTCTACTGTACATATATTTGTTGATATTGTTTGTTCTACATTTAAGACGGGTGTTTCTGCTGGAGACAATCTTACTTCTTGGCCATTCAGATCGCTGAATAATTCACCCGTCACCACGTAAGATACCTAACTTTGTAGTAGTACATTACGCAACTGCTTTGTCATTGCTCTTATGTCTTCAGTTACGTCAAGATTCCATTCTTCTGACTTCTACTTACTTTCTTCTTTCTGTCGTTCCTCCGACATGCGACAAGAGTAACAGGGATGTCTGCTGTTCCTGTTCTGCTGTTGCAGCAAGAGTGGTTTTTGTCGTTGCTATGGCTCTTCTGGCTCCCCGCTTAACGTTTCTCACTTTGTCGTTTTCTGCTTCTCTTTGTTTTTTATCCTGTCGTTTCTCTGATTCTGCTGTTTCCTATTATCGTCGTTCCTCCGTTTACAGTAGAAGCGCTTAGACAGATTCCATCATCTTATTGATATCCTTATTTACAAATTAATTACCACTGTTCTACGAAGAGTCGTCTGTTTCCACCGTTAAAGGTCCAACCCAGTTCTGGCACCACAGTTACGACGGTCACATTGATAGTAGTGTTGAACAGTGGAAACAGAATAATTGACACCAATGATGTCACTAATTATAAACTTTAATTAGACATGAACAACAATTAGAAATCAACAAAAGCGCGAGATGTAGGCCCCTACAATAATTTAAATTGAATCGTCCAATACACAACAATAAATATCAGCTTGTTACAGTTCGTACCAAACTAACTAATCACTTTTCACTAAACTGCAAACACACTAAATCCGCATTCTAATATCACCAGGTATAAGTGAACTGGTCCACTTTGGAATCCAGTATTTATACATCTCTTCCTTATACCTCTCCTACTGAGGAGTGAGATAGCGGGTCTCGATGTTGATAAGGAAGTCGATTAACGTTTAAAAGGGCCGGAACGTCTCGAACAATCCAGAATGTTAAGAAACTCAATGTTACGCCGCGCAGAATAATGTACAAACGATTGTAACAGCCTTGCGCGCTGTATGTCGAGAATCACCACGCACTCAATTATATGGTACTACTCATTTTCTCAGCGTAGCAAAAGTCTTTTAGCTGCTGAAGCGCTACAAAAAATAAGTTGTACCGATACAATTCAGTCTGTACATCAATAAGGCACACCGTCAATACAAACATTAGAGTTCATAACCTTCCTGCATAATTCATACTACTGTAAATACTCGTAGTGTATACATGTGGACAACGCATGTATTGCGAACAATCAATCAGTTAATGCTACAGCTCCGTGCACAGGGCAATTATCAATGCAAATTACATTGTCTGGTTATTGATGGCCGTGTTAGCGGATATGATGTGATGTGATTGGTCATCTAACGTATGTATATCTGAAGGCTATATACTATAGCTAATCTACGTCTAACCACCCATTGTGGTCCTATAAACGTTTGATATAAAATACGTGTTTGCTGTTCTTCTTTTCAAACACTTGAATTAGAAGCAATAATTTATTAATCAGTATAATAAATTATAATTACTTACGAATAAAGTCGACAAAACAGGATACGTATTAGCACGATCTGAATCACGTTTAGAAATATTAACAATCACGAATCGTCATATTAGATCCGAGATCTTGAATTTTGTGTTTTAATCCTCAGATTTTGATTAAGAAATACCACAACAAAAACTTGTATGCATTTTTAAAATTTTTGCTTTTAAAATTTTTAAATCAGTAATTTTTTTAATTATTTTGAAGAAAGGTTTTATTTTTTTAAATAAAAAAATTTATTTTTATTTTATTTATAAAAATTATTTTATTTTATTTTTATTTTACTTTTTTAAATAAAAAAATTTATTTGATTTCAGTCCTTCAATTACCTTTTTACCATCGCCATTGTTATTCATAACGTTTTAAAAAATTATACGTAAAAAGGTTTCTCTTTAGTCTAAAGAGATACCACGGGTATTAAAATGTGACCACTTTTCCGCCTAACTACAATGAACTGCTTGGTTTGAGGATTCCGACAGAATAGACGACGTGTGAAGTCGAAAACTACGCCATTTGAGAGGACTTCTATGGCTAAAGTAGATATGACCAACCACATTGGGAGACTAATCATTTAAGGGAAGGTGGCTGGAAATAAATAAAATATTGGTCATTTAACAGCTGCTTGATGAATTGTCAGATCTCACAAACCTTTTAATGGTAGAGTCTTGAGAAGAGCTGACGGCATTTCGTCATTAGCGAATTTGAAATATTGTCTAATACCTGAGTTAAATTGTTATGTTAAGGATTGTCTATTAAAACTTTATTTATAGTAACTTTTACCCTTTATTAAAAGACACGCCACAGTATATTTCAAAAATTGTACACTCTGTGATACCGGTACTGTTTTATTTCTAGTTTTGACAGATACAAAACATACAGCTGTTCCTCACATATGGCGTCGCATTAACGTAGGTCTTATTTGTGAATACTAACAGATGAAGAGTCTATACTCTCACAGAATAGTATCTTTAATATTGACGATATCTCATCTCGTACATAGGCCTACTATAAGCATACAGGTTGTAGCTGCCAAATTATTTTTTATTATATTTAATAAAATATGTGCGAAACATGAAATATTAGAGAAAGACGAAAAGAAAAAATTGACTACTTTCAATTTTGGTGCCATAAAATATTTTTTCACGTTATGTTCTGATGTATCATATCTGTTAATCCGAGTCGAAATTCATATTAAAATAATTTTTTTGAAATATCTTAATTATTTTGAACTATTCTAGGCAAGAGTAACATTTGAAGAATTGATTTTCCTAATTTATTTTAATTTAATTTACTTTCTGCTCGTGAAGTTGCCTAACTTTGCAGATTTTGTAGTTTTATACAATGTTTGGAATTATTGGTGCTTGTCTACTCTCTGTCAACACTGCTGCTTGTCTGCTTGTCTACACTGAGGAAAGTGCATTTTATACAGCTTCGTTTTTCTACCATTAACCGAAAATGCATTTCTTGTGTACCTGGAACAGTTTCTTAGGAATACCAAGTCATCCTTTCCAAACGTTTTGCATAAAGCTTAAATATTAAGTCTGAGTTTGCTTGAGTTTTGTTGGTTGAAAATTAATTATTGAATATTTAACAATTATTTTCCAACACAATTTTTAGGATTAAATTCGTGGATGGAAAGCAATACAGTATTTTCTTCTGTCTTGTAAAAACGGTTATGTAAAAACCTACGTTTTTACAAACAAGTGTAAAATTTATAGAATCTAGAGAACAAAATTAGCAGGTTTCGAAAAATGTTCCTAATGGCTTCATTTAAATCAGAACCGTTGCATTACCTAAACAGAGAAATGCTACTGATTGTTATGATTAAAGAACCCTTTACGTCCTTTTGTATGCCTTACAAATTCTACTCTACAATGCTAAGAGCAGGGTAAAAGAAAGACTAAACATTATCTAAATCTAGACCAAAAAAGTGTACCAGAGAAGAATTCTGCCTTTACATTTAATTATGGACAGAAGGCTAGGAACGAACCAAAAAAGTGTAAGCATTTTAACTGGGTAAACTAGCTACAAAGTTTTCAAACAATTAAAGAGGTGGCCATTGACTGTAAAGACAGACATGTGACCCTAAATTTATTCAATCTACAAAACACTGAAATAATTATCAATGCCATTAAAAAAAATTCGAACTTTAGAAGAGGCGTTAGTCAAGGCTGCCCTCTTTCTCATTTCTTATTCACCATGTTCACAGTAAAAGCTATTGCGGTCTTAAAAGAAAAACAAGAAAGACCAAAATTAGTAGGGAAAGAATACATCTTATAAAATTTGCAGATCACATCCTCATTTTAGAACAATTAAGAAAGGAATGAACAGAAGCTCAACAAATTATTAGAAATATTACGTAAATGGAAACTCAACAGTAAAACATGGGAAACAAAAACAATGGTAGCATGTAAACTAAGCTAAATTAATTAAATAAGCCTCAATATAGACAAATAATAAATTGCACAAGTTAGCAAATTTGCTACTCTAAAACCTTAATCGCACACGGTAACAGAAGTAAGAAAAAAGATAGCGGTGGCAAATAAAGCTTTTAAAAACAAGAAGCCTCTGCTCACCACCAAACAGATTAACATTAAAATACCTAAGACCTACATAAAAACTGCTAGTTTGAGTGTGTTTCTATATGGGTGTAAAAGGTGACAATGAGCAAGCAGTGGAAGAAAGGGTCAAGTATTTGAAACGTGGATTTAGCGTAGAATAAAAAAAAACTGGCTCAAGACAGGGGCTGCAGCGACTCGAAAAATACTGCTGCAGCGGCAGCAGTTCTAGCCTTTAGAATGTAATGACAAGACTAACGAAGACAAGACTAAGTATATGCAAGATCGTTGAATTAGAAAGCTGAATAGATACATTTTTTTTGTTTCTTTTACACAATTTTTTCAATCTGCAAATTCAATTTGTTCAAATTAGCAGTTTCTATTCTGTTATTCTCAAGTAAAGTGTTTGCATTATTTTATATAGTGTTTACATAGAAGTGGATAGTTTGTGGATATGAAGTCTTATTTGCTAGACTGTTACTTATCTGAATCTGAGGGTTGTTGATAATTTTTTGAGCTTCTGTGAGTTGCAAAGATTTCAGCACTGTTGTTGATTCTTAACGCTGTAGACTCTACATCAATAGACGTTGAGAACACACACAACGCAGGTTAATAAATAATAGACAATATGCACTACAGTTCCGAAGTGACAAGTATGCAGTGTAGCTAACAATGTGCTATAAAGTTCAACTAACCGAAATTCTCCATTATTTGAAACTGAAATTATTATTACTTATTTGATACAGCCATACTAATGTTTGATATTTAATTCTCAATAATTATATTATCAAATAATGAATTAGTATAGCAAGTACATTTTTATTATATTATATTCTGTCTGTGACAACACACACACGCGCGCGCAAGTTTCACACATCTAATCTGCATTTTCACAAGTTTCAATACAAACTAAGGATTTACATTGAAAACTCTGAAGTTTAAATTTGTGAAACGTACATAATGTGTGTGTGTGTGTGTGTTCATTTACTTACTGTGTCATCGATAAGTATTTATTTGTGAATTAATAGTATTGATACTATTAATAATTAATAGCATTGTTTTGAGTTAATTTACTATTGATAATATAACGTATAACACACAAATACGGCAAGAAACTTGAATCGTCAAGAGTTACTTAGAAATAAATAAGTAAATTAAAAAACACAAGCACGCGCGCGCGTATGTATTATATACATAACTAGAAATATTTTATTATATTATATTTTATTACAATGTTTTGACAGTTTTTGTTTTGTACTGTCATCCTTAGATGTACAATATGTAAAAGAAAAGTAAGTAATAATTAAAAATTAAATGGTTTAACAACATAAAATGCTTAGATATGTATTGTACTTTATACGCATAATATATATACGTAAGTAATATACAAGTACCCAAACATAATATAATATGCATGATATAAATATGAATCGGTATATTAAATACGAATATATATATATTTTTTTTTTTGTAACGAAAATCCTATCCAACAGCCCAGAATATTCTCCACCCCTCCCGTCCAGTTCATACCTCCTTAGACAACCTGGCGGCACCAGACTCCTCCAGAGCGCCCATGTTGATGGCGAGCTTAGTACGGATACCCAGTCAACGTGAAGCACTAAGTGGCAGAACGCCTTTCCTCAAACTGTCCACAACACCCGACCTCCAAATAGCAGGATTACATAAGCACTCCACAACTCCCAGTCAAATTGCCTCCCTGGCAGTGTCCTCTGATCGGATCACGCTGGGGAGCGTCTGCCGGCCGGGGGCCGTCCCCGCTCGGCGCCCCCGCTCCTCGGAGCGGTCCTGGCGCCGCGATGGCCTCGCGTTGTCCGGTTTTCTCCGAACGCGGACGAGACCGCCGGACGCATTGCCGCCCGGGCCGCTTCGAGGAGCGGGGCGGCCGACAACCCTTGGCGCTCGGCGCGAGAATACCGTCGCGCCAAGCGCCCGTGGGGCCCGCGGCGAACGTCCTCTGCCTCAACAAGTAGTAAAGAAACTATGAAAGTAGTGGTTTTTCACCGGGGACCGTCGGCGCGAAGCCGGGCGGCCTCCCACTTATGCTACAGTTCTCATTTCTCCTTATAGTGCCAAACTAGAGTCAAGCTCAACAGGGTCTTCCTTCCCCACTGATTTTTCCAAACCCGTCCCCTTCGCTAGATAGTAGATAGGAACAGCGGGAGTAGATAGCGTAACGAGATTCCTATCGAACAGCCCAGAACATTATCTCCCCCCCCCCCGCTCGGTGGGGCAGGTGTTGCCTCAGTCAAGGCCGCTCACAAGTAGGTTCCAGTGTAGTCAAGAACACTTGAGATACGCATCAAGTGGCGTAAAGTGAGGATGGAAAATTTCTAGGAAGTGTGCGCTATCTATAAAAAGCCATAGCACCCGGCTTGTCAGGTCAGTAGCGTTGAGCTATTTTCGTTAGCGCGGATCGAATGTTTGTAGGAGTATTGTAGCGAAGTTTTGTTGTGTTATAATTAGTGCGGAATTCTTTATAGTTGACATTATTATTGCGTATGGACAATTCTTACTTGAATTATTGTAGAGACTATCTTGTTGATTACAAAATATTAATTATGATAATTAAAACTGGTTATTAGTGACTTCATTGGTGTCTTGTATTTTGTTTTCCACTGTACCATACGACATACTGTACTACTGCAGTTAGATCGTTGTAGCAATATCAGATTAAATCAGATTATATAACGATTTACCCATGCAAAACAGTTTGAAGTTGAGAACTTTTGGTATTTAGTCAGTGTTTTACTAACCGTGTATAAAGTTATGCTGATTTAAACCATATATATTAGGCGTGTTATTTTTTTTTAATGCATCTGACTTTGCACTCGGAGTTTCTATAGTAAAGATTGAGGTCAAAAACATAGAACCGTCATAGAACTATAGAAGCATCAGATTTTCTGATGTCATATTTTGGAAATTTTTCTTAATAAATTTTGTTGCAAGAATAAAAAAAATTGCTGAAGAGGTGCAAAACCAACCATCTCAATAAATGTGTAATAATGTTTAATAAATTTAGAGTGATTACATGATATATCGACTACAGAATACATTCAACCATTAACACTGACGACTGTATTACTGTTGGCGCCAATTACAGTAAGAAAAACTTGAACAATTTAAAGTAATCCATGTGAATTATCCGCCATAACAAGTCAGACGCGCTGTTAAACCATCATAGCTTTGTTAGTAAAATCACTATTCTCACAACATTTCTTTATATGGTAGGTCGTTAAAATAGTCCTTGCTGTCCGGATCACCATTGTTCTCAGAAATATCTCTGTTCTTGCGACATCTATCGCTTCTCTCTTGTATTCCCTTTTTTCTGTTGTTATTTTCTCCCTTGTTTGAAAGCTTATTTGACTCATTTTATAATATGGTTTATTAAACCAAGATGTCTCTGGTTTATCCAGGATGAATGATATTACAGATTGTTTACCATATGTTTCTCTTTCTGTTGCATTCCATTTATTTATATCCCTTTTAAAATGGTAACAGACGGTTTTATTGTAAGTTATTTCTGAGATTTGTCTTGACCTGCTTCTATAATCTACAGCATTCATGATGTCTTTTTCCCTGGTTATTGGGATATTACTTACATTAATTAGAACACTGTGCATCATCTCCAATTCTTCCTGTGTTCTTATTAAATTCCTTGGATGCATTCTTCTCATTTTCTTTGAATCCTCTTCCATATGTTTAATATTCTCTTGATTCCTATTAGGTTTAATTTCTGACAATAATGTTACTTGTTCCCTTGTTTCATAGTTTGGTATTTCTTCTATCCCTGTTTGGTTGCCATCTACCTTCTGGCTGAATTTGTTCTGTCGGTTGGTTCCTCTCTTTTCTTAATTCTTCTCTCCGCCGTTTACTATCGTTTATTTGATCATCTAGTTTCTTATGCTGATCATCTAGTTTCTCTCCCAATATCTTAAAACTATTCCTTAATGATTGGTTGTGCTCTTTCATTTCCTTTCTAAATTGTAGGAACATTTCCATCATCTTTCTATTCATGGTTTCCTGGAAATTGATCTCCCCTGTTTGTTCGGGCTTATCAGATTGTTTCCCTTGGGATGCTGGTTCGGTTGGTTCTGCTGGAGGTAATCTCATCTCCACATCTTCCACGGGTGTTGCTTCCTTATCCTCCATATCTATTTCCTGTTCGGCCTCCACCGCCCTTTTCTTTGATGTCGCCCTCCTGTGCATCTTGTTTCTTTTTCTGACCTGTTGACAACTGCCGAGCTAAAATAGGAAACTGGACGAATTGTCCTTATTTTATAGATCTATTAATTCCTATTTTCAGCCCCACGTTGGGCGCCAATTTGTTATAAAACAAATAAAATAGATTGATAGATAATAATTGATGTTGATAATAAAAAATTGTGTTGTTAGTTATAAAATTAATACAATTTATTTGTTTAATTAATTAATTGAATAATTAGTTAATTGTAAATTTTTTAATTACCTTCAATTGAATAAATGAGATATTATGTTTTTTAAAATATTTGTTCTCTATAGATAATCTAGTTATGTAGTCGGATCTAGTATTCTATTTTATAACTTCGCTCCTCTTCTTCTTCTTCTTCTTCTTCTTCTTCTTCTTCTTCATCTTCTTCTTCTTGTTATATTTCTCTAATAACTCTAAATTATTTTTAGAAGAAAGAAGAAACTAATATTTATTGTACAAATAATTATGAACACATGTAATTGAGTAATTGTGATGTTTATTTCTTAAAATTTGAAATTGTGCGCCAATCTTACGCGCATGGACCAGGCATTGATTGCGATTCGCTCAGGTCGATTGTGAACATAAATGGCAAAATATAATGTTACAAAATTAATTATTTCGGGTTCTTTTAACTGTCGAAATGGTCAGAGAGGGCAAGGAACAAGATACAATAGTTACAGTTATCTTAAAATAAATTATTATTTGCTGAAAAATAACAGGATTATGAAAATTGTCAATTATTAAATAAAGATCGAACCATTTCGTAGAATGACGTCACTGACTCGTGGAGGCAGTGTCGATGTGCTGGTCGCTCTGCAATGAAAATGGCCGCCACTCACCTCGTGGATTTCTGCTACACAACGCTGACGCTATGTTCTTCTCCCTCAGAAATAAATGCGAATTCCTTCCTCTGCGAGGTTGTAGTATCCCTGGAAAATTGTGTGAAGTGTTCTTCCCTCCTCGGCGATGTCGTTCTGTGATTGTTTATTGGTGCAGTGTTCTGTGTTCGATTTGTTGAGTTCGTGTCCAAATAGTATTTGTTGAATTTTGCTCAAAATGGCGGTTAATTTCTCGTTCTAGTAATGGATATTACTATTGTAGTTGTTCTGATTCAGTTTGGTGTTAGTTATTAAGTAGTAGTGTTGTTTTCCATTTGGAAAACTCAGTAACACTTTTTGAGGTTGGTCGTCATTGTTTTTACACTATTTCTATTTTTTAGATCTTCCGGTAGTAAATTCTGATCTGTACACTTTCACGATTAACAATACAATAAATAACGACTGCTGACTTAAAGTCGTTGTTTTGTGGTAATTTATAAAATGTCTTTTTCCTCTTCCCATTGTTTTTTACAAATTTACATGTCTTGGATTTGATTTCAACTCATAAACATACATGACAAGTTTCCTATTTATTGCTGTAACTTAATTATTTATTAATTTTACGAAACTCTAACTATTCAGCAACATTCTTAAGCTAATTTTACATAATTTGATATATAATTGGGTCTGTTTTAAGTTCAGATAAGCCTAAAATTTACAATTTTTGCTATTTATTGTAGGCCTTGTATTTTTTACAATTTTAGTATTTAAATGGTTTACAAGTGATTTTATGTTAATATTTCCATTAAATAATCTTACTCACACCATGATTATTGCTTGTTAATAATTTGTTGTTATAATACTCCAAAATTGATTAATTTACTTTTTATCTGAGTTGAGTACTCCTTAGGCCTAGTATTACTTATTTCCAAATAAAGTTAATTTTATTCTTTTGTCATTACATTTGCTAATATTTGTTTCTGTACTGATTACATTTTCATATCTTTGTGTTGTATGGACTAGTTTCTATTCATTATATGCAGTTTGATTGAATTTATTTATTTTAGTTTGACTCTATGATAGTTGATGTTGGTTTACAATGTTGTTTTGTTTTTCTATTGTGGTGTGTTAGTTAATTTGCCTTATTACTCTTTATATGGTTGACAGTTTAATAAAAATACAATATTCCTATTACCTACTTGCCTTCTCTGCCTTAACAAACTTGGAAATTATTGAACATTATTTCAAATACAACTGAATATCTTATATCTACTAATTTTTTATATCACTTAAACATAACAAAAACATCTTATGCCTAGTATTTTTTTATATATATAGAAATATAATGGAAACATCTTTTTATCAGCAATATTATCAGTCATTGTTTGTCCTTTGTTTTTATGTTTCTTTTTATAACAAACCTAATCCTATTAAAACATCTTATTCCTAATAACACCTTCAGTTATTAACTGTCTCCTTTAATCACTATAACAATTTTGATAACACAATGAAATAAAAACATCTTATAACTAATGACACTTTCAGTTATTAACTGTCTCTTGTATCCACTATACCTAATTTGCTAATACAATAAAATAAAAACGTCTTATACCTATTAAATTTTTATATTACTTAATTTTTTAAAACACTGTTATTATTAAAACTATTCTTAGTCATGAGACTGTCTTTTATTTTTAGATTTTTTTTTATATGGTAATTCTCTACTGACGGTAGTCTTTTTAATTGATTTCTATTTCTTACACTATTCTTTATTATAATGTGTCACTTATTATTGTCTACACTAATGGTAGTTCTTTAAATATTTTTTACACTATGGTAAGTTTTGGTTGGTTTCTACACTATTGGTAGTCTTTTTAAATGGTTTCACTCTATTCTTAAAATAGGCTTACAATTTAATTTACAATTTTATTTTAACTGTATTGTATCCTGTAACTTGTTATTTGGTCTGACATTTATCATTAGTTTCAATTGTGTAAAAATTGGGTATCTTCATTCCTCATAATGTTATGGTGAATATCCTTTCTTGTTGATATATTCCTTTTATGAACCTTCACATATTTTGTCTCTTCCTTCTCATTATATTAGTATTTTCTTATCTTGTGGTTTCATGTCCTTTTCTCATTTACAGCTTCATATTAATTTGTTATTGGTTTTGTGTCTTGGGGTTTCTCTGCTTCTTAATTTAATAAATTTCCCCTTATTAACATTTTATTTACCTTTTTACCTTTGTCTTTTCTTTTACTGCTCCCCAACCTACTGGGTATACTGCTGTTTTATTGGGGTTTTATATGGTTGGTTATTTATATATGGACCAAGAGTTTTCTTTGTTATTCAGTGTAATTTTATTAACATTTTATCGACTTAATGAACAGTTTCTTTAGTTTATTTTTTAACCATTTACTTTTTCTCACTCACTATTGACCTTTTCTTCTTTATTCATGTTGTATTAAGTTAAATTTTAAGGTGATAATTCTGTTATGCTACATATGCTCTCCTGTAAAAGTGATTAGTTCAGATCATACTCTTAGTTTGGATGAAATAATTACTACTAATTCCTTTTATTTACCATATCTTATTCGTGATTTCACTTTATATACCTTCTTTTTCCACCGTTGCTTTCTCTCAGATGATATTTATCTCCTTCGTTAGCTTCTTTTTTCATTAATAAGTAATCATCAATCTTGTGTATAACATTATCATTTTATATCTTTTCTTATTTGGTGCTTCCTCATCTGTATGTTTACTCCCTAACATTCCCTAACATGTGAGTTGGAACAGTTCAGAGTGGCACATTTGGCTTCAATCTCTGCTGGTCAATACTTCACTTAACTGAGCCCAGAGGAATTATCATCTCTGCTCAAAATATAAGACTGATGGAATTTTTCTACATCCAGTCATAAAAAAATAAATAATCAGTAAAAGTAGTCTCTTTGACTAAACATAATAAACATCCTTGGATTCTTCACTTCATAATATTTTATATCAATTAATACTTTTATACACTTGACTCTTCTTCTCTATCAAAGCTCATTCCATATTATGTGGTTTAGGTATGTGGTATAATATATTTCATCGTTTCATCATTTCATCTTTTTATCTTGTTTACATAGTAATTAGCATTTATATAGATTTTTTTTCATTTGGTATCCAATGAGTCGTTTTATTGCTCATGGCATAACATTAATTCCTTCTTTATCAATTATCACTACAATAGTGGTTATTACAACAATATTATCATCATGGTACCAGGGTTTTTAGTTCCTGGTCTTAATACATGGTTTTTACTTAGTTTGTCCTTCTTCATTGTTTCATCTTTATCAAATTATTTTCTTTGTGAGTTTGGTTAAGTTATTTTGATTAAATTATATAATATTCTGGTTTCTTCTCTCCTTTTTCATTTAAAATTCTGTATAATTTTTGTCTTAAATTGTCTCATTTACATTGTTTATAATAGTGGTTATAGTTAGCATAGTCACTATAATCATACAAACTATAGTATAGTTTTTGTAGCTGTGACAGTTTATTTAGGGTTTTTTTCTTTATTAACACAGGTTTTTATGAATATTTGCTACGTTCCTTCTTATGACACTTTTAACATTTATTAATATATTGTTCTGGTAACATTAAATTATTCAATTGTTTAATATAGGTTGTTCTCTTTATTTACTGGAACATGTTCTTTTTGCTTTGTCTCTGGATAGTTTGAGAAAGTTTACACATTTGTACTCCACTTACTCTCAAATTCTTTTATGCAAGAGTTCACTCAAATTATGAGTGTAATTTGTTCTTACTCTTTTCGAATTTTGTAGCTTTTTCTCACAAAATTTCTTTCTATATTTAATAGTTATAACTCATCATTCGTGTGAGTTGTACTTACTATTTTTTTGACTTTAGATCTTTTCTCCAAAATTCTTTTTATATATGAGTTTTTAATAGTTTCTCTCAAACAGTTCAAGTAAGTAGGTCTTACAATCTTTTGAATTTTTGTTATTTTTTTCTTACTATTCTCACAACATTTCTTTATATGGTAGGTCCTTAAAATAGTCCTTGCTGTTCGGATCACCATTGTTCTCAGAAATATCTCTGTTCTTGCGACATCTATCGCTTCTCTCTTGTATTCCCTTTTTTCTGTTGTTATTTTCTCCCTTGTTTGAAAGCTTATTTGACTCATTTTATAATATGGTTTATTAAACCAAGATGTCTCTGGTTTATCCAGGATGAATGATATTACAGATTTTTTACCATATCTTTCTCTTTCTGTTGCATTCCATCTATTTATATCCCTTTTAAAACGTTAACAGACGGTTTTATTGTAAGTTATTTCTGAGATTTGTCTTGACCTGCTTCTATAATCTACAGCATTCATGATGTCTTTTTCCTGGTTATTGGGATATTACTTACATTAATTAAACCACTGTGCATCATCTCCAATTCTTCCTGTGTTCTTATTAAATTCCTTGGATGCATTCTTCTCATTTTCTTTGAATCCTCTTCCATATGTTTAATATGCTCTTGATTCCTATTAGGTTTAATTTCTGACAATAATGTTACTTGTTCCCTTGTTTCATCGTTTGGTATTTCTTCTATCCCTGTTTGGTTGCCATCTACCTTCTGGCTGGATTGTTCTGTCGGTTGGTTCCTCTCTTTTCTTAATTCTTCTCTCCGCCGTTTACTATCGTTTATTTGATCATCTAGTTTCTTATGCTGATCATCTCGTTTCTTATTCTGATCATCTAGTTTCTCTCCCAATTTCTTAAAACTATTCCTTAATGATTGGTTGTGCTCTTTCATTTCCTTTCTAAATTGTAGGAACATTTCCATCATCTTTCTACTCATGGTTTCCTGGAAATTGATCTCCCCTGTTTGTTCGGGCTTATCAGATTGTTTCCCTTGGGATGCTGGTTCGGTTGGTTCTGCTGGAGGTAATCTCATCTCCACATCTTCCACGGGTGTTGCTTCCTTATCCTCCACATCTATTTCCTGTTCGGCCTCCACCGCCCTTTTCTTTGATGACGCCCTCCTGAGCATCTTGTTTCTTTTTCTGACCTGTTGACAGCTGCCGAGCTAAAATAGGAAACTGGACGAATTGTCCTTATTTTATAGATCTATTAATTCCTATTTTCAGCCCCACGTTGGGCGCCAATTTGTTATAAAACAAATAAAATAGATTGATAGATAATAATTGATGTTGATAATAAAAAATTTTGTTGTTAGTTATAAAATTAATAAAATTAATTTGTTTAATTGATTAATTGAATAATTAGTTAATTGCAAATTTTTTAATTACCTTCAATTGAATAAATGAGATATTATGTTTTTTAAAATATTTGTTCTTTATAGATAATCTAGTTATGTAGTCGGATCTAGTATTCTATTTTATAACGTCGCTCCTCTTCTTCTTCTTCTTCTTGTTATATTTCTCTAATAACTCTAAATTATTTTTAGAAGAAAGAAGAAACTAATATTTATTGTACAAATAATTATGAACACATGTAATTGAGTAATTGTGATGTTTATTTCTTAAAATTTGAAATTGTGCGCCAATCTTACGCGCATGGACCAGGCATTGATTGAGATTCGCTCACGTCGATTGTGAACAAAAATGACAAAATATAATGTTACAAAATTAATTATTTCGGGTTCTTTTAAGTGTCGAAATGGTCAGAGAGGGCAAGGAACAAGATACAATAGTTACAATTATCTTAAAATAAATTATTATTTGCTGAAAAATAACAGGATTATGAAAATTGTCAATTATTAAATAAAGATCGAACCATTTCGTAGAATGACGTCACTGACTCGTGGAGGCAGTGTCGATGTGCTGGTCGCTCTGCAATGAAAATGGCCGCCGTTCACCTCGTTGATTTCTGCTACACAACGCTGACGCTATGTTCTTCTCCCTCAGAAATAAATGCGAATTCCTTCCTCTGCGAGGTTGTAGTATCCCTGGAAAATTGTGTGAAGTGTTCTTCCCTCCTCGGCGATGTCAATATGTTAGGATTGTAAACAAAAAAACTGAGTGTTAGTCACGACCAACATAGAGGTAGACTCCAATATTATATAGAACAGCATTAAGAAATATGTGTTGACAATTATTATATTAAATTGGAAATAAACATTCAAATAAAATGAAAGATTAATAGAATTGTAATGTAAAATATACTAATTATTGGAATAATGTAAAAAAGCAAATAAATGTAATTAATAATAATTAATAAAATTATATATGTTATTAAGAGTCATATGATGGAAAGATGTGACGAATGTAGTTAGGTATCTAAATGGCAAATTGTAAATTGTTAGATTTGAATTGTATTCAAATAGAAGAAAATTTGTTTAGTCTAATTTTATATTTAAGAAGAGCCACATCAAAAAGTCTAATTTTATATGTAATAAGATACACATTAAAAGAGTTTAATTTTTATAAGTCAATTTTAAGTCAATTTTGGACGAGTTAAAAGTTAAATTCGACCAACAAAATGCTGAATCTAAACAGTTCAAGGCTGAAATAAACAGTAAATTTGACCCAAAAAATGCTAATTCGAACTAGTTAAATGATAAATTTGACCAGCAAAATGATAGATTAGACAGGCAAAATGATAAATTAGACCAATTTAGAGCAGAAGTTACGGATAAAGTGGATAAACAGAACACTGAATTAAAGGAGACCATTCGACAACAAATAAATGGTTTGAATGATAAATTAGACCAGCAGAAGTTTGAAATCAAGTTAATATTGCAAAATTATGAGGAAAGGAACGTCAGGCAATTCTCAGGAGGGAAATTGAATATAGAAACAATGGAAAACAAGTTAGACAGAATGGAAATGGGACAACAGTTACTGAATGAAGCAGTAGAAGTAAAATTGGTAGAAAATAAGCAGGAAGTTATGGAACAGATGACGAAAGAATTGACAAAACACAAACAGGAGGTAACCAGCAATATTAAATCCATGGAACACCAGTTGGACAACAAAAATACAAAAATAGATGATACAATGGTACAATTAGTATTAAGGGTAAATGAGATAGAACACAATGGTAATCAAACATGTGTTATCCGAGAAGACAAAAAAGATTATGAAATCTTATTAAAACAAAATAAGTATGTGGAAAAGAAGACGAAGAAAATAGGTAAAAGACGTCCCAAGAAACAGAAAAATACACAGGAAGAATTAGATATGATTAGGAGTGGTTTAATTAATGTATTTAATCTCACAATCATTAATTACATGGAAATAACTGAGTTAAAAAATCATAGAATAAACTTAACCAAATTAATATTTAAATTAAAAATAACAGATCAAGAAAAACTTAACAAAAAGTCAGTGACTTCACCGATAAATAATGTACCATTAAAACATCTGTATAATAAACCAGACGATAAAATGAGTGATCTAAACTTTGATACTATTGCAAACTTTATAGAAGAAAACTTGCAGTACAGGGTGACAGAGAGATATTTAACAAAAACAGAAATCATTATGGACACAATAATAATCCGTGCAACAAGGATAACTTACGTATTTGACAACGGATGAACTAAATGTGGAAAGAAGGGACTGATTTTCTGGGTATTGACCAAAGCAAACTAATTGAACGAAGATTAGATTAATTATTAATACAAACGACATAATATGAAAGTTATTACAAAAAAAAAATGTTATTCTATGAATTAAGATGAAATAGATCAACAGAACACCAAGTTAAAAGAAACCAATCAAAAAAACAAATAAATGTTGTGAATAATAAATTAGACCAGCAGGAGGTTGAAAAAATAAAATTAATATTGCAAAGGCATAAGGAAATGGACCATCAGTTACTGAATGAAGCAATGGAAGATAAACTTGGCAAGATAATAGGAGTGCAATACAAGTGACCCATAAGTGAGAAGATGAATTTAAATAAGAAGTTATACCCAATACCCTACAAAGTAAGAGAGCAAATAAAAGAAGAAATCGACAAAGGATTAGTAAAAATATAAGTGAAATAAGTTAGTCAAAAAACACGAGCCCGTTAGTAGTAATTCCCATATAAGGATAAGTCCGTAATATTGTGTTTGGATGAGCGTCAAATTAATCAGATGATAATTCCTGATAAGGCGTCACCAAGGAATATAAGAATAGTTTTAAAACGTTTTAATAACGTCATTTTTTAATAATTGTAATGCTATACCTGGATATTGGCAAATATAATTGCATCCAGAAAGTATAGAATATGTGAATGGTATAAGTTATCATTTCAAGAGAACACCTTTTGGGCTGGTCCATAATGTGGCCATATTTATAGAATGATTCGACTGAGTATGGGGCAAGGAAATTTTAGAAGTTATTACGGTTTATGCCGATGAGTTAGTAAGTGCATCAAACAGTTGGGAAGAATATTGTAATAGAATTAAGAGGGTACTTACCAGATTGGGGAAAAATAGAATTACACTCAAGTTAAATAATTTCATAGCCAGTAGAATTAAATTGTATGGATTTACAGTAATTAAATACCAAGATAGAAAGGTTAAAGAGACATAAAATATTAATCAGCTTCGCCAGTATCAATAAAGTAATCATTAAAAGAGAAATAATTCGAAAATAAATCACACAGGAACTTTATAACCAGGATTGGGAAGGTGAAATTTAAAAGAAAAGAAAATAATGTTTGTATTCATGTTTTTGAGTTTTTTAGCCATGAAAGTAGGCACAATTGTTAAATCATACTTATTATATTTATGTAAAACCAGTTGGTTTGACCAATGTTATTTTAATCTATAAATGAGTGTATAAGATATTGTGATTCGTGATAGTGAGGAACCATATTTGTTGTGTTAATAAAAAAACGAATTTATGTAAAGAACTTTGTTATATACAATTAGTGAATTAATCAGATGTTTTCAATATTAATGTTAGACCATGGTTGTGATAACAAATTAATTATTTCAAAATCTCATATCAAATTATATCTGAGATTGTGAAATAAGGGAAGGTATTATGTACTGCTGTTAAAATACACCACAGTGCATAAGAATGAAATAATAATTTTAAAAGAGAGAAGATGTAAATTTAATAGTATGGTGAACATATGTTAGGATTGTAAACAAAAAAACTGAGTGTTAGTCACGACCAACATAGAGGTAGACTCCAATATTATATAAAACAACATTAAGAAATATGTGTTGACAATTATTATATTAAATTGGAAATAAACATTCAAATAAAATGAAAGATTAATAGAATAGTAATCTAAAATATACAAATTATAGGGATAATGTAAAAAAGCAAATAAATATAATTAATAATAATTAATAAAATTATATATGTTGTTAAGAGTCATATTTATGATGGAAAGATGTGACGAATGTAGTTAGGTATCTAAATGGCAAATTGTAAATTGTTAGATTTGAATTGTATTCAAATAGAAGAAAATTTGTTTAGTCTAATTTTTTGCCACATCAAAAAGTCTAATTTTATATGTAATAAGATACACATTAAAACAGTTTAATTTTTATAAAAGAGTTTAATTTTGTATTTAATAAAGGAAACCTTTAAGGGAAGGGAGTTAACATTGATATTGAATTTAATAAACATACGAGAGTATAAAACAAGGTCAAGGTATCTATAACATTGAAAGAATCACAATTTGTATACAACTTAATAAACAACAATATTTCAAGAAGTCTGAGTATATCATTTAGAGAACGCCGAACTAAAAGAAGAAGCCTGTACTGGAAGATAGTTTGAGTGTCAATACAATAAAATTCGATATTCCGAAGAAGTATCAAGTTAGTAATCATAGAAGAAAATATAATTCAACATTTAATCTAATATGAAATCCCAAAGAAGGAACAGACTATGAAGCCTAACATTACCATTAAGATGATAAACATCAACTAGAATTGAAGCGGTTGCAGTTGTGAAGAATTCAGATTCAAGCTATTTACATTTATATGGTAGATATCCTTACCTTGTTATTTATTAAAAAATTTATACACTAACGTTATTTGGTACGGATTAAAGAAAAGAATAAATCATACACAGTATTAAATAATATAAATCAGCTTAATAATTGTTAACCTTGAGATAGAGTTTTCTTTTCATGTGCAGATAGAAAAAAGTAATATCTGTAATTAAATATTTTAATTACAATACTTAGAAATAAAATATCTGCAAATAATTACAGTACAATATATGGTATACGTTTTATCCACATACATTAACATGAAACATAAACAACGAGCAATCGTCGAGTTTTTGGCCAAATAGTAGTGTATTGCTGCCTGTATTCACAAAAGGTTCAGAAATGTAGGGTTATAGCCTATGTTGAGACAAAAATTGACGAGTAATGTGCGAAAATGGCTTAGAAGGCAAAACAGTATCGAATCGATCCGCACTGTGGAAGGCAATCATCAGAAATTACTGGAGAAAACCAAAACAGTGTGAATAACTTGAATCGAGCAGATCGGCATATCGCTGTCCGAGAAAGTGCTGAGGAAACTGGTTTTATCTAACAGAGTATCTACAGCCTTTGATGTTTGTAGATATCAAAGGCTGCGTTCCTCATAGATTAAGAACTGATTTAAAAGAGATAAGACTCCATGTGTGCTCAGAAGAATAGGCAGAATTTTAAAGCCCACGAGAACATGTTTTACGGGAATGTTTGCATTGGTGATGAAACCTCTGCATCTATCTATATGACACAGAGACTTTCATGTAGTGTCAAGGTACCAACTCCCCCAGGCCAAAATAATTAAATATCCAGCAATTAGCACGAAGATGGATGACTTCTGGATTGACAGGGGGATGATTTTGCTTGTTTTCCTTGAATGGAAGACAACAATGAAGGCAATAGTGATAAGGAATTTCGTCGAAAGGTCACACAAAGGCTAAATAAAGTGCAATTACCATGACAATGAATGACCCCACTCGTCCTTGGCAACATCCCATTTCTTGCACAAATGGGATTCCCAGTAATAGTATATCTCCCTTATAGTTCTCGCAACCTTAAATTTTTACTTGTTAAGTTAAATGACGTAAAACAAACTTTACAAGCTACAAAAACCGTGAAAAAGTAATCGTTAAATTTAGTCTTCTTAATGGGAGCAAGGAATAAAAAAATGAGATAAATTTATTTTTTTGTCTTATCTTTAATTTTTCTATTTAAAACTGTAAAAAATTGGAACATCGGACAGCTGTATTTCAAATATTTTTCTTTCATTCATTACATAGGCATATTTTCGTTCCTTGGGCACACACAGCAACAATCGGTTAACATTATCACACGATACATCAAAATATCTAAGTAATACAGGTTTCTTGTGTGGGATACTTACCACATCGGCTGATAAACATTGCAAATACACATAATTTGTATTATAATAGTATTATATTCGTTACGTTAGACGTGCGGCATTTGTAAAGTGTTGCGGATTAGCAATAAGAAGTAACACCTACAGTTTAGACAGCATGACAACGTAAAATAAGTATCAATTTAGAGGAGGCTTTAGACTGCACAATCTTCTTCTTGCAGACAATACATAAATTTTAAAGTAGATTAAAAAATTGGAGAAGGAAGTTGTAGAGTGGAAACCAGTGCTTGTTTCGTAGAATATTGAATAAGACAATTATTAACTTAGAACAGTCCAGTTCCAGTAGGCACTGTGATATATCTATGGAATTAATTTAATTTTCTAACTATGGCTGTGGATTACCTTTCCTATGATTAGCTAATTAATTTATTCCTACAACAAATGTTTTTTTATCCATATATGCATAATAAACGAAATTTTGATTGACTGACACTCTTATCATTAAATGGTCTTTTATACTTCATTTAGCCCATTTTATTGAAGAAGCACTTTCAGTGGCTCAATAATTTCAGTATTTGTCAATAATTAGGCAGTGAGAATGCTTTGTTTGTGGAATAGGTAAAAATTTTATGTTTTACTAATTAAATATATTTGCCGAATATGATATTTAAAAGTATAAATAAGTTATATGATATTAGTAAAGTACATACGATTTATAGCATTAATAATATAATAATAAAAATATTTGATATAAATAATAAAAATAAAATAATGCTCTATTTTGATGTAATAAAGTATTCTTGTAATTATATGTTGAATTCGAGAAATAATTATGTTTCTTGTTTATCTGGTTGGCAAAGTGCGTTGCCAGCTCATCTAAGGCCAAGTTGAGGTTCTGTTGAAGCTCTAAGTATAACTGCTGCATCTTCTAGTTTTTCACCACCCATTGATTCAAACATTTTCTCCAGTTGTACTCTTAATTGCTGTATATTATTCGTCAATATACATGCCTACAATAAGCAATGGTGATTTAATTTCCATTTTTCATAATACTTACATTATTAGCTTTGTATGTGTGTGTGCGTGCGCGTGTGTGTGTGAAACAACTATATTTAAACTTTGTTCTAAATGACAATTACAGAATAGTATTGTTTTTTCAAATTTTAATTTTTTTTTTTTTTTTTTTTTTTTTTTTTCCGGCAGGGCAGGTGAAAATCTCTATAGACACACTGGAGCCCCGTAGCTCCAGGTAGTGTGGGACTCTAACCCACTAAAAACACCTCCCTTTGCAACAACTGAGCGAGCCCAACAAGTTGCTTTATTCAAATTTTAATGAAGTTTTATTTAAATGAAACTAACAAACAATCTAAACTAAAATCCTACTTACTATTCTTTCATCTTTAAGATGGTTTGGAAATTCTCTTTTCACAATATTTGCATACGCTATTAACACTTTATCAATAATTTTGGCAAATCTCTTCATATATCGTTTCCATATTTCTGGATCTGGACATTCGAGTTTGGAAACAACATCAAAGCACTGAGTCAACTGTGTGAAGATATCAACGACTGAATTAGAGAAGAGTGCATGTTCAGAACTTAGTTGGAACTGGAAACACATCTCATATTAATCTACATCTTGTATTTTATAAACTATATTAATTAACTACACTTTTAATATAAATGTTAAATTAATATTGGACTGTATGGTGTTAGTTTTTGAGTGTGTACAGTATACAGTGTGTTAGTTTTAGTTTGTGTGTATAGTAATCTTTCTCCTGCACTTCCATTTACATATGTTTGTAAAGTGCAGTTGGAACATCACAAATATTACCTGTAATACTAGATAAATAATCATACAGACACTGTATACTCAGAATGTATTTGAGTTATTCTACTGTTATGAGACACGCTATCTACATACTGTCTAAATGGGTGAAATACATAAGATATGTAAGAGGTGAACATGTTATGGGCCAAACACAGCTATATGTTCATGATATACGTGCTTATACAAATTCAATAGACAAATTTCAAGATGCAGTAGTGGATGGAAGAGGAATTTGGAAGAAAGAGCATGGAGCTGAATATTGTAACGCGGAAATGTAGTCGTCTCTGTAATTATGTATAGGTTGTGTGTTCGCCTCACACTGGTGTCGTTACACCTATGTGTTGCGCTAGCGATGTCCGTAGCGATTCTGCAATTACCAGTACAACGCGAGTGGAAACCTTACCAGTTGTTTCATAGGGGTTTAATAATCCCGGGTGGCGCCAAATTGTTTACTCAAAACAATTAAAATTAATAAGTATTATGGTTTAGCGATTTTTGTTATGACGGCCTGGAGCATTCAAATTTGTTCCCGCCTTCATTCGACCTACTTAATCGAGCAGGTAGTTCGTAGCCTTGGCGGCGTGAGCGCTTGCCGTCATTCTCGCAGATCTCTGCTATACAATACACAATTTATACAATACACTTCCCTATGAAATAAAAACAATGGTTACACTCTGTACTAGTTTCTTTAATTATTGTTTGGTAATTATTCAGTTTGACAATAAAATTATTCTTGGTTATTACAATTTTGCACCGACAATTAATATGAGTCTACACTCTCTAGGGTTTGGCGACTCGATTTTGAACGGATTTTACAGTCTAAGATGGCGACTGAGTTGTTTGTTTTCAGTTATTATCGTTCAAAATCTGGGTCCTTGTGATTACAAGAAAAATATTAATAATGATTACAATAAAAAGTACACTACCTTACATTATTTGTACTTAAATAATATAAAGTTTAGCTACAATTTGTTCCTGTAGTGTAGTAAAGTGTGGTTCTAAAGTTCGCAATCTAATGCTAGGTTATTTCCTTAGTTAATAAATTTTCAGTGTTGGTTTATCTTACTTAATCTTTGAAAGAAATTATATTCAGTTTATAGTGAGAGTTCAGATAACTGTGAGAAATAGTTAAAGTGAGTTTATTTCTGGAATATGAGTAATTTAATGATACTTAACACATCAGTAGGTTGGAGTTAAACCGTTGTTCATGGTGAAATGGAATTTGTCATCAATTTTGAATGATTTGGGTTTCTGGCATCTTTTTCAAGTTAGTTGTAGTAATTTCTTCATTTAATTTTTATTTAATTTGGTCCTTGGCATCAGTTAAAAGTTATTGTTCATTGTCTGCTGCTTACTGGTTCTCCTTTTTGAATTTTGACTACTTTTTATACATTTTTAAATGAAAATTTAGGTCATTCAAGATTTGGCGTCACTAATCTGGATGAGCGTCACTTTGAGAGTACTATAAATTAACGGAAAATTCGTAACCAACGTCTGTTGTCATGGTTACGAATAAATTCTGATTGGTTAATCTTGTCTTATAACCATTGTTATCAATTTTGAATTATTATTCAAAATAGCTGTATACCTTCTGATTGCTTTTATCCTTCTGTCTTCCTCCCTACGTATTAAATATTATCACTACTGTTATTATTTCCTTTCAAAGATTGTTTTGATATCCCATAAGGTTGGGTTCTTAAAAATATTAATGTTTGTACATTTATGTTAATATTTGTTAATTACATTTCTTTTTTAATTTAAGTCCTTATTCTAACATTTTTCTTTTAATATGATTTACAAATCATCTTTGGCTAGTTATACGCCTTGGATTTGTTAATTTCCTGTTGATTTTATACAATTTGTAGTTATTTGTTTTTGACAGTTAGGCATTTCATAGGCCTAAGCAGCCATTGATCATATTTACTTATTTTATACAAATTATATCTCATTTTACTTTAATGTGTTTTGTTTTGTTTTGTTATTATATTTGGTTGCTTTATTTGTTGATGTGTTTTGGATCTGAATTTATACTATTTGTAGGTTTCTATTATTTTCTACCTCATGGCTTGTTAATTATTTCCTAACTGATTTTCCAGTGTAATTATATCTGTATTGATTCACCTTCTTATTTATCTATTTAGCCCTTGTTAACAATATGGCTATTACTTACTATTAAAACATAACATCTAGGCCTACGGGCTGTACAATTCCTTCAGCCATATCCTATTCATAAATTTAAATAAACAATTTTTTAACAGTTATTAGGTAATGTTTGTTTACAATTCATTTCATTCCTTATTATTTTTTGGGTGATAAACATCATCACACCTTTTAAACTTACTCAATTAATTATACCTTATAACTTGGGGTGTTTATTGATTTCATTTTTAATTCCTTATTTCTTACATAATCTCTATCTTCAATCCATGGTAACACCAACTGTTTACCTTTCATGGGATTTTCCCTTTTAAATACTAGTGTATACAATTAAACCTAATCATATTAACAATACAATTCTTTCTAAATAATAATATCACCATCATTCTTCAGTGTTTATCACAGGTTATTATCTGTTTACTTCTAATACTATCATTAACAACATTATTAATTATTAATATGGTTCACCATTAATCATTTATAGTTTATTATAGATTATTAAGTGTTTATTCCTATTAATATGGTTTCTAATTATTTGGGGTTTTACACTTTCACTTTTGCACTCCTTAAATGTTTATATTAAGTGTTTATTAGTGGGTAATCTCTATAATTACTTTTTCTTTGTCACTTAGTTGATTTTATATTCTCACTATCTCACTATCTCTCTCATTACAAATATTATTTATATTATTAATACGTTTATGTCGTTTTAGAATTTTTTGTCACATCTAACTCTAATTCTTGGGTTAGTGTACTTTTGTTTTTTCACATTACTTTATTGGGTTTTATCAAATCATTTACATTTATTTTTCAATCGATAATAATAATTATCTTATACATTGGTTAGTCATTGGTTTCGTTTCAAATATTACATTTGAGTGTACCATTTCTCCTTTTCATATTCTATATTTTTTGTCTGTGTTTTCTCATTCGGTTTCACTTTATTTCCTTTATACTTGGAAGTTTCATGTTCATTTTCCTTCTTCACTTTCATCTTATTTTGTTTCATTTTATTTTGGTTGTATGGAGTCATTCACTTCCTTCAATTGGTTTTATTCTTGTTTGGTTTCGTTTTTCCCTTCTCCTTTTGTTTCTTTTTATTTGGTCAATCACTTGGGTTAGGTCATGTCGTCGTTTGTCGTGTCATTGTCATTTTATTTTCATTATTTTAAACATTTTATTTTATACGAAATATTTTTTATATTGTAGATTCATCTTTTTTATCCCTGTTATTGGGGTGGCTTATTTGTGTTGTAACAATATTAAGGAAAGAAAAGTTATGGTTGCAGGAAATAAAGAAGAAGAGGCCTTAAGAGATTTGTAATGGAGAACAAAAGGCTCAGGTCAAGAATTTGGATGTTATACTTGATAGGGATGGGAGCATAAGTAAGGATGTATCAAATAATCACGTATCAAATTATTATTTATATTTAGGCTCTCATGCCCAGTGACTTTGGCGCTTGATGCCGACATATTTTCACCATTTTATCATAGAAAATCCACTTCCTCAACCCCTACCCTATACATCTTCCTTCACTCTTCACCAACATGCCAAGTATTTGTATTAATTTATAAGCATGTTACCATGATAGAGTTAATTAAACCATTAAGCCATTCCTTTTTAATTTTAATTCTTATTTCATATTTTATGAGCCTTTTCATATTGATTATATATTTCCATAGAACATTATAAGCAGTTATGGTAAAAGAAGGAAGAACAAGAGGATATAGAGTAGTATATATACACTGAAGTAGACAGTCTAACTATGGAGGAATTGCTGGAGGCATTAAGAAAATCAAAAAACCGGAAAGCACCATGCCTAAATAGACTAAACACTGAATTATTAAAATATGCAGGTATAATGTTTCAATCATGCCTCCTACATTTTTATAATATGTGCTGGAAGAGAAAAATGATTCCAAAAGAATGGGGCCAAGCGAAAGTAGTTTCTATTTTCAAGAGGGGTGATACAGTAACTATAGAGGGGTACGTCTGCTAGACACAGCATGCAAAGTATACACAAGGATATTGACTGAGAAGTTAAAGGTGATAGCAGAGTTTTACTGTCAGAAGAGCAAATGGGTTTTAGGAAGGGAAGGTCATGTATGGATGCCATTTTTACATTAGAGAGAATAAATGAAGAGAGACGGGAGTTTAATTGTGAAACACACTTGGTCTTTGTTGATTTGACAGAAACCTTTGACAATGTTAAAAGAATATTATAATGGCGAATCTTTGACAGACGAGGTTACTCTATACATTTTATAGAAACTATAAAGAGCCTTTATGTAGAAACCAGTGTACGGATGGTTATAGGAGGAATGACGACTGATGAAGTTCCCACTAATAAGGGGGTAAGACAAGACTGCTGTATATAGCCAACGCTTTTCAACACACACACACACACACACACACACACACACACACACACACACACACACACACACACACACACACACACACACACACATTTATTGAGAGAGAGAGAGAGAGAGAGAGAGAGAGAAGTCGTTTTAAACAAGGAAATCCTATGTTGACCCAGTGATTTTCCTGAAAAGAATGTTTTAAACTACATTTTGTTTGCAGATGATATGGTAAGAATTCAGGACAGCGAGGATAAATTACAAAAAATAATGTACCTATTAAATCGAATAGCAGATGGATATGGATTTCTGATATCAGCGGACAAGACTAAAAGAATGGTATTCAGAGGAAAGCAGCCGGTAAGAACTAAGATAATTATGGATGGAAAGATTATGGAACAAAGCAAACAAATGGTAAGATGGAAAGAGACAAAGCAAAGATTCAGTCAGCGGAGATGAAGTTTATGAGGAGTACTCTGGGCTGTACCATTATCGATAAAAAAAGAATTGAGGTTGATGATGATGATGATAATAACCAAACATGAGCTAACACAAATTGTGTTCTCATTGCCCCACCCGGTATCAAGTTGCACCTGCTGACTGAATCATTAATGCATAACTTCAGTAAAATCTAGTCCTCAAATTCGTTTAAAAATACAAACTCAAGAGAACTCACAAACAACACTAAAATTCCGCATTTCGTCACATTTCATGTCTACTAATGCAATAAACTGCAACATACTTCACTTGTTCTAACACAAAGAAAACAGTAGGCACCTTTAACTATTAAATTTACGAAACAAATTAATTGCACATTTTGAAAGAGAAAACCATTAAAACAATATAACAAAGTGTGCTATCAATAGCATTACAGTGTTTTGAATGTTTTGGGGGGGGGGGATACAGTCATGAATTCTACTGAAGCTGTTTGTATTTCTTCTTTTTAATACATACTGACTGGCCCCATGACATTATAATATTAAAACCTATGAGAAGCACGGAAAACGGCAGATAATAACAGGTCAATTCTGTCTCGCAAAATAGATAACTTTTAAACATTTACTTTACCTGGAATGGTCAGATAAAACCCCAAGGAAGTATATTATTTTTATTTGCTTTAAACAATTTCAAAGATCTGTCACAATCCTTTACAACATTTTTAAAATTCAAAATTTTACAAAATCCTGCACCGTATAGTACCATTTTACTTCACGGGGAAAGTCAAGTTTAAATTAATATTTCTCGTAACGAGAGAACAACATTAAAGACATATAATGTGTTGCTTAATATGCGGGAAAATGAAACCTTGGTACGTTCTGCCAGGTCCATTCTTCTATGTGCCTGGAGGTGGGGTTCAGTTCATTTAGAATATTTTTGTTCACCAGTAAACACATGTAAATGTAGAACAGGATATCCTTAAATGTATTTTAAGGATTTATTAACAACAAATTCCATAAAAGTAAGTTGGTTTGCTACTTGTAGATTTGATTGCACCGTATAGTACCATTTTGCTTCACGGGGAAAGTCAAGTTTAAATTAATATTTCTCGTAACGAGAGAACAACATTAAAGACATATAATGTGTTGCTTAATATGCGACAAAATGAAACCTTGGTACGTTCTGCCAGTTCATTTAGAATATTTTTGTTCACCAGTAAACACATGTAAATGTAGATAAGGATATCCTTAAATGTATTTTAAGGATTTATTAACAACAAATTCCATAAAAGTAAGTTGGTTTGCTACTTGTAGATTTGATTGTGGCAATGAATTATTAAAAAAAGTGAAATTTGCAGAATCGTCGCGTTCACTATACAGACTCACTCACTGCGTCAAATGTTACCTGGCACTCACAAATTCTTAATGTACTAACTCAATTTATTTCAGAAACAGACGGTCTACACAAGCAAGCTTGAATACATGTGGATCCAAAACATATGTGATTAAGAAGAACATATGTTGCTTAAGAAATTTCAGCGAAAACATATAAGTCATGAAATAACAAAACAAATGTACAGTACAAAATTCAATGAGGCATAGAAACTAAGAACGCGGAGGCATGAATATGGGGCAGAGGGGAAAGTATTACAGACTTTTTTAGCGGAAACAAGAAGATAATTAAAAAGGAACGGACCAGAGTAAGACGGGGAACCAGGTTATGATAGAGGAATGTACCAGAGTAAACGGAGCACCAAGAGTAAGATGTCACAGATACAAAACTACCAAGATGGGAAGGAATAAAAGCAAATTACGAACAAAGAAAAGATGGAAAGTGTCAAAACAACTTCTAAAGAGTAAAGAAATAGGTTGAGCTCCACAAGAAAACTGGACCTCAGAGCTTCCTGAAATGCAACTACAATGAATTTGTGGGATATATAATTAAATATTAAATAAATTAAATCAATTAATTAAATTTAAATCACTAAATGTATAAATTTAAATTGATTTCATTAAATTATTTATTAATTAAATATTCCATAAAGAAGTAAAGAATAAATAATGAAGGAATAAAAAATATATAAAGAAACAGCAGAGAAAGTTTAAAACGATAAAAATGAATATGTTAACGTAGAAAACGCTCACTATTAATGAAACACATTTCGATAAACTGTTTAATCGACTTATTGCAGCAAATATTCTTAGGTTGTTTGTTGTTAAATTATGTCAAATTTTTAAAATGTATAATCTTATAATGTAAACAGATTATCTGTAATTAGTTGTCACTCCTATAAATTTAGACAATTTAGTATATGTTAGTGATAATTTATTTAAAGCGGATTTAGATTGGAAAATGCCGTCAACTTGTTGACTAAAGAGACAGTGAAATTAAGATAAAAAGTAATATTGACATGTCCAAAGTAATGGTGAAAAGCAAACCTGAGGAAGATAGATTTTATTTTTACTGTGGAGGCAAATGTAGAAGAGATGCTAATAATAAAATACTTTAGAATATGATAACACATAATAATAGAATGAAAAAAGGTGAAGCTAATAATTTAAGGTCATTTACAAACATATATTATGCGGCATACAGATTTTTGTGTTAGAAAAAACTAAGAACGTATTCATAAACCAAAGATTTATAGGCCTACACATTATAACGATTCTATTCATTTTGCTGTGTGTCATGTAACCAGGGGCTTACAAAAATGGAAGATACCGAGTTAATAGCAATAGCAATTAAATATTTTCAAAAAATAGAAAGAAAGGCAAAATGAGACAATGTTATTAATAAGGACACCAAGACTGTAAAACTAATAGGGAGGGGTAATAATGGGGAACTAATAAGGACGTAGCAAATAGAGAACTGAAAGGCATAAACCGTGTTAAAATTTTTTAATTAAGAGAGTTGTGTAATTGGTTATAATCACAAACAGAATTATCACTGTTGCACACCACTATAGAACAATTATTCCGATTAGCGCTTTCAAGCTTCTCAGCTCATCGTCAGATCGGAAATGACGATGAGCTGAGAAGCTTGAAAGCGCTAATCGGAATAATTTTTCTATTGCGGTGTGCAACAGTGATAATTCTGTTTGTGTTAAAATTGAAAACACAGAAAACTTACGAGGAACAGAGCAAGGAAACCGTAACGACAGAGGGTAGAAAAATTTCTAAAAAATGGATAGTAGTAGCAAAATTAGAGAATTGAATTTGATGGACATTAGATAAATAGGGAACCGAAGTGACCTCTTATGGAATACGATAAAATTAGATTAAAAGAAGAGAAATTAGAAATAAATTTATCCTCTTATTTAATACATTACACGTAAGAAAGGAAATGTCACAATATTTGTATTGCATTTGTAAATAAGGAAACGAGAAAACCTAAGCGATAACGGAGGATAAATATAAGTACGTGAATTACGTTTATACGAACTAAGTTAACGCGAACATTTGCTTACAGAGAAAAGTAGAGTAATAAAACCAAAGTTAGTTTTAAGTAATTTCTCAGGGCAAAGGAGAGACTGAAATATGGTCGGCAGCAGTGTAACAGTACTACAATTTATCAAGCGCAGTGCTGCCTACTTCACGCTATATCGTGTCCCTAGAGCTCCCGCCGTTTGTCATGGTCCGCAAGACTCAAAACAAAAACTTGAAGTTAAAAATTTTAAAGGGATTTTCACGGCAATATTTATATTTACAAATGCATTTTGTTAATTTACTTTTAGTTGGTAAACTCAGAATCTGACTAAGAGGAAAGAGAAAACTAAAACTGAACCTGACTTAACTATTCTCTCAAAGTAAAGAAACAAAGAAGTAATGAGAGCAGTAATACAGCCTGTGACGATTTAAATTGTAACAATAATCGTAAAATAAAAAAAAATTTAAAAATTAAGTTTGTGAGCGATTAAGCCACTTTAAATCTCACTATAATGCCTAAAACCCCTGTATGTACTCAGTATGAGAGGAAGAAGTAATTAAGAAGTACGAAGATACTTTAATAAAAAAAGCATATTGTAAATAGTTATTATTGTCGTATTTAACCCTTTGCTTGTTGTCAGGCGCTGACCTGTTAATTCCGGACTCGACATGTCTCCCGAGTCGTCTGTAATTTAGAATAAGATAAAAAAAACCTAATGTTAATAATAAAATATCTGAAGACACAGATAGTCGCTAAAACAAATTATTTAAATTATGTATATTTATTTAGGTATAGTTTGTGTAAATAAAAATGTTAACTTAAAGAAAGATAGGGACTATATTCTCGCGCAATAGTGGCCCTACTCCCCCCCTTGTTATGTACCAGTCGAAGCGAGCAGAAAACTCTCTCTCGCTATGTTGACTTCATGCAGTGCAGACGTGCGAGCAAACGCTCTGACACAATGTTGCGAATTCTTTTGTTTTACTTAAATATTGTATACGAGAAATTACTGCTAAAAGTATGTGTTATGCATTAATTAGTACAGTTATGTGAAAACAAGAGACATAACTTATAACACGAAATATAAAAATGGTGTAAAAACAAGATGACTGCTAACTTCAAGAACTAACTACTCTTTCAACATCATTCCTGGAGATGTGAACTACCAGAACTTATAAACACTCGTAGACCCGACAGAATATGCAGATCAGGACATCCTAGAATCTACATGTACCTGCATCGTAGAAGGTTCAATCTATTCTGCGGACTTTTGACCCATTATTGACGAAGACCAGACCGAGGTGATGACGGCGCATTCAAGGATTCCCAAGACGGACACCCCAGGACGAGGTTTCTACTTTCCATTCTAAAGGTGACTCGATAGCCTGTCTATCGAGGGTTACTAATATTTGTTACACAACACACGTTAAAAGAGACTTTTCAGAGACTATTAATTTTGTAAACATTAAAAGAGTAAATCTAAGAGTTTTAATGTAACTACTCAAATATCATACGTTGTAACGGTTTATATGTTAATGTATCGTAGTACAATTCCAAGTAATAATACCATTCTTCAAATGGTTAAATAAAAAGGTCTTGCAAGCTAATATCATGAATTGAGTATAACTAAAAGACTTAACTACTAAATACAGAAAGTTAACCCGGATCCGAGGTATAGCTAAATAGAATCAATTTTGATCCCAAATTTTAAAGAAAGCTTTAAAACAATTTAATTTAATTAGTGATGTCATGGGATCTGTCAGTAAATGTTTTTAAATGTTAAATAAAGAGAAGTCATCTTGTTACACACATATAATGAGTGCGTAAATCAATAAAATACCTTCCCTCGTTTCCTTACACAGTTATAAAATAATTTGTTAATCTTTTCGTTACAACGTAGGCAGCCCATATAATTGACAGAGCTCAGTTAAGATGGGTTCCCTGGATTTGTAACGCGGCGAAACGTTACAAGCCTCTTCTTTTCCTTCTTGGTTTTCTTCTTCTTCTTCTTCTTTTATATATATATATATATATATATATATATATATATATTACAACGTTATTTTTACACACTTACTTTTTACACACACGCTATTACTCGTATGCGCGCACTTACCCACGTCTCGGAGGTATACTCTTCTTCAGCAATATTTACCTTGATGTTCCCCGGCTGGGTCGCAGGCTTTGGTCGTTGCGTGAGGGTGGATAAGCGCATGAATAACGTTATAAGTTTTAATTTACAAGTAAAGAGTACAGAGGATTGAGTACTGGTTGTGAAATTAGTACGACTGTTTCAAGAAAAGCATATTCATTTGATTTATTCAAAAATTGCAAATTGTCATGTTATTTAAATTGTTCAATGTGGGTTTCTTGTTATATGAACCCTTATATTCAACCCGAGTATAATATACTCATAATGTGTTTAACTCTGATTTCTTATACTTCTAAGACATAGTATATACACACATACATTATATATGACCTGAAATAGTACACACAGACATATACATATAACACATATAAATATAATAGGCAACGTAATTAATACGTATAACATTTAACTATTGATCTAGTCTTTACAAGTGTGGTTTGCAATGTGTACCACGTAAATGAAACTTTTAATTAATTAAAATATTAATAGAGAACCTTATTTACGTTAATTGATTCTAATTTTAATGTCTCAATTAATTAACCATTACGTAAATCTCATATTTAAAAATTACTCATTTAATTAATTACAAAATATAATAAACTATGGTTGCTACTTGACCATTTAATTATGAGATTACTATTATGATATTCTCTATTCTCATCTATATTTCTAACAATTATTTATTCATTGTTCAAGTTAAAAAATATATTAATGTTCTGTAAACTTGGATATGGAAACTAGCTTTTGGTGATAGACTTCAGGGTCATTTATAATATTAAATAAATGTTCGAGTTCACCTGCATTTTTCTGCACCCATTTAAATTGGTTGTTACCGTCATCTGAACTCTCGAGTTTGTTGACCCTCTTCGGTATCAGCTCCTCTTGCCTCGACGTCGTTGAATTCCTCGCTCCGTCTCCTGGATGTTGAGTTCTGACGTAGACCTCTGGTCTTGATGATGAACGGCTGGATGTAGCTGCTTGGGCTGTGCCTGCGTCCTCTCGTAGATGTCTAGTTCCTCTCCTCATCTTTCTTGTCCCTCGTAGCTGTCTAGAAGTTCTACGTAGTTATGACTCTTGTAGCTTCATTAATACAGTCTTTTATTTAAATCACTCGTTCTTTAATAACTGCACCGACGTAATGCCGGTTCCATCTCACTTCAGTATATTGACTACTGTTCAAAACATTACTACAACTTTGTAAAGTTTACGTTGTTGAGATGCGTGGATTCCTCTTACTAAATGAGTTTGATCTGACCTTGATCTGAGATAGTGAGAAAGAGTGTGTCGCTCGCTGGGGTTTTATACTGCTGCCTCGTTGCAATTCCTGTTGGAAACTGTTTCTGACCACGTTGGACTGGCCGGCGCGTCGGTTTCATCATCACTTTCAACCTACGCGTCTTTTTATGAAGCGCACACTTTTTTATAAATATTATTACACCAATGGTTAGGTATAATATTAAACCTTGTCTATGCAAATTATGGATGTTACGCTGTGCAAATTATGGCAGCTATGGCAAAATTTCACACGGTGTCTGAACCGTTCCCACGATTAATGACCACTTAACGCCAAATTGAAGCGCCAGGCGTCCGCTATGTATTCACATATGTTGCTGATTCGTGTGACATTTGGTTCACGTACAATCCTTAAAAAACTGTGTGAAATATTCCACCCTCGTTTGCATAATTTAACCTGTCTGTTATTTACACATGTACACATACACACACACGCAGACTGCTACACAGGCGACCGCATGTCGTTCTGACGTCACCGCTGCCGGTCTCTGCGTGTTAATTGCTCCCCTTCGTTACATTTAAAAACCAACAAAGTCACATGCTTCCATATACATGCTTACGTACAATATTTGATTTATTTAAATTTAAATACTGCTTATACTTATTACATTCTTATATCTATCTTTCTTATATCTAACGTATATTTATTATACTATCCCACATATGTTATCATACCTCAGTCAGGGGTTGATACATATACTTATGCTAAATGTATCGTTGTAAAATATATATATATATATATATATATATTGTAATCAAATATGTATGTTAGGTGCTAGCGAAACGTCCGTCTTATTCAAGCCCCACTGTTGTAAGCGCCAATTTGTAATCAAATGGGTTACTATATTTTATTTAATTATATGAAGATGTGTGGAAGCACCACTGTTGGATTCCAATTTGGAATACAACGTTTACAAGTATGTGACTGTATGTACTGGGGTTCAATACAGTCTCACTTTGGGTTGCGTCAGTGACGAAAAGCTTTCTCTGCGTTTTTTAATGATTTATTTATTAATGAATATATCCTTTGATTGTGACCGATGAAACCTTCGGAAAATAGATTATTAAGCAAACAAAATTATAATTATGTTCCTTGAATTTATAATCATACTACTATATAAACTTAACTTAGTTTTCAGTGGTTGTGTAATATTAGCGATATGTATGGAGTATTGACTGAATGTAAGGGGTATTTGTGTCAACCCTAGTCACTCGATGGTAGAAAATTCCATTCAAATTTTGTACTAAACACAAGCTAGTTCAGCAATCTCCCGTCCCACCAGCTACAAACTTTGAGCGCTGTTCCTTGTAATAAGCGTACTTATAGGTTAGTTATTCATTGAGTTTGAATCAATCTTTTTGTAAATTATTCCAGCCACTACATATAGTATTTATTCTGCAATAACTTCAAACGTTATTTCATACAATAAAGATACTTTATTGGTTTTCTCTATTACTTTACAGTCCACGTTATCTCAAAAAACAATAATACGATCCAATCGATCACCCAGAAATATATCGATTATTAATTACTCAAAATCTATAAACATATATACACATGAAAATAATAAATAATTCTTATCCCAGGGTTCGTAAAGTTCTTTGAACCATTAGTAAGGCCAGGTAAAATGCATAATTAAGGTTGCTCAATTTACAAAAATAAAATTATTTACGCTAAATACAGTGAAATTAAAATAGGTTGTTTTTTTACCAATCCGACGAAAACTTCGACTGGCGGTGGACGTTTGTAAACAGTTGCCAAAAATCAGCTTATCTCGTCTTCATCCAGTGAAACTGCTCTGGTTTTCAATAAAATTGATGGTGGCGTGTACTGGTAAACCCTCAGGAAATCTTCGGACTTCTGTCCTTCTTTTGTGCTCTTAACAATTCTCGGTCCCGGTGAAACGAAATTAGGATCCCAGCTTCTTCTGCTGCCAATGAAGGTTATTTCTGCCAAACTGAGTCTTCTGGTATTTTCAATAATTCCGTTAGTTCAGGCTTTAATTCTTCTTACTGATCTACGGTTTATAGAAGGAATTGGTTTTATACCGAATCCAGCGGAATTATTTGGTGAATGAGGTGAGAGGCTTTCAATTCTTTTTAACTGTATTCATTTACAATTTGGAAGGTTATTTAAATTGTATTACTCATTAGCATTAAATTATCATTATTTTTCAAAAAGGGTTTTTCAATTTTGAGTCATATTTCTTCTAGATTTATTCATATTTTTTAAATATATCGGTCCATCTCAACCTAATAGCTTGTAACAATCAGAACGAATTCATTCAAATCAACAACTTCTGTACATTTTAGTTGCCTTAACAACCACGTTTTTCTATATATCCTTGAGCCGGTATTATAGAATATTACTACTCTTTCCAATAAAATACTCCATGCTTGGATTAATATGAAATCACCTAAAATTCTCCCCTAACCTTCCTTCTTAAACAGTAACTGTTTTACCAGATTTTCGTTGAACTGGGTTTCTTAAGAAGGTATTAATTTCCTTTCACTAATATGGAGTTTAGGCCTATAGATTTTCTTACAACCGTTATAACATTATTTGGTTCTTTAACTTAATTTTCTTTTACCTGACCTACTGTACAATTAATTATTGGTTAAATGGTTAATTATATTAATTTTAATTTACTGGTGGTTACTTTTTTACATTATTTAACTGGTTATGGAACCCTTCATTAATTTATAATATAATTGTCAGAACTACTTGTTAAACATGAAACACTGGTCACCCTCCTGGCCCAGTTTATAAACATTAATTAAAACAACAGTATTATTCCACTTTATACAATACTTAGAACTTAGTATAGTGCCTAACATTGGTAACTATACTTGATTGTATAAAGACAAATCTAATATAAATATAAACATAATTATTGATGAAGTATGTAACATAACCTAAACTTATGACATCAGATTTAATAAGTGCATAACGATAATGTAAATAGATAAGATAATAATAAGAGTAACCAAGAAGAGAGGGACCATTGAAGAAGAAGGAAGAAGAAGTGCCACAAGAAGCAGTAAACCTAGATACTGCTTGACACTACAACTATACTATAACTGACACAAACTAATGGACAAATTAAATTCACTTTAAGCTGTCAAGCGAGTCAGTGAATAACTTAAATGGAATATGACATGTTATTAAAAACAATTAAATAAGAATCTGAATAATGTGATCTCAGAATCAGCAGTTGGCTGAGAATTAATCAACTATAACTAGTAATCATTAATGCCAAGAACTAAGATTAGAGATGACCACAATATGAGAATGAAGCTATATTACAGTTTCAAATATGCTTATGACAAGTAAACATGTTTGTAAGAGGGAACCTTATACAAATAAGCTACCTCATCAAAGTACCGAATTGTGAACTAACAAATGTTATTAAGGCAGAAATCCGATACAAACGGTATGCCTCAGCAGGGCCTAAAACAGACAATCATCAATAAGGTGATTAGTAAAAGTACTAGAAGTGTAAATTACATACACTGAATTGTCTTTATAACCAAATATAGCGATAAGCATTATTAATAGGTTATTTAATTAATGGTTCGATTGTCAATTAATAGAAGGGAGCAAAATAAGGTGAAACGAAATGTCATAGTGAGTAAGTGTAATTACTAGCAATGTATAAGTTAGGGTTTAATCATAATGTTCAGTAAATAAATACCAGTACAGATATAATAGTGTTCTAACATAAACGTTCAAGTGAAAAAAAAACGCGATGTGGAACACAAACAATGTTAATAAGCATATGTAATCGCCGGCTTCGATTAGCAGACGACGGCGCGAAACCGAGTGTCTGAACAACCGAGTGTTTATTAAAACAATGTCAGTAAAAGTGTAATAAACCAGTATCAAACTATATCATATTGAAGAGGACAAAATATCCTTTAATTTGATAGCGATACGACCCCAATCGTAACTATAATAAGTGCGAGACAGGCATTAGCATCATTTGCACAAAATGCATAAGAAATCTGGTTATCAACACTAACAACAACGACAACTGTCAATCATTCCGACGAATGTCGGTTAAAAAATCGTTAGTGACGGTTGAGGAGACAATACGTCACTTTCATGACACCTGGCTAAGCCAATCAGAAAATCGCTTAGTAATTAAAACATTTACCTAAGGCTGATCAAAGCATTGGGTATATAAGGAGCGGTAGCGTTTTACCGTTAGACACTTTTGTACTTTCATTCAGCGCGGGAGGTGCGCTCGTCCCATCAAAAATTTTTAATAACTGATAGCGTCATTGTAACAGTGCATAGATGGAACCTTTTCGGCAACAACAACCTTCAACTACAAGATATTCTACGAAGAACCATAGCGTTTAAGTGCAGTATTATTTTAATTAGTGCGGGAAAATAGCGAACAGAAGAAATAATTAAATAATATTGTATAAGGTCCTTTAAGTTAGAAGCGGGCCAATTTTCTCTGTTCATGTGCGAGTATAGTGGAAAACAATGATCATTATAATCCGATCATTGAGGTGTAATTGAATTTTAATCGAAAGATTAAAACACAAAGGTAACAGTGTAACAATTTATTCATTACTCCGAGCGCCATAACCTGTATGTTTTGATAAACAAATCTGTACTGACGCATAACACTGAACATTTTCTGTACACACCATGTCTAAATTTATTTCATGAATTTGTTAATCATATTTAAGTTGAATGTTAGTCATAAGTGTTCTCAATATATATAACTTTGTAAATCATAAACCAAGCGTGACGAACGCATAACCTATAAAATAGGTTTATTTTTATTTTCATATGGGTACACTAGAAGGCATTACTAGTCAATATTATATCAGAAAGTAAAGTAGATATTGTGTCGGCATGAGCATTCTTTTTTGTGTTTCCAAGAACTTACGCCTGAGATTTAAATATATCAATGTTTAAAGTAAAAAATATCTGGACTTAACCAGAATTGTTGCTTATGCTCTGAGCCAGTTATTTAGGGTATGTAACAAAATATTTGCAATTGTACTTCAATGTATTTTCTTTAATTGTAATTGTTTGAATTCACTATCAAGGGTACAAATAAAACCCCATTATTTGCAGCATAACTTGACTTAATTTATTTCTAAAAAATAGATAAATAATTCATTCAGAAAAACTCAAAACAACCTTCAGTTGTGATTAAGTATTGTTGAATTGCATTGCCAAAAGAGCAATAAACACGATTTTAACCTTTTTTAAAAGTATTGTTTGATTCTATTAATGGGTTTTCCACGGGATTTTCTCGAAATAAACCTGTGTGGCGCCCATTATTAAACAAGGTAACCTAACCTTGTAGATAAAGTGAGTTGGTATTGTAAACCGCCTTTGGCAGCTTACTGATTTATTGAACTTCTGAACTTCCAGAAAACACGAACAGGTACGTGGAAGTGCATTTTATCAATCTTATTGTCCAGACATTACTAGACTTAACGTACTTAGACGATTATCAACCTGGAGGTGGAGTTCTGCTGCTTGCATCAAAAGGACGGTCACCAACACCAAGCGACCAGCTAGTACACTTTATTTTAAATTTAAGCAACGTTAGTGTTTAAAGAATATTAACGCAATTATTTTGTTTCTCTTTATCTAAGGGAAATCTTTTCAGACAATTATAATTCTACAATTGTAAACACACTTTACATAACCTCGAATGCTAATTTTTAATCACGTTGTAGAATTAGTAACTTTCAAGTTTCGACTACTACAACCTTTAATATTTTAAATATTTTAATAGTAATAAACATTCGGATTATTACAAGTATTACTATTAAGCAACATCAGTTCATTTTTAGCATTTTCAAAATACAACATAAATACTCTGTAGACCTTAACATGTTACAGTACAAAAACAAACATTTTATTACATTCAATCATTCATTGGTCTGGTTCTTTTATATTTAACATTAGTCATTACCTCTTTTGACTTGAGGTACTTCTCAAACACATTAACTATTGAACAACCTTAATTCAGGGTATGGTCCTTGACCATGTTTCATTCAATTTTTATGTAACGTTGGGGGACCTCAACTCTGTTACTTTACATAACACCCCCCCTTCGAAAGAAGTTTATTTTGTATAAACAAAGTTTAGCAAGAAATAAACGCACAACTTGTATCTGGCCAATTGGTTTCCTATTCATAGTACTTTTATATTTCCGACTGATTGTAAACTGACTGGTAATTCAGACCGGTGGTAATTGCTGTTTTCTTACTCTACTCTCTCTCTCTTGGAGGCAAATTCATCAATTATTTATTTCTGGGTAGTGGTACTTCCACATTTTATTTGATAAGGACTGGTCACACTAATCATATTAAACTTGTTTTAACACTCATTTCTATTTACTTCTATAAATTAGCTTTATCAATTAAGCTTCGGTCTGCTATCTTCCTTCTATTTTCTTCATCTATACTTCTGGAATCCAATATCACTCTTTTCAGCTATTTTATAATTATTATCCCTTAAATATTCAATTTCCTAACATTTTTCCCTATCTTGTGCGGTGGTACCAGTAGGGTGGCCACTCTGGGTCCATACTCCTCTGTCCATCCTTACACCTTCTGAGACCAGGGGAACATCATCCCTGCTCATAAAAATTATTGCCGGAACATTTCTACGGTCAATACAAAAAAATAAAAAACTTATAAGTAGTAGTCAATTAGCGACTAGTACTAAACACTTTTGGGATTCTTCATACTGTAGCTGTTTGCATTTATTTATATATTTCTTCTTCTCCTTGATTCCTTCTTCTTTTCCATTAACTAATAGCATATAACATTATTGATAGGTCTTATGTTAAAATTCTTTTGACTTTACTTCTTGTGACATATTTCTCCGTATCATTCTTCTTATCTAATCTTCAATTCCGAGAAATTCTAATCATTGTATTAATTATCATCCTCCTTCAGTTTCATTGGAGTCATTAAATTATTCTTTATTCTTCTTATCTGAGCACATTACCATCATTTGTTTTTGTTCATTTAATTTTTCTTCTGTTTGTTACCATTAAAAATATTACTTTTTCCTATTATTTCATTTTAAATCAATTCTTTATAACTCTTATTTACTAATCAGTTCTTATTTTTTGTTAAATTAAATGGTTTCGAAATATCTTAAATCGTATTATTTCTGAATAAATTAAGTAAGTTGTCCTTACATAGTTTTTATTAAATCGTCTTGTTCCTAGATAAATTGTTGAGTAAGTTGTTCTTACATTTTTTTTTGGAATTTTGGGGTATTAGTCTCTTCATTTTAAATTATATTGTTCCGAAATAAATTAAATAAGTTGTCCTTACGTCTTTTGGAATTTTGGGGTATTCTTCCGCTATTCAATGGATTGCTTGGTCGATTTTCAAAATTTCAGTCCCCTTTTCTGGTTTGTTATTATTTAGGTCAACCATGGTCCATTAATTCAGGTACTCCCTTTACTCGGATTACTGGGGTATTCATAATGATTTTGGTATTTGTTAAATACCTCTCTTTCACCTGGCATCGTAACTCAGCTGATACAAAGTCTTCCTTGAAGTCACGGTTTTCGGTCATATTTAGATCCTTCTTAATTAATAGGTATTGTATCTCCTCTATTTTAATGTAATCCCTCATATATGTTACTATTCTATTCTACTTAACCTCTGTATTATTTATACAATGTTCTGCTGGTATACTCCGTATTGAAGATATAATTGATGTGGTTAGATACTCGTTGATCATCGATATATTTAAATATTTAAATTTATTTAAGTTTTTTGTTATTATTCTATGGTGGTTTACCTTTGATATTTTTGTTGAGTTTTGTCTACAATTTCTAACTTTATTTAACTCCATTTGTTTATTAATGGGAGGGTTAAATATATTAATTAATCCACCCTTCCTCATCTCCATTTCTTCTCGTGTATTCATTAATTTCCTTTGACGTGTTTGCCTCATTTTCTTTGTTTTCATTTCATTGTTTCTGATAGGTTTCCTTTCAGATAACAATACACTTTTGTCTTTTTTATCCTCATTAGTTTTCTCTTTATTCTTGTCAAACTTCTCGTTCATTGGTTTGATTAAGTTCTCACTCAAGACTTCGTTTTGTTTCTTTGAATTTTCATTTATACTTTCTATTTTAGTTTCAAGCTTTTCTAACATTCGTTTGTTATTTTCTAAAATACTGTCTATTTTATTTTCCAGCTTTTCTGAATTGTCCTCGAATTTTTTATTTAATTCTTCCTTGGTTTGCCTTGAGTTTTCCTCCTGTTTCCTAAAATTCTCCTTATTTTCCTCATTTATTTGTTTATTGCTTTCCATTATAATCCTCAACAGCTCCTGCATACTCATGTCTTCCTTTCGGGCAGATTTATCTGGTTGGTCCCCTTGGGCATCCTCTTTATTGCTCGCCTGTTGTTCCATTTCAGTATCTGTACCTACCTCTGTTTCTTCTTCCCTCCTATCTTCTTCTGTTTCTTGTTCCTTCTCCATTCTTTTCGTAACACCTCTCGTATGCATTCCTGTGCCTCTAATGGTTGCCTGCTCAAGTTAAGTAACAATTATTATGATTTTTTACTTAACTAAAGCCCACTCGTTGAGCGCCAACTTGTAATCAAACGTGTATGTTAGGTGCTAGCGAAACGTCCGTCTTATTCAAGCCCCACTGTTGTAAGCGCCAATTTGTAATCAAATGGGTTACTATATTTTATTTAATTATATGAAGATGTGTGGAAGCACCACTGTTGGATTCCAATTTGGAATACAACGTTTACAAGTATGTGACTGTATGTACTGGGGTTCAATACAGTCTCACTTTGGGTTGCGTCAGTGACGAAAAGCTTTCTCTGCGTTTTTTAATGATTTATTTATTAATGAATATATCCTTTGATTGTGACCGATGAAACCTTCGGAAAATAGATTATTAAGCAAACAAAATTATAATTATGTTCCTTGAATTTATAATCATACTACTATATAAACTTAACTTAGTTTTCAGTGGTTGTGTAATATTAGCGATATGTATGGAGTATTGACTGAATGTAAGGGGTATTTGTGTCAACCCTAGTCACTCGATGGTAGAAAATTCCATTCAAATTTTGTACTAAACACAAGCTAGTTCAGCAATCTCCCGTCCCACCAGCTACAAACTTTGAGCGCTGTTCCTTGTAATAAGCGTACTTATAGGTTAGTTATTCATTGAGTTTGAATCAATCTTTTTGTAAATTATTCCAGCCACTACATATAGTATTTATTCTGCAATAACTTCAAACGTTATTTCATACAATAAAGATACTTTATTGGTTTTCTCTATTACTTTACAGTCCACGTTATCTCAAAAAACAATAATACGATCCAATCGATCACCCAGAAATATATCGATTACTAATTATTCAAAATCTATAAACATATACACATGAAAATAATAAATAATTCTTATCCCAGGGTTCGTAAAGTTCTTGGAATCATTAGTAAGGCCAGGTAAAATGCATAATTAAGGTTGCTCAATTTACAAAAATAAAATTATTTACGCTAAATACAGTGAAATTAAAATAGGTTGTTTTTTTACCAATCCGACGAAAACTTCGACTGGCGGTGGACTTTGTAAACAGTTGCCAAAAATCAGCTTATCTCGTCTTCATCCAGTGAAACTGCTCTGGTTTTCAATAAAATTTATGGTGGCGTGTACTGGTAAACCCTCAGGAAATCTTCGGACTTCTGTTCTTCTTTTGTGCTCTTAACAATTCTCGGTCCCGGTGAAACGAAATTAGGATCCCAGCTTCTTCTGCTGCCAATGAAGTTATTTCTGCCAAACTGAGTCTTCTGGTATTTTCAATAATTCCGTTAGTTCGGGCTTTAATTCTTCTTACTGATCTTCGGTTTATAGAAGGAATTGGTTTTATACCGAATCCAGCGGAATTATTTGGTGAATGAGGTGAGAGGCTTTCAATTCTTTTTAACTGTATTCATTTACAATTTGGAAGGTTATTTAAATTGTATTACTCATTAGCATTAAATTATCATTATTTTTCAAAAAGGGTTTTTCAATTTTGAGTCATATTTCTTCTAGATTTATTCATATTTTTTAAATATATCGGTCCATCTCAACCTAATAGCTTGTAACAATCAGAACGAATTCATTCAAATCAACAACTTCTGTACATTTTAGTTGCCTTAACAACCACGTTTTTCTATATATCCTTGAGCCGGTATTATAGAATATTACTACTCTTTCCAATAAAATAATCCATGCTTGGATTAATATGAAATCACCTAAAATTCTCCCCTAACCTTCCTTCTTAAACAGTAACTGTTTTACCAGATTTTCGTTGGACTGGGTTTCTTAAGAAGGTATTAATTTCCTTTCACTAATACGGAGTTTAGGCCTATAGATTTTCTTACAACCGTTATAACATTATTTGGTTCTTTAACTTAATTTTCTTTTACTTGACCTACTGTACAATTAATTATTGGTTAAATGGTTAATTATATTAATTTTAATTTACTGGTGGTTACTTTTATACATTATTTAACTGGTTATGGAACCCTTCATTAATTTATAATATAATTGTCAGAACTACTTGTTAAACATGAAACACTGGTCACCCTCCTGGCCCAGTTTATAAACATTAATTAAAACAACAGTATTATTCCACTTTATACAATACTTAGAACTTAGTATAGTGCCTAACATTGGTAACTATACTTGATTATATAAAGACAAATCTAATATAAATATAAACATAATTATTGATGAAGTATTACTATTAAGCAACATCAGTTCATTTTTAGCATTTTCAAAATACAACATAAATACTCTGTAGACCTTAACATGTTACAGTACAAAAACAAACATTTTATTACATTCAATCATCCATTGGTCTGGTTCTTTTATATTTAACATTAGTCATTGCCTCTTTTGACTTGAGGTACTTCTCAAACACATTAACTATTGAACAACCTTAATTCAGGGTATGGTCCTTGACCAGGTTTCATTCAATTTTTATGTAACGTTGGGGGACCTCAACTCTGTTACGTTACATAACACCCCCCCTTCGAAAGAAGTTTATTTTGTATAAACAAAGTTTAGCAAGAAATAAACGCACAACTTGTATCTGGCCAATTGGTTTCCTATTCATAGTACTTTTATATTTCCGACTGATTGTAAACTGACTGGTAATTCAGACCGGTGGTAATTGCTGTTTTCTTACTCTACTCTCTCTCTCTTGGAGGCAAATTCATCAATTATTTATTTCTGGGTAGTGGTACTTCCACATTTTATTTGATAAGGACTGGTCACACTAATCATATTAAACTTGTTTTAACACTCATTTCTATTTACTTCTATAAATTAGCTTTATCAATTAAGCTTCGGTCTGCTATCTTCTTTCTATTTTCTTCATCTATACTTCTGGAATCCAATATCACTCTTTTCAGCTATTTTATAATTATTATCCCTTAAATATTCAATTTCCTAACATTTTTCCCTATCTTGTGCGGTGGTACCAGTAGGGTGGCCACTCTGGGTCCATACTCCTCTGTCCATCCTTACACCTTCTGAGACCAGGGGAACATCATCCCTGCTCATAAAAATTATTGCCGGAACATTTCTACGGTCAATACAAAAAAATAAAAAACTTATAAGTAGTAGTCAATTAGCGACTAGTACTAAACACTTTTGGGATTCTTCATACTGTAGCTGTTTGCATTTATTTATATATTTCTTCTTCTCCTTGATTCCTTCTTCTTTTCCATTAACTAATAGCATATAACATTATTGATAGGTCTTATGTTAAAATTCTTTTGACTTTACTTCTTGTGACATATTTCTCCGTATCATTCTTCTTATCTAATCTTCAATTCCGAGAAATTCTAATCATTGTATTAATTATCATCCTCCTTCAGTTTCATTGGAGTCATTAAATTATTCTTTATTCTTCTTATCTGAGCACATTACCATCATTTGTTTTTGTTCATTTAATTTTTCTTCTGTTTGTTACCATTAAAAATATTACTTTTTCCTATTATTTCATTTTAAATCAATTCTTTATAACTCTTATTTACTAATCAGTTCTTATTTTTTGTTAAATTAAATGGTTTCGAAATATCTTAAATCGTATTATTTCTGAATAAATTAAGTAAGTTGTCCTTACATAGTTTTTATTAAATCGTCTTGTTCCTAGATAAATTGTTGAGTAAGTTGTTCTTACATTTTTTTTTGAATTTTGGGGTATTAGTCTCTTCATTTTAAATTATATTGTTCCGAAATAAATTAAATAAGTTGTCCTTACGTCTTTTGGAATTTTGGGGTATTCTTCCGCTATTCAATGGATTGCTTGGTCGATTTTCAAAATTTCAGTCCCCTTTTCTGGTTTGTTATTATTTAGGTCAACCATGGTCCATTAATTCAGGTACTCCCTTTACTCGGATTACTGGGGTATTCATAATGATTTTGGTATTTGTTAAATACCTCTCTTTCACCTGGCATCGTAACTCAGCTGATACAAAGTCTTCCTTGAAGTCACGGTTTTCGGTCATATTTAGATCCTTCTTAATTAATAGGTATTGTATCTCCTCTATTTTAATGTAATCCCTCATATATGTTACTATTCTATTCTCCTTAACCTCTGTATTATTTATACAATGTTCTGCTGGTATACTCCGTATTGAAGATATAATTGATGTGGTTAGATACTCGTTGATCATCGATATATTTAAATATTTAAATTTATTTAAGTTTTTTGTTATTATTCTATGGTGGTTTACCTTTGATATTTTTGTTTGAGTTTTGTCTACAATTTCTAACTTTATTTAACTCCATTTGTTTATTAATGGGAGGGTTAAATATATTAATTAATCCACCCTTCCTCATCTCCATTTCTTCTCGTGTATTCATTAATTTCCTTTGACGTGTTTGCCTCATTTTCTTTGTTTTCATTTCATTGTTTCTGATAGGTTTCTTTTCAGATAACAATACACTTTTGTCTTTTTTATCCTCATTAGTTTTCTCTTTATTCTTGTCAAACTTCTCGTTCATTGGTTTGATTAAGTTCTCACTCAAGACTTCGTTTTGTTTCTTTGAATTTTCATTTATACTTTCTATTTTAGTTTCAAGCTTTTCTAACATTCGTTTGTTATTTTCTAAAATACTGTCTATTTTATTTTCCAGCTTTTCTGAATTGTCCTCGAATTTTTTATTTAATTCTTCCTTGGTTTGCCTTGAGTTTTCCTCCTGTTTCCTAAAATTCTCCTTATTTTCCTCATTTATTTGTTTATTGCTTTCCATTATAATCCTCAACAGCTCCTGCATACTCATGTCTTCCTTTCGGGCAGATTTATCTGGTTGGTCCCCTTGGGCATCCTCTTTATTGCTCGCCTGTTGTTCCATTTCAGTATCTGTACCTACCTCTGTTTCTTCTTCCCTCCTATCTTCTTCTGTTTCTTGTTCCTTCTCCATTCTTTTCGTAACACCTCTCGTATGCATTCCTGTGCCTCTAATGGTTGCCTGCTCAAGTTAAGTAACAATTATTATGATTTTTTACTTAACTAAAGCCCACTCGTTGAGCGCCAACTTGTAATCAAACGTGTATGTTAGGTGCTAGCGAAACGTCCGTCTTATTCAAGCCCCACTGTTGTAAGCGCCAATTTGTAATCAAATGGGTTACTATATTTTATTTAATTATATGAAGATGTGTGGAAGCACCACTGTTGGATTCCAATTTGGAATACAACGTTTACAAGTATGTGACTGTATGTACTGGGGTTCAATACAGTCTCACTTTGGGTTGCGTCAGTGACGAAAAGCTTTCTCTGCGTTTTTTAATGATTTATTTATTAATGAATATATCCTTTGATTGTGACCGATGAAACCTTCGGAAAATAGATTATTAAGCAAACAAAATTATAATTATGTTCCTTGAATTTATAATCATACTACTATATAAACTTAACTTAGTTTTCAGTGGTTGTGTAATATTAGCGATATGTATGGAGTATTGACTGAATGTAAGGGGTATTTGTGTCAACCCTAGTCACTCGATGGTAGAAAATTCCATTCAAATTTTGTACTAAACACAAGCTAGTTCAGCAATCTCCCGTCCCACCAGCTACAAACTTTGAGCGCTGTTCCTTGTAATAAGCGTACTTATAGGTTAGTTATTCATTGAGTTTGAATCAACCTTTTTGTAAATTATTCCAGCCACTACATATAGTATTTATTCTGCAATAACTTCAAACGTTATTTCATACAATAAAGATACTTTATTGGTTTTCTCTATTACTTTACAGTCCACGTTATCTCAAAAAACAATAATACGATCCAATCGATCACCCAGAAATATATCGATTACTAATTATTCAAAATCTATAAACATATACACATGAAAATAATAAATAATTCTTATCCCAGGGTTCGTAAAGTTCTTGGAATCATTAGTAAGGCCAGGTAAAATGCATAATTAAGGTTGCTCAATTTACAAAAATAAAATTATTTACGCTAAATACAGTGAAATTAAAATAGGTTGTTTTTTTACCAATCCGACGAAAACTTCGACTGGCGGTGGACGTTTGTAAACAGTTGCCAAAAATCAGCTTATCTCGTCTTCATCCAGTGAAACTGCTCTGGTTTTCAATAAAATTTATGGTGGCGTGTACTCAGGGCCGTAACAAGGTACTCCTGCGCCCTTGGCAATTTTGACAAAGCTGCGCCCCCTTTTTTGACAAAAAAAAAAAAAAAAAAAAAACTTTTTATATTGTACTGTGATTCGTGGATGTCTCATCACGTGATACACCATGGAGCCCCCTTAAGCAAGCTTTGACGCAAATTGCGACCAGGAAATACGTTCTCACATTGTATTCGGTATTTTTGTAATAGTAAATTTCATACAACAGTAAAAAAAATTCATAACTTTAGTCGGTGCTTTAGTTCTATAATTTATTTCGATTTTTTTTACACAGGTCTTCAGGACTTGCACTTACAACATTCTGTTGTTGTAACTGCAGGTACCATTTTTTTGGCTCTGGGGGCTGGTAAATAACAAATTGAAACTCTTCAGTAAACAAATATATTGCTTTTACAAATTGTTACATACAGTATACAGCAGAAAAGCCATGGAACTAAAACTTTACCTTTCTTGCTTTCAGCAAGGCAAACTCACTAATTATTTCACTAAAATCAAGTTTTGAAGCAATCTCATATTCTATGGACAGGATAGCTAAGTTTGTCAATCTGTTTTCACACATACTTGACCGTAAGTAGTTTTTGATTATCTTCAGCTTGCTGAAAGTACGCTCGCAAGACGCCACACTGACGGGCATTGTCAAAAATATCCTCAATGCTATTTCGATGTTTGGATAAGCATCTCTTAATCCATAGTTTGGAATAACTTTCAGAATATCCAAATGGGAAGCCTTGTAAATGTTCTTCACCAGCTCTTTTGCATGAAACTTGAAAGCAGCTACTTCGTTAACTAGCCCAACTCTATCAATGTCTCTGCTATATATCGCACCAAGATCAGCTGCACACTTTTCAAGAAAAGAAACAGAGCATTCACTTAAGGACTTTCCTGACAAAAAACTGAAGTCTGATGAAACTGTGTGGTAAATGTGTGCCCTTTTTTCCATTTCACTTACAATTCTATCAAATACAGTGTAACATTCTATCTCAAATGATTTATCAGAACTCAACAAGTGTGCTTCATCTTCAGCCGTCTCCCCAGCCATCCTCTTGACTTTCCTCAGCCTCTTAACAGCAAAACTGCTTTGGATGGCCATGGAATCACAAATAGCTTTGGCTTTTTCTGTGTATTTTTTAATTCCTTCTTTACGTAGGTCTTCAACTTTTTTTGCCAAACCTGAGAGCAAACTTGATGCTACGTCAAGAGTTGCGCCCTTTCCTTGCAGTGACTTGTTGGTCCAGTCCAAACTTATCAAAACATCAGACCACATCTCTAAAAGGCACACAAATTCGTAATCAATTTGTCTAAGAAGTTTCATAGCACCAGACAGTGTGTCAGTGTTCCAGTCGTTGTCTTTATCAGCCATGTTTTGTAAAACTTTGTGTACAGATGATAAGTTCTTCTTAAGAGCTGTCACAGCTTGACGCCTGGAAGACCATCTTGTATCACAATGTCTCTTAAGGGTAGTTTTGAGACAACCAATCAAAGCCTCCCACCTTAAGGTAGAGCTACTAAAGAAGTTGAAAAACTCCAACACATTTCCAAAAAAACTTGTCATCATAATTGACACTTCCGCGGCGTGCACGCCAACGAGGTTAAGACTGTGTGCTGCACAAGGCACAAATTTAGCAAGGTCGTTTAGTTGGGATATGTGCGCTTGAACGCCTTCATATTTTCCTGCCATGTTTGAGCCGTTGTCAAAGCCTTGACCACGACAGTTCTGAATATCCAAGCCGTCATTGTTTAGCTTTTGCAATATTTCTTGTGATAACCCTCTTCCTTTTTTCTGGTGACTTATGATGAAGTCCACAAAACTTTCTTCAACTGAGCATTTCCCATCCTTAATGTTAACATACCTTATTATTTCACTCATTTGTTCTAAATGTGCTGTGTCCGGGGTGCAGTCAAACATAATAGAGAAATACTTAGCACTTTTTACATTCTTCAGTATTTCAGATCGAACCTTATTTCCCAAAATGTCTATGACCTCATTTTGAATTAGAGGTGAAAAATAGCTTGTGACATGTTTTCCACTTTTAACATTTTCTATGTGCTTAGATAGTTGAGGATTGTAGTGACTAATAAGTTCTAATGTACTCAGAAATACACCACAGTTGCTGTCACTGATCGAATCGGAACCTCCTCTTAAAGGTAAGTTATTCCTTGCACAATGGAGAATTACATCCACAATACATTTGAGAACATTGCACCACTTTTCTGCTTCAGCTTGTATCAATGTTTGATGTTCTGCATCAACAGATCTACTAGTTTTCAGTCCAATTTCTAATTCTTTCCAATCGACATAAGAATGTCGGTGAGGTATCGACCTTTCGTGATTGACAATAAATGGGTTCAAGTGTCTCCAATCAGGGCCGTAACAAGGTACTCCTGCGCCCTTGGCAATTTTGACAAAGCTGCGCCCCCTTTTTTGACAAAAAAAAAAAAAAAAAAAAAACTTTTTATATTGTACTGTGATTCGTGGATGTCTCATCACGTGATACACCATGGAGCCCCCTTAAGCAAGCTTTGACGCAAATTGCGACCAGGAAATACGTTCTCACATTGTATTCGGTATTTTTGTAATAGTAAATTTCATACAACAGTAAAAAAAATTCATAACTTTAGTCGGTGCTTTAGTTCTATAATTTATTTCGATTTTTTTTACACAGGTCTTCAGGACTTGCACTTACAACATTCTGTTGTTGTAACTGCAGGTACCATTTTTTTGGCTCTGGGGGCTGGTAAATAACAAATTGAAACTCTTCAGTAAACAAATATATTGCTTTTACAAATTGTTACATACAGTATACAGCAGAAAAGCCATGGAACTAAAACTTTACCTTTCTTGCTTTCAGCAAGGCAAACTCACTAATTATTTCACTAAAATCAAGTTTTGAAGCAATCTCATATTCTATGGACAGGATAGCTAAGTTTGTCAATCTGTTTTCACACATACTTGACCGTAAGTAGTTTTTGATTATCTTCAGCTTGCTGAAAGTACGCTCGCAAGACGCCACACTGACGGGCATTGTCAAAAATATCCTCAATGCTATTTCGATGTTTGGATAAGCATCTCTTAATCCATAGTTTGAAATAACTTTCAGAATATCCAAATGGGAAGCCTTGTAAATGTTCTTCACCAGCTCTTTTGCATGAAACTTGAAAGCAGCTACTTCGTTAACTAGCCCAACTCTATCAATGTCTCTGCTATATATCGCACCAAGATCAGCTGCACACTTTTCAAGAAAAGAAACAGAGCATTCACTTAAGGACTTTCCTGACAAAAAACTGAAGTCTGATGAAACTGTGTGGTAAATGTGTGCCCTTTTTTCCATTTCACTTACAATTCTATCAAATACAGTGTAACATTCTATCTCAAATGATTTATCAGAACTCAACAAGTGTGCTTCATCTTCAGCCGTCTCCCCAGCCATCCTCTTGACTTTCCTCAGCCTCTTAACAGCAAAACTGCTTTGGATGGCCATGGAATCACAAATAGCTTTGGCTTTTTCTGTGTATTTTTTAATTCCTTCTTTACGTAGGTCTTCAACTTTTTTTGCCAAACCTGAGAGCAAACTTGATGCTACGTCAAGAGTTGCGCCCTTTCCTTGCAGTGACTTGTTGGTCCAGTCCAAACTTATCAAAACATCAGACCACATCTCTAAAAGGCACACAAATTCGTAATCAATTTGTCTAAGAAGTTTCATAGCACCAGACAGTGTGTCAGTGTTCCAGTCGTTGTCTTTATCAGCCATGTTTTGTAAAACTTTGTGTACAGATGATAAGTTCTTCTTAAGAGCTGTCACAGCTTGACGCCTGGAAGACCATCTTGTATCACAATGTCTCTTAAGGGTAGTTTTGAGACAACCAATCAAAGCCTCCCACCTTAAGGTAGAGCTACTAAAGAAGTTGAAAAACTCCAACACATTTCCAAAAAAACTTGTCATCATAATTGACACTTCCGCGGCGTGCACGCCAACGAGGTTAAGACTGTGTGCTGCACAAGGCACAAATTTAGCAAGGTCGTTTAGTTGGGATATGTGCGCTTGAACGCCTTCATATTTTCCTGCCATGTTTGAGCCGTTGTCAAAGCCTTGACCACGACAGTTCTGAATATCCAAGCCGTCATTGTTTAGCTTTTGCAATATTTCTTGTGATAACCCTCTTCCTTTTTTCTGGTGACTTATGATGAAGTCCACAAAACTTTCTTCAACTGAGCATTTCCCATCCTTAATGTTAACATACCTTATTATTTCACTCATTTGTTCTAAATGTGCTGTGTCCGGGGTGCAGTCAAACATAATAGAGAAATACTTAGCACTTTTTACATTCTTCAGTATTTCAGATCGAACCTTATTTCCCAAAATGTCTATGACCTCATTTTGAATTAGAGGTGAAAAATAGCTTGTGACATGTTTTCCACTTTTAACATTTTCTATGTGCTTAGATAGTTGAGGATTGTAGTGACTAATAAGTTCTAATGTACTCAGAAATACACCACAGTTGCTGTCACTGATCGAATCGGAACCTCCTCTTAAAGGTAAGTTATTCCTTGCACAATGGAGAATTACATCCACAATACATTTGAGAACATTGCACCACTTTTCTGCTTCAGCTTGTATCAATGTTTGATGTTCTGCATCAACAGATCTACTAGTTTTCAGTCCAATTTCTAATTCTTTCCAATCGACATAAGAATGTCGGTGAGGTATCGACCTTTCGTGATTGACAATAAATGGGTTCAAGTGTCTCCAATCATTGAATCCCTCATCAATATTAGAGAAAGCAGATTTGTCCTTTTTGTCATCTTTTGAAAAGAGAAGGCAAGGGAAACAAAACAGTGCGTCCTTAGACTGGCTGTACAACAACCATTGCCTTTTTACTTTTTCCCCGTTTGGTAGAATTTTATAAACCCATTTCTGAGAAAAGTGTCTTCCATCATCTGCACAGGGGAATTTGTAGCTATCTAAGTCAATTGTTTGTGGGCCTCGTTCAACAAGTTTACAACGAACTGTGTCTGATCGAAAATTTGCTGGCCATTTTTTGGGATCCTCGTAGATAATTTCTATTCCCACATCAGTAGTATTTAATGCATCATTTTCATTATAATTAGATGTGCAAGATGTGCTGGGTTTCTCAAGATCAGTAGATTGCCTGCCCATTGTGGAATGACTTAGCTCAGGATCACTTCCTTCTTCAAAATCAATGACGTTTGTGACGAACTCCATTGGAGTGATCTGGCTGTGGTTGTCTTCTGAAACAGTCTCAGTCTTGCTATCTTCTTTTTCATTTTCTCCTTCCTTTTCTTCTTGGTCGTCTTCTTTTTCTTCTTCTTCTTCTTCTTCTTGAAGTGCATTACTATTACTGGCACTATCACTTTCACCTACTTCTTTCTCTTCATTTCGCAGCCAATTTCCAAGCGCCGATGCTAATTTTTCGTCGTCTTCTTCTTTTTGTTTTTTGATTTTTTTAAATTCACTTCCAGAAGGTTTTTTTGGCCCCATTTCTGAAACAAACCATTCCCATTTAATTTACATTGTATTACAGTTGTAAATGGCTGCCATTTAAAAACTACTTGACCGATCTCAAACATTAACGAACTCCGCCTAGATATTGTGCCCACTGCCCAAGGACCTGTGTGCCAAGTTTGGTCATAATCGGTAAATTTGTTTGGGCGCTGCCGCTGTCATTGTCATTGTTACAGACACACAGACGGCCAAAAAGTTTTTTTGAATCCTGAGTAATAGGATTACACGGAAAACGCGAAGCACTGTAAATACAAGTGAGCCTCTCACGGTAAGAAAAAAGAAACGATGTCTGCGACGTTTTAACGCTATCACCGAATTTTTCGGTGAACGCAACTGTCGGCACTGAACATAAACAGGAAATATTACGAAATTCGTGTTTATGTTCAGTGCCGACAGTTGCGTTCACCGAAAAATTCGGCGATAGCGTTAAAACGTAGCAGACATCGTTTCTTTTTTCTTACCGCAAGAGGCTCACTTGTATTTACAGTGCTTCGGGTTTTCCGTGTACGCGATCGCTCATCCAATTATAAAAATAAAATTGATACCATATTCATGAAACTTGTGATTGAAATATTTACGTAAACTAATTTTGAAATCGGAACTATTTTAGTCAGCAGACTTGCTCAACAAAATCAGCTGACACTTGCTGAAAATTGGACATTTACAACCACGACCATTTCCGCTAAAAATGAACCAATAGGAATATAAGTTATACCAATGGAACGGGCCCGTTCTTCTTCTTTCTTCCGGTATTTTTTTTATTTTCTGTAGGTCTAGAAAATTAAACGGCGAACACAGTGATATTAGTTAGGCCTATTTGGCTTTGTCAGTCTGGCAGTAAAGACAGAACGAATGTTGGGAAATTATTTCTGACAGCTGGAGTCAAGTTTCGCACGGTAACCTCCATTGATTGTTTGATTCACTGACGTTTTCGTGATGTTGAAGAGTAAATAGTATAATTAATGTATTGTTTTGCAATAATACCGTGTTATAATAATAATAATAATATGTAGTGTTTTCAAAAACTGTACAAAAAGGGAAAAAACAGGCCACCACGGGGAATAACATGCGCCAATTCTAGGGTTAATGTAGACTAAGCTATGGTACATTTTATTGAAATCATTCTTACCCGTACAACAGAAGCAACGCCAACATCAACAAGTAACAACACAAACACTATAAGTGTCGTCTAATCGCTGAGTGTGAAAATCACTTAGTTCACAAATTACAATAGAAAATAATACCAGCGGCTGTAATTACACTGAGTCTCAACAAAACCAACAGAACAAACTAGAATAGAGCAATAGATTGACGTGGCCGTGGCAGGCGTGGGGGAGGGGTATGAGTATGAGTAATATTCAAGTTATGACAAGCTTGCTAAAACCAACGAATATAGACGTTACTAGAAGCACACTTCTGGGTTATTAAAAGCGTAGTTGAAACAATGCTACTACTTTTTGTATAAAAGAGTGGTAGATGAAAAACATGTTTGTAATATGCCTAATAAGACGCATGTTCTTGTATATTTTAAAATTCTTTTGCGCACTGCATAATAAATGAATGCATCAAAAGTGCATTTTTTGAGTAGGCTGCATTTATTTGATTCATTCCTTCGTACCCAGTGTGTCAAACAAATGTGAAAAAATTTTGGAGGTTGTGTCTAGTCTAACCCCTACAAACATTTTTTCATCTACCACTTTTTATCTGATAAGTTGTAGCTTTTTCCAATTATATATTAACGAAAATGTTTGAAATTTACTAAATTTCGCGGTATAATACAAAAAATTACTTGGAAACGCCAGCGCCATCTAGTTGCCGGGGTGTTGAACTACGGTTTATCACCCCAGAAAGCTGACCCCACTCGCTCCATAAGAAGTGTTCTTCTAGTTACGTCTATATTCGTTGCTAAAACCAAGAAGGCGCAGGTGCAGTGCAGTGACCCAGTGACTGACACATCAAGGGATGGGCGGAGGGAAAGGGATTTTCGCTTTGCGCCTGGCCCGACTCCGCGCCCATCAGTAGGGCAAGGTCCAGTGCAGTTACTAAATTTACGTAGCTGCTTTTTGTTTATTGTATAATAGACACAAATATAGACAGTTCACGTACAGTAACTTTTAACAATCTGAAACTGAAAGATTTTTTCCAATAACGTGGAGTTTTTATTTGCTTGACAAATTGTACCAATCTAACTCTAAAAAAAGATATTTTTCATGGTCAATTTTGCGCCCTCTTTGTACCTGCGCCCTTGGCGGGGGCACATCTCGCCAACGCCTAGTTACGGCCCTGTCTCCAATCATTGAATCCCTCATCAATATTAGAGAAAGCAGATTTGTCCTTTTTGTCATCTTTTGAAAAGAGAAGGCAAGGGAAACAAAACAGTGCGTCCTTAGACTGGCTGTACAACAACCATTGCCTTTTTACTTTTTCCCCGTTTGGTAGAATTTTATAAACCCATTTCTGAGAAAAGTGTCTTCCATCATCTGCACAGGGGAATTTGTAGCTATCTAAGTCAATTGTTTGTGGGCCTCGTTCAACAAGTTTACAACGAACTGTGTCTGATCGAAAATTTGCTGGCCATTTTTTGGGATCCTCGTAGATAATTTCTATTCCCACATCAGTAGTATTTAATGCATCATTTTCATTATAATTAGATGTGCAAGATGTGCTGGGTTTCTCAAGATCAGTAGATTGCCTGCCCATTGTGGAATGACTTAGCTCAGGATCACTTCCTTCTTCAAAATCAATGACGTTTGTGACGAACTCCATTGGAGTGATCTGGCTGTGGTTGTCTTCTGAAACAGTCTCAGTCTTGCTATCTTCTTTTTCATTTTCTCCTTCCTTTTCTTCTTGGTCGTCTTCTTTTTCTTCTTCTTCTTCTTCTTCTTGAAGTGCATTACTATTACTGGCACTATCACTTTCACCTACTTCTTTCTCTTCATTTCGCAGCCAATTTCCAAGCGCCGATGCTAATTTTTCGTCGTCTTCTTCTTTTTGTTTTTTGATTTTTTTAAATTCACTTCCAGAAGGTTTTTTTGGCCCCATTTCTGAAACAAACCATTCCCATTTAATTTACATTGTATTACAGTTGTAAATGGCTGCCATTTAAAAACTACTTGACCGATCTCAAACATTAACGAACTCCGCCTAGATATTGTGCCCACTGCCCAAGGACCTGTGTGCCAAGTTTGGTCATAATCGGTAAATTTGTTTGGGCGCTGCCGCTGTCATTGTCATTGTTACAGACACACAGACGGCCAAAAAGTTTTTTTGAATCCTGAGTAATAGGATTACACGGAAAACGCGAAGCACTGTAAATACAAGTGAGCCTCTCACGGTAAGAAAAAAGAAACGATGTCTGCGACGTTTTAACGCTATCACCGAATTTTTCGGTGAACGCAACTGTCGGCACTGAACATAAACAGGAAATATTACGAAATTCGTGTTTATGTTCAGTGCCGACAGTTGCGTTCACCGAAAAATTCGGCGATAGCGTTAAAACGTAGCAGACATCGTTTCTTTTTTCTTACCGCAAGAGGCTCACTTGTATTTACAGTGCTTCGGGTTTTCCGTGTACGCGATCGCTCATCCAATTATAAAAATAAAATTGATACCATATTCATGAAACTTGTGATTGAAATATTTACGTAAACTAATTTTGAAATCGGAACTATTTTAGTCAGCAGACTTGCTCAACAAAATCAGCTGACACTTGCTGAAAATTGGACATTTACAACCACGACCATTTCCGCTAAAAATGAACCAATAGGAATATAAGTTATACCAATGGAACGGGCCCGTTCTTCTTCTTTCTTCCGGTATTTTTTTTATTTTCTGTAGGTCTAGAAAATTAAACGGCGAACACAGTGATATTAGTTAGGCCTATTTGGCTTTGTCAGTCTGGCAGTAAAGACAGAACGAATGTTGGGAAATTATTTCTGACAGCTGGAGTCAAGTTTCGCACGGTAACCTCCATTGATTGTTTGATTCACTGACGTTTTCGTGATGTTGAAGAGTAAATAGTATAATTAATGTATTGTTTTGCAATAATACCGTGTTATAATAATAATAATAATATGTAGTGTTTTCAAAAACTGTACAAAAAGGGAAAAAACAGGCCACCACGGGGAATAACATGCGCCAATTCTAGGGTTAATGTAGACTAAGCTATGGTACATTTTATTGAAATCATTCTTACCCGTACAACAGAAGCAACGCCAACATCAACAAGTAACAACACAAACACTATAAGTGTCGTCTAATCGCTGAGTGTGAAAATCACTTAGTTCACAAATTACAATAGAAAATAATACCAGCGGCTGTAATTACACTGAGTCTCAACAAAACCAACAGAACAAACTAGAATAGAGCAATAGATTGACGTGGCCGTGGCAGGCGTGGGGGAGGGGTATGAGTATGAGTAATATTCAAGTTATGACAAGCTTGCTAAAACCAACGAATATAGACGTTACTAGAAGCACACTTCTGGGTTATTAAAAGCGTAGTTGAAACAATGCTACTACTTTTTGTATAAAAGAGTGGTAGATGAAAAACATGTTTGTAATATGCCTAATAAGACGCATGTTCTTGTATATTTTAAAATTCTTTTGCGCACTGCATAATAAATGAATGCATCAAAAGTGCATTTTTTGAGTAGGCTGCATTTATTTGATTCATTCCTTCGTACCCAGTGTGTCAAACAAATGTGAAAAAATTTTGGAGGTTGTGTCTAGTCTAACCCCTACAAACATTTTTTCATCTACCACTTTTTATCTGATAAGTTGTAGCTTTTTCCAATTATATATTAACGAAAATGTTTGAAATTTACTAAATTTCGCGGTATAATACAAAAAATTACTTGGAAACGCCAGCGCCATCTAGTTGCCGGGGTGTTGAACTACGGTTTATCACCCCAGAAAGCTGACCCCACTCGCTCCATAAGAAGTGTTCTTCTAGTTACGTCTATATTCGTTGCTAAAACCAAGAAGGCGCAGGTGCAGTGCAGTGACCCAGTGACTGACACATCAAGGGATGGGCGGAGGGAAAGGGATTTTCGCTTTGCGCCTGGCCCGACTCCGCGCCCATCAGTAGGGCAAGGTCCAGTGCAGTTACTAAATTTACGTAGCTGCTTTTTGTTTATTGTATAATAGACACAAATATAGACAGTTCACGTACAGTAACTTTTAACAATCTGAAACTGAAAGATTTTTTCCAATAACGTGGAGTTTTTATTTGCTTGACAAATTGTACCAATCTAACTCTAAAAAAAGATATTTTTCATGGTCAATTTTGCGCCCTCTTTGTACCTGCGCCCTTGGCGGGGGCACATCTCGCCAACGCCTAGTTACGGCCCTGCGTGTACTGGTAAACCCTCAGGAAATCTTCGGACTTCTGTTCTTCTTTTGTGCTCTTAACAATTCTCGGTCCCGGTGAAACGAAGTTAGGATCCCAGCTTCTTCTGCTGCCAATGAAGTTATTTCTGCCAAACTGATTCTTCTGGTATTTTCAATAATTCCGTTAGTTCGGGCTTTAATTCTTCTTACTGATCTTCGGTTTATAGAAGGAATTGGTTTTATACCGAAACCAGCGGAATTATTTGGTGAATGAGGTGAGAGGCTTTCAATTCTTTTTAACTGTATTCATTTACAATTTGGAAGGTTATTTAAATTGTATTACTCATTAGCATTAAATTATCATTATTTTTCAAAAAGGGTTTTTCAATTTTGAGTCATATTTCTTCTAGATTTATTCATATTTTTTAAATATATCGGTCCATCTCAACCTAATAGCTTGTAACAATCAGAACGAATTCATTCAAATCAACAACTTCTGTACATTTTAGTTGCCTTAACAACCACGTTTTTCTATATATCCTTGAGCCGGTATTATAGAATATTACTACTCTTTCCAATAAAATACTCCATGCTTGGATTAATATGAAATCACCTAAAATTCTCCCCTAACCTTCCTTCTTAAACAGTAACTGTTTTACCAGATTTTCGTTGGACTGGGTTTCTTAAGAAGGTATTAATTTCCTTTCACTAATATGGAGTTTAGGCCTATAGATTTTCTTACAACCGTTATAACATTATTTGGTTCTTTAACTTAATTTTCTTTTACTTGACCTACTGTACAATTAATTATTGGTTAAATGGTTAATTATATTAATTTTAATTTACTGGTGGTTACTTTTATACATTATTTAACTGGTTATGGAACCCTTCATTAATTTATAATATAATTGTCAGAACTACTTGTTAAACATGAAACACTGGTCACCCTCCTGGCCCAGTTTATAAACATTAATTAAAACAACAGTATTATTCACTTTATACAATACTTAGAACTTAGTATAGTGCCTAACATTGGTAACTATACTTGATTATATAAAGACAAATCTAATATAAATATAAACATAATTATTGATGAAGTATTACTATTAAGCAACATCAGTTCATTTTTAGCATTTTCAAAATACAACATAAATACTCTGTAGACCTTAACATGTTACAGTACAAAAACAAACATTTTATTACATTCAATCATTCATTGGTCTGGTTCTTTTATATTTAACATTAGTCATTGCCTCTTTTGACTTGAGGTACTTCTCAAACACATTAACTATTGAACAACCTTAATTCAGGGTATGGTCCTTGACCATGTTTCATTCAATTTTTATGTAACGTTGGGGGACCTCAACTCTGTTACGTTACATAACACCCCCCCTTCGAAAGAAGTTTATTTTGTATAAACAAAGTTTAGCAAGAAATAAACGCACAACCTGTATCTGGCCAATTGGTTTCCTATTCATAGTACTTTTATATTTCCGACTGATTGTAAACTGACTGGTAATTCAGACCGGTGGTAATTGCTGTTTTCTTACTCTACTCTCTCTCTCTTGGAGGCAAATTCATCAATTATTTATTTCTGGGTAGTGGTACTTCCACATTTTATTTGATAAGGACTGGTCACACTAATCATATTAAACTTGTTTTAACACTCATTTCTATTTACTTCTATAAATTAGCTTTATCAATTAAGCTTCGGTCTGCTATCTTCCTTCTATTTTCTTCATCTATACTTCTGGAATCCAATATCACTCTTTTCAGCTATTTTATAATTATTATCCCTTAAATATTCAATTTCCTAACATTTTTCCCTATCTTGTGCGGTGGTACCAGTAGGGTGGCCACTCTGGGTCCATACTCCTCTGTCCATCCTTACACCTTCTGAGACCAGGGGAACATCATCCCTGCTCATAAAAATTATTGCCGGAACATTTCTACGGTCAATACAAAAAAATAAAAAACTTATAAGTAGTAGTCAATTAGCGACTAGTACTAAACACTTTTGGGATTCTTCATACTGTAGCTGTTTGCATTTATTTATATATTTCTTCTTCTCCTTGATTCCTTCTTCTTTTCCATTAACTAATAGCATATAACATTATTGATAGGTCTTATGTTAAAATTCTTTTGACTTTACTTCTTGTGACATATTTCTCCGTATCATTCTTCTTATCTAATCTTCAATTCCGAGAAATTCTAATCATTGTATTAATTATCATCCTCCTTCAGTTTCATTGGAGTCATTAAATTATTCTTTATTCTTCTTATCTGAGCACATTACCATCATTTGTTTTTGTTCATTTAATTTTTCTTCTGTTTGTTACCATTAAAAATATTACTTTTTCCTATTATTTCATTTTAAATCAATTCTTTATAACTCTTATTTACTAATCAGTACTTATTTTTTGTTAAATTAAATGGTTTCGAAATATCTTAAATCGTATTATTTCTGAATAAATTAAGTAAGTTGTCCTTACATAGTTTTTATTAAATCGTCTTGTTCCTAGATAAATTGTTGAGTAAGTTGTTCTTACATTTTTTTTTTGGAATTTTGGGGTATTAGTCTCTTCATTTTAAATTATATTGTTCCGAAATAAATTAAATAAGTTGTCCTTACGTCTTTTGGAATTTTGGGGTATTCTTCCGCTATTCAATGGATTGCTTGGTCGATTTTCAAAATTTCAGTCCCCTTTTCTGGTTTGTTATTATTTAGGTCAACCATGGTCCATTAATTCAGGTACTCCCTTTACTCGGATTACTGGGGTATTCATAATGATTTTGGTATTTGTTAAATACCTCTCTTTCACCTGGCATCGTAACTCAGCTGATACAAAGTCTTCCTTGAAGTCACGGTTTTCGGTCATATTTAGATCCTTCTTAATTAATAGGTATTGTATCTCCTCTATTTTAATGTAATCCCTCATATATGTTACTATTCTATTCTCCTTAACCTCTGTATTATTTATACAATGTTCTGCTGGTATACTCCGTATTGAAGATATAATTGATGTGGTTAGATACTCGTTGATCATCGATATATTTAAATATTTAAATTTATTTAAGTTTTTTGTTATTATTCTATGGTGGTTTACCTTTGATATTTTTGTTGAGTTTTGTCTACAATTTCTAACTTTATTTAACTCCATTTGTTTATTAATGGGATTGTTAAATATATTAATTAATCCACCCTTCCTCATCTCCATTTCTTCTCGTGTATTCATTAATTTCCTTTGACGTGTTTGCCTCATTTTCTTTGTTTTCATTTCATTGTTTCTGATAGGTTTCCTTTCAGATAACAATACACTTTTGTCTTTTTTATCCTCATTAGTTTTCTCTTTATTCTTGTCAAACTTCTCGTTCATTGGTTTGATTAAGTTCTCACTCAAGACTTCGTTTTGTTTCTTTGAATTTTCATTTATACTTTCTATTTTAGTTTCAAGCTTTTCTAACATTCGTTTGTTATTTTCTAAAATACTGTCTATTTTATTTTCCAGCTTTTCTGAATTGTCCTCGAATTTTTTATTTAATTCTTCCTTGGTTTGCCTTGAGTTTTCCTCCTGTTTCCTAAAATTCTCCTTATTTTCCTCATTTATTTGTTTATTGCTTTCCATTATAATCCTCAACAGCTCCTGCATACTCATGTCTTCCTTTCGGGCAGATTTATCTGGTTGGTCCCCTTGGGCATCCTCTTTATTGCTCGCCTGTTGTTCCATTTCAGTATCTGTACCTACCTCTGTTTCTTCTTCCCTCCTATCTTCTTCTGTTTCTTGTTCCTTCTCCATTCTTTTCGTAACACCTCTCGTATGCATTCCTGTGCCTCTAATGGTTGCCTGCTCAAGTTAAGTAACAATTATTATGATTTTTTACTTAACTAAAGCCCACTCGTTGAGCGCCAACTTGTAATCAAACGTGTATGTTAGGTGCTAGCGAAACGTCCGTCTTATTCAAGCCCCACTGTTGTAAGCGCCAATTTGTAATCAAATGGGTTACTATATTTTATTTAATTATATGAAGATGTGTGGAAGCACCACTGTTGGATTCCAATTTGGAATACAACGTTTACAAGTATGTGACTGTATGTACTGGGGTTCAATACAGTCTCACTTTGGGTTGCGTCAGTGACGAAAAGCTTTCTCTGCGTTTTTTAATGATTTATTTATTAATGAATATATCCTTTGATTGTGACCGATGAAACCTTCGGAAAATAGATTATTAAGCAAACAAAATTATAATTATGTTCCTTGAATTTATAATCATACTACTATATAAACTTAACTTAGTTTTCAGTGGTTGTGTAATATTAGCGATATGTATGGAGTATTGACTGAATGTAAGGGGTATTTGTGTCAACCCTAGTCACTCGATGGTAGAAAATTCCATTCAAATTTTGTACTAAACACAAGCTAGTTCAGCAATCTCCCGTCCCACCAGCTACAAACTTTGAGCGCTGTTCCTTGTAATAAGCGTACTTATAGGTTAGTTATTCATTGAGTTTGAATCAATCTTTTTGTAAATTATTCCAGCCACTACATATAGTATTTATTCTGCAATAACTTCAAACGTTATTTCATACAATAAAGATACTTTATTGGTTTTCTCTATTACTTTACAGTCCACGTTATCTCAAAAAACAATAATACGATCCAATCGATCACCCAGAAATATATCGATTACTAATTATTCAAAATCTATAAACATATACACATGAAAATAATAAATAATTCTTATCCCAGGGTTCGTAAAGTTCTTGGAATCATTAGTAAGGCCAGGTAAAATGCATAATTAAGGTTGCTCAATTTACAAAAATAAAATTATTTACGCTAAATACAGTGAAATTAAAATAGGTTGTTTTTTTACCAATCCGACGAAAACTTCGACTGGCGGTGGACGTTTGTAAACAGTTGCCAAAAATCAGCTTATCTCGTCTTCATCCAGTGAAACTGCTCTGGTTTTCAATAAAATTTATGGTGGCGTGTACTGGTAAACCCTCAGGAAATCTTCGGACTTCTGTTCTTCTTTTGTGCTCTTAACAATTCTCGGTCCCGGTGAAACGAAGTTAGGATCCCAGCTTCTTCTGCTGCCAATGAAGTTATTTCTGCCAAACTGATTCTTCTGGTATTTTCAATAATTCCGTTAGTTCGGGCTTTAATTCTTCTTACTGATCTTCGGTTTATAGAAGGAATTGGTTTTATACCGAATCCAGCGGAATTATTTGGTGAATGAGGTGAGAGGCTTTCAATTCTTTTTAACTGTATTCATTTACAATTTGGAAGGTTATTTAAATTGTATTACTCATTAGCATTAAATTATCATTATTTTTCAAAAAGGGTTTTTCAATTTTGAGTCATATTTCTTCTAGATTTATTCATATTTTTTAAATATATCGGTCCATCTCAACCTAATAGCTTGTAACAATCAGAACGAATTCATTCAAATCAACAACTTCTGTACATTTTAGTTGCCTTAACAACCACGTTTTTCTATATATCCTTGAGCCGGTATTATAGAATATTACTACTCTTTCCAATAAAATACTCCATGCTTGGATTAATATGAAATCACCTAAAATTCTCCCCTAACCTTCCTTCTTAAACAGTAACTGTTTTACCAGATTTTCGTTGGACTGGGTTTCTTAAGAAGGTATTAATTTCCTTTCACTAATATGGAGTTTAGGCCTATAGATTTTCTTACAACCGTTATAACATTATTTGGTTCTTTAACTTAATTTTCTTTTACCTGACCTACTGTACAATTAATTATTGGTTAAATGGTTAATTATATTAATTTTAATTTACTGGTGGTTACTTTTATACATTATTTAACTGGTTATGGAACCCTTCATTAATTTATAATATAATTGTCAGAACTACTTGTTAAACATGAAACACTGGTCACCCTCCTGGCCCAGTTTATAAACATTAATTAAAACAACAGTATTATTCCACTTTATACAATACTTAGAACTTAGTATAGTGCCTAACATTGGTAACTATACTTGATTATATAAAGACAAATCTAATATAAATATAAACATAATTATTGACGAAGTATTACTATTAAGCAACATCAGTTCATTTTTAGCATTTTCAAAATACAACATAAATACTCTGTAGACCTTAACATGTTACAGTACAAAAACAAACATTTTATTACATTCAATCATTCATTGGTCTGGTTCTTTTATATTTAACATTAGTCATTGCCTCTTTTGACTTGAGGTACTTCTCAAACACATTAACTATTGAACAACCTTATTTCAGGGTATGGTCCTTGACCATGTTTCATTCAATTTTTATGTAACGTTGGGGGACCTCAACTCTGTTACGTTACATAACACCCCCCCTTCGAAAGAAGTTTATTTTGTATAAACAAAGTTTAGCAAGAAATAAACGCACAACTTGTATCTGGCCAATTGGTTTCCTATTCATAGTACTTTTATATTTCCGACTGATTGTAAACTGACTGGTAATTCAGACCGGTGGTAATTGCTGTTTTCTTACTCTACTCTCTCTCTCTTGGAGGCAAATTCATCAATTATTTATTTCTGGGTAGTGGTACTTCCACATTTTATTTGATAAGGACTGGTCACACTAATCATATTAAACTTGTTTTAACACTCATTTCTATTTACTTCTATAAATTAGCTTTATCAATTAAGCTTCGGTCTGCTATCTTCCTTCTATTTTCTTCATCTATACTTCTGGAATCCAATATCACTCTTTTCAGCTATTTTATAATTATTATCCCTTAAATATTCAATTTCCTAACATTTTTCCCTATCTTGTGCGGTGGTACCAGTAGGGTGGCCACTCTGGGTCCATACTCCTCTGTCCATCCTTACACCTTCTGAGACCAGGGGAACATCATCCCTGCTCATAAAAATTATTGCCGGAACATTTCTACGGTCAATACAAAAAAATAAAAAACTTATAAGTAGTAGTCAATTAGCGACTAGTACTAAACACTTTTGGGATTCTTCATACTGTAGCTGTTTGCATTTATTTATATATTTCTTCTTCTCCTTGATTCCTTCTTCTTTTCCATTAACTAATAGCATATAACATTATTGATAGGTCTTATGTTAAAATTCTTTTGACTTTACTTCTTGTGACATATTTCTCCGTATCATTCTTCTTATCTAATCTTCAATTCCGAGAAATTCTAATCATTGTATTAATTATCATCCTCCTTCAGTTTCATTGGAGTCATTAAATTATTCTTTATTCTTCTTATCTGAGCACATTACCATCATTTGTTTTTGTTCATTTAATTTTTCTTCTGTTTGTTACCATTAAAAATATTACTTTTTCCTATTATTTCATTTTAAATCAATTCTTTATAACTCTTATTTACTAATCAGTTCTTATTTTTTGTTAAATTAAATGGTTTCGAAATATCTTAAATCGTATTATTTCTGAATAAATTAAGTAAGTTGTCCTTATATAGTTTTTATTAAATCGTCTTGTTCCTAGATAAATGTTGAGTAAGTTGTTCTTACATTTTTTTTGGAATTTTGGGGTATTAGTCTCTTCATTTTAAATTATATTGTTCCGAAATAAATTAAATAAGTTGTCCTTACGTCTTTTGGAATTTTGGGGTATTCTTCCGCTATTCAATGGATTGCTTGGTCGATTTTCAAAATTTCAGTCCCCTTTTCTGGTTTGTTATTATTTAGGTCAACCATGGTCCATTAATTCAGGTACTCCCTTTACTCGGATTACTGGGGTATTCATAATGATTTTGGTATTTGTTAAATACCTCTCTTTCACCTGGCATCGTAACTCAGCTGATACAAAGTCTTCCTTGAAGTCACGGTTTTCGGTCATATTTAGATCCTTCTTAATTAATAGGTATTGTATCTCCTCTATTTTAATGTAATCCCTCATATATGTTACTATTCTATTCTCCTTAACCTCTGTATTATTTATACAATGTTCTGCTGGTATACTCCGTATTGAAGATATAATTGATGTGGTTAGATACTCGTTGATCATCGATATATTTAAATATTTAAATTTATTTAAGTTTTTTTTTATTATTCTATGGCGGTTTACCTTTGATATTTTTGTTGAGTTTTGTCTACAATTTCTAACTTTATTTAACTCCATTTGTTCATTAATGGGAGGGTTAAATATATTAATTAATCCACCCTTCCTCATCTCCATTTCTTCTCGTGTATTCATTAATTTCCTTTGACGTGTTTGCCTCATTTTCTTTGTTTTCATTTCATTGTTTCTGATAGGTTTCCTTTCAGATAACAATACACTTTTGTCTTTTTTATCCTCATTAGTTTTCTCTTTATTCTTGTCAAACTTCTCGTTCATTGGTTTGATTAAGTTCTCACTCAAGACTTCGTTTTGTTTCTTTGAATTTTCATTTATACTTTCTATTTTAGTTTCAAGCTTTTCTAACATTCGTTTGTTATTTTCTAAAATACTGTCTATTTTATTTTCCAGCTTTTCTGAATTGTCCTCGAATTTTTTATTTAATTCTTCCTTGGTTTGCCTTGAGTTTTCCTCCTGTTTCCTAAAATTCTCCTTATTTTCCCATTTATTTGTTTATTGCTTTCCATTATAATCCTCAACAGCTCCTGCATACTCATGTCTTCCTTTCGGGCAGATTTATCTGGTTGGTCCCCTTGGGCATCCTCTTTATTGCTCGCCTGTTGTTCCATTTCAGTATCTGTACCTACCTCTGTTTCTTCTTCCCTCCTATCTTCTTCTGTTTCTTGTTCCTTCTCCATTCTTTTCGTAACACCTCTCGTATGCATTCCTGTGCCTCTAATGGTTGCCTGCTCAAGTTAAGTAACAATTATTATGATTTTTTACTTAACTAAAGCCCACTCGTTGAGCGCCAACTTGTAATCAAACGTGTATGTTAGGTGCTAGCGAAACGTCCGTCTTATTCAAGCCCCACTGTTGTAAGCGCCAATTTGTAATCAAATGGGTTACTATATTTTATTTAATTATATGAAGATGTGTGGAAGCACCACTGTTGGATTCCAATTTGGAATACAACGTTTACAAGTATGTGACTGTATGTACTGGGGTTCAATACAGTCTCACTTTGGGTTGCGTCAGTGACGAAAAGCTTTCTCTGCGTTTTTTAATGATTTATTTATTAATGAATATATCCTTTGATTGTGACCGATGAAACCTTCGGAAAATAGATTATTAAGCAAACAAAATTATAATTATGTTCCTTGAATTTATAATCATACTACTATATAAACTTAACTTAGTTTTCAGTGGTTGTGTAATATTAGCGATATGTATGGAGTATTGACTGAATGTAAGGGGTATTTGTGTCAACCCTAGTCACTCGATGGTAGAAAATTCCATTCAAATTTTGTACTAAACACAAGCTAGTTCAGCAATCTCCCGTCCCACCAGCTACAAACTTTGAGCGCTGTTCCTTGTAATAAGCGTACTTATAGGTTAGTTATTCATTGAGTTTGAATCAATCTTTTTGTAAATTATTCCAGCCACTACATATAGTATTTATTCTGCAATAACTTCAAACGTTATTTCATACAATAAAGATACTTTATTGGTTTTCTCTATTACTTTACAGTCCACGTTATCTCAAAAAACAATAATACGATCCAATCGATCACCCAGAAATATATCGATTACTAATTATTCAAAATCTATAAACATATACACATGAAAATAATAAATAATTCTTATCCCAGGGTTCGTAAAGTTCTTGGAATCATTAGTAAGGCCAGGTAAAATGCATAATTAAGGTTGCTCAATTTACAAAAATAAAATTATTTACGCTAAATACAGTGAAATTAAAATAGGTTGTTTTTTTACCAATCCGACGAAAACTTCGACTGGCGGTGGACGTTTGTAAACAGTTGCCAAAAATCAGCTTATCTCGTCTTCATCCAGTGAAACTGCTCTGGTTTTCAATAAAATTTATGGTGGCGTGTACTGGTAAACCCTCAGGAAATCTTCGGACTTCTGTTCTTCTTTTGTGCTCTTAACAATTCTCGGTCCCGGTGAAACGAAGTTAGGATCCCAGCTTCTTCTGCTGCCAATGAAGTTATTTCTGCCAAACTGATTCTTCTGGTATTTTCAATAATTCCGTTAGTTCGGGCTTTAATTCTTCTTACTGATCTTCGGTTTATAGAAGGAATTGGTTTTATACCGAATCCAGCGGAATTATTTGGTGAATGAGGTGAGAGGCTTTCAATTCTTTTTAACTGTATTCATTTACAATTTGGAAGGTTATTTAAATTGTATTACTCATTAGCATTAAATTATCATTATTTTTCAAAAAGGGTTTTTCAATTTTGAGTCATATTTCTTCTAGATTTATTCATATTTTTTAAATATATCGGTCCATCTCAACCTAATAGCTTGTAACAATCAGAACGAATTCATTCAAATCAACAACTTCTGTACATTTTAGTTGCCTTAACAACCACGTTTTTCTATATATCCTTGAGCCGGTATTATAGAATATTACTACTCTTTCCAATAAAATACTCCATGCTTGGATTAATATGAAATCACCTAAAATTCTCCCCTAACCTTCCTTCTTAAACAGTAACTGTTTTACCAGATTTTCGTTGGACTGGGTTTCTTAAGAAGGTATTAATTTCCTTTCACTAATATGGAGTTTAGGCCTATAGATTTTCTTACAACCGTTATAACATTATTTGGTTCTTTAACTTAATTTTCTTTTACCTGACCTACTGTACAATTAATTATTGGTTAAATGGTTAATTATATTAATTTTAATTTACTGGTGGTTACTTTTATACATTATTTAACTGGTTATGGAACCCTTCATTAATTTATAATATAATTGTCAGAACTACTTGTTAAACATGAAACACTGGTCACCCTCCTGGCCCAGTTTATAAACATTAATTAAAACAACAGTATTATTCCACTTTATACAATACTTAGAACTTAGTATAGTGCCTAACATTGGTAACTATACTTGATTATATAAAGACAAATCTAATATAAATATAAACATAATTATTGACGAAGTATTACTATTAAGCAACATCAGTTCATTTTTAGCATTTTCAAAATACAACATAAATACTCTGTAGACCTTAACATGTTACAGTACAAAAACAAACATTTTATTACATTCAATCATTCATTGGTCTGGTTCTTTTATATTTAACATTAGTCATTGCCTCTTTTGACTTGAGGTACTTCTCAAACACATTAACTATTGAACAACCTTATTTCAGGGTATGGTCCTTGACCATGTTTCATTCAATTTTTATGTAACGTTGGGGGACCTCAACTCTGTTACGTTACATAACACCCCCCCTTCGAAAGAAGTTTATTTTGTATAAACAAAGTTTAGCAAGAAATAAACGCACAACTTGTATCTGGCCAATTGGTTTCCTATTCATAGTACTTTTATATTTCCGACTGATTGTAAACTGACTGGTAATTCAGACCGGTGGTAATTGCTGTTTTCTTACTCTACTCTCTCTCTCTTGGAGGCAAATTCATCAATTATTTATTTCTGGGTAGTGGTACTTCCACATTTTATTTGATAAGGACTGGTCACACTAATCATATTAAACTTGTTTTAACACTCATTTCTATTTACTTCTATAAATTAGCTTTATCAATTAAGCTTCGGTCTGCTATCTTCCTTCTATTTTCTTCATCTATACTTCTGGAATCCAATATCACTCTTTTCAGCTATTTTATAATTATTATCCCTTAAATATTCAATTTCCTAACATTTTTCCCTATCTTGTGCGGTGGTACCAGTAGGGTGGCCACTCTGGGTCCATACTCCTCTGTCCATCCTTACACCTTCTGAGACCAGGGGAACATCATCCCTGCTCATAAAAATTATTGCCGGAACATTTCTACGGTCAATACAAAAAAATAAAAAACTTATAAGTAGTAGTCAATTAGCGACTAGTACTAAACACTTTTGGGATTCTTCATACTGTAGCTGTTTGCATTTATTTATATATTTCTTCTTCTCCTTGATTCCTTCTTCTTTTCCATTAACTAATAGCATATAACATTATTGATAGGTCTTATGTTAAAATTCTTTTGACTTTACTTCTTGTGACATATTTCTCCGTATCATTCTTCTTATCTAATCTTCAATTCCGAGAAATTCTAATCATTGTATTAATTATCATCCTCCTTCAGTTTCATTGGAGTCATTAAATTATTCTTTATTCTTCTTATCTGAGCACATTACCATCATTTGTTTTTGTTCATTTAATTTTTCTTCTGTTTGTTACCATTAAAAATATTACTTTTTCCTATTATTTCATTTTAAATCAATTCTTTATAACTCTTATTTACTAATCAGTTCTTATTTTTTGTTAAATTAAATGGTTTCGAAATATCTTAAATCGTATTATTTCTGAATAAATTAAGTAAGTTGTCCTTACATAGTTTTTATTAAATCGTCTTGTTCCTAGATAAATTGTTGAGTAAGTTGTTCTTACATTTTTTTTTGAATTTTGGGGTATTAGTCTCTTCATTTTAAATTATATTGTTCCGAAATAAATTAAATAAGTTGTCCTTACGTCTTTTGGAATTTTGGGGTATTCTTCCGCTATTCAATGGATTGCTTGGTCGATTTTCAAAATTTCAGTCCCCTTTTCTGGTTTGTTATTATTTAGGTCAACCATGGTCCATTAATTCAGGTACTCCCTTTACTCGGATTACTGGGGTATTCATAATGATTTTGGTATTTTATAAATACCTCTCTTTCACCTGGCATCGTAACTCAGCTGATACAAAGTCTTCCTTGAAGTCACGGTTTTCGGTCATATTTAGATCCTTCTTAATTAATAGGTATTGTATCTCCTCTATTTTAATGTAATCCCTCATATATGTTACTATTCTATTCTCCTTAACCTCTGTATTATTTATACAATGTTCTGCTGGTATACTCCGTATTGAAGATATAATTGATGTGGTTAGATACTCGTTGATCATCGATATATTTAAATATTTAAATTTATTTAAGTTTTTTGTTATTATTCTATGGCGGTTTACCTTTGATATTTTTGTTGAGTTTTGTCTACAATTTCTAACTTTATTTAACTCCATTTGTTCATTAATGGGAGGGTTAAATATATTAATTAATCCACCCTTCCTCATCTCCATTTCTTCTCGTGTATTCATTAATTTCCTTTGACGTGTTTGCCTCATTTTCTTTGTTTTCATTTCATTGTTTCTGATAGGTTTCCTTTCAGATAACAATACACTTTTGTCTTTTTTATCCTCATTAGTTTTCTCTTTATTCTTGTCAAACTTCTCGTTCATTGGTTTGATTAAGTTCTCACTCAAGACTTCGTTTTGTTTCTTTGAATTTTCATTTATACTTTCTATTTTAGTTTCAAGCTTTTCTAACATTCGTTTGTTATTTTCTAAAATACTGTCTATTTTATTTTCCAGCTTTTCTGAATTGTCCTCGAATTTTTTATTTAATTCTTCCTTGGTTTGCCTTGAGTTTTCCTCCTGTTTCCTAAAATTCTCCTTATTTTCCTCATTTATTTGTTTATTGCTTTCCATTATAATCCTCAACAGCTCCTGCATACTCATGTCTTCCTTTCGGGCAGATTTATCTGGTTGGTCCCCTTGGGCATCCTCTTTATTGCTCGCCTGTTGTTCCATTTCAGTATCTGTACCTACCTCTGTTTCTTCTTCCCTCCTATCTTCTTCTGTTTCTTGTTCCTTCTCCATTCTTTTCGTAACACCTCTCGTATGCATTCCTGTGCCTCTAATGGTTGCCTGCTCAAGTTAAGTAACAATTATTATGATTTTTTACTTAACTAAAGCCCACTCGTTGAGCGCCAACTTGTAATCAAACGTGTATGTTAGGTGCTAGCGAAACGTCCGTCTTATTCAAGCCCCACTGTTGTAAGCGCCAATTTGTAATCAAATGGGTTACTATATTTTATTTAATTATATGAAGATGTGTGGAAGCACCACTGTTGGATTCCAATTTGGAATACAACGTTTACAAGTATGTGACTGTATGTACTGGGGTTCAATACAGTCTCACTTTGGGTTGCGTCAGTGACGAAAAGCTTTCTCTGCGTTTTTTAATGATTTATTTATTAATGAATATATCCTTTGATTGTGACCGATGAAACCTTCGGAAAATAGATTATTAAGCAAACAAAATTATAATTATGTTCCTTGAATTTATAATCATACTACTATATAAACTTAACTTAGTTTTCAGTGGTTGTGTAATATTAGCGATATGTATGGAGTATTGACTGAATGTAAGGGGTATTTGTGTCAACCCTAGTCACTCGATGGTAGAAAATTCCATTCAAATTTTGTACTAAACACAAGCTAGTTCAGCAATCTCCCGTCCCACCAGCTACAAACTTTGAGCGCTGTTCCTTGTAATAAGCGTACTTATAGGTTAGTTATTCATTGAGTTTGAATCAATCTTTTTGTAAATTATTCCAGCCACTACATATAGTATTTATTCTGCAATAACTTCAAACGTTATTTCATACAATAAAGATACTTTATTGGTTTTCTCTATTACTTTACAGTCCACGTTATCTCAAAAAACAATAATACGATCCAATCGATCACCCAGAAATATATCGATTACTAATTATTCAAAATCTATAAACATATACACATGAAAATAATAAATAATTCTTATCCCAGGGTTCGTAAAGTTCTTGGAATCATTAGTAAGGCCAGGTAAAATGCATAATTAAGGTTGCTCAATTTACAAAAATAAAATTATTTACGCTAAATACAGTGAAATTAAAATAGGTTGTTTTTTTACCAATCCGACGAAAACTTCGACTGGCGGTGGACGTTTGTAAACAGTTGCCAAAAATCAGCTTATCTCGTCTTCATCCAGTGAAACTGCTCTGGTTTTCAATAAAATTTATGGTGGCGTGTACTGGTAAACCCTCAGGAAATCTTCGGACTTCTGTTCTTCTTTTGTGCTCTTAACAATTCTCGGTCCCGGTGAAACGAAGTTAGGATCCCAGCTTCTTCTGCTGCCAATGAAGTTATTTCTGCCAAACTGATTCTTCTGGTATTTTCAATAATTCCGTTAGTTCGGGCTTTAATTCTTCTTACTGATCTTCGGTTTATAGAAGGAATTGGTTTTATACCGAATCCAGCGGAATTATTTGGTGAATGAGGTGAGAGGCTTTCAATTCTTTTTAACTGTATTCATTTACAATTTGGAAGGTTATTTAAATTGTATTACTCATTAGCATTAAATTATCATTATTTTTCAAAAAGGGTTTTTCAATTTTGAGTCATATTTCTTCTAGATTTATTCATATTTTTTAAATATATCGGTCCATCTCAACCTAATAGCTTGTAACAATCAGAACGAATTCATTCAAATCAACAACTTCTGTACATTTTAGTTGCCTTAACAACCACGTTTTTCTATATATCCTTGAGCCGGTATTATAGAATATTACTACTCTTTCCAATAAAATACTCCATGCTTGGATTAATATGAAATCACCTAAAATTCTCCCCTAACCTTCCTTCTTAAACAGTAACTGTTTTACCAGATTTTCGTTGGACTGGGTTTCTTAAGAAGGTATTAATTTCCTTTCACTAATATGGAGTTTAGGCCTATAGATTTTCTTACAACCGTTATAACATTATTTGGTTCTTTAACTTAATTTTCTTTTACCTGACCTACTGTACAATTAATTATTGGTTAAATGGTTAATTATATTAATTTTAATTTACTGGTGGTTACTTTTATACATTATTTAACTGGTTATGGAACCCTTCATTAATTTATAATATAATTGTCAGAACTACTTGTTAAACATGAAACACTGGTCACCCTCCTGGCCCAGTTTATAAACATTAATTAAAACAACAGTATTATTCCACTTTATACAATACTTAGAACTTAGTATAGTGCCTAACATTGGTAACTATACTTGATTATATAAAGACAAATCTAATATAAATATAAACATAATTATTGACGAAGTATTACTATTAAGCAACATCAGTTCATTTTTAGCATTTTCAAAATACAACATAAATACTCTGTAGACCTTAACATGTTACAGTACAAAAACAAACATTTTATTACATTCAATCATTCATTGGTCTGGTTCTTTTATATTTAACATTAGTCATTGCCTCTTTTGACTTGAGGTACTTCTCAAACACATTAACTATTGAACAACCTTATTTCAGGGTATGGTCCTTGACCATGTTTCATTCAATTTTTATGTAACGTTGGGGGACCTCAACTCTGTTACGTTACATAACACCCCCCCTTCGAAAGAAGTTTATTTTGTATAAACAAAGTTTAGCAAGAAATAAACGCACAACTTGTATCTGGCCAATTGGTTTCCTATTCATAGTACTTTTATATTTCCGACTGATTGTAAACTGACTGGTAATTCAGACCGGTGGTAATTGCTGTTTTCTTACTCTACTCTCTCTCTCTTGGAGGCAAATTCATCAATTATTTATTTCTGGGTAGTGGTACTTCCACATTTTATTTGATAAGGACTGGTCACACTAATCATATTAAACTTGTTTTAACACTCATTTCTATTTACTTCTATAAATTAGCTTTATCAATTAAGCTTCGGTCTGCTATCTTCCTTCTATTTTCTTCATCTATACTTCTGGAATCCAATATCACTCTTTTCAGCTATTTTATAATTATTATCCCTTAAATATTCAATTTCCTAACATTTTTCCCTATCTTGTGCGGTGGTACCAGTAGGGTGGCCACTCTGGGTCCATACTCCTCTGTCCATCCTTACACCTTCTGAGACCAGGGGAACATCATCCCTGCTCATAAAAATTATTGCCGGAACATTTCTACGGTCAATACAAAAAAATAAAAAACTTATAAGTAGTAGTCAATTAGCGACTAGTACTAAACACTTTTGGGATTCTTCATACTGTAGCTGTTTGCATTTATTTATATATTTCTTCTTCTCCTTGATTCCTTCTTCTTTTCCATTAACTAATAGCATATAACATTATTGATAGGTCTTATGTTAAAATTCTTTTGACTTTACTTCTTGTGACATATTTCTCCGTATCATTCTTCTTATCTAATCTTCAATTCCGAGAAATTCTAATCATTGTATTAATTATCATCCTCCTTCAGTTTCATTGGAGTCATTAAATTATTCTTTATTCTTCTTATCTGAGCACATTACCATCATTTGTTTTTGTTCATTTAATTTTTCTTCTGTTTGTTACCATTAAAAATATTACTTTTTCCTATTATTTCATTTTAAATCAATTCTTTATAACTCTTATTTACTAATCAGTTCTTATTTTTTGTTAAATTAAATGGTTTCGAAATATCTTAAATCGTATTATTTCTGAATAAATTAAGTAAGTTGTCCTTATATAGTTTTTATTAAATCGTCTTGTTCCTAGATAAATGTTGAGTAAGTTGTTCTTACATTTTTTTTTGAATTTTGGGGTATTAGTCTCTTCATTTTAAATTATATTGTTCCGAAATAAATTAAATAAGTTGTCCTTACGTCTTTTGGAATTTTGGGGTATTCTTCCGCTATTCAATGGATTGCTTGGTCGATTTTCAAAATTTCAGTCCCCTTTTCTGGTTTGTTATTATTTAGGTCAACCATGGTCCATTAATTCAGGTACTCCCTTTACTCGGATTACTGGGGTATTCATAATGATTTTGGTATTTGTTAAATACCTCTCTTTCACCTGGCATCGTAACTCAGCTGATACAAAGTCTTCCTTGAAGTCACGGTTTTCGGTCATATTTAGATCCTTCTTAATTAATAGGTATTGTATCTCCTCTATTTTAATGTAATCCCTCATATATGTTACTATTCTATTCTCCTTAACCTCTGTATTATTTATACAATGTTCTGCTGGTATACTCCGTATTGAAGATATAATTGATGTGGTTAGATACTCGTTGATCATCGATATATTTAAATATTTAAATTTATTTAAGTTTTTTGTTATTATTCTATGGCGGTTTACCTTTGATATTTTTGTTGAGTTTTGTCTACAATTTCTAACTTTATTTAACTCCATTTGTTCATTAATGGGAGGGTTAAATATATTAATTAATCCACCCTTCCTCATCTCCATTTCTTCTCGTGTATTCATTAATTTCCTTTGACGTGTTTGCCTCATTTTCTTTGTTTTCATTTCATTGTTTCTGATAGGTTTCCTTTCAGATAACAATACACTTTTGTCTTTTTTATCCTCATTAGTTTTCTCTTTATTCTTGTCAAACTTCTCGTTCATTGGTTTGATTAAGTTCTCACTCAAGACTTCGTTTTGTTTCTTTGAATTTTCATTTATACTTTCTATTTTAGTTTCAAGCTTTTCTAACATTCGTTTGTTATTTTCTAAAATACTGTCTATTTTATTTTCCAGCTTTTCTGAATTGTCCTCGAATTTTTTATTTAATTCTTCCTTGGTTTGCCTTGAGTTTTCCTCCTGTTTCCTAAAATTCTCCTTATTTTCCCATTTATTTGTTTATTGCTTTCCATTATAATCCTCAACAGCTCCTGCATACTCATGTCTTCCTTTCGGGCAGATTTATCTGGTTGGTCCCCTTGGGCATCCTCTTTATTGCTCGCCTGTTGTTCCATTTCAGTATCTGTACCTACCTCTGTTTCTTCTTCCCTCCTATCTTCTTCTGTTTCTTGTTCCTTCTCCATTCTTTTCGTAACACCTCTCGTATGCATTCCTGTGCCTCTAATGGTTGCCTGCTCAAGTTAAGTAACAATTATTATGATTTTTTACTTAACTAAAGCCCACTCGTTGAGCGCCAACTTGTAATCAAACGTGTATGTTAGGTGCTAGCGAAACGTCCGTCTTATTCAAGCCCCACTGTTGTAAGCGCCAATTTGTAATCAAATGGGTTACTATATTTTATTTAATTATATGAAGATGTGTGGAAGCACCACTGTTGGATTCCAATTTGGAATACAACGTTTACAAGTATGTGACTGTATGTACTGGGGTTCAATACAGTCTCACTTTGGGTTGCGTCAGTGACGAAAAGCTTTCTCTGCGTTTTTTAATGATTTATTTATTAATGAATATATCCTTTGATTGTGACCGATGAAACCTTCGGAAAATAGATTATTAAGCAAACAAAATTATAATTATGTTCCTTGAATTTATAATCATACTACTATATAAACTTAACTTAGTTTTCAGTGGTTGTGTAATATTAGCGATATGTATGGAGTATTGACTGAATGTAAGGGGTATTTGTGTCAACCCTAGTCACTCGATGGTAGAAAATTCCATTCAAATTTTGTACTAAACACAAGCTAGTTCAGCAATCTCCCGTCCCACCAGCTACAAACTTTGAGCGCTGTTCCTTGTAATAAGCGTACTTATAGGTTAGTTATTCATTGAGTTTGAATCAACCTTTTTGTAAATTATTCCAGCCACTACATATAGTATTTATTCTGCAATAACTTCAAACGTTATTTCATACAATAAAGATACTTTATTGGTTTTCTCTATTACTTTACAGTCCACGTTATCTCAAAAAACAATAATACGATCCAATCGATCACCCAGAAATATATCGATTACTAATTATTCAAAATCTATAAACATATACACATGAAAATAATAAATAATTCTTATCCCAGGGTTCGTAAAGTTCTTGGAATCATTAGTAAGGCCAGGTAAAATGCATAATTAAGGTTGCTCAATTTACAAAAATAAAATTATTTACGCTAAATACAGTGAAATTAAAATAGGTTGTTTTTTTACCAATCCGACGAAAACTTCGACTGGCGGTGGACGTTTGTAAACAGTTGCCAAAAATCAGCTTATCTCGTCTTCATCCAGTGAAACTGCTCTGGTTTTCAATAAAATTTATGGTGGCGTGTACTGGTAAACCCTCAGGAAATCTTCGGACTTCTGTTCTTCTTTTGTGCTCTTAACAATTCTCGGTCCCGGTGAAACGAAGTTAGGATCCCAGCTTCTTCTGCTGCCAATGAAGTTATTTCTGCCAAACTGATTCTTCTGGTATTTTCAATAATTCCGTTAGTTCGGGCTTTAATTCTTCTTACTGATCTTCGGTTTATAGAAGGAATTGGTTTTATACCGAATCCAGCGGAATTATTTGGTGAATGAGGTGAGAGGCTTTCAATTCTTTTTAACTGTATTCATTTACAATTTGGAAGGTTATTTAAATTGTATTACTCATTAGCATTAAATTATCATTATTTTTCAAAAAGGGTTTTTCAATTTTGAGTCATATTTCTTCTAGATTTATTCATATTTTTTAAATATATCGGTCCATCTCAACCTAATAGCTTGTAACAATCAGAACGAATTCATTCAAATCAACAACTTCTGTACATTTTAGTTGCCTTAACAACCACGTTTTTCTATATATCCTTGAGCCGGTATTATAGAATATTACTACTCTTTCCAATAAAATACTCCATGCTTGGATTAATATGAAATCACCTAAAATTCTCCCCTAACCTTCCTTCTTAAACAGTAACTGTTTTACCAGATTTTCGTTGGACTGGGTTTCTTAAGAAGGTATTAATTTCCTTTCACTAATATGGAGTTTAGGCCTATAGATTTTCTTACAACCGTTATAACATTATTTGGTTCTTTAACTTAATTTTCTTTTACCTGACCTACTGTACAATTAATTATTGGTTAAATGGTTAATTATATTAATTTTAATTTACTGGTGGTTACTTTTATACATTATTTAACTGGTTATGGAACCCTTCATTAATTTATAATATAATTGTCAGAACTACTTGTTAAACATGAAACACTGGTCACCCTCCTGGCCCAGTTTATAAACATTAATTAAAACAACAGTATTATTCCACTTTATACAATACTTAGAACTTAGTATAGTGCCTAACATTGGTAACTGTACTTGATTATATAAAGACAAATCTAATATAAATATAAACATAATTATTGACGAAGTATTACTATTAAGCAACATCAGTTCATTTTTAGCATTTTCAAAATACAACATAAATACTCTGTAGACCTTAACATGTTACAGTACAAAAACAAACATTTTATTACATTCAATCATTCATTGGTCTGGTTCTTTTATATTTAACATTAGTCATTGCCTCTTTTGACTTGAGGTACTTCTCAAACACATTAACTATTGAACAACCTTATTTCAGGGTATGGTCCTTGACCATGTTTCATTCAATTTTTATGTAACGTTGGGGGACCTCAACTCTGTTACGTTACATAACACCCCCCCTTCGAAAGAAGTTTATTTTGTATAAACAAAGTTTAGCAAGAAATAAACGCACAACTTGTATCTGGCCAATTGGTTTCCTATTCATAGTACTTTTATATTTCCGACTGATTGTAAACTGACTGGTAATTCAGACCGGTGGTAATTGCTGTTTTCTTACTCTACTCTCTCTCTCTTGGAGGCAAATTCATCAATTATTTATTTCTGGGTAGTGGTACTTCCACATTTTATTTGATAAGGACTGGTCACACTAATCATATTAAACTTGTTTTAACACTCATTTCTATTTACTTCTATAAATTAGCTTTATCAATTAAGCTTCGGTCTGCTATCTTCCTTCTATTTTCTTCATCTATACTTCTGGAATCCAATATCACTCTTTTCAGCTATTTTATAATTATTATCCCTTAAATATTCAATTTCCTAACATTTTTCCCTATCTTGTGCGGTGGTACCAGTAGGGTGGCCACTCTGGGTCCATACTCCTCTGTCCATCCTTACACCTTCTGAGACCAGGGGAACATCATCCCTGCTCATAAAAATTATTGCCGGAACATTTCTACGGTCAATACAAAAAAATAAAAAACTTATAAGTAGTAGTCAATTAGCGACTAGTACTAAACACTTTTGGGATTCTTCATACTGTAGCTGTTTGCATTTATTTATATATTTCTTCTTCTCCTTGATTCCTTCTTCTTTTCCATTAACTAATAGCATATAACATTATTGATAGGTCTTATGTTAAAATTCTTTTGACTTTACTTCTTGTGACATATTTCTCCGTATCATTCTTCTTATCTAATCTTCAATTCCGAGAAATTCTAATCATTGTATTAATTATCATCCTCCTTCAGTTTCATTGGAGTCATTAAATTATTCTTTATTCTTCTTATCTGAGCACATTACCATCATTTGTTTTTGTTCATTTAATTTTTCTTCTGTTTGTTACCATTAAAAATATTACTTTTTCCTATTATTTCATTTTAAATCAATTCTTTATAACTCTTATTTACTAATCAGTTCTTATTTTTTGTTAAATTAAATGGTTTCGAAATATCTTAAATCGTATTATTTCTGAATAAATTAAGTAAGTTGTCCTTATATAGTTTTTATTAAATCGTCTTGTTCCTAGATAAATGTTGAGTAAGTTGTTCTTACATTTTTTTTTGAATTTTGGGGTATTAGTCTCTTCATTTTAAATTATATTGTTCCGAAATAAATTAAATAAGTTGTCCTTACGTCTTTTGGAATTTTGGGGTATTCTTCCGCTATTCAATGGATTGCTTGGTCGATTTTCAAAATTTCAGTCCCCTTTTCTGGTTTGTTATTATTTAGGTCAACCATGGTCCATTAATTCAGGTACTCCCTTTACTCGGATTACTGGGGTATTCATAATGATTTTGGTATTTGTTAAATACCTCTCTTTCACCTGGCATCGTAACTCAGCTGATACAAAGTCTTCCTTGAAGTCACGGTTTTCGGTCATATTTAGATCCTTCTTAATTAATAGGTATTGTATCTCCTCTATTTTAATGTAATCCCTCATATATGTTACTATTCTATTCTCCTTAACCTCTGTATTATTTATACAATGTTCTGCTGGTATACTCCGTATTGAAGATATAATTGATGTGGTTAGATACTCGTTGATCATCGATATATTTAAATATTTAAATTTATTTAAGTTTTTTGTTATTATTCTATGGCGGTTTACCTTTGATATTTTTGTTGAGTTTTGTCTACAATTTCTAACTTTATTTAACTCCATTTGTTTATTAATGGGAGGGTTAAATATATTAATTAATCCACCCTTCCTCATCTCCATTTCTTCTCGTGTATTCATTAATTTCCTTTGACGTGTTTGCCTCATTTTCTTTGTTTTCATTTCATTGTTTCTGATAGGTTTCCTTTCAGATAACAATACACTTTTGTCTTTTTTATCCTCATTAGTTTTCTCTTTATTCTTGTCAAACTTCTCGTTCATTGGTTTGATTAAGTTCTCACTCAAGACTTCGTTTTGTTTCTTTGAATTTTCATTTATACTTTCTATTTTAGTTTCAAGCTTTTCTAACATTCGTTTGTTATTTTCTAAAATACTGTCTATTTTATTTTCCAGCTTTTCTGAATTGTCCTCGAATTTTTTATTTAATTCTTCCTTGGTTTGCCTTGAGTTTTCCTCCTGTTTCCTAAAATTCTCCTTATTTTCCCATTTATTTGTTTATTGCTTTCCATTATAATCCTCAACAGCTCCTGCATACTCATGTCTTCCTTTCGGGCAGATTTATCTGGTTGGTCCCCTTGGGCATCCTCTTTATTGCTCGCCTGTTGTTCCATTTCAGTATCTGTACCTACCTCTGTTTCTTCTTCCCTCCTATCTTCTTCTGTTTCTTGTTCCTTCTCCATTCTTTTCGTAACACCTCTCGTATGCATTCCTGTGCCTCTAATGGTTGCCTGCTCAAGTTAAGTAACAATTATTATGATTTTTTACTTAACTAAAGCCCACTCGTTGAGCGCCAACTTGTAATCAAACGTGTATGTTAGGTGCTAGCGAAACGTCCGTCTTATTCAAGCCCCACTGTTGTAAGCGCCAATTTGTAATCAAATGGGTTACTATATTTTATTTAATTATATGAAGATGTGTGGAAGCACCACTGTTGGATTCCAATTTGGAATACAACGTTTACAAGTATGTGACTGTATGTACTGGGGTTCAATACAGTCTCACTTTGGGTTGCGTCAGTGACGAAAAGCTTTCTCTGCGTTTTTTAATGATTTATTTATTAATGAATATATCCTTTGATTGTGACCGATGAAACCTTCGGAAAATAGATTATTAAGCAAACAAAATTATAATTATGTTCCTTGAATTTATAATCATACTACTATATAAACTTAACTTAGTTTTCAGTGGTTGTGTAATATTAGCGATATGTATGGAGTATTGACTGAATGTAAGGGGTATTTGTGTCAACCCTAGTCACTCGATGGTAGAAAATTCCATTCAAATTTTGTACTAAACACAAGCTAGTTCAGCAATCTCCCGTCCCACCAGCTACAAACTTTGAGCGCTGTTCCTTGTAATAAGCGTACTTATAGGTTAGTTATTCATTGAGTTTGAATCAATCTTTTTGTAAATTATTCCAGCCACTACATATAGTATTTATTCTGCAATAACTTCAAACGTTATTTCATACAATAAAGATACTTTATTGGTTTTCTCTATTACTTTACAGTCCACGTTATCTCAAAAAACAATAATACGATCCAATCGATCACCCAGAAATATATCGATTACTAATTATTCAAAATCTATAAACATATACACATGAAAATAATAAATAATTCTTATCCCAGGGTTCGTAAAGTTCTTGGAATCATTAGTAAGGCCAGGTAAAATGCATAATTAAGGTTGCTCAATTTACAAAAATAAAATTATTTACGCTAAATACAGTGAAATTAAAATAGGTTGTTTTTTTACCAATCCGACGAAAACTTCGACTGGCGGTGGACGTTTGTAAACAGTTGCCAAAAATCAGCTTATCTCGTCTTCATCCAGTGAAACTGCTCTGGTTTTCAATAAAATTTATGGTGGCGTGTACTGGTAAACCCTCAGGAAATCTTCGGACTTCTGTTCTTCTTTTGTGCTCTTAACAATTCTCGGTCCCGGTGAAACGAAGTTAGGATCCCAGCTTCTTCTGCTGCCAATGAAGTTATTTCTGCCAAACTGATTCTTCTGGTATTTTCAATAATTCCGTTAGTTCGGGCTTTAATTCTTCTTACTGATCTTCGGTTTATAGAAGGAATTGGTTTTATACCGAATCCAGCGGAATTATTTGGTGAATGAGGTGAGAGGCTTTCAATTCTTTTTAACTGTATTCATTTACAATTTGGAAGGTTATTTAAATTGTATTACTCATTAGCATTAAATTATCATTATTTTTCAAAAAGGGTTTTTCAATTTTGAGTCATATTTCTTCTAGATTTATTCATATTTTTTAAATATATCGGTCCATCTCAACCTAATAGCTTGTAACAATCAGAACGAATTCATTCAAATCAACAACTTCTGTACATTTTAGTTGCCTTAACAACCACGTTTTTCTATATATCCTTGAGCCGGTATTATAGAATATTACTACTCTTTCCAATAAAATACTCCATGCTTGGATTAATATGAAATCACCTAAAATTCTCCCCTAACCTTCCTTCTTAAACAGTAACTGTTTTACCAGATTTTCGTTGGACTGGGTTTCTTAAGAAGGTATTAATTTCCTTTCACTAATATGGAGTTTAGGCCTATAGATTTTCTTACAACCGTTATAACATTATTTGGTTCTTTAACTTAATTTTCTTTTACCTGACCTACTGTACAATTAATTATTGGTTAAATGGTTAATTATATTAATTTTAATTTACTGGTGGTTACTTTTATACATTATTTAACTGGTTATGGAACCCTTCATTAATTTATAATATAATTGTCAGAACTACTTGTTAAACATGAAACACTGGTCACCCTCCTGGCCCAGTTTATAAACATTAATTAAAACAACAGTATTATTCCACTTTATACAATACTTAGAACTTAGTATAGTGCCTAACATTGGTAACTATACTTGATTATATAAAGACAAATCTAATATAAATATAAACATAATTATTGATGAAGTATTACTATTAAGCAACATCAGTTCATTTTTAGCATTTTCAAAATACAACATAAATACTCTGTAGACCTTAACATGTTACAGTACAAAAACAAACATTTTATTACATTCAATCATTCATTGGTCTGGTTCTTTTATATTTAACATTAGTCATTGCCTCTTTTGACTTGAGGTACTTCTCAAACACATTAACTATTGAACAACCTTAATTCAGGGTATGGTCCTTGACCATGTTTCATTCAATTTTTATGTAACGTTGGGGGACCTCAACTCTGTTACGTTACATAACACCCCCCCTTCGAAAGAAGTTTATTTTGTATAAACAAAGTTTAGCAAGAAATAAACGCACAACTTGTATCTGGCCAATTGGTTTCCTATTCATAGTACTTTTATATTTCCGACTGATTGTAAACTGACTGGTAATTCAGACCGGTGGTAATTGCTGTTTTCTTACTCTACTCTCTCTCTCTTGGAGGCAAATTCATCAATTATTTATTTCTGGGTAGTGGTACTTCCACATTTTATTTGATAAGGACTGGTCACACTAATCATATTAAACTTGTTTTAACACTCATTTCTATTTACTTCTATAAATTAGCTTTATCAATTAAGCTTCGGTCTGCTATCTTCCTTCTATTTTCTTCATCTATACTTCTGGAATCCAATATCACTCTTTTCAGCTATTTTATAATTATTATCCCTTAAATATTCAATTTCCTAACATTTTTCCCTATCTTGTGCGGTGGTACCAGTAGGGTGGCCACTCTGGGTCCATACTCCTCTGTCCATCCTTACACCTTCTGAGACCAGGGGAACATCATCCCTGCTCATAAAAATTATTGCCGGAACATTTCTACGGTCAATACAAAGAAATAAAAAACTTATAAGTAGTAGTCAATTAGCGACTAGTACTAAACACTTTTGGGATTCTTCATACTGTAGCTGTTTGCATTTATTTATATATTTCTTCTTCTCCTTGATTCCTTCTTCTTTTCCATTAACTAATAGCATATAACATTATTGATAGGTCTTATGTTAAAATTCTTTTGACTTTACTTCTTGTGACATATTTCTCCGTATCATTCTTCTTATCTAATCTTCAATTCCGAGAAATTCTAATCATTGTATTAATTATCATCCTCCTTCAGTTTCATTGGAGTCATTAAATTATTCTTTATTCTTCTTATCTGAGCACATTACCATCATTTGTTTTTGTTCATTTAATTTTTCTTCTGTTTGTTACCATTAAAAATATTACTTTTTCCTATTATTTCATTTTAAATCAATTCTTTATAACTCTTATTTACTAATCAGTTCTTATTTTTTGTTAAATTAAATGGTTTCGAAATATCTTAAATCGTATTATTTCTGAATAAATTAAGTAAGTTGTCCTTACATAGTTTTTATTAAATCGTCTTGTTCCTAGATAAATTGTTGAGTAAGTTGTTCTTACATTTTTTTTTGGAATTTTGGGGTATTAGTCTCTTCATTTTAAATTATATTGTTCCGAAATAAATTAAATAAGTTGTCCTTACGTCTTTTGGAATTTTGGGGTATTCTTCCGCTATTCAATGGATTGCTTGGTCGATTTTCAAAATTTCAGTCCCCTTTTCTGGTTTGTTATTATTTAGGTCAACCATGGTCCATTAATTCAGGTACTCCCTTTACTCGGATTACTGGGGTATTCATAATGATTTTGGTATTTGTTAAATACCTCTCTTTCACCTGGCATCGTTACTCAGCTGATACAAAGTCTTCCTTGAAGTCACGGTTTTCGGTCATATTTAGATCCTTCTTAATTAATAGGTATTGTATCTCCTCTATTTTAATGTAATCCCTCATATATGTTACTATTCTATTCTCCTTAACCTCTGTGTTATTTATACAATGTTCTGCTGGTATACTCCGTATTGAAGATATAATTGATGTGGTTAGATACTCGTTGATCATCGATATATTTAAATATTTAAATTTATTTAAGTTTTTTGTTATTATTCTATGGTGGTTTACCTTTGATATTTTTGTTGAGTTTTGTCTACAATTTCTAACTTTATTTAACTCCATTTGTTTATTAATGGGAGGGTTAAATATATTAATTAATCCACCCTTCCTCATCACCATTTCTTCTCGTGTATTCATTAATTTCCTTTGACGTGTTTGCCTCATTTTCTTTGTTTTCATTTCATTGTTTCTGATAGGTTTCCTTTCAGATAACAATACACTTTTGTCTTTTTTATCCTCATTAGTTTTCTCTTTATTCTTGTCAAACTTCTCGTTCATTGGTTTGATTAAGTTCTCACTCAAGACTTCGTTTTGTTTCTTTGAATTTTCATTTATACTTTCTATTTTAGTTTCAAGCTTTTCTAACATTCGTTTGTTATTTTCTAAAATACTGTCTATTTTATTTTCCAGCTTTTCTGAATTGTCCTCGAATTTTTTATTTAATTCTTCCTTGGTTTGCCTTGAGTTTTCCTCCTGTTTCCTAAAATTCTCCTTATTTTCCTCATTTATTTGTTTATTGCTTTCCATTATAATCCTCAACAGCTCCTGCATACTCATGTCTTCCTTTCGGGCAGATTTATCTGGTTGGTCCCCTTGGGCATCCTCTTTATTGCTCGCCTGTTGTTCCATTTCAGTATCTGTACCTACCTCTGTTTCTTCTTCCCTCCTATCTTCTTTTGTTTCTTGTTCCTTCTCCATTCTTTTCGTAACACCTCTCGTATGCATTCCTGTGCCTCTAATGGTTGCCTGCTCAAGTTAAGTAACAATTATTATGATTTTTTACTTAACTAAAGCCCACTCGTTGAGCGCCAACTTGTAATCAAACGTGTATTTTAGGTGCTAGCGAAACGTCCGTCTTATTCAAGCCCCACTGTTGTAAGCGCCAATTTGTAATCAAATGGGTTACTATATTTTATTTAATTATATGAAGATGTGTGGAAGCACCACTGTTGGATTCCAATTTGGAATACAACGTTTACAAGTATGTGACTGTATGTACTGGGGTTCAATACAGTCTCACTTTGGGTTGCGTCAGTGACGAAAAGCTTTCTCTGCGTTTTTTAATGATTTATTTATTAATGAATATATCCTTTGATTGTGACCGATGAAACCTTCGGAAAATAGATTATTAAGCAAACAAAATTATAATTATGTTCCTTGAATTTATAATCATACTACTATATAAACTTAACTTAGTTTTCAGTGGTTGTGTAATATTAGCGATATGTATGGAGTATTGACTGAATGTAAGGGGTATTTGTGTCAACCCTAGTCACTCGATGGTAGAAAATTCCATTCAAATTTTGTACTAAACACAAGCTAGTTCAGCAATCTCCCGTCCCACCAGCTACAAACTTTGAGCGCTGTTCCTTGTAATAAGCGTACTTATAGGTTAGTTATTCATTGAGTTTGAATCAATCTTTTTGTAAATTATTCCAGCCACTACATATAGTATTTATTCTGCAATAACTTCAAACGTTATTTCATACAATAAAGATACTTTATTGGTTTTCTCTATTACTTTACAGTCCACGTTATCTCAAAAAACAATAATACGATCCAATCGATCACCCAGAAATATATCGATTACTAATTATTCAAAATCTATAAACATATACACATGAAAATAATAAATAATTCTTATCCCAGGGTTCGTAAAGTTCTTGGAATCATTAGTAAGGCCAGGTAAAATGCATAATTAAGGTTGCTCAATTTACAAAAATAAAATTATTTACGCTAAATACAGTGAAATTAAAATAGGTTGTTTTTTTACCAATCCGACGAAAACTTCGACTGGCGGTGGACGTTTGTAAACAGTTGCCAAAAATCAGCTTATCTCGTCTTCATCCAGTGAAACTGCTCTGGTTTTCAATAAAATTTATGGTGGCGTGTACTGGTAAACCCTCAGGAAATCTTCGGACTTCTGTTCTTCTTTTGTGCTCTTAACAATTCTCGGTCCCGGTGAAACGAAGTTAGGATCCCAGCTTCTTCTGCTGCCAATGAAGTTATTTCTGCCAAACTGATTCTTCTGGTATTTTCAATAATTCCGTTAGTTCGGGCTTTAATTCTTCTTACTGATCTTCGGTTTATAGAAGGAATTGGTTTTATACCGAATCCAGCGGAATTATTTGGTGAATGAGGTGAGAGGCTTTCAATTCTTTTTAACTGTATTCATTTACAATTTGGAAGGTTATTTAAATTGTATTACTCATTAGCATTAAATTATCATTATTTTTCAAAAAGGGTTTTTCAATTTTGAGTCATATTTCTTCTAGATTTATTCATATTTTTTAAATATATCGGTCCATCTCAACCTAATAGCTTGTAACAATCAGAACGAATTCATTCAAATCAACAACTTCTGTACATTTTAGTTGCCTTAACAACCACGTTTTTCTATATATCCTTGAGCCGGTATTATAGAATATTACTACTCTTTCCAATAAAATACTCCATGCTTGGATTAATATGAAATCACCTAAAATTCTCCCCTAACCTTCCTTCTTAAACAGTAACTGTTTTACCAGATTTTCGTTGGACTGGGTTTCTTAAGAAGGTATTAATTTCCTTTCACTAATATGGAGTTTAGGCCTATAGATTTTCTTACAACCGTTATAACATTATTTGGTTCTTTAACTTAATTTTCTTTTACCTGACCTACTGTACAATTAATTATTGGTTAAATGGTTAATTATATTAATTTTAATTTACTGGTGGTTACTTTTATACATTATTTAACTGGTTATGGAACCCTTCATTAATTTATAATATAATTGTCAGAACTACTTGTTAAACATGAAACACTGGTCACCCTCCTGGCCCAGTTTATAAACATTAATTAAAACAACAGTATTATTCCACTTTATACAATACTTAGAACTTAGTATAGTGCCTAACATTGGTAACTATACTTGATTATATAAAGACAAATCTAATATAAATATAAACATAATTATTGATGAAGTATTACTATTAAGCAACATCAGTTCATTTTTAGCATTTTCAAAATACAACATAAATACTCTGTAGACCTTAACATGTTACAGTACAAAAACAAACATTTTATTACATTCAATCATTCATTGGTCTGGTTCTTTTATATTTAACATTAGTCATTGCCTCTTTTGACTTGAGGTACTTCTCAAACACATTAACTATTGAACAACCTTAATTCAGGGTATGGTCCTTGACCATGTTTCATTCAATTTTTATGTAACGTTGGGGGACCTCAACTCTGTTACGTTACATAACACCCCCCCTTCGAAAGAAGTTTATTTTGTATAAACAAAGTTTAGCAAGAAATAAACGCACAACTTGTATCTGGCCAATTGGTTTCCTATTCATAGTACTTTTATATTTCCGACTGATTGTAAACTGACTGGTAATTCAGACCGGTGGTAATTGCTGTTTTCTTACTCTACTCTCTCTCTCTTGGAGGCAAATTCATCAATTATTTATTTCTGGGTAGTGGTACTTCCACATTTTATTTGATAAGGACTGGTCACACTAATCATATTAAACTTGTTTTAACACTCATTTCTATTTACTTCTATAAATTAGCTTTATCAATTAAGCTTCGGTCTGCTATCTTCCTTCTATTTTCTTCATCTATACTTCTGGAATCCAATATCACTCTTTTCAGCTATTTTATAATTATTATCCCTTAAATATTCAATTTCCTAACATTTTTCCCTATCTTGTGCGGTGGTACCAGTAGGGTGGCCACTCTGGGTCCATACTCCTCTGTCCATCCTTACACCTTCTGAGACCAGGGGAACATCATCCCTGCTCATAAAAATTATTGCCGGAACATTTCTACGGTCAATACAAAGAAATAAAAAACTTATAAGTAGTAGTCAATTAGCGACTAGTACTAAACACTTTTGGGATTCTTCATACTGTAGCTGTTTGCATTTATTTATATATTTCTTCTTCTCCTTGATTCCTTCTTCTTTTCCATTAACTAATAGCATATAACATTATTGATAGGTCTTATGTTAAAATTCTTTTGACTTTACTTCTTGTGACATATTTCTCCGTATCATTCTTCTTATCTAATCTTCAATTCCGAGAAATTCTAATCATTGTATTAATTATCATCCTCCTTCAGTTTCATTGGAGTCATTAAATTATTCTTTATTCTTCTTATCTGAGCACATTACCATCATTTGTTTTTGTTCATTTAATTTTTCTTCTGTTTGTTACCATTAAAAATATTACTTTTTCCTATTATTTCATTTTAAATCAATTCTTTATAACTCTTATTTACTAATCAGTTCTTATTTTTTGTTAAATTAAATGGTTTCGAAATATCTTAAATCGTATTATTTCTGAATAAATTAAGTAAGTTGTCCTTACATAGTTTTTATTAAATCGTCTTGTTCCTAGATAAATTGTTGAGTAAGTTGTTCTTACATTTTTTTTTGGAATTTTGGGGTATTAGTCTCTTTTAAATTATATTGTTCCGAAATAAATTAAATAAGTTGTCCTTACGTCTTTTGGAATTTTGGGGTATTCTTCCGCTATTCAATGGATTGCTTGGTCGATTTTCAAAATTTCAGTCCCCTTTTCTGGTTTGTTATTATTTAGGTCAACCATGGTCCATTAATTCAGGTACTCCCTTTACTCGGATTACTGGGGTATTCATAATGATTTTGGTATTTGTTAAATACCTCTCTTTCACCTGGCATCGTTACTCAGCTGATACAAAGTCTTCCTTGAAGTCACGGTTTTCGGTCATATTTAGATCCTTCTTAATTAATAGGTATTGTATCTCCTCTATTTTAATGTAATCCCTCATATATGTTACTATTCTATTCTCCTTAACCTCTGTGTTATTTATACAATGTTCTGCTGGTATACTCCGTATTGAAGATATAATTGATGTGGTTAGATACTCGTTGATCATCGATATATTTAAATATTTAAATTTATTTAAGTTTTTTGTTATTATTCTATGGTGGTTTACCTTTGATATTTTTGTTGAGTTTTGTCTACAATTTCTAACTTTATTTAACTCCATTTGTTTATTAATGGGAGGGTTAAATATATTAATTAATCCACCCTTCCTCATCTCCATTTCTTCTCGTGTATTCATTAATTTCCTTTGACGTGTTTGCCTCATTTTCTTTGTTTTCATTTCATTGTTTCTGATAGGTTTCCTTTCAGATAACAATACACTTTTGTCTTTTTTATCCTCATTAGTTTTCTCTTTATTCTTGTCAAACTTCTCGTTCATTGGTTTGATTAAGTTCTCACTCAAGACTTCGTTTTGTTTCTTTGAATTTTCATTTATACTTTCTATTTTAGTTTCAAGCTTTTCTAACATTCGTTTGTTATTTTCTAAAATACTGTCTATTTTATTTTCCAGCTTTTCTGAATTGTCCTCGAATTTTTTATTTAATTCTTCCTTGGTTTGCCTTGAGTTTTCCTCCTGTTTCCTAAAATTCTCCTTATTTTCCTCATTTATTTGTTTATTGCTTTCCATTATAATCCTCAACAGCTCCTGCATTCTCATGTCTTCCTTTCGGGCAGATTTATCTGGTTGGTCCCCTTGGGCATCCTCTTTATTGCTCGCCTGTTGTTCCATTTCAGTATCTGTACCTACCTCTGTTTCTTCTTCCCTCCTATCTTCTTCTGTTTCTTGTTCCTTCTCCATTCTTTTCGTAACACCTCTCGTATGCATTCCTGTGCCTCTAATGGTTGCCTGCTCAAGTTAAGTAACAATTATTATGATTTTTTACTTAACTAAAGCCCACTCGTTGAGCGCCAACTTGTAATCAAACGTGTATGTTAGGTGCTAGCGAAACGTCCGTCTTATTCAAGCCCCACTGTTGTAAGCGCCAATTTGTAATCAAATGGGTTACTATATTTTATTTAATTATATGAAGATGTGTGGAAGCACCACTGTTGGATTCCAATTTGGAATACAACGTTTACAAGTATGTGACTGTATGTACTGGGGTTTAATACAGTCTCACTTTGGGTTGCGTCAGTGACGAAAAGCTTTCTCTGCGTTTTTTAATGATTTATTTATTAATGAATATATCCTTTGATTGTGACCGATGAAACCTTCGGAAAATAGATTATTAAGCAAACAAAATTATAATTATGTTCCTTGAATTTATAATCATACTACTATATAAACTTAACTTAGTTTTCAGTGGTTGTGTAATATTAGCGATATGTATGGAGTATTGACTGAATGTAAGGGGTATTTGTGTCAACCCTAGTCACTCGATGGTAGAAAATTCCATTCAAATTTTGTACTAAACACAAGCTAGTTCAGCAATCTCTCGTCCCACCAGCTACAAACTTTGAGCGCTGTTCCTTGTAATAAGCGTACTTATAGGTTAGTTATTCATTGAGTTTGAATCAATCTTTTTGTAAATTATTCCAGCCACTACATATAGTATTTATTCTGCAATAACTTCAAACGTTATTTCATACAATAAAGATACTTTATTGGTTTTCTCTATTACTTTACAGTCCACGTTATCTCAAAAAACAATAATACGATCCAATCGATCACCCAGAAATATATCGATTACTAATTATTCAAAATCTATAAACATATACACATGAAAATAATAAATAATTCTTATCCCAGGGTTCGTAAAGTTCTTGGAATCATTAGTAAGGCCAGGTAAAATGCATAATTAAGGTTGCTCAATTTACAAAAATAAAATTATTTACGCTAAATACAGTGAAATTAAAATAGGTTGTTTTTTTACCAATCCGAAGAAAACTTCGACTGGCGGTGGACTTTGTAAACAGTTGCCAAAAATCAGCTTATCTCGTCTTCATCCAGTGAAACTGCTCTGGTTTTCAATAAAATTTATGGTGGCGTGTACTGGTAAACCCTCAGGAAATCTTCGGACTTCTGTTCTTCTTTTGTGCTCTTAACAATTCTCGGTCCCGGTGAAACGAAATTAGGATCCCAGCTTCTTCTGCTGCCAATGAAGTTATTTCTGCCAAACTGAGTCTTCTGGTATTTTCAATAATTCCGTTAGTTCGGGCTTTAATTCTTCTTACTGATCTTCGGTTTATAGAAGGAATTGGTTTTATACCGAATCCAGCGGAATTATTTGGTGAATGAGGTGAGAGGCTTTCAATTCTTTTTAACTGTATTCATTTACAATTTGGAAGGTTATTTAAATTGTATTACTCATTAGCATTAAATTATCATTATTTTTCAAAAAGGGTTTTTCAATTTTGAGTCATATTTCTTCTAGATTTATTCATATTTTTTAAATATATCGGTCCATCTCAACCTAATAGCTTGTAACAATCAGAACGAATTCATTCAAATCAACAACTTCTGTATATTTTAGTTGCCTTAACAACCACGTTTTTCTATATATCCTTGAGCCGGTATTATAGAATATTACTACTCTTTCCAATAAAATACTCCATGCTTGGATTAATATGAAATCACCTAAAATTCTCCCCTAACATTCCTTCTTAAACAGTAACTGTTTTACCAGATTTTCGTTGGACTGGGTTTCTTAAGAAGGTATTAATTTCCTTTCACTAATATGGAGTTTAGGCCTATAGATTTTCTTACAACCGTTATAACATTATTTGGTTCTTTAACTTAATTTTCTTTTACCTGACCTACTGTACAATTAATTATTGGTTAAATGGTTAATTATATTAATTTTAATTTACTGGTGGTTACTTTTATACATTATTTAACTGGTTATGGAACCCTTCATTAATTTATAATATAATTGTCAGAACTACTTGTTAAACATGAAACACTGGTCACCCTCCTGGCCCAGTTTATAAACATTAATTAAAACAACAGTATTATTCCACTTTATACAATACTTAGAACTTAGTATAGTGCCTAACATTGATAACTATACTTGATTATATAAAGACAAATCTAATATAAATATAAACATAATTATTGATGAAGTATTACTATTAAGCAACATCAGTTCATTTTTAGCATTTTCAAAATACAACATAAATACTCTGTAGACCTTAACATGTTACAGTACAAAAACAAACATTTTATTACATTCAATCATTCATTGGTCTGGTTCTTTTATATTTAACATTAGTCATTGCCTCTTTTGACTTGAGGTACTTCTCAAACACATTAACTATTGAACAACCTTAATTCAGGGTATGGTCCTTGACCATGTTTCATTCAATTTTTATGTAACGTTGGGGGTCCTCAACTCTGTTACGTTACATAACACCCCCCCTTCGAAAGAAGTTTATTTTGTATAAACAAAGTTTAGCAAGAAATAAACGCACAACTTGTATCTGGCCAATTGGTTTCCTATTCATAGTACTTTTATATTTCCGACTGATTGTAAACTGACTGGTAATTCAGACCGGTGGTAATTGCTGTTTTCTTACTCTACTCTCTCTCTCTTGGAGGCAAATTCATCAATTATTTATTTCTGGGTAGTGGTACTTCCACATTTTATTTGATAAGGACTGGTCACACTAATCATATTAAGCTTGTTTTAACACTCATTTCTATTTACTTCTATAAATTAGCTTTATCAATTAAGCTTCGGTCTGCTATCTTCCTTCTATTTTCTTCATCTATACTTCTGGAATCCAATATCACTCTTTTCAGCTATTTTATAATTATTATCCCTTAAATATTCAATTTCCTAACATTTTTCCCTATCTTGTGCGGTGGTACCAGTAGGGTGGCCACTCTGGGTCCATACTCCTCTGTCCATCCTTACACCTTCTGAGACCAGGGGAACATCATCCCTGCTCATAAAAATTATTGCCGGAACATTTCTACGGTCAATACAAAGAAATAAAAAACTTATAAGTAGTAGTCAATTAGCGACTAGTACTAAACACTTTTGGGATTCTTCATACTGTAGCTGTTTGCATTTATTTATATATTTCTTCTTCTCCTTGATTCCTTCTTCTTTTCCATTAACTAATAGCATATAACATTATTGATAGGTCTTATGTTAAAATTCTTTTGACTTTACTTCTTGTGACATATTTCTCCGTATCATTCTTCTTATCTAATCTTCAATTCCGAGAAATTCTAATCATTGTATTAATTATCATCCTCCTTCAGTTTCATTGGAGTCATTAAATTATTCTTTATTCTTCTTATCTGAGCACATTACCATCATTTGTTTTTGTTCATTTAATTTTTCTTCTGTTTGTTACCATTAAAAATATTACTTTTTCCTATTATTTCATTTTAAATCAATTCTTTATAACTCTTATTTACTAATCAGTTCTTATTTTTTGTTAAATTAAATGGTTTCGAAATATCTTAAATCGTATTATTTCTGAATAAATTAAGTAAGTTGTCCTTACATAGTTTTTATTAAATCGTCTTGTTCCTAGATAAATTGTTGAGTAAGTTGTTCTTACATTTTTTTTTGGAATTTTGGGGTATTAGTCTCTTCATTTTAAATTATATTGTTCCGAAATAAATTAAATAAGTTGTCCTTACGTCTTTTGGAATTTTGGGGTATTCTTCCGCTATTCAATGGATTGCTTGGTCGATTTTCAAAATTTCAGTCCCCTTTTCTGGTTTGTTATTATTTAGGTCAACCATGGTCCATTAATTCAGGTACTCCCTTTACTCGGATTACTGGGGTATTCATAATGATTTTGGTATTTGTTAAATACCTCTCTTTCACCTGGCATCGTAACTCAGCTGATACAAAGTCTTCCTTGAAGTCACGGTTTTCGGTCATATTTAGATCCTTCTTAATTAATAGGTATTGTATCTCCTCTATTTTAATGTAATCCCTCATATATGTTACTATTCTATTCTCCTTAACCTCTGTATTATTTATACAATGTTCTGCTGGTATACTCCGTATTGAAGATATAATTGATGTGGTTAGATACTCGTTGATCATCGATATATTTAAATATTTAAATTTATTTAAGTTTTTTGTTATTATTCTATGGTGGTTTACCTTTGATATTTTTGTTGAGTTTTGTCTACAATTTCTAACTTTATTTAACTCCATTTGTTTATTAATGGGAGGGTTAAATATATTAATTAATCCACCCTTCCTCATCTCCATTTCTTCTCGTGTATTCATTAATTTCCTTTGACGTGTTTGCCTCATTTTCTTTGTTTTCATTTCATTGTTTCTGATAGGTTTCCTTTCAGATAACAATACACTTTTGTCTTTTTTATCCTCATTAGTTTTCTCTTTATTCTTGTCAAACTTCTCGTTCATTGGTTTGATTAAGTTCTCACTCAAGACTTCGTTTTGTTTCTTTGAATTTTCATTTATACTTTCTATTTTAGTTTCAAGCTTTTCTAACATTCGTTTGTTATTTTCTAAAATACTGTCTATTTTATTTTCCAGCTTTTCTGAATTGTCCTCGAATTTTTTATTTAATTCTTCCTTGGTTTGCCTTGAGTTTTCCTCCTGTTTCCTAAAATTCTCCTTATTTTCCTCATTTATTTGTTTATTGCTTTCCATTATAATCCTCAACAGCTCCTGCATTCTCATGTCTTCCTTTCGGGCAGATTTATCTGGTTGGTCCCCTTGGGCATCCTCTTTATTGCTCGCCTGTTGTTCCATTTCAGTATCTGTACCTACCTCTGTTTCTTCTTCCCTCCTATCTTCTTCTGTTTCTTGTTCCTTCTCCATTCTTTTCGTAACACCTCTCGTATGCATTCCTGTGCCTCTAATGGTTGCCTGCTCAAGTTAAGTAACAATTATTATGATTTTTTACTTAACTAAAGCCCACTCGTTGAGCGCCAACTTGTAATCAAACGTGTATGTTAGGTGCTAGCGAAACGTCCGTCTTATTCAAGCCCCACTGTTGTAAGCGCCAATTTGTAATCAAATGGGTTACTATATTTTATTTAATTATATGAAGATGTGTGGAAGCACCACTGTTGGATTCCAATTTGGAATACAACGTTTACAAGTATGTGACTGTATGTACTGGGGTTTAATACAGTCTCACTTTGGGTTGCGTCAGTGACGAAAAGCTTTCTCTGCGTTTTTTAATGATTTATTTATTAATGAATATATCCTTTGATTGTGACCGATGAAACCTTCGGAAAATAGATTATTAAGCAAACAAAATTATAATTATGTTCCTTGAATTTATAATCATACTACTATATAAACTTAACTTAGTTTTCAGTGGTTGTGTAATATTAGCGATATGTATGGAGTATTGACTGAATGTAAGGGGTATTTGTGTCAACCCTAGTCACTCGATGGTAGAAAATTCCATTCAAATTTTGTACTAAACACAAGCTAGTTCAGCAATCTCCCGTCCCACCAGCTACAAACTTTGAGCGCTGTTCCTTGTAATAAGCGTACTTATAGGTTAGTTATTCATTGAGTTTGAATCAATCTTTTTGTAAATTATTCCAGCCACTACATATAGTATTTATTCTGCAATAACTTCAAACGTTATTTCATACAATAAAGATACTTTATTGGTTTTCTCTATTACTTTACAGTCCACGTTATCTCAAAAAACAATAATACGATCCAATCGATCACCCAGAAATATATCGATTACTAATTATTCAAAATCTATAAACATATACACATGAAAATAATAAATAATTCTTATCCCAGGGTTCGTAAAGTTCTTGGAATCATTAGTAAGGCCAGGTAAAATGCATAATTAAGGTTGCTCAATTTACAAAAATAAAATTATTTACGCTAAATACAGTGAAATTAAAATAGGTTGTTTTTTTACCAATCCGAAGAAAACTTCGACTGGCGGTGGACTTTGTAAACAGTTGCCAAAAATCAGCTTATCTCGTCTTCATCCAGTGAAACTGCTCTGGTTTTCAATAAAATTTATGGTGGCGTGTACTGGTAAACCCTCAGGAAATCTTCGGACTTCTGTTCTTCTTTTGTGCTCTTAACAATTCTCGGTCCCGGTGAAACGAAATTAGGATCCCAGCTTCTTCTGCTGCCAATGAAGTTATTTCTGCCAAACTGAGTCTTCTGGTATTTTCAATAATTCCGTTAGTTCGGGCTTTAATTCTTCTTACTGATCTTCGGTTTATAGAAGGAATTGGTTTTATACCGAATCCAGCGGAATTATTTGGTGAATGAGGTGAGAGGCTTTCAATTCTTTTTAACTGTATTCATTTACAATTTGGAAGGTTATTTAAATTGTATTACTCATTAGCATTAAATTATCATTATTTTTCAAAAAGGGTTTTTCAATTTTGAGTCATATTTCTTCTAGATTTATTCATATTTTTTAAATATATCGGTCCATCTCAACCTAATAGCTTGTAACAATCAGAACGAATTCATTCAAATCAACAACTTCTGTATATTTTAGTTGCCTTAACAACCACGTTTTTCTATATATCCTTGAGCCGGTATTATAGAATATTACTACTCTTTCCAATAAAATACTCCATGCTTGGATTAATATGAAATCACCTAAAATTCTCCCCTAACCTTCCTTCTTAAACAGTAACTGTTTTACCAGATTTTCGTTGGACTGGGTTTCTTAAGAAGGTATTAATTTCCTTTCACTAATATGGAGTTTAGGCCTATAGATTTTCTTACAACCGTTATAACATTATTTGGTTCTTTAACTTAATTTTCTTTTACTTGACCTACTGTACAATTAATTATTGGTTAAATGGTTAATTATATTAATTTTAATTTACTGGTGGTTACTTTTATACATTATTTAACTGGTTATGGAACCCTTCATTAATTTATAATATAATTGTCAGAACTACTTGTTAAACATGAAACACTGGTCACCCTCCTGGCCCAGTTTATAAACATTAATTAAAACAACAGTATTATTCCACTTTATACAATACTTAGAACTTAGTATAGTGCCTAACATTGATAACTATACTTGATTATATAAAGACAAATCTAATATAAATATAAACATAATTATTGATGAAGTATTACTATTAAGCAACATCAGTTCATTTTTAGCATTTTCAAAATACAACATAAATACTCTGTAGACCTTAACATGTTACAGTACAAAAACAAACATTTTATTACATTCAATCATTCATTGGTCTGGTTCTTTTATATTTAACATTAGTCATTGCCTCTTTTGACTTGAGGTACTTCTCAAACACATTAACTATTGAACAACCTTAATTCAGGGTATGGTCCTTGACCATGTTTCATTCAATTTTTATGTAACGTTGGGGGTCCTCAACTCTGTTACGTTACATAACACCCCCCCTTCGAAAGAAGTTTATTTTGTATAAACAAAGTTTAGCAAGAAATAAACGCACAACTTGTATCTGGCCAATTGGTTTCCTATTCATAGTACTTTTATATTTCCGACTGATTGTAAACTGACTGGTAATTCAGACCGGTGGTAATTGCTGTTTTCTTACTCTACTCTCTCTCTCTTGGAGGCAAATTCATCAATTATTTATTTCTGGGTAGTGGTACTTCCACATTTTATTTGATAAGGACTGGTCACACTAATCATATTAAGCTTGTTTTAACACTCATTTCTATTTACTTCTATAAATTAGCTTTATCAATTAAGCTTCGGTCTGCTATCTTCCTTCTATTTTCTTCATCTATACTTCTGGAATCCAATATCACTCTTTTCAGCTATTTTATAATTATTATCCCTTAAATATTCAATTTCCTAACATTTTTCCCTATCTTGTGCGGTGGTACCAGTAGGGTGGCCACTCTGGGTCCATACTCCTCTGTCCATCCTTACACCTTCTGAGACCAGGGGAACATCATCCCTGCTCATAAAAATTATTGCCGGAACATTTCTACGGTCAATACAAAGAAATAAAAAACTTATAAGTAGTAGTCAATTAGCGACTAGTACTAAACACTTTTGGGATTCTTCATACTGTAGCTGTTTGCATTTATTTATATATTTCTTCTTCTCCTTGATTCCTTCTTCTTTTCCATTAACTAATAGCATATAACATTATTGATAGGTCTTATGTTAAAATTCTTTTGACTTTACTTCTTGTGACATATTTCTCCGTATCATTCTTCTTATCTAATCTTCAATTCCGAGAAATTCTAATCATTGTATTAATTATCATCCTCCTTCAGTTTCATTGGAGTCATTAAATTATTCTTTATTCTTCTTATCTGAGCACATTACCATCATTTGTTTTTGTTCATTTAATTTTTCTTCTGTTTGTTACCATTAAAAATATTACTTTTTCCTATTATTTCATTTTAAATCAATTCTTTATAACTCTTATTTACTAATCAGTTCTTATTTTTTGTTAAATTAAATGGTTTCGAAATATCTTAAATCGTATTATTTCTGAATAAATTAAGTAAGTTGTCCTTACATAGTTTTTATTAAATCGTCTTGTTCCTAGATAAATTGTTGAGTAAGTTGTTCTTACATTTTTTTTTGGAATTTTGGGGTATTAGTCTCTTCATTTTAAATTATATTGTTCCGAAATAAATTAAATAAGTTGTCCTTACGTCTTTTGGAATTTTGGGGTATTCTTCCGCTATTCAATGGATTGCTTGGTCGATTTTCAAAATTTCAGTCCCCTTTTCTGGTTTGTTATTATTTAGGTCAACCATGGTCCATTAATTCAGGTACTCCCTTTACTCGGATTACTGGGGTATTCATAATGATTTTGGTATTTGTTAAATACCTCTCTTTCACCTGGCATCGTAACTCAGCTGATACAAAGTCTTCCTTGAAGTCACGGTTTTCGGTCATATTTAGATCCTTCTTAATTAATAGGTATTTTATCTCCTCTATTTTAATGTAATCCCTCATATATGTTACTATTCTATTCTCCTTAACCTCTGTATTATTTATACAATGTTCTGCTGGTATACTCCGTATTGAAGATATAATTGATGTGGTTAGATACTCGTTGATCATCGATATATTTAAATATTTAAATTTATTTAAGTTTTTTGTTATTATTCTATGGTGGTTTACCTTTGATATTTTTGTTGAGTTTTCTCTACAATTTCTAACTTTATTTAACTCCATTTGTTTATTAATGGGAGGGTTAAATATATTAATTAATCCACCCTTCCTCATCTCCATTTCTTCTCGTGTATTCATTAATTTCCTTTGACGTGTTTGCCTCATTTTCTTTGTTTTCATTTCATTGTTTCTGATAGGTTTCCTTTCAGATAACAATACACTTTTGTCTTTTTTATCCTCATTAGTTTTCTCTTTATTCTTGTCAAACTTCTCGTTCATTGGTTTGATTAAGTTCTCACTCAAGACTTCGTTTTGTTTCTTTGAATTTTCATTTATACTTTCTATTTTAGTTTCAAGCTTTTCTAACATTCGTTTGTTATTTTCTAAAATACTGTCTATTTTATTTTCCAGCTTTTCTGAATTGTCCTCGAATTTTTTATTTAATTCTTCCTTGGTTTGCCTTGAGTTTTCCTCCTGTTTCCTAAAATTCTCCTTATTTTCCTCATTTATTTGTTTATTGCTTTCCATTATAATCCTCAACAGCTCCTGCATACTCATGTCTTCCTTTCGGGCAGATTTATCTGGTTGGTCCCCTTGGGCATCCTCTTTATTGCTCGCCTGTTGTTCCATTTCAGTATCTGTACCTACCTCTGTTTCTTCTTCCCTCCTATCTTCTTCTGTTTCTTGTTCCTTCTCCATTCTTTTCGTAACACCTCTCGTATGCATTCCTGTGCCTCTAATGGTTGCCTGCTCAAGTTAAGTAACAATTATTATGATTTTTTACTTAACTAAAGCCCACTCGTTGAGCGCCAACTTGTAATCAAACGTGTATGTTAGGTGCTAGCGAAACGTCCGTCTTATTCAAGCCCCACTGTTGTAAGCGCCAATTTGTAATCAAATGGGTTACTATATTTTATTTAATTATATGAAGATGTGTGGAAGCACCACTGTTGGATTCCAATTTGGAATACAACGTTTACAAGTATGTGACTGTATGTACTGGGGTTTAATACAGTCTCACTTTGGGTTGCGTCAGTGACGAAAAGCTTTCTCTGCGTTTTTTAATGATTTATTTATTAATGAATATATCCTTTGATTGTGACCGATGAAACCTTCGGAAAATAGATTATTAAGCAAACAAAATTATAATTATGTTCCTTGAATTTATAATCATACTACTATATAAACTTAACTTAGTTTTCAGTGGTTGTGTAATATTAGCGATATGTATGGAGTATTGACTGAATGTAAGGGGTATTTGTGTCAACCCTAGTCACTCGATGGTAGAAAATTCCATTCAAATTTTGTACTAAACACAAGCTAGTTCAGCAATCTCCCGTCCCACCAGCTACAAACTTTGAGCGCTGTTCCTTGTAATAAGCGTACTTATAGGTTAGTTATTCATTGAGTTTGAATCAATCTTTTTGTAAATTATTCCAGCCACTACATATAGTATTTATTCTGCAATAACTTCAAACGTTATTTCATACAATAAAGATACTTTATTGGTTTTCTCTATTACTTTACAGTCCACGTTATCTCAAAAAACAATAATACGATCCAATCGATCACCCAGAAATATATCGATTACTAATTATTCAAAATCTATAAACATATACACATGAAAATAATAAATAATTCTTCTCCCAGGGTTCGTAAAGTTCTTGGAATCATTAGTAAGGCCAGGTAAAATGCATAATTAAGGTTGCTCAATTTACAAAAATAAAATTATTTACGCTAAATACAGTGAAATTAAAATAGGTTGTTTTTTTACCAATCCGACGAAAACTTCGACTGGCGGTGGACTTTGTAAACAGTTGCCAAAAATCAGCTTATCTCGTCTTCATCCAGTGAAACTGCTCTGGTTTTCAATAAAATTTATGGTGGCGTGTACTGGTAAACCCTCAGGAAATCTTCGGACTTCTGTTCTTCTTTTGTGCTCTTAACAATTCTCGGTCCCGGTGAAACGAAATTAGGATCCCAGCTTCTTCTGCTGCCAATGAAGTTATTTCTGCCAAACTGAGTCTTCTGGTATTTTCAATAATTCCGTTAGTTCGGGCTTTAATTCTTCTTACTGATCTTCGGTTTATAGAAGGAATTGGTTTTATACCGAATCCAGCGGAATTATTTGGTGAATGAGGTGAGAGGCTTTCAATTCTTTTTAACTGTATTCATTTACAATTTGGAAGGTTATTTAAATTGTATTACTCATTAGCATTAAATTATCATTATTTTTCAAAAAGGGTTTTTCAATTTTGAGTCATATTTCTTCTAGATTTATTCATATTTTTTAAATATATCGGTCCATCTCAACCTAATAGCTTGTAACAATCAGAACGAATTCATTCAAATCAACAACTTCTGTACATTTTAGTTGCCTTAACAACCACGTTTTTCTATATATCCTTGAGCCGGTATTATAGAATATTACTACTCTTTCCAATAAAATACTCCATGCTTGGATTAATATGAAATCACCTAAAATTCTCCCCTAACCTTCCTTCTTAAACAGTAACTGTTTTACCAGATTTTCGTTGGACTGGGTTTCTTAAGAAGGTATTAATTTCCTTTCACTAATATGGAGTTTAGGCCTATAGATTTTCTTACAACCGTTATAACATTATTTGGTTCTTTAACTTAATTTTCTTTTACTTGACCTACTGTACAATTAATTATTGGTTAAATGGTTAATTATATTAATTTTAATTTACTGGTGGTTACTTTTATACATTATTTAACTGGTTATGGAACCCTTCATTAATTTATAATATAATTGTCAGAACTACTTGTTAAACATGAAACACTGGTCACCCTCCTGGCCCAGTTTATAAACATTAATTAAAACAACAGTATTATTCCACTTTATACAATACTTAGAACTTAGTATAGTGCCTAACATTGGTAACTATACTTGATTATATAAAGACAAATCTAATATAAATATAAACATAATTATTGATGAAGTATTACTATTAAGCAACATCAGTTCATTTTTAGCATTTTCAAAATACAACATAAATACTCTGTAGACCTTAACATGTTACAGTACAAAAACAAACATTTTATTACATTCAATCATTCATTGGTCTGGTTCTTTTATATTTAACATTAGTCATTGCCTCTTTTGACTTGAGGTACTTCTCAAACACATTAACTATTGAACAACCTTAATTCAGGGTATGGTCCTTGACCATGTTTCATACAATTTTTATGTAACGTTGGGGGACCTCAACTCTGTTACGTTACATAACACCCCCCCTTCGAAAGAAGTTTATTTTGTATAAACAAAGTTTAGCAAGAAATAAACGCACAACTTGTATCTGGCCAATTGGTTTCCTATTCATAGTACTTTTATATTTCCGACTGATTGTAAACTGACTGGTAATTCAGACCGGTGGTAATTGCTGTTTTCTTACTCTACTCTCTCTCTCTTGGAGGCAAATTCATCAATTATTTATTTCTGGGTAGTGGTACTTCCACATTTTATTTGATAAGGACTGGTCACACTAATCATATTAAACTTGTTTTAACACTCATTTCTATTTACTTCTATAAATTAGCTTTATCAATTAAGCTTCGGTCTGCTATCTTCCTTCTATTTTCTTCATCTATACTTCTGGAATCCAATATCACTCTTTTCAGCTATTTTATAATTATTATCCCTTAAATATTCAATTTCCTAACATTTTTCCCTATCTTGTGCGGTGGTACCAGTAGGGTGGCCACTCTGGGTCCATACTCCTCTGTCCATCCTTACACCTTCTGAGACCAGGGGAACATCATCCCTGCTCATAAAAATTATTGCCGGAACATTTCTACGGTCAATACAAAGAAATAAAAAACTTATAAGTAGTAGTCAATTAGCGACTAGTACTAAACACTTTTGGGATTCTTCATACTGTAGCTGTTTGCATTTATTTATATATTTCTTCTTCTCCTTGATTCCTTCTTCTTTTCCATTAACTAATAGCATATAACATTATTGATAGGTCTTATGTTAAAATTCTTTTGACTTTACTTCTTGTGACATATTTCTCCGTATCATTCTTCTTATCTAATCTTCAATTCCGAGAAATTCTAATCATTGTATTAATTATCATCCTCCTTCAGTTTCATTGGAGTCATTAAATTATTCTTTATTCTTCTTATCTGAGCACATTACCATCATTTGTTTTTGTTCATTTAATTTTTCTTCTGTTTGTTACCATTAAAAATATTACTTTTTCCTATTATTTCATTTTAAATCAATTCTTTATAACTCTTATTTACTAATCAGTTCTTATTTTTTGTTAAATTAAATGGTTTCGAAATATCTTAAATCGTATTATTTCTGAATAAATTAAGTAAGTTGTCCTTACATAGTTTTTATTAAATCGTCTTGTTCCTAGATAAATTGTTGAGTAAGTTGTTTTTACATTTTTTTTTGGAATTTTGGGGTATTAGTCTCTTCATTTTAAATTATATTGTTCCGAAATAAATTAAATAAGTTGTCCTTACGTCTTTTGGAATTTTGGGGTATTCTTCCGCTATTCAATGGATTGCTTGGTCGATTTTCAAAATTTCAGTCCCCTTTTCTGGTTTGTTATTATTTAGGTCAACCATGGTCCATTAATTCAGGTACTCCCTTTACTCGGATTACTGGGGTATTCATAATGATTTTGGTATTTGTTAAATACCTCTCTTTCACCTGGCATCGTAACTCAGCTGATACAAAGTCTTCCTTGAAGTCACGGTTTTCGGTCATATTTAGATCCTTCTTAATTAATAGGTATTGTATCTCCTCTATTTTAATGTAATCCCTCATATATGTTACTATTCTATTCTCCTTAACCTCTGTATTATTTATACAATGTTCTGCTGGTATACTCCGTATTGAAGATATAATTGATGTGGTTAGATACTCGTTGATCATCGATATATTTAAATATTTAAATTTATTTAAGTTTTTTGTTATTATTCTATGGTGGTTTACCTTTGATATTTTTGTTGAGTTTTGTCTACAATTTCTAACTTTATTTAACTCCATTTGTTTATTAATGGGATTGTTAAATATATTAATTAATCCACCCTTCCTCATCTCCATTTCTTCTCGTGTATTCATTAATTTCCTTTGACGTGTTTGCCTCATTTTCTTTGTTTTCATTTCATTGTTTCTGATAGGTTTCCTTTCAGATAACAATACACTTTTGTCTTTTTTATCCTCATTAGTTTTCTCTTTATTCTTGTCAAACTTCTCGTTCATTGGTTTGATTAAGTTCTCACTCAAGACTTCGTTTTGTTTCTTTGAATTTTCATTTATACTTTCTATTTTAGTTTCAAGCTTTTCTAACATTCGTTTGTTATTTTCTAAAATACTGTCTATTTTATTTTCCAGCTTTTCTGAATTGTCCTCGAATTTTTTATTTAATTCTTCCTTGGTTTGCCTTGAGTTTTCCTCCTGTTTCCTAAAATTCTCCTTATTTTCCTCATTTATTTGTTTATTGCTTTCCATTATAATCCTCAACAGCTCCTGCATACTCATGTCTTCCTTTCGGGCAGATTTATCTGGTTGGTCCCCTTGGGCATCCTCTTTATTGCTCGCCTGTTGTTCCATTTCAGTATCTGTACCTACCTCTGTTTCTTCTTCCCTCCTATCTTCTTCTGTTTCTTGTTCCTTCTCCATTCTTTTCGTAACACCTCTCGTATGCATTCCTGTGCCTCTAATGGTTGCCTGCTCAAGTTAAGTAACAATTATTATGATTTTTTACTTAACTAAAGCCCACTCGTTGAGCGCCAACTTGTAATCAAACGTGTATGTTAGGTGCTAGCGAAACGTCCGTCTTATTCAAGCCCCACTGTTGTAAGCGCCAATTTGTAATCAAATGGGTTACTATATTTTATTTAATTATATGAAGATGTGTGGAAGCACCACTGTTGGATTCCAATTTGGAATACAACGTTTACAAGTATGTAACTGTATGTACTGGGGTTCAATACAGTCTCACTTTGGGTTGCGTCAGTGACGAAAAGCTTTCTCTGCGTTTTTTAATGATTTATTTATTAATGAATATATCCTTTGATTGTGACCGATGAAACCTTCGGAAAATAGATTATTAAGCAAACAAAATTATAATTATGTTCCTTGAATTTATAATCATACTACTATATAAACTTAACTTAGTTTTCAGTGGTTGTGTAATATTAGCGATATGTATGGAGTATTGACTGAATGTAAGGGGTATTTGTGTCAACCCTAGTCACTCGATGGTAGAAAATTCCATTCAAATTTTGTACTAAACACAAGCTAGTTCAGCAATCTCCCGTCCCACCAGCTACAAAATTTGAGCGCTGTTCCTTGTAATAAGCGTACTTATAGGTTAGTTATTCATTGAGTTTGAATCAATCTTTTTGTAAATTATTCCAGCCACTACATATAGTATTTATTCTGCAATAACTTCAAACGTTATTTCATACAATAAAGATACTTTATTGGTTTTCTCTATTACTTTACAGTCCACGTTATCTCAAAAAACAATAATACGATCCAATCGATCACCCAGAAATATATCGATTACTAATTATTCAAAATCTATAAACATATACACATGAAAATAATAAATAATTCTTATCCCAGGGTTCGTAAAGTTCTTGGAATCATTAGTAAGGCCAGGTAAAATGCATAATTAAGGTTGCTCAATTTACAAAATTAAATTATTTACGCTAAATACAGTGAAATTAAAATAGGTTGTTTTTTTACCAATCCGACGAAAACTTCGACTGGCGGTGGACGTTTGTAAACAGTTGCCAAAAATCAGCTTATCTCGTCTTCATCCAGTGAAACTGCTCTGGTTTTCAATAAAATTTATGGTGGCGTGTACTGGTAAACCCTCAGGAAATCTTCGGACTTCTGTTCTTCTTTTGTGCTCTTAACAATTCTCGGTCCCGGTGAAACGAAATTAGGATCCCAGCTTCTTCTGCTGCCAATGAAGTTATTTCTGCCAAACTGAGTCTTCTGGTATTTTCAATAATTCCGTTAGTTCGGGCTTTAATTCTTCTTACTGATCTTCGGTTTATAGAAGGAATTGGTTTTATACCGAATCCAGCGGAATTATTTGGTGAATGAGGTGAGAGGCTTTCAATTCTTTTTAACTGTATTCATTTACAATTTGGAAGGTTATTTAAATTGTATTACTCATTAGCATTAAATTATCATTATTTTTCAAAAAGGGTTTTTCAATTTTGAGTCATATTTCTTCTAGATTTATTCATATTTTTTAAATATATCGGTCCATCTCAACCTAATAGCTTGTAACAATCAGAACGAATTCATTCAAATCAACAACTTCTGTACATTTTAGTTGCCTTAACAACCACGTTTTTCTATATATCCTTGAGCCGGTATTATAGAATATTACTACTCTTTCCAATAAAATACTCCATGCTTGGATTAATATGAAATCACCTAAAATTCTCCCCTAACCTTCCTTCTTAAACAGTAACTGTTTTACCAGATTTTCGTTGGACTGGGTTTCTTAAGAAGGTATTAATTTCCTTTCACTAATATGGAGTTTAGGCCTATAGATTTTCTTACAACCGTTATAACATTATTTGGTTCTTTAACTTAATTTTCTTTTACTTGACCTACTGTACAATTAATTATTGGTTAAATGGTTAATTATATTAATTTTAATTTACTGGTGGTTACTTTTATACATTATTTAACTGGTTATGGAACCCTTCATTAATTTATAATATAATTGTCAGAACTACTTGTTAAACATGAAACACTGGTCACCCTCCTGGCCCAGTTTATAAACATTAATTAAAACAACAGTATTATTCCACTTTATACAATACTTAGAACTTAGTATAGTGCCTAACATTGGTAACTATACTTGATTATATAAAGACAAATCTAATATAAATATAAACATAATTATTGATGAAGTATTACTATTAAGCAACATCAGTTCATTTTTAGCATTTTCAAAATACAACATAAATACTCTGTAGACCTTAACATGTTACAGTACAAAAACAAACATTTTATTACATTCAATCATTCATTGGTCTGGTTCTTTTATATTTAACATTAGTCATTGCCTCTTTTGACTTGAGGTACTTCTCAAACACATTAACTATTGAACAACCTTAATTCAGGGTATGGTCCTTGACCATGTTTCATACAATTTTTATGTAACGTTGGGGGACCTCAACTCTGTTACGTTACATAACACCCCCCCTTCGAAAGAAGTTTATTTTGTATAAACAAAGTTTAGCAAGAAATAAACGCACAACTTGTATCTGGCCAATTGGTTTCCTATTCATAGTACTTTTATATTTCCGACTGATTGTAAACTGACTGGTAATTCAGACCGGTGGTAATTGCTGTTTTCTTACTCTACTCTCTCTCTCTTGGAGGCAAATTCATCAATTATTTATTTCTGGGTAGTGGTACTTCCACATTTTATTTGATAAGGACTGGTCACACTAATCATATTAAACTTGTTTTAACACTCATTTCTATTTACTTCTATAAATTAGCTTTATCAATTAAGCTTCGGTCTGCTATCTTCCTTCTATTTTCTTCATCTATACTTCTGGAATCCAATATCACTCTTTTCAGCTATTTTATAATTATTATCCCTTAAATATTCAATTTCCTAACATTTTTCCCTATCTTGTGCGGTGGTACCAGTAGGGTGGCCACTCTGGGTCCATACTCCTCTGTCCATCCTTACACCTTCTGAGACCAGGGGAACATCATCCCTGCTCATAAAAATTATTGCCGGAACATTTCTACGGTCAATACAAAGAAATAAAAAACTTATAAGTAGTAGTCAATTAGCGACTAGTACTAAACACTTTTGGGATTCTTCATACTGTAGCTGTTTGCATTTATTTATATATTTCTTCTTCTCCTTGATTCCTTCTTCTTTTCCATTAACTAATAGCATATAACATTATTGATAGGTCTTATGTTAAAATTCTTTTGACTTTACTTCTTGTGACATATTTCTCCGTATCATTCTTCTTATCTAATCTTCAATTCCGAGAAATTCTAATCATTGTATTAATTATCATCCTCCTTCAGTTTCATTGGAGTCATTAAATTATTCTTTATTCTTCTTATCTGAGCACATTACCATCATTTGTTTTTGTTCATTTAATTTTTCTTCTGTTTGTTACCATTAAAAATATTACTTTTTCCTATTATTTCATTTTAAATCAATTCTTTATAACTCTTATTTACTAATCAGTTCTTATTTTTTGTTAAATTAAATGGTTTCGAAATATCTTAAATCGTATTATTTCTGAATAAATTAAGTAAGTTGTCCTTACATAGTTTTTATTAAATCGTCTTGTTCCTAGATAAATTGTTGAGTAAGTTGTTCTTACATTTTTTTTTGGAATTTTGGGGTATTAGTCTCTTCATTTTAAATTATATTGTTCCGAAATAAATTAAATAAGTTGTCCTTACGTCTTTTGGAATTTTGGGGTATTCTTCCGCTATTCAATGGATTGCTTGGTCGATTTTCAAAATTTCAGTCCCCTTTTCTGGTTTGTTATTATTTAGGTCAACCATGGTCCATTAATTCAGGTACTCCCTTTACTCGGATTACTGGGGTATTCATAATGATTTTGGTATTTGTTAAATACCTCTCTTTCACCTGGCATCGTAACTCAGCTGATACAAAGTCTTCCTTGAAGTCACGGTTTTCGGTCATATTTAGATCCTTCTTAATTAATAGGTATTGTATCTCCTCTATTTTAATGTAATCCCTCATATATGTTACTATTCTATTCTCCTTAACCTCTGTATTATTTATACAATGTTCTGCTGGTATACTCCGTATTGAAGATATAATTGATGTGGTTAGATACTCGTTGATCATCGATATATTTAAATATTTAAATTTATTTAAGTTTTTTGTTATTATTCTATGGTGGTTTACCTTTGATATTTTTGTTGAGTTTTGTCTACAATTTCTAACTTTATTTAACTCCATTTGTTTATTAATGGGAGGGTTAAATATATTAATTAATCCACCCTTCCTCATCTCCATTTCTTCTCGTGTATTCATTAATTTCCTTTGACGTGTTTGCCTCATTTTCTTTGTTTTCATTTCATTGTTTCTGATAGGTTTCCTTTCAGATAACAATACACTTTTGTCTTTTTTATCCTCATTAGTTTTCTCTTTATTCTTGTCAAACTTCTCGTTCATTGGTTTGATTAAGTTCTCACTCAAGACTTCGTTTTGTTTCTTTGAATTTTCATTTATACTTTCTATTTTAGTTTCAAGCTTTTCTAACATTCGTTTGTTATTTTCTAAAATACTGTCTATTTTATTTTCCAGCTTTTCTGAATTGTCCTCGAATTTTTTATTTAATTCTTCCTTGGTTTGCCTTGAGTTTTCCTCCTGTTTCCTAAAATTCTCCTTATTTTCCTCATTTATTTGTTTATTGCTTTCCATTATAATCCTCAACAGCTCCTGCATACTCATGTCTTCCTTTCGGGCAGATTTATCTGGTTGGTCCCCTTGGGCATCCTCTTTATTGCTCGCCTGTTGTTCCATTTCAGTATCTGTACCTACCTCTGTTTCTTCTTCCCTCCTATCTTCTTCTGTTTCTTGTTCCTTCTCCATTCTTTTCGTAACACCTCTCGTATGCATTCCTGTGCCTCTAATGGTTGCCTGCTCAAGTTAAGTAACAATTATTATGATTTTTTACTTAACTAAAGCCCACTCGTTGAGCGCCAACTTGTAATCAAACGTGTATGTTAGGTGCTAGCGAAACGTCCGTCTTATTCAAGCCCCACTGTTGTAAGCGCCAATTTGTAATCAAATGGGTTACTATATTTTATTTAATTATATGAAGATGTGTGGAAGCACCACTGTTGGATTCCAATTTGGAATACAACGTTTACAAGTATGTGACTGTATGTACTGGGGTTTAATACAGTCTCAATTTGGGTTGCGTCAGTGACGAAAAGCTTTCTCTGCGTTTTTTAATGATTTATTTATTAATGAATATATCCTTTGATTGTGACCGATGAAACCTTCGGAAAATAGATTATTAAGCAAACAAAATTATAATTATGTTCCTTGAATTTATAATCATACTACTATATAAACTTAACTTAGTTTTCAGTGGTTGTGTAATATTAGCGATATGTATGGAGTATTGACTGAATGTAAGGGGTATTTGTGTCAACCCTAGTCACTCGATGGTAGAAAATTCCATTCAAATTTTGTACTAAACACAAGCTAGTTCAGCAATCTCCCGTCCCACCAGCTACAAACTTTGAGCGCTGTTCCTTGTAATAAGCGTACTTATAGGTTAGTTATTCATTGAGTTTGAATCAATCTTTTTGTAAATTATTCCAGCCACTACATATAGTATTTATTCTGCAATAACTTCAAACGTTATTTCATACAATAAAGATACTTTATTGGTTTTCTCTATTACTTTACAGTCCACGTTATCTCAAAAAACAATAATACGATCCAATCGATCACCCAGAAATATATCGATTACTAATTATTCAAAATCTATAAACATATACACATGAAAATAATAAATAATTCTTATCCCAGGGTTCGTAAAGTTCTTGGAATCATTAGTAAGGCCAGGTAAAATGCATAATTAAGGTTGCTCAATTTACAAAAATAAAATTATTTACGCTAAATACAGTGAAATTAAAATAGGTTGTTTTTTTACCAATCCGACGAAAACTTCGACTGGCGGTGGACGTTTGTAAACAGTTGCCAAAAATCAGCTTATCTCGTCTTCATCCAGTGAAACTGCTCTGGTTTTCAATAAAATTTATGGTGGCGTGTACTGGTAAACCCTCAGGAAATCTTCGGACTTCTGTTCTTCTTTTGTGCTCTTAACAATTCTCGGTCCCGGTGAAACGAAATTAGGATCCCAGCTTCTTCTGCTGCCAATGAAGTTATTTCTGCCAAACTGAGTCTTCTGGTATTTTCAATAATTCCGTTAGTTCGGGCTTTAATTCTTCTTACTGATCTTCGGTTTATAGAAGGAATTGGTTTTATACCGAATCCAGCGGAATTATTTGGTGAATGAGGTGAGAGGCTTTCAATTCTTTTTAACTGTATTCATTTACAATTTGGAAGGTTATTTAAATTGTATTACTCATTAGCATTAAATTATCATTATTTTTCAAAAAGGGTTTTTCAATTTTGAGTCATATTTCTTCTAGATTTATTCATATTTTTTAAATATATCGGTCCATCTCAACCTAATAGCTTGTAACAATCAGAACGAATTCATTCAAATCAACAACTTCTGTACATTTTAGTTGCCTTAACAACCACGTTTTTCTATATATCCTTGAGCCGGTATTATAGAATATTACTACTCTTTCCAATAAAATACTCCATGCTTGGATTAATATGAAATCACCTAAAATTCTCCCCTAACCTTCCTTCTTAAACAGTAACTGTTTTACCAGATTTTCGTTGGACTGGGTTTCTTAAGAAGGTATTAATTTCCTTTCACTAATATGGAGTTTAGGCCTATAGATTTTCTTACAACCGTTATAACATTATTTGGTTCTTTAACTTAATTTTCTTTTACTTGACCTACTGTACAATTAATTATTGGTTAAATGGTTAATTATATTAATTTTAATTTACTGGTGGTTACTTTTATACATTATTTAACTGGTTATGGAACCCTTCATTAATTTATAATATAATTGTCAGAACTACTTGTTAAACATGAAACACTGGTCACCCTCCTGGCCCAGTTTATAAACATTAATTAAAACAACAGTATTATTCCACTTTATACAATACTTAGAACTTAGTATAGTGCCTAACATTGGTAACTATACTTGATTATATAAAGACAAATCTAATATAAATATAAACATAATTATTGATGAAGTATTACTATTAAGCAACATCAGTTCATTTTTAGCATTTTCAAAATACAACATAAATACTCTGTAGACCTTAACATGTTACAGTACAAAAACAAACATTTTATTACATTCAATCATTCATTGGTCTGGTTCTTTTATATTTAACATTAGTCATTGCCTCTTTTGACTTGAGGTACTTCTCAAACACATTAACTATTGAACAACCTTAATTCAGGGTATGGTCCTTGACCATGTTTCATACAATTTTTATGTAACGTTGGGGGACCTCAACTCTGTTACGTTACATAACACCCCCCCTTCGAAAGAAGTTTATTTTGTATAAACAAAGTTTAGCAAGAAATAAACGCACAACTTGTATCTGGCCAATTGGTTTCCTATTCATAGTACTTTTATATTTCCGACTGATTGTAAACTGACTGGTAATTCAGACCGGTGGTAATTGCTGTTTTCTTACTCTACTCTCTCTCTCTTGGAGGCAAATTCATCAATTATTTATTTCTGGGTAGTGGTACTTCCACATTTTATTTGATAAGGACTGGTCACACTAATCATATTAAACTTGTTTTAACACTCATTTCTATTTACTTCTATAAATTAGCTTTATCAATTAAGCTTCGGTCTGCTATCTTCCTTCTATTTTCTTCATCTATACTTCTGGAATCCAATATCACTCTTTTCAGCTATTTTATAATTATTATCCCTTAAATATTCAATTTCCTAACATTTTTCCCTATCTTGTGCGGTGGTACCAGTAGGGTGGCCACTCTGGGTCCATACTCCTCTGTCCATCCTTACACCTTCTGAGACCAGGGGAACATCATCCCTGCTCATAAAAATTATTGCCGGAACATTTCTACGGTCAATACAAAGAAATAAAAAACTTATAAGTAGTAGTCAATTAGCGACTAGTACTAAACACTTTTGGGATTCTTCATACTGTAGCTGTTTGCATTTATTTATATATTTCTTCTTCTCCTTGATTCCTTCTTCTTTTCCATTAACTAATAGCATATAACATTATTGATAGGTCTTATGTTAAAATTCTTTTGACTTTACTTCTTGTGACATATTTCTCCGTATCATTCTTCTTATCTAATCTTCAATTCCGAGAAATTCTAATCATTGTATTAATTATCATCCTCCTTCAGTTTCATTGGAGTCATTAAATTATTCTTTATTCTTCTTATCTGAGCACATTACCATCATTTGTTTTTGTTCATTTAATTTTTCTTCTGTTTGTTACCATTAAAAGTATTACTTTTTCCTATTATTTCATTTTAAATCAATTCTTTATAACTCTTATTTACTAATCAGTTCTTATTTTTTGTTAAATTAAATGGTTTCGAAATATCTTAAATCGTATTATTTCTGAATAAATTAAGTAAGTTGTCCTTACATAGTTTTTATTAAATCGTCTTGTTCCTAGATAAATTGTTGAGTAAGTTGTTCTTACATTTTTTTTTGGAATTTTGGGGTATTAGTCTCTTCATTTTAAATTATATTGTTCCGAAATAAATTATATAAGTTGTCCTTACGTCTTTTGGAATTTTTGGGTATTCTTCCGCTATTCAATGGATTGCTTGGTCGATTTTCAAAATTTCAGTCCCCTTTTCTGGTTTGTTATTATTTAGGTCAACCATGGTCCATTAATTCAGGTACTCCCTTTACTCGGATTACTGGGGTATTCATAATGATTTTGGTATTTGTTAAATACCTCTCTTTCACCTGGCATCGTAACTCAGCTGATACAAAGTCTTCCTTGAAATCACGGTTTTCGGTCATATTTATATCCTTCTTAATTAATAGGTATTGTATCTCCTCTATTTTAATGTAATCCCTCATATATGTTACTATTCTATTCTCCTTAACCTCTGTATTATTTATACAATGTTCTGCTGGTATACTCCGTATTGAAGATATAATTGATGTGGTTAGATACTCGTTGATCATCGATATATTTAAATATTTAAATTTATTTAAGTTTTTTGTTATTATTCTATGGTGGTTTACCTTTTATATTTTTGTTGAGTTTTGTCTACAATTTCTAACTTTATTTAACTCCATTTGTTTATTAATGGGAGGGTTAAATATATTAATTAATCCACCCTTCCTCATCTCCATTTCTTCTCGTGTATTCATTAATTTCCTTTGACGTGTTTGCCTCATTTTCTTTGTTTTCATTTCATTGTTTCTGATAGGTTTCCTTTCAGATAACAATACACTTTTGTCTTTTTTATCCTCATTAGTTTTCTCTTTATTCTTGTCAAACTTCTCGTTCATTGGTTTGATTAAGTTCTCACTCAAGACTTCGTTTTGTTTCTTTGAATTTTCATTTATACTTTCTATTTTAGTTTCAAGCTTTTCTAACATTCGTTTGTTATTTTCTAAAATACTGTCTATTTTATTTTCCAGCTTTTCTGAATTGTCCTCGAATTTTTTATTTAATTCTTCCTTGGTTTGCCTTGAGTTTTCCTCCTGTTTCCTAAAATTCTCCTTATTTTCCTCATTTATTTGTTTATTGCTTTCCATTATAATCCTCAACAGCTCCTGCATACTCATGTCTTCCTTTCGGGCAGATTTATCTGGTTGGTCCCCTTGGGCATCCTCTTTATTGCTCGCCTGTTGTTCCATTTCAGTATCTGTACCTACCTCTGTTTCTTCTTCCCTCCTATCTTCTTCTGTTTCTTGTTCCTTCTCCATTCTTTTCGTAACACCTCTCGTATGCATTCCTGTGCCTCTAATGGTTGCCTGCTCAAGTAAAGTAACAATTATTATGATTTTTTACTTAACTAAAGCCCACTCGTTGAGCGCCAACTTGTAATCAAACGTGTATGTTAGGTGCTAGCGAAACGTCCGTCTTATTCAAGCCCCACTGTTGTAAGCGCCAATTTGTAATCAAATGGGTTACTATATTTTATTTAATTATATGAAGATGTGTGGAAGCACCACTGTTGGATTCCAATTTGGAATACAACGTTTACAAGTATGTGACTGTATGTACTGGGGTTCAATACACTCTCACTTTGGGTTGCGTCAGTGACGAAAAGCTTTCTCTGCGTTTTTTAATGATTTATTTATTAATGAATATATCCTTTGATTGTGACCGATGAAACCTTCGGAAAATAGATTATTAAGCAAACAAAATTATAATTATGTTCCTTGAATTTATAATCATACTACTATATAAACTTAACTTAGTTTTCAGTGGTTGTGTAATATTAGCGATATGTATGGAGTATTGACTGAATGTAAGGGGTATTTGTGTCAACCCTAGTCACTCGATGGTAGAAAATTCCATTCAAATTTTGTACTAAACACAAGCTAGTTCAGCAATCTCCCGTCCCACCAGCTACAAACTTTGAGCGCTGTTCCTTGTAATAAGCGTACTTATAGGTTAGTTATTCATTGAGTTTGAATCAATCTTTTTGTAAATTATTCCAGCCACTACATATAGTATTTATTCTGCAATAACTTCAAACGTTATTTCATACAATAAAGATACTTTATTGGTTTTCTCTATTACTTTACAGTCCACGTTATCTCAAAAAACAATAATACGATCCAATCGATCACCCAGAAATATATCGATTACTAATTATTCAAAATCTATAAACATATACACATGAAAATAATAAATAATTCTTATCCCAGGGTTCGTAAAGTTCTTGGAATCATTAGTAAGGCCAGGTAAAATGCATAATTAAGGTTGCTCAATTTACAAAAATAAAATTATTTACGCTAAATACAGTGAAATTAAAATAGGTTGTTTTTTTACCAATCCGACGAAAACTTCGACTGGCGGTGGACTTTGTAAACAGTTGCCAAAAATCAGCTTATCTCGTCTTCATCCAGTGAAACTGCTCTGGTTTTCAATAAAATTTATGGTGGCTTGTACTGGTAAACCCTCAGGAAATCTTCGGACTTCTGTTCTTCTTTTGTGCTCTTAACAATTCTCGGTCCCGGTGAAACGAAATTAGGATCCCAGCTTCTTCTGCTGCCAATGAAGTTATTTCTGCCAAACTGAGTCTTCTGGTATTTTCAATAATTCCGTTAGTTCGGGCTTTAATTCTTCTTACTGATCTTCGGTTTATAGAAGGAATTGGTTTTATACCGAATCCAGCGGAATTATTTGGTGAATGAGGTGAGAGGCTTTCAATTCTTTTTAACTGTATTCATTTACAATTTGGAAGGTTATTTAAATTGTATTACTCATTAGCATTAAATTATCATTATTTTTCAAAAAGGGTTTTTCAATTTTGAGTCATATTTCTTCTAGATTTATTCATATTTTTTAAATATATCGGTCCATCTCAACCTAATAGCTTGTAACAATCAGAACGAATTCATTCAAATCAACAACTTCTGTACATTTTAGTTGCCTTAACAACCACGTTTTTCTATATATCCTTGAGCCGGTATTATAGAATATTACTACTCTTTCCAATAAAATACTCCATGCTTGGATTAATATGAAATCACCTAAAATTCTCCCCTAACCTTCCTTCTTAAACAGTAACTGTTTTACCAGATTTTCGTTGGACTGGGTTTCTTAAGAAGGTATTAATTCCTTTCACTAATATGGAGTTTAGGCCTATAGCTTTTCTTACAACCGTTATAACATTATTTGGTTCTTTAACTTAATTTTCTTTTACTTGACCTACTGTACAATTAATTATTGGTTAATGGTTAATTATATTAATTTTAATTTACTGGTGGTTACTTTTATACATTATTTAACTGGTTATGGAACCCTTCATTAATTTATAATATAATTGTCAGAACTACTTGTTAAACATGAAACACTGGTCACCCTCCTGGCCCAGTTTATAAACATTAATTAAAACAACAGTATTATTCCACTTTATACAATACTTAGAACTTAGTATAGTGCCTAACATTGGTAACTATACTTGATTATATAAAGACAAATCTAATATAAATATAAACATAATTATTGATGAAGTATTACTATTAAGCAACATCAGTTCATTTTTAGCATTTTCAAAATACAACATAAATACTCTGTAGACCTTAACATGTTACAGTACAAAAACAAACATTTTATTACATTCAATCATTCATTGGTCTGGTTCTTTTATATTTAACATTAGTCATTGCCTCTTTTGACTTGAGGTACTTCTCAAACACATTAACTATTGAACAACCTTAATTCAGGGTATGGTCCTGGACCATGTTTCATTCAATTTTTATGTAACGTTGGGGGTCCTCAACTCTGTTACGTTACATAACACCCCCCCTTCGAAAGAAGTTTATTTTGTATAAACAAAGTTTAGCAAGAAATAAACGCACAACTTGTATCTGGCCAATTGGTTTCCTATTCATAGTACTTTTATATTTCCGACTGATTGTAAACTGACTGGTAATTCAGACCGGTGGTAATTGCTGTTTTCTTACTCTACTCTCTCTCTCTTGGAGGCAAATTCATCAATTATTTATTTCTGGGTAGTGGTACTTCCACATTTTATTTGATAAGGACTGGTCACACTAATCATATTAAACTTGTTTTAACACTCATTTCTATTTACTTCTATAAATTAGCTTTATCAATTAAGCTTCGGTCTGCTATCTTCCTTCTATTTTCTTCATCTATACTTCTGGAATCCAATATCACTCTTTTCAGCTATTTTATAATTATTATCCCTTAAATATTCAATTTCCTAACATTTTTCCCTATCTTGTGCGGTGGTACCAGTAGGGTGGCCACTCTGGGTCCATACTCCTCTGTCCATCCTTACACCTTCTGAGACCAGGGGAACATCATCCCTGCTCATAAAAATTATTGCCGGAACATTTCTACGGTCAATACAAAAAAATAAAAAACTTATAAGTAGTAGTCAATTGGCGACTAGTACTAAACACTTTTGGGATTCTTCATACTGTAGCTGTTTGCATTTATTTATATATTTCTTCTTCTCCTTGATTCCTTCTTCTTTTCCATTAACTAATAGCATATAACATTATTGATAGGTCTTATGTTAAAATTCTTTTGACTTTACTTCTTGTGACATATTTCTCCGTATCATTCTTCTTATCTAATCTTCAATTCCGAGAAATTCTAATCATTGTATTAATTATCATCCTCCTTCAGTTTCATTGTAGTCATTAAATTATTCTTTATTCTTCTTATCTGAGCACATTACCATCATTTGTTTTTGTTCATTTAATTTTTCTTCTGTTTGTTACCATTAAAAATATTACTTTTTCCTATTATTTCATTTTAAATCAATTCTTTATAACTCTTATTTACTAATCAGTTCTTATTTTTTGTTAAATTAAATGGTTTCGAAATATCTTAAATCGTATTATTTCTGAATAAATTAAGTAAGTTGTCCTTACATAGTTTTTATTAAATCGTCTTGTTCCTAGATAAATTGTTGAGTAAGTTGTTCTTACATTTTTTTTTGGAATTTTGGGGTATTAGTCTCTTCATTTTAAATTATATTGTTCCGAAATAAATTAAATAAGTTGGCCTTACGTCTTTTGGAATTTTGGGGTATTCTTCCGCTATTCAATGGATTGCTTGGTCGATTTTCAAAATTTCAGTCCCCTTTTCTGGTTTGTTATTATTTAGGTCAACCATGGTCCATTAATTCAGGTACTCCCTTTACTCGGATTACTGGGGTATTCATAATGATTTTGGTATTTGTTAAATACCTCTCTTTCACCTGGCATCGTAACTCAGCTGATACAAAGTCTTCCTTGAAGTCACGGTTTTCGGTCATATTTAGATCCTTCTTAATTAATAGGTATTGTATCTCGTCTATTTTAATGTAATCCCTCATATATGTTACTATTCTATTCTCCTTAACCTCTGTATTATTTATACAATGTTCTGCTGGTATACTCCGTATTGAAGATATAATTGATGTGGTTAGATACTCGTTGATCATCGATATATTTAAATATTTAAATTTATTTAAGTTTTTTGTTATTATTCTATGGTGGTTTACCTTTGATATTTTTGTTGAGTTTTGTCTACAATTTCTAACTTTATTTAACTCCATTTGTTTATTAATGGGAGGGTTAAATATATTAATTAATCCACCCTTCCTCATCTCCATTTCTTCTCGTGTATTCATTAATTTCCTTTGACGTGTTTGCCTCATTTTCTTTGTTTTCATTTCATTGTTTCTGATAGGTTTCCTTTCAGATAACAATACACTTTTGTCTTTTTTATCCTCATTAGTTTTCTCTTTATTCTTGTCAAACTTCTCGTTCATTGGTTTGATTAAGTTCTCACTCAAGACTTCGTTTTGTTTCTTTGAATTTTCATTTATACTTTCTATTTTAGTTTCAAGCTTTTCTAACATTCGTTTGTTATTTTCTAAAATACTGTCTATTTTATTTTCCAGCTTTTCTGAATTGTCCTCGAATTTTTTATTTAGTTCTTCCTTGGTTTGCCTTGAGTTTTCCTCCTGTTTCCTAAAATTCTCCTTATTTTCCTCATTTATTTGTTTATTGCTTTCCATTATAATCCTCAACAGCTCCTGCATACTCATGTCTTCCTTTCGGGCAGATTTATCTGGTTGGTCCCCTTGGGCATCCTCTTTATTGCTCGCCTGTTGTTCCATTTCAGTATCTGTACCTACCTCTGTTTCTTCTTCCCTCCTATCTTCTTCTGTTTCTTGTTCCTTCTCCATTCTTTTCGTAACACCTCTCGTATGCATTCCTGTGCCTCTAATGGTTGCCTGCTCAAGTTAAGTAACAATTATTATGATTTTTTACTTAACTAAAGCCCACTTGTTGAGCGCCAACTTGTAATCAAACGTGTATGTTAGGTGCTAGCGAAACGTCCGTCTTATTCAAGCCCCACTGTTGTAAGCGCCAATTTGTAATCAAATGGGTTACTATATTTTATTTAATTATATGAAGATGTGTGGAAGCACCACTGTTGGATTCCAATTTGGAATACAACGTTTACAAGTATGTGACTGTATGTACTGGGGTTCAATAGAGTCTCACTTTGGGTTGCGTCAGTGACGAAAAGCTTTCTCTGCGTTTTTTAATGATTTATTTATTAATGAATATATCCTTTGATTGTGACCGATGAAACCTTCGGAAAATAGATTATTAAGCAAACAAAATTATAATTATGTTCCTTGAATTTATAATCATACTACTATATAAACTTAACTTAGTTTTCAGTGGTTTGTAATATTAGCGATATGTATGGAGTATTGACTGAATGTAAGGGGTATTTGTGTCAACCCTAGTCACTCGATGGTAGAAAATTCCATTCAAATTTTGTACTAAACACAAGCTAGTTCAGCAATCTCCCGTCCCACCAGCTACAAACTTTGAGCGCTGTTCCTTGTAATAAGCGTACTTATAGGTTAGTTATTCATTGAGTTTGAATCAATCTTTTGTAAATTATTCAGCCACTACATATAGTATTTATTCTGCAATAACTTCAAACGTTATTTCATACAATAAAGATACTTTATTGGTTTTCTCTATTACTTTACAGTCCACGTTATCTCAAAAAACAATAATACGATCCAATCGATCACCCAGAAATATATCGATTACTAATTATTCAAAATCTATAAACATATACACATGAAAATAATAAATAATTCTTATCCCAGGGTTCGTAAAGTTCTTGGAATCATTAGTAAGGCCAGGTAAAATGCATAATTAAGGTTGCTCAATTTACAAAAATAAAATTATTTACGCTAAATACAGTGAAATTAAAATAGGTTGTTTTTTTACCAATCCGACGAAAACTTCGACTGGCGGTGGACGTTTGTAAACAGTTGCCAAAAATCAGCTTATCTCGTCTTCATCCAGTGAAACTGCTCTGGTTTTCAATAAAATTTATGGTGGCGTGTACTGGTAAACCCTCAGGAAATCTTCGGACTTCTGTTCTTCTTTTGTGCTCTTAACAATTCTCGGTCCCGGTGAAACGAAATTAGGATCCCAGCTTCTTCTGCTGCCAATGAAGTTATTTCTGCCAAACTGAGTCTTCTGGAATTTTCAATAATTCCGTTAGTTCGGGCTTTAATTCTTCTTACTGATCTTCGGTTTATAGAAGGAATTGGTTTTATACCGAATCCAGCGGAATTATTTGGTGAATGAGGTGAGAGGCTTTCAATTCTTTTTAACTGTATTCATTTACAATTTGGAAGGTTATTTAAATTGTATTACTCATTAGCATTAAATTATCATTATTTTTCAAAAAGGGTTTTTCAATTTTGAGTCATATTTCTTTTAGATTTATTCATATTTTTTAAATATATCGGTCCATCTCAACCTAATAGCTTGTAACAATCAGAACGAATTCATTCAAATCAACAACTTCTGTACATTTTAGTTGCCTTAACAACCACGTTTTTCTATATATCCTTGAGCCGGTATTATAGAATATTACTACTCTTTCCAATAAAATACTCCATGCTTGGATTAATATGAAATCACCTAAAATTCTCCCCTAACCTTCCTTCTTAAACAGTAACTGTTTTACCAGATTTTCGTTGGACTGGGTTTCTTAAGAAGGTATTAATTTCCTTTCACTAATATGGAGTTTAGGCCTATAGATTTTCTTACAACCGTTATAACATTATTTGGTTCTTTAACTTAATTTTCTTTTACTTGACCTACTGTACAATTAATTATTGGTTAAATGGTTAATTATATTAATTTTAATTTACTGGTGGTTACTTTTATACATTATTTAACTGGTTATGGAACCCTTCATTAATTTATAATATAATTGTCAGAACTACTTGTTAAACATGAAACACTGGTCACCCTCCTGGCCCAGTTTATAAACATTAATTAAAACAACAGTATTATTCCACTTTATACAATACTTAGAACTTAGTATAGTGCCTAACATTGGTAACTATACTTGATTATATAAAGACAAATCTAATATAAATATAAACATAATTATTGATGAAGTATTACTATTAAGCAACATCAGTTCATTTTTAGCATTTTCAAAATACAACATAAATACTCTGTAGACCTTAACATGTTACAGTACAAAAACAAACATTTTATTACATTCAATCATTCATTGGTCTGGTTCTTTTATATTTAACATTAGTCATTGCCTCTTTTGACTTGAGGTACTTCTCAAACACATTAACTATTGAACAACCTTAATTCAGGGTATGGTCCTTGACCATGTTTCATTCAATTTTTATGTAACGTTGGGGGACCTCAACTCTGTTACGTTACATAACACCCCCCCTTCGAAAGAAGTTTATTTTGTATAAACAAAGTTTAGCAAGAAATAAACGCACAACTTGTATCTGGCCAATTGGTTTCCTATTCATAGTACTTTTATATTTCCGACTGATTGTAAACTGACTGGTAATTCAGACCGGTGGTAATTGCTGTTTTCTTACTCTACTCTCTCTCTCTTGGAGGCAAATTCATCAATTATTTATTTCTGGGTAGTGGTACTTCCACATTTTATTTGATAAGGACTGGTCACACTAATCATATTAAACTTGTTTTAACACTCATTTCTATTTACTTCTATAAATTTGCTTTATCAATTAAGCTTCGGTCTGCTATCTTCCTTCTATATCCTTCATCTATACTTCTGGAATCCAATATCACTCTTTTCAGCTATTTTATAATTATTATCCCTTAAATATTCAATTTCCTAACATTTTTCCCTATCTTGTGCGGTGGTACCAGTAGGGTGGCCACTCTGGGTCCATACTCCTCTGTCCATCCTTACACCTTCTGAGACCAGGGGAACATCATCCCTGCTCATAAAAATTATTGCCGGAACATTTCTACGGTCAATACAAAAAAATAAAAAACTTATAAGTAGTAGTCAATTAGCGACTAGTACTAAACACTTTTGGGATTCTTCATACTGTAGCTGTTTGCATTTATTTATATATTTCTTCTTCTCCTTGATTCCTTCTTCTTTTCCATTAACTAATAGCATATAACATTATTGATAGGTCTTATGTTAAAATTCTTTTGACTTTACTTCTTGTGACATATTTCTCCGTATCATTCTTCTTATCTAATCTTCAATTCCGATAAATTCTAATCATTGTATTAATTATCATCCTCCTTCAGTTTCATTGGAGTCATTAAATTATTCTTTATTCTTCTTATCTGAGCACATTACCATCATTTGTTTTTGTTCATTTAATTTTTCTTCTGTTTGTTACCATTAAAAATATTACTTTTTCCTATTATTTCATTTTAAATCAATTCTTTATAACTCTTATTTACTAATCAGTTCTTATTTTTTGTTAAATTAAATGGTTTCGAAATATCTTAAATCGTATTATTTCTGAATAAATTAAGTAAGTTGTCCTTACATAGTTTTTATTAAATCGTCTTGTTCCTAGATAAATTGTTGAGTAAGTTGTTCTTACATTTTTTTTTTTGGAATTTTGGGGTATTAGTCTCTTCATTTTAAATTATATTGTTCCGAAATAAATTAAATAAGTTGTCCTTACGTCTTTTGGAATTTTGGGGTATTCTTCCGCTATTCAATGGATTGCTTGGTCGATTTTCAAAATTTCAGTCCCCTTTTCTGGTTTGTTATTATTTAGGTCAACCATGGTCCATTAATTCAGGTACTCCCTTTACTCGGATTACTGGGGTATTCATAATGATTTTGGTATTTGTTAAATACCTCTCTTTCACCTGGCATCGTAACTCAGCTGATACAAAGTCTTCCTTGAAGTCACGGTTTTCGGTCATATTTAGATCCTTCTTAATTAATAGGTATTGTATCTCCTCTATTTTAATGTAATCCCTCATATATGTTACTATTCTATTCTCCTTAACCTCTGTATTATTTATACAATGTTCTGCTGGTATACTCCGTATTGAAGATATAATTGATGTGGTTAGATACTCGTTGATCATCGATATATTTAAATATTTAAATTTATTTAAGTTTTTTGTTATTATTCTATGGTGGTTTACCTTTGATATTTTTGTTGAGTTTTGTCTACAATTTCTAACTTTATTTAACTCCATTTGTTTATTAATGGGAGGGTTAAATATATTAATTAATCCACCCTTCCTCATCTCCATTTCTTCTCGTGTATTCATTAATTTCCTTTGACGTGTTGGCCTCATTTTCTTTGTTTTCATTTCATTGTTTCTGATAGGTTTCCTTTCAGATAACAATACACTTTTGTCTTTTTTATCCTCATTAGTTTTCTCTTTATTCTTGTCAAACTTCTCGTTCATTGGTTTGATTAAGTTCTCACTCAAGACTTCGTTTTGTTTCTTTGAATTTTCATTTATACTTTCTATTTTAGTTTCAAGCTTTTCTAACATTCGTTTGTTATTTTCTAAAATACTGTCTATTTTATTTTCCAGCTTTTCTGAATTGTCCTCGAATTTTTTATTTAATTCTTCCTTGGTTTGCCTTGAGTTTTCCTCCTGTTTCCTAAAATTCTCCTTATTTTCCTCATTTATTTGTTTATTGCTTTCCATTATAATCCTCAACAGCTCCTGCATACTCATGTCTTCCTTTCGGGCAGATTTATCTGGTTGGTCCCCTTGGGCATCCTCTTTATTGCTCGCCTGTTGTTCCATTTCAGTATCTGTACCTACCTCTGTTTCTTCTTCCCTCCTATCTTCTTCTGTTTCTTGTTCCTTCTCCATTCTTTTCGTAACACCTCTCGTATGCATTCCTGTGCCTCTAATGGTTGCCTGCTCAAGTTAAGTAACAATTATTATGATTTTTTACTTAACTAAAGCCCACTCGTTGAGCGCCAACTTGTAATCAAACGTGTATGTTAGGTGCTAGCGAAACGTCCGTCTTATTCAAGCCCCACTGTTGTAAGCGCCAATTTGTAATCAAATGGGTTACTATATTTTATTTAATTATATGAAGATGTGTGGAAGCACCACTGTTGGATTCCAATTTGGAATACAACGTTTACAAGTATGTGACTGTATGTACTGGGGTTCAATACAGTCTCACTTTGGGTTGCGTCAGTGACGAAAAGCTTTCTCTGCGTTTTTTAATGATTTATTTATTAATGAATATATCCTTTGATTGTGACCGATGAAACCTTCGGAAAATAGATTATTAAGCAAACAAAATTATAATTATGTTCCTTGAATTTATAATCATACTACTATATAAACTTAACTTAGTTTTCAGTGGTTGTGTAATATTAGCGATATGTATGGAGTATTGACTGAATGTAAGGGGTATTTGTGTCAACCCTAGTCACTCGATGGTAGAAAATTCCATTCAAATTTTGTACTAAACACAAGCTAGTTCAGCAATCTCCCGTCCCACCAGCTACAAACTTTGAGCGCTGTTCCTTGTAATAAGCGTACTTATAGGTTAGTTATTCATTGAGTTTGAATCAATCTTTTTGTAAATTATTCCAGCCACTACATATAGTATTTATTCTGCAATAACTTCAAACGTTATTTCATACAATAAAGATACTTTATTGGTTTTCTCTATTACTTTACAGTCCACGTTATCTCAAAAAACAATAATACGATCCAATCGATCACCCAGAAATATATCGATTACTAATTATTCAAAATCTATAAACATATACACATGAAAATAATAAATAATTCTTATCCCAGGGTTCGTAAAGTTCTTGGAATCATTAGTAAGGCCAGGTAAAATGCATAATTAAGGTTGCTCAATTTACAAAAATAAAATTATTTACGCTAAATACAGTGAAATTAAAATAGGTTGTTTTTTTACCAATCCGACGAAAACTTCGACTGGCGGTGGACGTTTGTAAACAGTTGCCAAAAATCAGCTTATCTCGTCTTCATCCAGTGAAACTGCTCTGGTTTTCAATAAAATTTATGGTGGCGTGTACTGGTAAACCCTCAGGAAATCTTCGGACTTCTGTTCTTCTTTTGTGCTCTTAACAATTCTCGGTCCCGGTGAAACGAAATTAGGATCCCAGCTTCTTCTGCTGCCAATGAAGTTATTTCTGCCAAACTGAGTCTTCTGGAATTTTCAATAATTCCGTTAGTTCGGGCTTTAATTCTTCTTACTGATCTTCGGTTTATAGAAGGAATTGGTTTTATACCGAATCCAGCGGAATTATTTGGTGAATGAGGTGAGAGGCTTTCAATTCTTTTTAACTGTATTCATTTACAATTTGGAAGGTTATTTAAATTGTATTACTCATTAGCATTAAATTATCATTATTTTTCAAAAAGGGTTTTTCAATTTTGAGTCATATTTCTTTTAGATTTATTCATATTTTTTAAATATATCGGTCCATCTCAACCTAATAGCTTGTAACAATCAGAACGAATTCATTCAAATCAACAACTTCTGTACATTTTAGTTGCCTTAACAACCACGTTTTTCTATATATCCTTGAGCCGGTATTATAGAATATTACTACTCTTTCCAATAAAATACTCCATGCTTGGATTAATATGAAATCACCTAAAATTCTCCCCTAACCTTCCTTCTTAAACAGTAACTGTTTTACCAGATTTTCGTTGGACTGGGTTTCTTAAGAAGGTATTAATTTCCTTTCACTAATATGGAGTTTAGGCCTATAGATTTTCTTACAACCGTTATAACATTATTTGGTTCTTTAACTTAATTTTCTTTTACTTGACCTACTGTACAATTAATTATTGGTTAAATGGTTAATTATATTAATTTTAATTTACTGGTGGTTACTTTTATACATTATTTAACTGGTTATGGAACCCTTCATTAATTTATAATATAATTGTCAGAACTACTTGTTAAACATGAAACACTGGTCACCCTCCTGGCCCAGTTTATAAACATTAATTAAAACAACAGTATTATTCCACTTTATACAATACTTAGAACTTAGTATAGTGCCTAACATTGGTAACTATACTTGATTATATAAAGACAAATCTAATATAAATATAAACATAATTATTGATGAAGTATTACTATTAAGCAACATCAGTTCATTTTTAGCATTTTCAAAATACAACATAAATACTCTGTAGACCTTAACATGTTACAGTACAAAAACAAACATTTTATTACATTCAATCATTCATTGGTCTGGTTCTTTTATATTTAACATTAGTCATTGCCTCTTTTGACTTGAGGTACTTCTCAAACACATTAACTATTGAACAACCTTAATTCAGGGTATGGTCCTTGACCATGTTTCATTCAATTTTTATGTAACGTTGGGGGACCTCAACTCTGTTACGTTACATAACACCCCCCCTTCGAAAGAAGTTTATTTTGTATAAACAAAGTTTAGCAAGAAATAAACGCACAACTTGTATCTGGCCAATTGGTTTCCTATTCATAGTACTTTTATATTTCCGACTGATTGTAAACTGACTGGTAATTCAGACCGGTGGTAATTGCTGTTTTCTTACTCTACTCTCTCTCTCTTGGAGGCAAATTCATCAATTATTTATTTCTGGGTAGTGGTACTTCCACATTTTATTTGATAAGGACTGGTCACACTAATCATATTAAACTTGTTTTAACACTCATTTCTATTTACTTCTATAAATTTGCTTTATCAATTAAGCTTCGGTCTGCTATCTTCCTTCTATATCCTTCATCTATACTTCTGGAATCCAATATCACTCTTTTCAGCTATTTTATAATTATTATCCCTTAAATATTCAATTTCCTAACATTTTTCCCTATCTTGTGCGGTGGTACCAGTAGGGTGGCCACTCTGGGTCCATACTCCTCTGTCCATCCTTACACCTTCTGAGACCAGGGGAACATCATCCCTGCTCATAAAAATTATTGCCGGAACATTTCTACGGTCAATACAAAAAAATAAAAAACTTATAAGTAGTAGTCAATTAGCGACTAGTACTAAACACTTTTGGGATTCTTCATACTGTAGCTGTTTGCATTTATTTATATATTTCTTCTTCTCCTTGATTCCTTCTTCTTTTCCATTAATTAATAGCATATAACATTATTGATAGGTCTTATGTTAAAATTCTTTTGACTTTACTTCTTGTGACATATTTCTCCGTATCATTCTTCTTATCTAATCTTCAATTCCGATAAATTCTAATCATTGTATTAATTATCATCCTCCTTCAGTTTCATTGGAGTCATTAAATTATTCTTTATTCTTCTTATCTGAGCACATTACCATCATTTGTTTTTGTTCATTTAATTTTTCTTCTGTTTGTTACCATTAAAAATATTACTTTTTCCTATTATTTCATTTTAAATCAATTCTTTATAACTCTTATTTACTAATCAGTTCTTATTTTTTGTTAAATTAAATGGTTTCGAAATATCTTAAATCGTATTATTTCTGAATAAATTAAGTAAGTTGTCCTTACATAGTTTTTATTAAATCGTCTTGTTCCTAGATAAATTGTTGAGTAAGTTGTTCTTACATTTTTTTTTTTTGAATTTTGGGGTATTAGTCTCTTCATTTTAAATTATATTGTTCCGAAATAAATTAAATAAGTTGTCCTTACGTCTTTTGGAATTTTGGGGTATTCTTCCGCTATTCAATGGATTGCTTGGTCGATTTTCAAAATTTCAGTCCCCTTTTCTGGTTTGTTATTATTTAGGTCAACCATGGTCCATTAATTCAGGTACTCCCTTTACTCGGATTACTGGGGTATTCATAATGATTTTGGTATTTGTTAAATACCTCTCTTTCACCTGGCATCGTAACTCAGCTGATACAAAGTCTTCCTTGAAGTCACGGTTTTCGGTCATATTTAGATCCTTCTTAATTAATAGGTATTGTATCTCCTCTATTTTAATGTAATCCCTCATATATGTTACTATTCTATTCTCCTTAACCTCTGTATTATTTATACAATGTTCTGCTGGTATACTCCGTATTGAAGATATAATTGATGTGGTTAGATACTCGTTGATCATCGATATATTTAAATATTTAAATTTATTTAAGTTTTTTGTTATTATTCTATGGTGGTTTACCTTTGATATTTTTGTTGAGTTTTGTCTACAATTTCTAACTTTATTTAACTCCATTTGTTTATTAATGGGAGGGTTAAATATATTAATTAATCCACCCTTCCTCATCTCCATTTCTTCTCGTGTATTCATTAATTTCCTTTGACGTGTTGGCCTCATTTTCTTTGTTTTCATTTCATTGTTTCTGATAGGTTTCCTTTCAGATAACAATACACTTTTGTCTTTTTTATCCTCATTAGTTTTCTCTTTATTCTTGTCAAACTTCTCGTTCATTGGTTTGATTAAGTTCTCACTCAAGACTTCGTTTTGTTTCTTTGAATTTTCATTTATACTTTCTATTTTAGTTTCAAGCTTTTCTAACATTCGTTTGTTATTTTCTAAAATACTGTCTATTTTATTTTCCAGCTTTTCTGAATTGTCCTCGAATTTTTTATTTAATTCTTCCTTGGTTTGCCTTGAGTTTTCCTCCTGTTTCCTAAAATTCTCCTTATTTTCCTCATTTATTTGTTTATTGCTTTCCATTATAATCCTCAACAGCTCCTGCATACTCATGTCTTCCTTTCGGGCAGATTTATCTGGTTGGTCCCCTTGGGCATCCTCTTTATTGCTCGCCTGTTGTTCCATTTCAGTATCTGTACCTACCTCTGTTTCTTCTTCCCTCCTATCTTCTTCTGTTTCTTGTTCCTTCTCCATTCTTTTCGTAACACCTCTCGTATGCATTCCTGTGCCTCTAATGGTTGCCTGCTCAAGTTAAGTAACAATTATTATGATTTTTTACTTAACTAAAGCCCACTCGTTGAGCGCCAACTTGTAATCAAACGTGTATGTTAGGTGCTAGCGAAACGTCCGTCTTATTCAAGCCCCACTGTTGTAAGCGCCAATTTGTAATCAAATGGGTTACTATATTTTATTTAATTATATGAAGATGTGTGGAAGCACCACTGTTGGATTCCAATTTGGAATACAACGTTTACAAGTATGTGACTGTATGTACTGGGGTTCAATACAGTCTCACTTTGGGTTGCGTCAGTGACGAAAAGCTTTCTCTGCGTTTTTTAATGATTTATTTATTAATGAATATATCCTTTGATTGTGACCGATGAAACCTTCGGAAAATAGATTATTAAGCAAACAAAATTATAATTATGTTCCTTGAATTTATAATCATACTACTATATAAACTTAACTTAGTTTTCAGTGGTTGTGTAATATTAGCGATATGTATGGAGTATTGACTGAATGTAAGGGGTATTTGTGTCAACCCTAGTCACTCGATGGTAGAAAATTCCATTCAAATTTTGTACTAAACACAAGCTAGTTCAGCAATCTCCCGTCCCACCAGCTACAAACTTTGAGCGCTGTTCCTTGTAATAAGCGTACTTATAGGTTAGTTATTCATTGAGTTTGAATCAATCTTTTTGTAAATTATTCCAGCCACTACATATAGTATTTATTCTGCAATAACTTCAAACGTTATTTCATACAATAAAGATACTTTATTGGTTTTCTCTATTACTTTACAGTCCACGTTATCTCAAAAAACAATAATACGATCCAATCGATCACCCAGAAATATATCGATTACTAATTATTCAAAATCTATAAACATATACACATGAAAATAATAAATAATTCTTATCCCAGGGTTCGTAAAGTTCTTGGAATCATTAGTAAGGCCAGGTAAAATGCATAATTAAGGTTGCTCAATTTACAAAAATAAAATTATTTACGCTAAATACAGTGAAATTAAAATAGGTTGTTTTTTTACCAATCCGACGAAAACTTCGACTGGCGGTGGACGTTTGTAAACAGTTGCCAAAAATCAGCTTATCTCGTCTTCATCCAGTGAAACTGCTCTGGTTTTCAATAAAATTTATGGTGGCGTGTACTGGTAAACCCTCAGGAAATCTTCGGACTTCTGTTCTTCTTTTGTGCTCTTAACAATTCTCGGTCCCGGTGAAACGAAATTAGGATCCCAGCTTCTTCTGCTGCCAATGAAGTTATTTCTGCCAAACTGAGTCTTCTGGAATTTTCAATAATTCCGTTAGTTCGGGCTTTAATTCTTCTTACTGATCTTCGGTTTATAGAAGGAATTGGTTTTATACCGAATCCAGCGGAATTATTTGGTGAATGAGGTGATTCTTTTTAACTGTATTCATTTACAATTTGGAAGGTTATTTAAATTGTATTACTCATTAGCATTAAATTATCATTATTTTTTTTCAAAAAGGGTTTTTCAATTTTGAGTCATATTTCTTCTAGATTTATTCATATTTTTTAAATATATCGGTCCATCTCAACCTAATAGCTTGTAACAATCAGAACGAATTCATTCAAATCAACAACTTCTGTACATTTTAGTTGCCTTAACAACCACGTTTTTCTATATATCCTTGAGCCGGTATTATAGAATATTACTACTCTTTCCAATAAAATACTCCATGCTTGGATTAATATGAAATCACCTAAAATTCTCCCCTAACCTTCCTTCTTAAACAGTAACTGTTTTACCAGATTTTCGTTGGACTGGGTTTCTTAAGAAGGTATTAATTTCCTTTCACTAATATGGAGTTTAGGCCTATAGATTTTCTTACAACCGTTATAACATTATTTGGTTCTTTAACTTAATTTTCTTTTACTTGACCTACTGTACAATTAATTATTGGTTAAATGGTTAATTATATTAATTTTAATTTACTGGTGGTTACTTTTATACATTATTTAACTGGTTATGGAACCCTTCATTAATTTATAATATAATTGTCAGAACTACTTGTTAAACATGAAACACTGGTCACCCTCCTGGCCCAGTTTATAAACATTAATTAAAACAACAGTATTATTCCACTTTATACAATACTTAGAACTTAGTATAGTGCCTAACATTGGTAACTATACTTGATTATATAAAGACAAATCTAATATAAATATAAACATAATTATTGATGAAGTATTACTATTAAGCAACATCAGTTCATTTTTAGCATTTTCAAAATACAACATAAATACTCTGTAGACCTTAACATGTTACAGTACAAAAACAAACATTTTATTACATTCAATCATTCATTGGTCTGGTTCTTTTATATTTAACATTAGTCATTGCCTCTTTTGACTTGAGGTACTTCTCAAACACATTAACTATTGAACAACCTTAATTCAGGGTATGGTCCTTGACCATGTTTCATTCAATTTTTATGTAACGTTGGGGGACCTCAACTCTGTTACGTTACATAACACCCCCCCTTCGAAAGAAGTTTATTTTGTATAAACAAAGTTTAGCAAGAAATAAACGCACAACTTGTATCTGGCCAATTGGTTTCCTATTCATAGTACTTTTATATTTCCGACTGATTGTAAACTGACTGGTAATTCAGACCGGTGGTAATTGCTGTTTTCTTACTCTACTCTCTCTCTCTTGGAGGCAAATTCATCAATTATTTATTTCTGGGTAGTGGTACTTCCACATTTTATTTGATAAGGACTGGTCACACTAATCATATTAAACTTGTTTTAACACTCATTTCTATTTACTTCTATAAATTAGCTTTATCAATTAAGCTTCGGTCTGCTATCTTCCTTCTATTTTCTTCATCTATACTTCTGGAATCCAATATCACTCTTTTCAGCTATTTTATAATTATTATCCCTTAAATATTCAATTTCCTAACATTTTTCCCTATCTTGTGCGGTGGTACCAGTAGGGTGGCCACTCTGGGTCCATACTCCTCTGTCCATCCTTACACCTTCTGAGACCAGGGGAATATCATCCCTGCTCATAAAAATTATTGCCGGAACATTTCTACGGTCAATACAAAAAAATAAAAAACTTATAAGTAGTAGTCAATTAGCGACTAGTACTAAACACTTTTGGGATTCTTCATACTGTAGCTGTTTGCATTTATTTATATATTTCTTCTTCTCCTTGATTCCTTCTTCTTTTCCATTAACTAATAGCATATAACATTATTGATAGGTCTTATGTTAAAATTCTTTTGACTTTACTTCTTGTGACATATTTCTCCGTATCATTCTTCTTATCTAATCTTCAATTCCGAGAAATTCTAATCATTGTATTAATTATCATCCTCCTTCAGTTTCATTGGAGTCATTAAATTATTCTTTATTCTTCTTATCTGAGCACATTACCATCATTTGTTTTTGTTCATTTAATTTTTCTTCTGTTTGTTACCATTAAAAATATTACTTTTTCCTATTATTTCATTTTAAATCAATTCTTTATAACTCTTATTTACTAATCAGTTCTTATTTTTTGTTAAATTAAATGGTTTCGAAATATCTTAAATCGTATTATTTCTGAATAAATTAAGTAAGTTGTCCTTACATAGTTTTTATTAAATCGTCTTGTTCCTAGATAAATTGTTGAGTAAGTTGTTCTTACATTTTTTTTTTGGAATTTTGGGGTATTAGTCTCTTCATTTTAAATTATATTGTTCCGAAATAAATTAAATAAGTTGTCCTTACGTCTTTTGGAATTTTGGGGTATTCTTCCCCTATTCAATGGATTGCTTGGTCGATTTTCAAAATTTCAGTCCCCTTTTCTGGTTTGTTATTATTTAGGTCAACCATGGTCCATTAATTCAGGTACTCCCTTTACTCGGATTACTGGGGTATTCATAATGATTTTGGTATTTGTTAAATACCTCTCTTTCACCTGGCATCGTAACTCAGCTGATACAAAGTCTTCCTTGAAGTCACGGTTTTCGGTCATATTTAGATCCTTCTTAATTAATAGGTATTGTATCTCCTCTATTTTAATGTAATCCCTCATATATGTTACTATTCTATTCTCCTTAACCTCTGTATTATTTATACAATGTTCTGCTGGTATACTCCGTATTGAAGATATAATTGATGTGGTTAGATACTCGTTGATCATCGATATATTTAAATATTTAAATTTATTTAAGTTTTTTGTTATTATTCTATGGTGGTTTACCTTTGATATTTTTGTTGAGTTTTGTCTACAATTTCTAACTTTATTTAACTCCATTTGTTTATTAATGGGAGGGTTAAATATATTAATTAATCCACCCTTCCTCATCTCCATTTCTTCTCGTGTATTCATTAATTTCCTTTGACGTGTTGGCCTCATTTTCTTTGTTTTCATTTCATTGTTTCTGATAGGTTTCCTTTCAGATAACAATACACTTTTGTCTTTTTTATCCTCATTAGTTTTCTCTTTATTCTTGTCAAACGTCTCGTTCATTGGTTTGATTAAGTTCTCACTCAAGACTTCGTTTTGTTTCTTTGAATTTTCATTTATACTTTCTATTTTAGTTTCAAGCTTTTCTAACATTCGTTTGTTATTTTCTAAAATACTGTCTATTTTATTTTCCAGCTTTTCTGAATTGTCCTCGAATTTTTTATTTAATTCTTCCTTGGTTTGCCTTGAGTTTTCCTCCTGTTTCCTAAAATTCTCCTTATTTTCCTCATTTATTTGTTTATTGCTTTCCATTATAATCCTCAACAGCTCCTGCATACTCATGTCTTCCTTTCGGGCAGATTTATCTGGTTGGTCCCCTTGGGCATCCTCTTTATTGCTCGCCTGTTGTTCCATTTCAGTATCTGTACCTACCTCTGTTTCTTCTTCCCTCCTATCTTCTTCTGTTTCTTGTTCCTTCTCCATTCTTTTCGTAACACCTCTCGTATGCATTCCTGTGCCTCTAATGGTTGCCTGCTCAAGTTAAGTAACAATTATTATGATTTTTTACTTAACTAAAGCCCACTCGTTGAGCGCCAACTTGTAATCAAACGTGTATGTTAGGTGCTAGCGAAACGTCCGTCTTATTCAAGCCCCACTGTTGTAAGCGCCAATTTGTAATCAAATGGGTTACTATATTTTATTTAATTATATGAAGATGTGTGGAAGCACCACTGTTGGATTCCAATTTGGAATACAACGTTTACAAGTATGTGACTGTATGTACTGGGGTTCAATACAGTCTCACTTTGGGTTGCGTCAGTGACGAAAAGCTTTCTCTGCGTTTTTTAATGATTTATTTATTAATGAATATATCCTTTGATTGTGACCGATGAAACCTTCGGAAAATAGATTATTAAGCAAACAAAATTATAATTATGTTCCTTGAATTTATAATCATACTACTATATAAACTTAACTTAGTTTTCAGTGGTTGTGTAATATTAGCGATATGTATGGAGTATTGACTGAATGTAAGGGGTATTTGTGTCAACCCTAGTCACTCGATGGTAGAAAATTCCATTCAAATTTTGTACTAAACACAAGCTAGTTCAGCAATCTCCCGTCCCACCAGCTACAAACTTTGAGCGCTGTTCCTTGTAATAAGCGTACTTATAGGTTAGTTATTCATTGAGTTTGAATCAATCTTTTTGTAAATTATTCCAGCCACTACATATAGTATTTATTCTGCAATAACTTCAAACGTTATTTCATGCAATAAAGATACTTTATTGGTTTTCTCTATTACTTTACAGTCCACGTTATCTCAAAAAACAATAATACGATCCAATCGATCACCCAGAAATATATCGATTACTAATTATTCAAAATCTATAAACATATACACATGAAAATAATAAATAATACTTATCCCAGGGTTCGTAAAGTTCTTGGAATCATTAGTAAGGCCAGGTAAAATGCATAATTAAGGTTGCTCAATTTACAAAAATAAAATTATTTACGCTAAATACAGTGAAATTAAAATAGGTTGTTTTTTTACCAATCCGACGAAAACTTCGACTGGCGGTGGACGTTTGTAAACAGTTGCCAAAAATCAGCTTATCTCGTCTTCATCCAGTGAAACTGCTCTGGTTTTCAATAAAATTTATGGTGGCGTGTACTGGTAAACCCTCAGGAAATCTTCGGACTTCTGTTCTTCTTTTGTGCTCTTAACAATTCTCGGTCCCGGTGAAACGAAATTAGGATCCCAGCTTCTTCTGCTGCCAATGAAGTTATTTCTGCCAAACTGAGTCTTCTGGTATTTTCAATAATTCCGTTAGTTCGGGCTTTAATTCTTCTTACTGATCTTCGGTTTATAGAAGGAATTGGTTTTATACCGAATCCAGCGGAATTATTTGGTGAATGAGGTGAGAGGCTTTCAATTCTTTTTAACTGTATTCATTTACAATTTGGAAGGTTATTTAAATTGTATTACTCATTAGCATTAAATTATCATTATTTTTCAAAAAGGGTTTTTCAATTTTGAGTCATATTTCTTCTAGATTTATTCATATTTTTTAAATATATCGGTCCATCTCAACCTAATAGCTTGTAACAATCAGAACGAATTCATTCAAATCAACAACTTCTGTACATTTTAGTTGCCTTAACAACCACGTTTTTCTATATATCCTTGACCCGGTATTATAGAATATTACTACTCTTTCCAATAAAATACTCCATGCTTGGATTAATATGAAATCACCTAAAATTCTCCCCTAACCTTCCTTCTTAAACAGTAACTGTTTTACCAGATTTTCGTTGGACTGGGTTTCTTAAGAAGGTATTAATTTCCTTTCACTAATATGGAGTTTAGGCCTATAGATTTTCTTACAACCGTTATAACATTATTTGGTTCTTTAACTTAATTTTCTTTTACCTGACCTACTGTACAATTAATTATTGGTTAAATGGTTAATTATATTAATTTTAATTTACTGGTGGTTACTTTTATACATTATTTAACTGGTTATGGAACCCTTCATTAATTTATAATATAATTGTCAGAACTACTTGTTAAACATGAAACTCTGGTCACCCTCCTGGCCCAGTTTATAAACATTAATTAAAACAACAGTATTATTCCACTTTATACAATACTTAGAACTTAGTATAGTGCCTAACATTGGTAACTATACTTGATTATATAAAGACAAATCTAATATAAATATAAACATAATTATTGATGAAGTATTACTATTAAGCAACATCAGTTCATTTTTAGCATTTTCAAAATACAACATAAATACTCTGTAGACCTTAACATGTTACAGTACAAAAACAAACATTTTATTACATTCAATCATTCATTGGTCTGGTTCTTTTATATTTAACATTAGTCATTGCCTCTTTTGACTTGAGGTACTTCTCAAACACATTAACTATTGAACAACCTTAATTCAGGGTATGGTCCTTGACCATGTTTCATTCAATTTTTATGTAACGTTGGGGGACCTCAACTCTGTTACGTTACATAACACCCCCCCTTCGAAAGAAGTTTATTTTGTATAAACAAAGTTTAGCAAGAAATAAACGCACAACTTGTATCTGGCCAATTGGTTTCCTATTCATAGTACTTTTATATTTCCGACTGATTGTAAACTGACTGGTAATTCAGACCGGTGGTAATTGCTGTTTTCTTACTCTACTCTCTCTCTCTTGGAGGCAAATTCATCAATTATTTATTTCTGGGTAGTGGTACTTCCACATTTTATTTGATAAGGACTGGTCACACTAATCATATTAAACTTGTTTTAACACTCATTTCTATTTACTTCTATAAATTTGCTTTATCAATTAAGCTTCGGTCTGCTATCTTCCTTCTATTTTCTTCATCTATACTTCTGGAATCCAATATCACTCTTTTCAGCTATTTTATAATTATTATCCCTTAAATATTCAATTTCCTAACATTTTTCCCTATCTTGTGCGGTGGTACCAGTAGGGTGGCCACTCTGGGTCCATACTCCTCTGTCCATCCTTACACCTTCTGAGACCAGGGGAACATCATCCCTGCTCATAAAAATTATTGCCGGAACATTTCTACGGTCAATACAAAAAAATAAAAAACTTATAAGTAGTAGTCAATTAGCGACTAGTACTAAACACTTTTGGGATTCTTCATACTGTAGCTGTTTGCATTTATTTATATATTTCTTCTTCTCCTTGATTCCTTCTTCTTTTCCATTAACTAATAGCATATAACATTATTGATAGGTCTTATGTTAAAATTCTTTTGACTTTACTTCTTGTGACATATTTCTCCGTATCATTCTTCTTATCTAATCTTCAATTCCGAGAAATTCTAATCATTGTATTAATTATCATCCTCCTTCAGTTTCATTGGAGTCATTAAATTATTCTTTATTCTTCTTATCTGAGCACATTACCATCATTTGTTTTTGTTCATTTAATTTTTCTTCTGTTTGTTACCATTAAAAATATTACTTTTTCCTATTATTTCATTTTAAATCAATTCTTTATAACTCTTATTTACTAATCAGTTCTTATTTTTTGTTAAATTAAATGGTTTCGAAATATCTTAAATCGTATTATTTCTGAATAAATTAAGTAAGTTGTCCTTACATAGTTTTTATTAAATCGTCTTGTTCCTAGATAAATTGTTGAGTAAGTTGTTCTTACATTTTTTTTTGGAATTTTGGGGTATTAGTCTCTTCATTTTAAATTATATTGTTCCGAAATAAATTAAATAAGTTGTCCTTACGTCTTTTGGAATTTTGGGGTATTCTTCCGCTATTCAATGGATTGCTTGGTCGATTTTCAAAATTTCAGTCCCCTTTTCTGGTTTGTTATTATTTAGGACAACCATGGTCCATTAATTCAGGTACTCCCTTTACTCGGATTACTGGGGTATTCATAATGATTTTGGTATTTGTTAAATACCTCTCTTTCACCTGGCATCGTAACTCAGCTGATACAAAGTCTTCCTTGAAGTCACGGTTTTCGGTCATATTTAGATCCTTCTTAATTAATAGGTATTGTATCTCCTCTATTTTAATGTAATCCCTCATATATGTTACTATTCTATTCTCCTTAACCTCTGTATTATTTATACAATGTTCTGCTGGTATACTCCGTATTGAAGATATAATTGATGTGGTTAGATACTCGTTGATCATCGATATATTTAAATATTTAAATTTATTTAAGTTTTTTGTTATTATTCTATGGTGGTTTACCTTTGATATTTTTGTTGAGTTTTGTCTACAATTTCTAACTTTATTTAACTCCATTTGTTTATTAATGGGAGGGTTAAATATATTAATTAATCCACCCTTCCTCATCTCCATTTCTTCTCGTGTATTCATTAATTTCCTTTGACGTGTTTGCCTCATTTTCTTTGTTTTCATTTCATTGTTTCTGATAGGTTTCCTTTCAGATAACAATACACTTTTGTCTTTTTTATCCTCATTAGTTTTCTCTTTATTCTTTTCAAACTTCTCGTTCATTGGTTTGATTAAGTTCTCACTCAAGACTTCGTTTTGTTTCTTTGAATTTTCATTTATACTTTCTATTTTAGTTTCAAGCTTTTCTAACATTCGTTTGTTATTTTCTAAAATACTGTCTATTTTATTTTCCAGCTTTTCTGAATTGTCCTCGAATTTTTTATTTAATTCTTCCTTGGTTTGCCTTGAGTTTTCCTCCTGTTTCCTAAAATTCTCCTTATTTTCCTCATTTATTTGTTTATTGCTTTCCATTATAATCCTCAACAGCTCCTGCATACTCATGTCTTCCTTTCGGGCAGATTTATCTGGTTGGTCCCCTTGGGCATCCTCTTTATTGCTCGCCTGTTGTTCCATTTCAGTATCTGTACCTACCTCTGTTTCTTCTTCCCTCCTATCTTCTTCTGTTTCTTGTTCCTTCTCCATTCTTTTCGTAACACCTCTCGTATGCATTCCTGTGCCTCTAATGGTTGCCTGCTCAAGTTAAGTAACAATTATTATGATTTTTTACTTAACTAAAGCCCACTCGTTGAGCGCCAACTTGTAATCAAACGTGTATGTTAGGTGCTAGCGAAACGTCCGTCTTATTCAAGCCCCACTGTTGTAAGCGCCAATTTGTAATCAAATGGGTTACTATATTTTATTTAATTATATGAAGATGTGTGGAAGCACCACTGTTGGATTCCAATTTGGAATACAACGTTTACAAGTATGTGACTGTATGTACTGGGGTTCAATACAGTCTCACTTTGGGTTGCGTCAGTGACGAAAAGCTTTCTCTGCGTTTTTTAATGATTTATTTATTAATGAATATATCCTTTGATTGTGACCGATGAAACCTTCGGAAAATAGATTATTAAGCAAACAAAATTATAATTATGTTCCTTGAATTTATAATCATACTACTATATAAACTTAACTTAGTTTTCAGTGGTTGTGTAATATTAGCGATATGTATGGAGTATTGACTGAATATAAGGGGTATTTGTGTCAACCCTAGTCACTCGATGGTAGAAAATTCCATTCAAATTTTGTACTAAACACAAGCTAGTTCAGCAATCTCCCGTCCCACCAGCTACAAACTTTGAGCGCTGTTCCTTGTAATAAGCGTACTTATAGGTTAGTTATTCATTGAGTTTGAATCAATCTTTTTGTAAATTATTCCAGCCACTACATATAGTATTTATTCTGCAATAACTTCAAACGTTATTTCATACAATAAAGATACTTTATTGGTTTTCTCTATTACTTTACAGTCCACGTTATCTCAAAAAACAATAATACGATCCAATCGATCACCCAGAAATATATCGATTACTAATTATTCAAAATCTATAAACATATACACATGAAAATAATAAATAATTCTTATCCCAGGGTTCGTAAAGTTCTTGGAATCATTAGTAAGGCCAGGTAAAATGCATAATTAAGGTTGCTCAATTTACAAAAATAAAATTATTTACGCTAAATACAGTGAAATTAAAATAGGTTGTTTTTTTACCAATCCGACGAAAACTTCGACTGGCGGTGGACGTTTGTAAACAGTTGCCAAAAATCAGCTTATCTCGTCTTCATCCAGTGAAACTGCTCTGGTTTTCAATAAAATTTATGGTGGCGTGTACTGGTAAACCCTCAGGAAATCTTCGGACTTCTGTTCTTCTTTTGTGCTCTTAACAATTCTCGGTCCCGGTGAAACGAAATTAGGATCCCAGCTTCTTCTGCTGCCAATGAAGTTATTTCTGCCAAACTGAGTCTTCTGGTATTTTCAATAATTCCGTTAGTTCGGGCTTTAATTCTTCTTACTGATCTTCGGTTTATAGAAGGAATTGGTTTTATACCGAATCCAGCGGAATTATTTGGTGAATGAGGTGAGAGGCTTTCAATTCTTTTTAACTGTATTCATTTACAATTTGGAAGGTTATTTAAATTGTATTACTCATTAGCATTAAATTATCATTATTTTTCAAAAAGGGTTTTTCAATTTTGAGTCATATTTCTTCTAGATTTATTCATATTTTTTAAATATATCGGTCCATCTCAACCTAATAGCTTGTAACAATCAGAACGAATTCATTCAAATCAACAACTTCTGTACATTTTAGTTGCCTTAACAACCACGTTTTTCTATATATCCTTGAGCCGGTATTATAGAATATTACTACTCTTTCCAATAAAATACTCCATGCTTGGATTAATATGAAATCACCTAAAATTCTCCGCTAACCTTCCTTCTTAAACAGTAACTGTTTTACCAGATTTTCGTTGGACTGGGTTTCTTAAGAAGGTATTAATTTCCTTTCACTAATACGGAGTTTAGGCCTATAGATTTTCTTACAACCGTTATAACATTATTTGGTTCTTTAACTTAATTTTCTTTTACTTGACCTACTGTACAATTAATTATTGGTTAAATGGTTAATTATATTAATTTTAATTTACTGGTGGTTACTTTTATACATTATTTAACTGGTTATGGAACCCTTCATTAATTTATAATATAATTGTCAGAACTACTTGTTAAACATGAAACACTGGTCACCCTCCTGGCCCAGTTTATAAACATTAATTAAAACAACAGTATTATTCCACTTTATACAATACTTAGAACTTAGTATAGTGCCTAACATTGGTAACTATACTTGATTATATAAAGACAAATCTAATATAAATATAAACATAATTATTGATGAAGTATTACTATTAAGCAACATCAGTTCATTTTTAGCATTTTCAAAATACAACATAAATAATCTGTAGACCTTAACATGTTACAGTACAAAAACAAACATTTTATTACATTCAATCATCCATTGGTCTGGTTCTTTTATATTTAACATTAGTCATTGCCTCTTTTGACTTGAGGTACTTCTCAAACACATTAACTATTGAACAACCTTAATTCAGGGTATGGTCCTTGACCATGTTTCATTCAATTTTTATGTAACGTTGGGGGACCTCAACTCTGTTACGTTACATAACACCCCCCCTTCGAAAGAAGTTTATTTTGTATAAACAAAGTTTAGCAAGAAATAAACGCACAACTTGTATCTGGCCAATTGGTTTCCTATTCATAGTACTTTTATATTTCCGACTGATTGTAAACTGACTGGTAATTCAGACCGGTGGTAATTGCTGTTTTCTTACTCTACTCTCTCTCTCTTGGAGGCAAATTCATCAATTATTTATTTCTAGGTAGTGGTACTTCCACATTTTATTTGATAAGGACTGGTCACACTAATCATATTAAACTTGTTTTAACACTCATTTCTATTTACTTCTATAAATTAGCTTTATCAATTAAGCTTCGGTCTGCTATCTTCCTTCTATTTTCTTCATCTATACTTCTGGAATCCAATATCACTCTTTTCAGCTATTTTATAATTATTATCCCTTAAATATTCAATTTCCTAACATTTTTCCCTATCTTGTGCGGTGGTACCAGTAGGGTGGCCACTCTGGGTCCATACTCCTCTGTCCATCCTTACACCTTCTGAGACCAGGGGAACATCATCCCTGCTCATAAAAATTATTGCCGGAACATTTCTACGGTCAATACAAAAAAATAAAAAACTTATAAGTAGTAGTCAATTAGCGACTAGTACTAAACACTTTTGGGATTCTTCATACTGTAGCTGTTTGCATTTATTTATATATTTCTTCTTCTCCTTGATTCCTTCTTCTTTTCCATTAACTAATAGCATATAACATTATTGATAGGTCTTATGTTAAAATTCTTTTGACTTTACTTCTTGTGACATATTTCTCCGTATCATTCTTCTTATCTAATCTTCAATTCCGAGAAATTCTAATCATTGTATTAATTATCATCCTCCTTCAGTTTCATTGGAGTCATTAAATTATTCTTTATTCTTCTTATCTGAGCACATTACCATCATTTGTTTTTGTTCATTTAATTTTTCTTCTGTTTGTTACCATTAAAAATATTACTTTTTCCTATTATTTCATTTTAAATCAATTCTTTATAACTCTTATTTACTAATCAGTTCTTATTTTTTGTTAAATTAAATGGTTTCGAAATATCTTAAATCGTATTATTTCTGAATAAATTAAGTAAGTTGTCCTTACATAGTTTTTATTAAATCGTCTTGTTCCTAGATAAATTGTTGAGTAAGTTGTTCTTACATTTTTTTTTGGAATTTTGGGGTATTAGTCTCTTCATTTTAAATTATATTGTTCCGAAATAAATTAAATAAGTTGTCCTTACGTCTTTTGGAATTTTGGGGTATTCTTCCCCTATTCAATGGATTGCTTGGTCGATTTTCAAAATTTCAGTCCCCTTTTCTGGTTTGTTATTATTTAGGTCAACCATGGTCCATTAATTCAGGTACTCCCTTTACTCGGATTACTGGGGTATTCATAATGATTTTGGTATTTGTTAAATACCTCTCTTTCACCTGGCATCGTAACTCAGCTGATACAAAGTCTTCCTTGAAGTCACGGTTTTCGGACATATTTAGATCCTTCTTAATTAATAGGTATTGTATCTCCTCTATTTTAATGTAATCCCTCATATATGTTACTATTCTATTCTCCTTAACCTCTGTATTATTTATACAATGTTCTGCTGGTATACTCCGTATTGAAGATATAATTGATGTGGTTAGATACTCGTTGATCATCGATATATTTAAATATTTAAATTTATTTAAGTTTTTTGTTATTATTCTATGGTGGTTTACCTTTGATATTTTTGTTGAGTTTTGTCTACAATTTCTAACTTTATTTAACTCCATTTGTTTATTAATGGGAGGGTTAAATATATTAATTAATCCACCCTTCCTCATCTCCATTTCTTCTCGTGTATTCATTAATTTCCTTTGACGTGTTTGCCTCATTTTCTTTGTTTTCATTTCATTGTTTCTGATAGGTTTCCTTTCAGATAACAATACACTTTTGTCTTTTTTATCCTCATTAGTTTTCTCTTTATTCTTTTCAAACTTCTCGTTCATTGGTTTGATTAAGTTCTCACTCAAGACTTCGTTTTGTTTCTTTGAATTTTCATTTATACTTTCTATTTTAGTTTCAAGCTTTTCTAACATTCGTTTGTTATTTTCTAAAATACTGTCTATTTTATTTTCCAGCTTTTCTGAATTGTCCTCGAATTTTTTATTTAATTCTTCCTTGGTTTGCCTTGAGTTTTCCTCCTGTTTCCTAAAATTCTCCTTATTTTCCTCATTTATTTGTTTATTGCTTTCCATTATAATCCTCAACAGCTCCTGCATACTCATGTCTTCCTTTCGGGCAGATTTATCTGGTTGGTCCCCTTGGGCATCCTCTTTATTGCTCGCCTGTTGTTCCATTTCAGTATCTGTACCTACCTCTGTTTCTTCTTCCCTCCTATCTTCTTCTGTTTCTTGTTCCTTCTCCATTCTTTTCGTAACACCTCTCGTATGCATTCCTGTGCCTCTAATGGTTGCCTACTCAAGTTAAGTAACAATTATTATGATTTTTTACTTAACTAAAGCCCACTCGTTGAGCGCCAACTTGTAATCAAACGTGTATGTTAGGTGCTAGCGAAACGTCCGTCTTATTCAAGCCCCACTGTTGTAAGCGCCAATTTGTAATCAAATGGGTTACTATATTTTATTTAATTATATGAAGATGTGTGGAAGCACCACTGTTGGATTCCAATTTGGAATACAACGTTTACAAGTATGTGACTGTATGTACTGGGGTTCAATACAGTCTCACTTTGGGTTGCGTCAGTGACGAAAAGCTTTCTCTGCGTTTTTTAATGATTTATTTATTAATGAATATATCCTTTGATTGTGACCGATGAAACCTTCGGAAAATAGATTATTAAGCAAACAAAATTATAATTATGTTCCTTGAATTTATAATCATACTACTATATAAACTTAACTTAGTTTTCAGTGGTTGTGTAATATTAGCGATATGTATGGAGTATTGACTGAATGTAAGGGGTATTTGTGTCAACCCTAGTCACCACTCGATGGTAGAAAATTCCATTCAAATTTTGTACTAAACACAAGCTAGTTCAGCAATCTCCCGTCCCACCAGCTACAAACTTTGAGCGCTGTTCCTTGTAATAAGCGTACTTATAGGTTAGTTATTCATTGAGTTTGAATCAATCTTTTTGTAAATTATTCCAGCCACTACATATAGTATTTATTCTGCAATAACTTCAAACGTTATTTCATACAATAAAGATACTTTATTGGTTTTCTCTATTACTTTACAGTCCACGTTATCTCAAAAAACAATAATACGATCCAATCGATCACCCAGAAATATATCGATTACTAATTATTCAAAATCTATAAACATATACACATGAAAATAATAAATAATTCTTATCCCAGGGTTCGTAAAGTTCTTGGAATCATTAGTAAGGCCAGGTAAAATGCATAATTAAGGTTGCTCAATTTACAAAAATAAAATTATTTACGCTAAATACAGTGAAATTAAAATAGGTTGTTTTTTTACCAATCCGACGAAAACTTCGACTGGCGGTGGACGTTTGTAAACAGTTGCCAAAAATCAGCTTATCTCGTCTTCATCCAGTGAAACTGCTCTGGTTTTCAATAAAATTTATGGTGGCGTGTACTGGTAAACCCTCAGGAAATCTTCGGACTTCTGTTCTTCTTTTGTGCTCTTAACAATTCTCGGTCCCGGTGAAACGAAATTAGGATCCCAGCTTCTTCTGCTGCCAATGAAGTTATTTCTGCCAAACTGAGTCTTCTGGTATTTTCAATAATTCCGTTAGTTCGGGCTTTAATTCTTCTTACTGATCTTCGGTTTATAGAAGGAATTGGTTTTATACCGAATCCAGCGGAATTATTTGGTGAATGAGGTGAGAGGCTTTCAATTCTTTTTAACTGTATTCATTTACAATTTGGAAGGTTATTTAAATTGTATTACTCATTAGCATTAAATTATCATTATTTTTCAAAAAGGGTTTTTCAATTTTGAGTCATATTTCTTCTAGATTTATTCATATTTTTTAAATATATCGGTCCATCTCAACCTAATAGCTTGTAACAATCAGAACGAATTCATTCAAATCAACAACTTCTGTACATTTTAGTTGCCTTAACAACCACGTTTTTCTATATATCCTTGAGCCGGTATTATAGAATATTACTACTCTTTCCAATAAAATACTCCATGCTTGGATTAATATGAAATCACCTAAAATTCTCCCCTAACCTTCCTTCTTAAACAGTAACTGTTTTACCAGATTTTCGTTGGACTGGGTTTCTTAAGAAGGTATTAATTTCCTTTCACTAATACGGAGTTTAGGCCTATAGATTTTCTTACAACCGTTATAACATTATTTGGTTCTTTAACTTAATTTTCTTTTACTTGACCTACTGTACAATTAATTATTGGTTAAATGGTTAATTATATTAATTTTAATTTACTGGTGGTTACTTTTATACATTATTTAACTGGTTATGGAACCCTTCATTAATTTATAATATAATTGTCAGAACTACTTGTTAAACATGAAACACTGGTCACCCTCCTGGCCCAGTTTATAAACATTAATTAAAACAACAGTATTATTCCACTTTATACAATACTTAGAACTTAGTATAGTGCCTAACATTGGTAACTATACTTGATTATATAAAGACAAATCTAATATAAATATAAACATAATTATTGATGAAGTATTACTATTAAGCAACATCAGTTCATTTTTAGCATTTTCAAAATACAACATAAATACTCTGTAGACCTTAACATGTTACAGTACAAAAACAAACATTTTATTACATTCAATCATTCATTGGTCTGGTTCTTTTATATTTAACATTAGTCATTGCCTCTTTTGACTTGAGGTACTTCTCAAACACATTAACTATTGAACAACCTTAATTCAGGGTATGGTCCTTGACCATGTTTCATTCAATTTTTATGTAACGTTGGGGGACCTCAACTCTGTTACGTTACATAACACCCCCCCTTCGAAAGAAGTTTATTTTGTATAAACAAAGTTTAGCAAGAAATAAACGCACAACTTGTATCTGGCCAATTGGTTTCCTATTCATAGTACTTTTATATTTCCGACTGATTGTAAACTGACTGGTAATTCAGACCGGTGGTAATTGCTGTTTTCTTACTCTACTCTCTCTCTCTTGGAGGCAAATTCATCAATTATTTATTTCTGGGTAGTGGTACTTCCACATTTTATTTGATAAGGACTGGTCACACTAATCATATTAAACTTGTTTTAACACTCATTTCTATTTACTTCTATAAATTAGCTTTATCAATTAAGCTTCGGTCTGCTATCTTCCTTCTATTTTCTTCATCTATACTTCTGGAATCCAATATCACTCTTTTCAGCTATTTTATAATTATTATCCCTTAAATATTCAATTTCCTAACATTTTTCCCTATCTTGTGCGGTGGTACCAGTAGGGTGGCCACTCTGGGTCCATACTCCTCTGTCCATCCTTACACCTTCTGAGACCAGGGGAACATCATCCCTGCTCATAAAAATTATTGCCGGAACATTTCTACGGTCAATACAAAAAAATAAAAAACTTATAAGTAGTAGTCAATTAGCGACTAGTACTAAACACTTTTGGGATTCTTCATACTGTAGCTGTTTGCATTTATTTATATATTTCTTCTTCTCCTTGATTCCTTCTTCTTTTCCATTAACTAATAGCATATAACATTATTGATAGGTCTTATGTTAAAATTCTTTTGACTTTACTTCTTGTGACATATTTCTCCGTATCATTCTTCTTATCTAATCTTCAATTCCGAGAAATTCTAATCATTGTATTAATTATCATCCTCCTTCAGTTTCATTGGAGTCATTAAATTATTCTTTATTCTTCTTATCTGAGCACATTACCATCATTTGTTTTTGTTCATTTAATTTTTCTTCTGTTTGTTACCATTAAAAATATTACTTTTTCCTATTATTTCATTTTAAATCAATTCTTTATAACTCTTATTTACTAATCAGTTCTTATTTTTTGTTAAATTAAATGGTTTCGAAATATCTTAAATCGTATTATTTCTGAATAAATTAAGTAAGTTGTCCTTACATAGTTTTTATTAAATCGTCTTGTTCCTAGATAAATTGTTGAGTAAGTTGTTCTTACATTTTTTTTTTTGGAATTTTGGGGTATTAGTCTCTTCATTTTAAATTATATTGTTCCGAAATAAATTAAATAAGTTGTCCTTACGTCTTTTGGAATTTTGGGGTATTCTTCCGCTATTCAATGGATTGCTTGGTCGATTTTCAAAATTTCAGTCCCCTTTTCTGGTTTGTTATTATTTAGGTCAACCATGGTCCATTAATTCAGGTACTCCCTTTACTCGGATTACTGGGGTATTCATAATGATTTTGGTATTTGTTAAATACCTCTCTTTCACCTGGCATCGTAACTCAGCTGATACAAAGTCTTCCTTGAAGTCACGGTTTTCGGTCATATTTAGATCCTTCTTAATTAATAGGTATTGTATCTCCTCTATTTTAATGTAATCCCTCATATATGTTACTATTCTATTCTCCTTAACCTCTGTATTATTTATACAATGTTCTGCTGGTATACTCCGTATTGAAGATATAATTGATGTGGTTAGATACTCGTTGATCATCGATATATTTAAATATTTAAATTTATTTAAGTTTTTTGTTATTATTCTATGGTGGTTTACCTTTGATATTTTTGTTGAGTTTTGTCTACAATTTCTAACTTTATTTAACTCCATTTGTTTATTAATGGGAGGGTTAAATATATTAATTAATCCACCCTTCCTCATCTCCATTTCTTCTCGTGTATTCATTAATTTCCTTTGACGTGTTGGCCTCATTTTCTTTGTTTTCATTTCATTGTTTCTGATAGGTTTCCTTTCAGATAACAATACACTTTTGTCTTTTTTATCCTCATTAGTTTTCTCTTTATTCTTGTCAAACTTCTCGTTCATTGGTTTGATTAAGTTCTCACTCAAGACTTCGTTTTGTTTCTTTGAATTTTCATTTATACTTTCTATTTTAGTTTCAAGCTTTTCTAACATTCGTTTGTTATTTTCTAAAATACTGTCTATTTTATTTTCCAGCTTTTCTGAATTGTCCTCGAATTTTTTATTTAATTCTTCCTTGGTTTGCCTTGAGTTTTCCTCCTGTTTCCTAAAATTCTCCTTATTTTCCTCATTTATTTGTTTATTGCTTTCCATTATAATCCTCAACAGCTCCTGCATACTCATGTCTTCCTTTCGGGCAGATTTATCTGGTTGGTCCCCTTGGGCATCCTCTTTATTGCTCGCCTGTTGTTCCATTTCAGTATCTGTACCTACCTCAGTATCTGTACCTACCTCTGTTTCTTCTTCCCTCCTATCTCTTCTGTTTCTTGTTCCTTCTCCATTCTTTTCGTAACACCTCTCGTATGCATTCCTGTGCCTCTAATGTTGCCTGCTCAAGTTAAGTAACAATTATTATGATTTTTTACTTAACTAAAGCCCACTCGTTTGAGCGCCAACTTGTAATCAAACGTGTATGTTAGGTGCTAGCGAAACGTCCGTCTTATTCAAGCCCCACTGTTGTAAGCGCCAATTTGTAATCAAATGGGTTACTATATTTTATTTAATTATATGAAGATGTGTGGAAGCACCACTGTTGGATTCCAATTTGGAATACAACGTTTACAAGTATGTGACTGTATGTACTGGGGTTCAATACAGTCTCACTTTGGGTTGCGTCAGTGACGAAAAGCTTTCCTCTGCGTTTTTTTAATGATTTATTTATTAATGAATATATCCTTTGATTGTGACCGATGAAACCTTCGGAAAATAGATTATTAAGCAAACAAAATTATAATTATGTTCCTTGAATTTATAATCATACTACTATATAAACTTAACTTAGTTTTCAGTGGTTGTGTAATATTAGCGATATGTATGGAGTATTGACTGAATGTAAGGGGTATTTGTGTCAACCCTAGTCACTCGATGGTAGAAAATTCCATTCAAATTTTGTACTAAACACAAGCTAGTTCAGCAATCTCCCGTCCCACCAGCTACAAACTTTGAGCGCTGTTCCTTGTAATAAGCGTACTTATAGGTTAGTTATTCATTGAGTTTGAATCAATCTTTTTGTAAATTATTCCAGCCACTACATATAGTATTTATTCTGCAATAACTTCAACGTTATTTCATACAATAAAGATACTTTATTGGTTTTCTCTATTACTTACAGTCCACGTTATCTCAAAAAACAATAATACGATCCAATCGATCACCCAGAAATATATCGATTACTAATTATTCAAAATCTATAAACATATACACATGAAAATAATAAATAATTCTTATCCCAGGGTTCGTAAAGTTCTTGGAATCATTAGTAAGGCCAGGTAAATGCATAATTAAGGTTGCTCAATTTACAAAAATAAAATTATTTACGCTAAATACAGTGAAATTAAAATAGGTTGTTTTTTTACCAATCCGACGAAAACTTCGACTGCGGTGGACGTTTGTAAACAGTTGCCAAAAATCAGCTTATCTCGTCTTCATCCAGTGAAACTGCTCTGGTTTTCATAAAATTTATGGTGGCGTGTACTGGTAAACCCTCAGGAAATCTTCGGACTTCTGTTCTTCTTTTGTGCTCTTAACAATTCTCGGTCCCGGTGAAACGAAATTAGGATCCCAGCTTCTTCTGCTGCCAATGAAGTTATTTCTGCCAAACTGAGTCTTCTGGTATTTTCAATAATTCCGTTAGTTCGGGCTTTAATTCTTCTTACTGATCTTCGGTTTATAGAAGGAATTGGTTTATACCGAATCCAGCGGAATTATTTGGTGAATGAGGTGAGAGGCTTTCAATTCTTTTTAACTGTATTCATTTACAATTTGAAGGTTATTTAAATTGTATTACTCATTAGCATTAAATTATCATTATTTTTCAAAAAGGTTTTTCAATTTTGAGTCATATTTCTTCTAGATTTATTCATATTTTTTAAATATATCGGTCCATCTCAACCTAATAGCTTGTAACAATCAGAACGAATTCATTCAAATCAACAACTTCTGTACATTTTAGTTGCCTTAACAACCACGTTTTTCTATATATCCTTGAGCCGGTATTATAGAATATTACTACTCTTTCCAATAAAATACTCCATGCTTGGATTAATATGAAATCACCTAAAATTCTCCCCTAACCTTCCTTCTTAAACAGTAACTGTTTTACCAGATTTTCGTTGGACTGGGTTTCTTAAGAAGGTATTAATTTCCTTTCACTAATACGGAGTTTAGGCCTATAGATTTTCTTACAACCGTTATAACATTATTTGGTTCTTTAACTTAATTTTCTTTTACTTGACCTACTGTACAATTAATTATTGGTTAAATGGTTAATTATATTAATTTTAATTTACTGGTGGTTACTTTTATACATTATTTAACTGGTTATGGAACCCTTCATTAATTTATAATATAATTGTCAGAACTACTTGTTAAACATGAAACACTGGTCACCCTCCTGGCCCAGTTTATAAACATTAATTAAAACAACAGTATTATTCCACTTTATACAATACTTAGAACTTAGTATAGTGCCTAACATTGGTAACTATACTTGATTATATAAAGACAAATCTAATATAAATATAAACATAATTATTGATGAAGTATTACTATTAAGCAACATCAGTTCATTTTTAGCATTTTCAAAATACAACATAAATACTCTGTAGACCTTACATGTTACAGTACAAAAACAAACATTTTATTACATTCAATCATTCATTGGTCTGGTTCTTTTATATTTAACATTAGTCATTGCCTCTTTTGACTTGAGGTACTTCTCAAACACATTAACTATTGAACAACCTTAATTCAGGGTATGGTCCTTGACCATGTTTCATTCAATTTTTATGTAACGTTGGGGGACCTCAACTCTGTTACGTTACATAACACCCCCCCTTCGAAAGAAGTTTATTTTGTATAAACAAAGTTTAGCAAGAAATAAACGCACAACTTGTATCTGGCCAATTGGTTTCCTATTCATAGTACTTTTATATTTCCGACTGATTGTAAACTGACTGGTAATTCAGACCGGTGGTAATTGCTGTTTCTTACTCTACTCTCTCTCTCTTGGAGGCAAATTCATCAATTATTTATTTCTGGGTAGTGGTACTTCCACATTTTATTTGATAAGGACTGGTCACACTAATCATATTAACTTGTTTTAAACACTCATTTCTATTTACTTCTATAAATTTGCTTTATCAATTAAGCTTCGGTCTGCTATCTTCCTTCTATATCCTTCATCTATACTTCTGGAATCCAATATCACTCTTTTCAGCTATTTTATAATTATTAATCCCTTAAATATTCAATTTCCTAACATTTTTCCCTATCTTGTGCGGTGGTACCAGTAGGGTGGCCACTCTGGGTCCATACTCCTCTGTCCATCCTTACACCTTCTGAGACCAGGGGAACATCATCCTGCTCATAAAAATTATTGCCGGAACATTTCTACGGTCAATACAAAAAAAATAAAAAACTTATAAGTAGTAGTCAATTAGCGACTAGTACTAAACACTTTTGGGATTCTTCATACTGTAGCTGTTTGCATTTATTTATATATTTCTTCTTCTCCTTGATTCCTTCTTCTTTTCCATTAACTAATAGCATATAACATTATTGATAGGTCTTATGTTAAAATTCTTTTGACTTTACTTCTTGTGACATATTTCTCCGTATCATTCTTCTTATCTAATCTTCAATTCCGAGAAATTCTAATCATTGTATTAATTATCATCGTCCTTCAGTTTCATTGGAGTCATTAAATTATTCTTTATTCTTCTTATCTGAGCACATTACCATCATTTGTTTTGTTCATTTAATTTTTCTTCTGTTTGTTACCATTAAAAATATTACTTTTTCCTATTATTTCATTTTAAATCAATTCTTTATAACTCTTATTTACTAATCAGTTCTTATTTTTTGTTAAATTAAATGGTTTCGAAATATCTTAAATCGTATTATTTCTGAATAAATTAAGTAAGTTGTCCTTACATAGTTTTTATTAAATCGTCTTGTTCTAGATAAATTGTTGAGTAAGTTGTTCTTACATTTTTTTTTTGGAATTTTGGGTATTAGTCTCTTCATTTAAATTATATTGTTCCGAAATAAATTAAATAAGTTGTCCTTACGTCTTTTGGAATTTTGGGTATTCTTCCGCTATTCAATGGATTGCTTGGTCGATTTTCAAAATTTCAGTCCCCTTTTCTGGTTTGTTATTATTTAGGACAACCATGGTCCATTAATTCTAGGTACTCCCTTTACTCGGATTACTGGGTATTCATAATGATTTTGGTATTTGTTAAATACCTCTCTTTCACCTGGCATCGTAACTCAGCTGATACAAAGTCTTCTTGAAGTCACGGTTTTCGGTCATATTTAGATCCTTCTTAATTAATAGGTATTGTATCTCCTCTATTTTAATGTAATCCCTCATATATGTTACTATTCTATTCTCCTTAACCTCTGTATTATTTATACAATGTTCTGCTGGTATACTCCGTATTGAAGATATAATTGATGTGGTTAGATACTCGTTGATCATCGATATATTTAAATATTTAAATTTATTTAAGTTTTTGGTATTATTCTATGGTGGTTTACCTTTGATATTTTTGTTGAGTTTTGTCTACAATTTCTAACTTTATTTAACTCCATTTGTTTATTAATGGGAGGGTTAAATATATTAATTAATCCACCCTTCCTCATCTCCATTTCTTCTCGTGTATTCATTAATTTCCTTTGACGTGTTTGCCTCATTTTCTTTGTTTTCATTTCATTGTTTCTGATAGGTTTCCTTTCAGATAACAATACACTTTTGTCTTTTTATCCTCATTAGTTTTCTCTTTATTCTTGTCAAACTTCTCGTTCATTGGTTTGATTAAGTTCTCACTCAAGACTTCGTTTTGTTTCTTTGAATTTTCATTATACTTTCTATTTTAGTTTCAAGCTTTTCTAACATTCGTTTGTTATTTTCTAAAATACTGTCTATTTTATTTTCCAGCTTTTCTGAATTGTCCTCGAATTTTTTATTTAATTCTTCCTTGGTTTGCCTTGAGTTTTCCTCCTGTTTCCTAAATTCTCCTTATTTTCCTCATTTATTTGTTATTGCTTTCCATTATAATCCTCAACAGCTCCTGCATACTCATGTCTTCCTTTCGGGCAGATTTATCTGGTTGGTCCCCTTGGGCATCCTCTTTATTGCTCGCCTGTTGTTCCATTTCAGTATCTGTACCTACCTCTGTTTCTTCTTCCCTCCTATCTTCTTCTGTTTCTTGTTCCTTCTCCATTCTTTTCGTAACACCTCTCGTATGCATTCCTGTGCCTCTAATGGTTGCCTGCTCAAGTTAAGTAACAATTATTATGATTTTTTACTTAACTAAAGCCCACTCGTTGAGCGCCAACTTGTAATCAAACGTGTATGTTAGGTGCTAGCGAAACGTCCGTCTTATTCAAGCCCCACTGTTGTAAGCGCCAATTTGTAATCAAATGGGTTACTATATTTTATTTAATTATATGAAGATGTGTGGAAGCACCACTGTTGGATTCCAATTTGGAATACAACGTTTACAAGTATGTGACTGTATGTACTGGGGTTCAATACAGTCTCACTTTGGGTTGCGTCAGTGACGAAAAGCTTTCTCTGCGTTTTTTTAATGATTTATTTATTAATGAATATATCCTTTGATTGTGACCGATGAAACCTTCGGAAAATAGATTATTAAGCAAACAAAATTATAATTATGTTCCTTGAATTTATAATCATACTACTATATAAACTTAACTTAGTTTTCAGTGGTTGTGTAATATTAGCGATATGTATGGAGTATTGACTGAATGTAAGGGGTATTTGTGTCAACCCTAGTCACTCGATGGTAGAAAATTCCATTCAAATTTGTACTAAACACAAGCTAGTTCAGCAATCTCCGTCCCACCAGCTACAAACTTTGAGCGCTGTTCCTTGTAATAAGCGTACTTATACGTTAGTTATTCATTGAGTTTGAATCAATCTTTTTGTAAATTATTCCAGCCACTACATATAGTATTTATTCTGCAATAACTTCAAACGTTATTTCATACAATAAAGATACTTTATTGGTTTTCTCTATTACTTTACAGTCCACGTTATCTCAAAAAACAATAATACGATCCAATCGATCACCCAGAAATATATCGATTACTAATTATTCAAAATCTATAAACATATACACATGAAAATAATAAATAATTCTTATCCCAGGGTTCGTAAGTTCTTGGAATCATTAGTAAGGCCAGGTAAAATGCATAATTAAGGTTGCTCAATTTACAAAAATAAAATTATTTACGCTAAATACAGTGAAATTAAAATAGGTTGTTTTTTTACCAATCCGACGAAAACTTCGACTGGCGGTGGACGTTTGTAAACAGTTGCCAAAAATCAGCTTATCTCGTCTTCATCCAGTGAAACTGCTCTGGTTTTCAATAAAATTTATGGTGGCGTGTACTGGTAAACCCTCAGGAAATCTTCGGACTTCTGTTCTTCTTTTGTGCTCTTAACAATTCTCGGTCCCGGTGAAACGAAATTAGGATCCCAGCTTCTTCTGCTGCCAATGAAGTTATTTCTGCCAAACTGAGTCTTCTGGTATTTTCAATAATTCCGTTAGTTCGGGCTTTAATTCTTCTTACTGATCTTCGGTTTATAGAAGGAATTGGTTTTATACCGAATCCAGCGGAATTATTTGGTGAATGAGGTGAGAGGCTTTCAATTCTTTTTAACTGTATTCATTTACAATTTGGAAGGTTATTTAAATTGTATTACTCATTAGCATTAAATTATCATTATTTTTCAAAAAGGGTTTTTCAATTTTGAGTCATATTTCTTCTAGATTTATTCATATTTTTTAAATATATCGGTCCATCTCAACCTAATAGCTTGTAACAATCAGAACGAATTCATTCAAATCAACAACTTCTGTACATTTTAGTTGCCTTAACAACCACGTTTTTCTATATATCCTTGAGCCGGTATTATAGAATATTACTACTCTTTCCAATAAAATACTCCATGCTTGGATTAATATGAAATCACCTAAAATTCTCCCCTAACCTTCCTTCTTAAACAGTAACTGTTTTACCAGATTTTCGTTGGACTGGGTTTCTTAAGAAGGTATTAATTTCCTTTCACTAATACGGAGTTTAGGCCTATAGATTTTCTTACAACCGTTATAACATTATTTGGTTCTTTAACTTAATTTTCTTTTACTTGACCTACTGTACAATTAATTATTGGTTAAATGGTTAATTATATTAATTTTAATTTACTGGTGGTTACTTTTATACATTATTTAACTGGTTATGGAACCCTTCATTAATTTATAATATAATTGTCAGAACTACTTGTTAAACATGAAACACTGGTCACCCTCCTGGCCCAGTTTATAAACATTAATTAAAACAACAGTATTATTCCACTTTATACAATACTTAGAACTTAGTATAGTGCCTAACATTGGTAACTATACTTGATTATATAAAGACAAATCTAATATAAATATAAACATAATTATTGATGAAGTATTACTATTAAGCAACATCAGTTCATTTTTAGCATTTTCAAAATACAACATAAATACTCTGTAGACCTTAACATGTTACAGTACAAAAACAAACATTTTATTACATTCAATCATTCATTGGTCTGGTTCTTTTATATTTAACATTAGTCATTGCCTCTTTTGACTTGAGGTACTTCTCAAACACATTAACTATTGAACAACCTTAATTCAGGGTATGGTCCTTGACCATGTTTCATTCAATTTTTATGTAACGTTGGGGGACCTCAACTCTGTTACGTTACATAACACCCCCCCTTCGAAAGAAGTTTATTTTGTATAAACAAAGTTTAGCAAGAAATAAACGCACAACTTGTATCTGGCCAATTGGTTTCCTATTCATAGTACTTTTATATTTCCGACTGATTGTAAACTGACTGGTAATTCAGACCGGTGGTAATTGCTGTTTTCTTACTCTACTCTCTCTCTCTTGGAGGCAAATTCATCAATTATTTATTTCTGGGTAGTGGTACTTCCACATTTTATTTGATAAGGACTGGTCACACTAATCATATTAAACTTGTTTTAACACTCATTTCTATTTACTTCTATAAATTTGCTTTATCAATTAAGCTTCGGTCTGCTATCTTCCTTCTATATCCTTCATCTATACTTCTGGAATCCAATATCACTCTTTTCAGCTATTTTATAATTATTATCCCTTAAATATTCAATTTCCTAACATTTTTCCCTATCTTGTGCGGTGGTACCAGTAGGGTGGCCACTCTGGGTCCATACTCCTCTGTCCATCCTTACACCTTCTGAGACCAGGGGAACATCATCCCTGCTCATAAAAATTATTGCCGGAACATTTCTACGGTCAATACAAAAAAATAAAAAACTTATAAGTAGTAGTCAATTAGCGACTAGTACTAAACACTTTTGGGATTCTTCATACTGTAGCTGTTTGCATTTATTTATATATTTCTTCTTCTCCTTGATTCCTTCTTCTTTTCCATTAACTAATAGCATATAACATTATTGATAGGTCTTATGTTAAAATTCTTTTGACTTTACTTCTTGTGACATATTTCTCCGTATCATTCTTCTTATCTAATCTTCAATTCCGAGAAATTCTAATCATTGTATTAATTATCATCGTCCTTCAGTTTCATTGGAGTCATTAAATTATTCTTTATTCTTCTTATCTGAGCACATTACCATCATTTGTTTTTGTTCATTTAATTTTTCTTCTGTTTGTTACCATTAAAAATATTACTTTTTCCTATTATTTCATTTTAAATCAATTCTTTATAACTCTTATTTACTAATCAGTTCTTATTTTTTGTTAAATTAAATGGTTTCGAAATATCTTAAATCGTATTATTTCTGAATAAATTAAGTAAGTTGTCCTTACATAGTTTTTATTAAATCGTCTTGTTCCTAGATAAATTGTTGAGTAAGTTGTTCTTACATTTTTTTTTTGGAATATTGGGGTATTAGTCTCTTCATTTTAAATTATATTCTTCCGAAATAAATTAAATAAGTTGTCCTTACGTCTTTTGGAATTTTGGGGTATTCTTCCGCTATTCAATGGATTGCTTGGTCGATTTTCAAAATTTCAGTCCCCTTTTCTGGTTTGTTATTATTTAGGACAACCATGGTCCATTAATTCAGGTACTCCCTTTACTCGGATTACTGGGGTATTCATAATGATTTTGGTATTTGTTAAATACCTCTCTTTCACCTGGCATCGTAACTCAGCTGATACAAAGTCTTCCTTGAAGTCACGGTTTTCGGTCATATTTAGATCCTTCTTAATTAATAGGTATTGTATCTCCTCTATTTTAATGTAATCCCTCATATATGTTACTATTCTATTCTCCTTAACCTCTGTATTATTTATACAATGTTCTGCTGGTATACTCCGTATTGAAGATATAATTGATGTGGTTAGATACTCGTTGATCATCGATATATTTAAATATTTAAATTTATTTAAGTTTTTTGTTATTATTCTATGGTGGTTTACCTTTGATATTTTTGTTGAGTTTTGTCTACAATTTCTAACTTTATTTAACTCCATTTGTTTATTAATGGGAGGGTTAAATATATTAATTAATCCACCCTTCCTCATCTCCATTTCTTCTCGTGTATTCATTAATTTCCATTGACGTGTTGGCCTCATTTTCTTTGTTTTCATTTCATTGTTTCTGATAGGTTTCCTTTCAGATAACAATACACTTTTGTCTTTTTTATCCTCATTAGTTTTCTCTTTATTCTTGTCAAACTTCTCGTTCATTGGTTTGATTAAGTTCTCACTCAAGACTTCGTTTTGTTTCTTTGAATTTTCATTTATACTTTCTATTTTAGTTTCAAGCTTTTCTAACATTCGTTTGTTATTTTCTAAAATACTGTCTATTTTATTTTCCAGCTTTTCTGAATTGTCCTCGAATTTTTTATTTAATTCTTCCTTGGTTTGCCTTGAGTTTTCCTCCTGTTTCCTAAAATTCTCCTTATTTTCCTCATTTATTTGTTTATTGCTTTCCATTATAATCCTCAACAGCTCCTGCATACTCATGTCTTCCTTTCGGGCAGATTTATCTGGTTGGTCCCCTTGGGCATCCTCTTTATTGCTCGCCTGTTGTTCCATTTCAGTATCTGTACCTACCTCTGTTTCTTCTTCCCTCCTATCTTCTTCTGTTTCTTGTTCCTTCTCCATTCTTTTCGTAACACCTCTCGTATGCATTCCTGTGCCTCTAATGGTTGCCTGCTCAAGTTAAGTAACAATTATTATGATTTTTTACTTAACTAAAGCCCACTCGTTGAGCGCCAACTTGTAATCAAACGTGTATGTTAGGTGCTAGCGAAACGTCCGTCTTATTCAAGCCCCACTGTTGTAAGCGCCAATTTGTAATCAAATGGGTTACTATATTTTATTTAATTATATGAAGATGTGTGGAAGCACCACTGTTGGATTCCAATTTGGAATACAACGTTTACAAGTATGTGACTGTATGTACTGGGGTTCAATACAGTCTCACTTTGGGTTGCGTCAGTGACGAAAAGCTTTCTCTGCGTTTTTTAATGATTTATTTATTAATGAATATATCCTTTGATTGTGACCGATGAAACCTTCGGAAAATAGATTATTAAGCAAACAAAATTATAATTATGTTCCTTGAATTTATAATCATACTACTATATAAACTTAACTTAGTTTTCAGTGGTTGTGTAATATTAGCGATATGTATGGAGTATTGACTGAATGTAAGGGGTATTTGTGTCAACCCTAGTCACTCGATGGTAGAAAATTCCATTCAAATTTTGTACTAAACACAAGCTAGTTCAGCAATCTCCCGTCCCACCAGCTACAAACTTTGAGCGCTGTTCCTTGTAATAAGCGTACTTATACGTTAGTTATTCATTGAGTTTGAATCAATCTTTTTGTAAATTATTCCAGCCACTACATATAGTATTTATTCTGCAATAACTTCAAACGTTATTTCATACAATAAAGATACTTTATTGGTTTTCTCTATTACTTTACAGTCCACGTTATCTCAAAAAACAATAATACGATCCAATCGATCACCCAGAAATATATCGATTACTAATTATTCAAAATCTATAAACATATACACATGAAAATAATAAATAATTCTTATCCCAGGGTTCGTAAAGTTCTTGGAATCATTAGTAAGGCCAGGTAAAATGCATAATTAAGGTTGCTCAATTTACAAAAATAAAATTATTTACGCTAAATACAGTGAAATTAAAATAGGTTGTTTTTTTACCAATCCGACGAAAACTTCGACTGGCGGTGGACGTTTGTAAACAGTTGCCAAAAATCAGCTTATCTCGTCTTCATCCAGTGAAACTGCTCTGGTTTTCAATAAAATTTATGGTGGCGTGTACTGGTAAACCCTCAGGAAATCTTCGGACTTCTGTTCTTCTTTTGTGCTCTTAACAATTCTCGGTCCCGGTGAAACGAAATTAGGATCCCAGCTTCTTCTGCTGCCAATGAAGTTATTTCTGCCAAACTGAGTCTTCTGGTATTTTCAATAATTCCGTTAGTTCGGGCTTTAATTCTTCTTACTGATATTCGGTTTATAGAAGGAATTGGTTTTATACCGAATCCAGCGGAATTATTTGGTGAATGAGGTGAGAGGCTTTCAATTCTTTTTAACTGTATTCATTTACAATTTGGAAGGTTATTTAAATTGTATTACTCATTAGCATTAAATTATCATTATTTTTCAAAAAGGGTTTTTCAATTTTGAGTCATATTTCTTCTAGATTTATTCATATTTTTTAAATATATCGGTCCATCTCAACCTAATAGCTTGTAACAATCAGAACGAATTCATTCAAATCAACAACTTCTGTACATTTTAGTTGCCTTAACAACCACGTTTTTCTATATATCCTTGAGCCGGTATTATAGAATATTACTACTCTTTCCAATAAAATACTCCATGCTTGGATTAATATGAAATCACCTAAAATTCTCCCCTAACCTTCCTTCTTAAACAGTAACTGTTTTACCAGATTTTCGTTGGACTGGGTTTCTTAAGAAGGTATTAATTTCCTTTCACTAATACGGAGTTTAGGCCTATAGATTTTCTTACAACCGTTATAACATTATTTGGTTCTTTAACTTAATTTTCTTTTACTTGACCTACTGTACAATTAATTATTGGTTAAATGGTTAATTATATTAATTTTAATTTACTGGTGGTTACTTTTATACATTATTTAACTGGTTATGGAACCCTTCATTAATTTATAATATAATTGTCAGAACTACTTGTTAAACATGAAACACTGGTCACCCTCCTGGCCCAGTTAATAAACATTAATTAAAACAACAGTATTATTCCACTTTATACAATACTTAGAACTTAGTATAGTGCCTAACATTGGTAACTATACTTGATTATATAAAGACAAATCTAATATAAATATAAACATAATTATTGATGAAGTATTACTATTAAGCAACATCAGTTCATTTTTAGCATTTTCAAAATACAACATAAATACTCTGTAGACCTTAACATGTTACAGTACAAAAACAAACATTTTATTACATTCAATCATTCATTGGTCTGGTTCTTTTATATTTAACATTAGTCATTGCCTCTTTTGACTTGAGGTACTTCTCAAACACATTAACTATTGAACAACCTTAATTCAGGGTATGGTCCTTGACCATGTTTCATTCAATTTTTATGTAACGTTGGGGGACCTCAACTCTGTTACGTTACATAACACCCCCCCTTCGAAAGAAGTTTATTTTGTATAAACAAAGTTTAGCAAGAAATAAACGCACAACTTGTATCTGGCCAATTGGTTTCCTATTCATAGTACTTTTATATTTCCGACTGATTGTAAACTGACTGGTAATTCAGACCGGTGGTAATTGCTGTTTTCTTACTCTACTCTCTCTCTCTTGGAGGCAAATTCATCAATTATTTATTTCTGGGTAGTGGTACTTCCACATTTTATTTGATAAGGACTGGTCACACTAATCATATTAAACTTGTTTTAACACTCATTTCTATTTACTTCTATAAATTTGCTTTATCAATTAAGCTTCGGTCTGCTATCTTCCTTCTATATCCTTCATCTATACTTCTGGAATCCAATATCACTCTTTTCAGCTATTTTATAATTATTATCCCTTAAATATTCAATTTCCTAACATTTTTCCCTATCTTGTGCGGTGGTACCAGTAGGGTGGCCACTCTGGGTCCATACTCCTCTGTCCATCCTTACACCTTCTGAGACCAGGGGAACATCATCCCTGCTCATAAAAATTATTGCCGGAACATTTCTACGGTCAATACAAAAAAATAAAAAACTTATAAGTAGTAGTCAATTAGCGACTAGTACTAAACACTTTTGGGATTCTTCATACTGTAGCTGTTTGCATTTATTTATATATTTCTTCTTCTCCTTGATTCCTTCTTCTTTTCCATTAACTAATAGCATATAACATTATTGATAGGTCTTATGTTAAAATTCTTTTGACTTTACTTCTTGTGACATATTTCTCCGTATCATTCTTCTTATCTAATCTTCAATTCCGAGAAATTCTAATCATTGTATTAATTATCATCCTCCTTCAGTTTCATTGGAGTCATTAAATTATTCTTTATTCTTCTTATCTGAGCACATTACCATCATTTGTTTTTGTTCATTTAATTTTTCTTCTGTTTGTTACCATTAAAAATATTACTTTTTCCTATTATTTCATTTTAAATCAATTCTTTATAACTCTTATTTACTAATCAGTTCTTATTTTTTGTTAAATTAAATGGTTTCGAAATATCTTAAATCGTATTATTTCTGAATAAATTAAGTAAGTTGTCCTTACATAGTTTTTATTAAATCGTCTTGTTCCTAGATAAATTGTTGAGTAAGTTGTTCTTACATTTTTTTTTTGGAATTTTGGGGTATTAGTCTCTTCATTTTAAATTATATTGTTCCGAAATAAATTAAATAAGTTGTCCTTACGTCTTTTGGAATTTTGGGGTATTCTTCCGCTATTCAATGGATTGCTTGGTC